>OY735235.1:26640455-26705455 GCA_963457665.1 Thysanoteuthis rhombus
GAGTTTATGTAGATAGCGTGTAATTTTAAAATAGAGTCTTTCATAACAATCTCTTGCTTTGCTGTCTTCATAACATTAAGATCTTAAGCAAGAAAAATAAAAGTGAGTCGCTGTGTAATTCTGGGTAACGCCTTTAATTTCAAAAATAGATAGGGGTGAAATTTAAACATCTTTAGTTCAACATCATAAATGCACAGAGAACGAAGTGTGGTATTGTGCGTCACAGGAATGCAAGAGCTGATTTTCCCTCAAATGGGGGCTTGATGTTTTAAAATCATGTACAAAAACATCAACAAACACACAGGATGTTTATTAAGCTTGGCCTTGTACAGGACAAGGTCAGGTTGGGAATGGGGACGATGGTAGGAAGATTGTGTCGCGTGAACTTTTCTAACACGAACGACTATTTATAGATAAATAGTATTAGAAAAAATAATTCGGCAAAACGAGAATTCTGTTAGAAATCATATATTTTCTTTTATATAGTTTATTCTGAGGAAGCTGCTTAGTGCTTAGCAAAGCATATCAAAAAAATTTTAAAAAATACATTTTTAACATCAAATTCCCTTCCCCAAAAACCATATGTATATACATATATATATGTGTGTGTGTGTGTGTGTGTATGCAGTATGTGTGTGTATCTGTTTGAGCGGCGTACCCCATTACATATATATATATATATATATATATATATATATATATATATATATATATATATATATATATATATATATGCTGCCAGGGCTGCCATTAGACGAGCACACGTAGTCGCTAAAGGCGTAGAAGTTCTAGGGGTACACTCCCAATTGAAAATAATAGTCGTTAAAATACAACCAAAGGTGCAAATTACTAATCTCACCCTGGATGCATGAAACTCTCGAGCCGTTCCTGGCGCTGCTGCACGCACACCTGCAAAGTACACATCCTGTTTTTGATCGGTTATATATATATATATATATATATATATATATATATATATATAACCACAACGCTCGCTTTTTTTCATTTCTTCAATAAATTCACTTGTTTATTTAGTAGTGAAGTGGTTCTGCTAGATCTCCTCTTATATTGCACTTGAAATAACAATCACTAAGAACCGAGTCCACTCATTTGACAAAAACGCCCACACTCCTAAAAAAGAATTACCACGATTAAAGCAATTCACTGACAAGTTGTATGTCTTTTGCTACTTTTATCGAACATAGATCAAAGATAATTTATACCTGTATGTAGATCAAAAGAAACATGTCCCTATGTCTAGCTCATGTATAATGCTAAATCACACAGAGCACTATTATTGATTTTACTATTTCTTACGTTCTTTACTTAGTTCCGACGTTTGTTACTCTATTTATTGAGAACTTTTGGAGATATTGTTTTCACAGACATCAGTTAATTCATAAATGTGCGAAAAAAATGGAAAAGAATATTTCTCCTTCGAAAAATAAATCCTGGATCAACCCAAAAATGTAATCAATCTTTCTGTAGCCATTGACCCAGCCATCCATGGAATTTAATTTAAATTCATTGAGAACTTTTGGATATATTGTATGGGCCTAGGGATAGATGGGAAGGTAAACACGATTGAATACATATGCCTCTTCCTATCTCATGGGTGAAAGTAAAGTCAGCTTAATCATGTTTGTAAGAACTGAATTTTGAATTTGTTGGACTGGAGATAAATCATTTTACTTCTGATCAGGTATTTCTGTAAGGCAAAAATACTCACCTAGCAATTTAAAAGAGCCTTGTTTTTGCAATTCTGTATTTCTGTGTGAAGTCCTTGGAAATCCAGTCTCGTTTTTCGACCTTTTATATCACTCCTTTTGTGGAAAGAACAGAACAGTTCTTTTAATTAAGATGTCAAGACAACAGACAGAATTTCATTTTTGAAACGGTTACTCCGACAAATATTGACATTAGTGAACAAGTTAATCACCGTGGAAATTTCATAGATGCATTTGTATATCTATAGGATGATCGTCCAGAATCTACTGAAATCGTTTCAGTGAGAGAGCCCATTGTTTAAAATGGGGGGTAGGATATACTTTTATCAACAAAATTGTTATCCGTCAATGGAAGAGCCCATTGTTACGAACAGGGAAACAGAAAAATATCACACCGTCTTTTTCGTAAGTAGATGAGGCCAAACTGACGAGAAGTGGCGAGAAATGGCGAGAACATACGTGCCCATGTTGATAAAATCTTAAGATGGCCCGAGTCTGTAACAAAATGAATGGAAAGAAAAAAGAAAAGACATCTAAAGCAAATGAATTCGTCGCTCAAACCATTATCCAATCACGATGTCACGTCTTGTGAAAGTGAGAGGTTGCTATGGTAATCCTTGAGTGACAATAAATTACTCTTTGGGACTGTCGAATAATGAATTCCCTGAAATTCAATACGTGTTGTTCTACCTGGTAGATCCATGCAACTTTTTTATTCCATCAATACAAGTCAATAATGATTGCACATGCCCTGAATCATAACTCGTGCAGAAACTATCAACTTGCAATCTTTAATGTATTATTGGATGCAGGGCCCCGAGGGGAACTACATATGGCGGTGCAATATATATAATGTAAAGCTTTCTAGACTATATATATGTATATATGTGTATGTGTGTGTGTGTGTGTGTGTGTATGTGTACACACACACACACACATATATATATGTATATGTATATATACATACACATATATGTGTATATATTTGCACAAATATACATATATACAGAGACATATACACGTTCACACAATATATACATACATGTATACATATATACACATGTGTATACATATACATATATACGCATATATACATATATATATATACATATATAAATATATACACGTATATATATGATCATATATATATGCACACATATGTACATATATATGTTCACAAATTTGTTCATATACTTACATACATATATACACTTATATAAGCGTGCATATATATACACATATGTATATGTATATACACACATACGTAAATATATATATATATACATATACCTATACATATATATGACACACACACACACACACACACACACACATATATATATATATATATATATATATATATATATTCCAACGCAAGAGTTAGGAACTAAGAGACAGACATATTTGGTCTATCGGAATAAGTTATGAATTACGTTATATTACGTAAAAACTTATTTGAGATGATCTCCTTACACAGTTAATATATCACTCACCCGTAAACAAAGTAGATAGAATGAATAATTTAAGGAGATGGGGCTGCTGCAGGAATTGAACCTACCACCAATAGAGTCGATGCTCTTCCATTTTAGCAAAACAGCCGTCAGTAATACAGAGGCCGAAATAAACGGTTTCACACCAAATTTTTTCAAAAGATATGTATCGAGAAATGGACATTATATATATATATATATATATATATATATATATATATACACACATTTATACATTCACTTATATGCACATATATTCACATATTTATACATACACGAATATACATATACATACATACACACGTATACACGCATATAAACACACATACATATAGATATGTAAATATACATATATGTATATATTTATACATATGTATGCATTTATACATATGCTTATATACATACATGTAAACATATATATATACATATACATGCATATATATATACATATACATACATATCTAAATACATACATATGCATATAAATATATATAAATACATCTATGCAATATGTAAACATATATATGTAAATATATATATATATATATATATATATATATATATATATATATATATATATATATATATAAAGACATATATACATATATTTGTAAACACATATTCATATATACATTCATATATATATATATATATATATGGGATGGAATAATTTTCTACAAATTGTTCGATAAACGAGTTTTCTGTTCCGTACAGTGAGAATGCTTTTTAAAACAAGTAGCATCGAGTGTTTATATTTTACTGAACAATATTATCAGAATATTTTAGAATTGCAAGAGCAACTTTGAGATCCATTGGTTTCATGCCGAAAATTGTTCCTGTAGTCGTGAGAATGGTCAATCAAGGCTGCTAAATGGTTAGACATCCTGATCCCTTTAACGTAGAAGCTTGATCATAGTGAAATGTTTACAAAAAATTAAAGGATCTGTTAACGAACGTTTAAAAATAGGATAAGTGAGTAGTGTATATCAATCTGGATATCAGATTTGTATATCAGATTAGGATTGAATCTGTCACAGAGGATTTATTATTCACAGGGGTGAACATCAATAGAAATGTCGCGAAGAGTGAGTCATGTCTGTTGTTATACTTACTGATTCCTCATCATCAAAAATTTTTTTAACGTAACTTTTTCCGGGAAATAGATATGAAGTATAAAATGATACCAATATATAACGCACATAAAATGACTAGCTACATGTATTGCAAAAACTGCACAATACAGGGAGGTGATTTTGATCAACACTGCAGGGGCGCCATGTTAACACTACCGTTTTGTTTATTAAATCCCCGAAACCGTTACATGGTAAACAACTGATGACCCCAACGGAGACAATTTATACATTGTACAATAATAACAAAGTACGCAGGAAACAAAGGAATTACATGAATAGCATTGACAGATATTGGGAAATGGTTGGCTGAAGTGATAGAAAAATCTCTTTAACAGTTTTTTCAAAAGTATATTGTTTAAAGCTGTAAAGTTTTCTAGAATATATATATATATATATATATATATATATATATATATATATATATATATATATATATATATATATATATATAAGTCATTTTAAACATATTCATAAAATTTTTGAGTTTCTTCCAGAATGTATTAATATTCCGTATGGAAAACCATGTTCTTATTTCCGACGTGTTAGTTGCACATAACCTTTGTTTTGCTGAACTTTGAATGTAGGCCAACCTTCTTGCTTTCTTCATTTAGTTCATCCAGCATTGGAGGTCGTGTAGGTTCTCTGTGGAAAGGGCGATGAGGTTGCTTAGATATTCGCTGTCTCTTTTGATTCCTTTATTTTATCAGTCAAAGTTTCTGAAGATTATCTCGAGGTAGGCTATGAAGAGCAAAGTCAGGGGTAGTCTTACTAAAGCTCATAGATTTGAGTGCCGAATCACAACTGGAAAGTTTATTAGCTATTTCGCACGATTAAAAAAAAACACAACATCATCGTCGTCGTCGTCGTCAGTGAGTAATTAAAGGTCTATTGCTGGACAAAGATGTTTCTCAAAACTTCTGCATCATCTGTAATCATTCTTTCTTGCTATGTGTCCTGCCCACTTCAATTTAGATTAAGCAAACACGAGGACGAAATAAAGAAAAGCTTTTTTATAAGCTAAATTCGGAGAAATTGAAGATAAAAAAATTATCATAATACCTTCGAATTAATCTTTTGGGTCATCTATTTACCGTTTCATCCAAAATTCACGTACATCATTCAACGCTCCCAGAAATAGCGACAAAAGTTCGTTCCTTATTCGGTCCACGCACGCCTTTCAAATTCCTACAACTTTTGGTTAGCGACCCGTATATATACGAGGAAGGATCAAAACATCCATTGTTTGATACATGAATATCACCTGAATTTAGATAAGAAATTTCCTCTGTACATGGCTCGATCTCTGTGTTTGATATTCACCGCTGAATTGAATGCATTGACAAAAACGGACATCAAATACATAGCGTGGTTGGGCATAGATCAGCTGCATGGGGTCGGCAACAAGTGGGCCATTGCCCACGAGTGGGTCATTGCGGTTTTTCTCTGTGGCTCTTGGACAGTTTCTAAAAAGATTTATGTATTTGAGGGCTGTTAAGCAGTTAAGGGCTTCAAGATAAGCTTTTGTGTAGTGATTTGTTTGATTTCTGCTTACATAAGCATTGTATGAGTTGTTTAATATTGGCATGTCCACGGACTTCTGACAAATTGCGATACGTGTCGATATTCTAAGATCTCAAAATTCTACAAAAATTAACTAATCGGTGGATTACGATAACATTTTCAGTATTAATTCACTGTATAAATGAATAGATATAAGCACTTTATTACTTTTTACTTGTAAATGAAGTAAATACTTGAAATATGATTTTAAAATATTTAAAGATAACGACAAAGGTTCAAGGGCAAATCCTGTAAGATGTGATGTAATATACAAGTGGGCCATGGGCAAAACAAAAATCAAAAAGTTAGACTTGACAAAAAAGAACTTACTGATATAAGGGATACGGAAAATCCCTCATCAGAGAAAATTTCCATGGGACGAAATCTCCATCTGGCAAAAACCCCAACGGACCAAAAATACACCCTTTTGGACAAAAACTCCACAAAAGTAATATTTTAGGACAATACCTTATCTTGTTTCTTTCATTTGAAAGTTATATTTCAAGGACTTGGGGCCATGTATAACTAAAGAAAAACAAAGATGTTTCTTATTTTGTCGAAAAAATTGCTCTAAATTATTTCTTATTTCTTTTAATAATATTACTTTTTTATAATCTGAATAAATGAATTATTACTTATTCTTCCTGTGCTATACGGTACAAAATAAAATATAAAATTGCAAAAATAAACGTTTCTTCATTCAACTTTATGATAAGTACTAAATTAAATTGCCTTATCAGTACAAATTCAATTAAAATTTTCGTATCACCGTGTTGACATTTTCGACTCACAGTAGTCCGTACCATCAAAGCGAATTTGAAATAAAATTATTGAAAACAATGACAGTGCAATTTTTCACTACGTGGGTTTTTCTTTCCGGTAGGGGATGGAGATTAGGTCTGGTGGGGATTTTGTCTGATGGAGATTTAGTCCGGCAGTATTTTTGTCATGGACCCAGTTAGAGGTGCCCAGTAGTAATTGTATGCTAAACTAGCTTGTTAGCCATTACCCCAGTGAATCATTAAGATGTTTATAAACCTTAACTGAGCCTTAAGTCACTAATTTACCCCGCTATCTGAAGTATTCTTCTGAAACATTTCGTAAGCCGAAATGACGTAAAGCAAAGAAACAATTGCCATTATTTACGTGGGAAAAACTTTTGAGCACTCCCAGAACCAAAACTGACTTGAGTCTCTCTTGGACTTATCCGATAGTTTCGGACACATCTTTCTAATGGATACACAAAATGAATCGATATAAAGCACAGATGTTCACAGACACAGTTCAGAGCTATGGCAGCTTGCGGTCAGTTGTAAAAGTGAATAGTCGTCAGGTGAACTTCTCTAAAGTGAGGGGTACTTATAATTATAGTTGTAATGGTCTGCGAGAGTAGCTTGCTCACCACTGTCTCGAGGTGTGATATATATGCCTTGAAAAGCATAATCAGATGAACAGATATCTACACAGAATATTTCACTCAGTACTTCTGTGTGCTAGTAAAATCTATCACTTTTCTGTCAACATAAATAACGTCACAACTGTCCCCAGGGGTCAGCAAAACGTCAAATGTGTGTGTTTTTATTTTTTGAAGCTTTAATTAAGCAACACTGTCCATCACTGTAGTATCTGAAAAGAGGACAGCGACACAATTATCTTCTTTTTATATAAGTAAGAAAAAACAGTCTCTGGCCCTAAACCCAACACTAACCCAACCTGCCTTTTTTTTATATATAAGTGAGGGAAAAGACTCTATAAAACATTCTTTTTTTTTTCTCCCCGGCATTTACCTGTTTTGATTGGAGGTCGAAATTAAACAACCAGGTGTGAAACCGAAACGTAGAAACAAATATTTACCTGCCAAACAGAGCACCTAGGCCGTCTGGCCGCAATAAATGGGACAGGTAGCTTGTCCAACAGGCGGCTAATTTCCCCGCCAAATCTGTCGTTCGGGTCACAAGGTAGGACAGAGTAATTAAGCGAAAGGAATTGACAGAACTATGGACATTCATGAAGTTTGAATGCTTCAACTAGGACCACGAAAAACATCATTTAAGTTGGTGCAAAAAACAGAAAAATGCTCGACAATGGTGGTCTGAATTTCCGAGATTCATTCATTCATTTCTTGTCACTCACAGCCAGGCCAGTCAGGGGAGGGTTGTCGTGCAGAGAACGGTTCTTCTTTGAAGGATTGACGGGATTGACTCTCTGCATGGTCACCAACAGCTTGCAGCACTTGGTCTACCCAGTTGGTCACCCATCTGGGCACTGACCAGGCTCGACGTTAATCAACTTCGGAAATCGTGTGAAAACCGGCGCATCCAACGAGATTGGGCCATAATAATTTCTGTGATGAACAATTACCATTATCATTAAGAGACACTGATCCGCTGGGATCGAAGTCCTCATCTTGCTTATTATAGTCACGAGGTTCCGGTCTTTGTAACCTCAGCCTTCTTCAGTTGTCTGAATCCTGCATGAATTGAATGAAAGATTCGGTTTGAAATTCTCTGACGGTCACCAACTTTTGTAAACACCTGAAGAAGGCCAGATGGTACAACGGAAAAAACGAAGTGACCACCAAGATGAGCATACTAGTCTGAGTAAATCAGTGTATAATAAAAAAAATACATGACGTTTGGGCGATACTAGTATCTAGCCTCCTACAACATTACGGCAATATTTTATTTGTTTTTGACCGCCCCCCCCTCTCTCCCAGATTCCATTTATATGCAGTGGTACCTCTCACAAGCAAATCCAATAGCGGATTTTTATTTAACGAAAGGTACCGATTACCAAAAAATCTCTAAATAAAATATTAATTTTGCTAGAGATAAAAACTTCGGATTTCATGAAATTATCAGGATTCCATTTATAAATATTTAGATTTTTATTAAGTATCTACGGACTTATTTTCAGCTGGACGGTCATTTAGTGACTTACAATAAGATAATCTATCTATTTATGTATGACATTATTTACATGTTTATTTGTATTTATACATTATTTACAGGGTTATCATTAAGGTTTTAGGGGTCTGACATTTTCATTTGGAAGGAATTACTAACACCCATCCCCAAAACAAAATCTCGTCTGACGAGGCATTTTGTAGAACGGATTGTTTTCGTTAAGAGAGTTATTACTGTGGACACAGGCAAAGTGAGATATGTCTAACAAGGATGAACAGCTAAACAGATGAGCACGAATAATTTTTTTACCAAAATCTCATGTTCCGAAATTTTCTCCAATTTGTACATTTAAAAATAACGTAAGACGATTCAAAATTATTTACCGGAAGCCACACACACCTTAGGAAACCTATATAAAATTGATGGAAACAATAAAGATGATGATGTCTCTGATGATTATGATGACATCATCATCATCATCATGCTTCATCTGAGAAATGTAGAAAATACGTAGGAATAGCTTATTACGTATTCTGGTCGCGAGTGTTGAAGTTACCAGTCGTCGTGCCGCATGGACATCACGTAATTTCTATTTTCGTTTACTGTGAATAAATACCGACTCATGGGCCGACCAGGAAACAAGGAAACAATTTTAATGCTCTCTTACTAAGCATTCCATTGTTGGGCATAATTCTGTCGAATCATTTCCTTTATTTAATGTTATTTCACCTGTTTTATAATACAGAAAGTTCGTACAACGGTCAGTGATCCGCTTTCGTAGCGGTAGTAGTAGAGCAGTTACTCTCTTGAACGCAAATTTTTCTACAAAGCTGTTAGCATCTAATCAATTTAATATAATTAATTCTTTTCAATTATTTTACAGTAAAAATATTGAAAGGTTGTGCTACTGCAAGTGATTTTTGTCAAAGCGGTTGTTGTTAGGTTACCTATAGTACCTAATGTACTTGAGATGTCCCCCACCTAAGTACAGAGCAGGCCCATCGTTACTTAACCGTCGAAGTAGTACAAATATGAAAATTAAACATGACTCGCTATTTTACTGTTCAAAGCCCTCATTTCATTCAGACGTAGGATGGAGAGAGAAGAGAGGTCAAACAAGGGGCAAGGTTTCCTCATTTAAAATCTCCTGTCCTTTTCAAATGACACGAAAGGCAAAAGAGAAGCAACTGATCGTGGATGCTGCTGTGAATTCTGTAGCTTCATACAAGATTTTCCAGGCGAAATCTACATCTGCATATGATGTTTACTTAATTGGCATATGACTCGCAACGTGTACCTACTCAGTCACGTCTTCCTTTAATTACATCATATCACTAACCATGAGATGTATCCCTTAATCATATTAGCCGTGACTATCTTTGGTCAAGCCAAGGCACTGAATATTACAATATCTCCCTTCATTCGACAAGTTGTCACAAGAGTGATGAGATAGAAAGGTTTGCCAATAAGACATGACTGAGATCAGTGTAATCACGGTCGTCGTGGAAGGAGATGGGGAATGCCTTTGTTCTGCAGTGACTGATGATGATGATATATACTGGAGGCTGTAATGCATTCGACAAAAAATATATGCCCATATTTCTGAAGCGTTCAATCTCTTTCTTTACATTTTCTTACTTCCAAACTTGATAGTTTTTAATTGTGTAAATAAGTCTTAACGTCGAGTCAATTTCCTCTCATATTTTATCGAAAACTAACAGAATATAAGTGGAAGAGTTCATTATTTCAAATAGGGGGTAGCAGATATTTTCATCAGCAAAATATGAATATGTCATGGACAAAAAAACAGAATACATCACAACGTTCCTTATAAAGATAGACTATTATTTTCATTCTAAATTTTCCTAAAAGTGCGATCATGTGTAATTTTCTGTTATTAAATACTAGGTCTATCTAAAAAGTGATGAGAATGATTGTGTAAAAATATTTATTATGAACTTAATTGAAAATCAACTTTATCTCCTTCAAAATAGTTCTCTTAGGAAGCCACACATTGACGGAGATGTTCCAACAACTGGAAACGATGCTGGAAGACTTTAACTGATCCTGCCTTTATTTGTTGAATATCCTCAATACTTCAGGAAATATTCGAAGATTCTGATCAGGTAAGTAGGGGTCTCAAAGGTAGACATTCATCAAATTTACTACCGTGAGGTCCTTGAATGATTCAGAAAAAAGGGTCATGGGGTCGCTGGCTCCATCATGAAAA
Organism: Thysanoteuthis rhombus; assembly: GCA_963457665.1. Lineage (NCBI taxonomy): Eukaryota > Metazoa > Mollusca > Cephalopoda > Oegopsida > Thysanoteuthidae > Thysanoteuthis > Thysanoteuthis major. The sequence goes on from OY735235.1 coordinate 26,651,502, forward strand.
TGCCACTTGTCACACCATATTCTCAATGTGTAAGATTTACGCCAAGAAGAATATTATCCCAGAGTTCTGAGTTTTTTGCTACTACTTCCTGTTCCCCCAAATCTAAACTCAACTTCTTAGTCGCCGTTTGGGAACCATTAAGAATATTCAACATTCGTAACGAACCAACTGAAGGCAATGTTAATTGGTTTCCAGGAACAACGTCTGCATCGTCTGTTGCTTCCCAAGGGAATTATTCTAAAGGAGATGATTAGTAATTAGGTTCATAAATAGTTTTACATTATCAGTCTCGTTAATTTCCAGACAAGCATCGTATTTAAGAGTAATTGTAACATTTTTCTGTTCTAGGACGGTGCCCATTCCAATGGTGCTTCTTTGGAAGGGGCTCGGCTTGATGTTTGTTATGTGAAACACTGTGCCATAATTGTCATGTAAAATAATGTTCCATCTGTCGTAGGGAAATACGACTTCGGTTACTTCTCTTCATGATCAGCTTTTTAGCGTTCGTCATTGGACAGACCTTCCCAAAGATTCGCCAGACCTCTCCACCGTGAGTGTCACGAAGCCAGTACTTTCTGAACTTGACTAGTCCGTTGCACCATCATATTTTCTGTCGGCCAGAGTTTCGCATGTGATCTACGGGGATCCACGTTGTGAGCCAGTTGTCTGACATCGTTGTTCCATGACCAGGCTATTATCATTTGAGTTTTCTAATGCGTCCTGTGATATTTCTCAATATTATTTTCTCTCTTATATACTGAGCTGTATGGCAACCTCTCCATGTTGAGTATCATTCTTTCCTGTGGATGTTGCATGGTTCACAGTTTGAGGAAGTTGGTTAGGTTCCATGTTTCAGTCCCATACATAACTATCTAGAGGGTGCATTGGTTGTTTACCCTTCTGTTTAGGATTAATGGGATTTTCCCATCTTCGAAGGTTTAACTCGCTCGAGCGGAAGCTTGCCAATCTACTGCGATTCTTCGCTTGATTTTCTCATCGTTTCGTTGAGATTCGTTGTCTTAGGTTCTTTCAATTCTGATTGTTGTGTCTTTGTCCTCAACATGTTTGTTGTACATAACAATTGTTTTGTTGAAGTTCATGTGGAGGCCAACTTTCTTGCGTTCTTTATTCAGTTTGGCTAGTATTATTTGGAGATCATGAAGATTTTCTGCAAAAAGCACGCTGTTGTCTGCAGATCGGAGGCTACTTGAGTATTCGCCGTCTATCTGATTCTCTTATTTTCCCCAGTCCCAGTTTAGATCGGATATCAATGGAGATTAATTTTACAAACTAAGACAATATATCTATTATTTTTAATATTTAATTTGTCTTTATGAAATTTCTCGAGAACCACTGATTCAAAAACTTGACACAGAATATGTCTGGCGAGTTTCAACATCGTACAGTTGTCTAATAAGCTCAGTGTATTTGCACACGTTCACAGGTTTCTTCAATTGTGGTTAGATGATGAATGAAAGACGACGTTTCATGTGTATCAACCATATATAAATAGGTCAGAATAATTGACTCGGTTGTCAGATACGAGCTTTAAAATGTATTTTTAAAAAAGTAATAATGATAAAGAAGAAAATCAGGTGTGATGGGTTTAAGAAGGCTACTTTTTTTCGTTGAAGTCAGCTCGTTATGTTAGATATTTTGAAGCTCAACAGGAAACAAGGTGGGCCCAAAAGTCTGTTATCATCTGAAAAGCAAAGAGTGAGGGGGCGCTGAAGAGGAAGACGGTGAGCAACGTAATAGGAGCAGTGCTGCCAACTGAAAAAATATTTTTGCGCTAGTTTGACTGCCAAAAAGCGCTAAAAAGCGTTAAATCTAAATGGAAAGCCCTCTAATGCCGAAAAGACATTTAAAATAGTCAGGGGCACGTCAAAAATATCAAATATGTTGAAGCAACCTGCGCTATTTTAGCTCTTTTTCGTATTGCCAAACAATGCATTTCCCCTAAAAGTATCATGGGTAAAGGAACAAAATAGAAAGTGTGGATGTTGGGGGGGGGGGGGGATAGGACATGCAATTGATAGGAAAGAGATACCTTGAGTGAGAAATACGTTTTTTGATGAAAAATCTCGTACACTAAGCGATAACAATGCCTATTATATTGTCATATAGTAATAATTTATGAACCTTTCAAAGGCATGGGCGCGCGTTGCCACTTTTCCGAAGGGGATATTTTCTGTGATTAGAGGGCAGAAAGACATATCCGGATGTTAGATGGTTGGTCAGGAACTAGAAAGAAACTAGGAATTCTTAGGGATGATTTCTAAAAAACACAAAAGAATGTCCTTTGTAGACATAATAAAGAGTAAATTATATGTATACATATATATATATATGTGTGTGTGTGTGTGTGTGTGTGTGTGTGAGTGTATGGCCAGCCAGACCTGCTTAAACACTGAAGAAACCTTTGACAGTTTTGACAGTTGACATAGGAAAGATTTGAGGCTCCTGGTAAAATATTTTTTAAATAAGTGAATAAAAAAAATATTTGATGGAAATTCTATGGTATGCGACGTGGAAAAATTAAATCAAGGTTAGTGGAAAAATCATCAAATTCATCGGTTGAAAATATTGGTAAAAAATCAACTCGAAAAAGTATTTTTCTGTAGTCTTAAAGATGATATCATAAGTTTGTTTTGCATGCAGGTTGAGATTTAAACCGACACAACACATTTAATAATCACGTGGGTGAACAATCAATAAAAATGACACGAATAGCAAGTCATATCTGCTATTATAATTACAGATCCCTCATCGTTAAATACATTTTGTACGCAATCTACGTGAAAAAGCCCTGTTTAAAAAAATAAACCATATTTAGTATAAAATAATATCAATATACGAAACACGATACCTTATATAAAATGACAAACTACGTGTATGACATAAACTATATTGTTGGAAAGGAAGGTTGTGTTGGATCAACACTGCTAGGGTGCCATATCGATATAACTGTTTTGTTTTTGAAATCCCCGAAACAGTTATATGGTAAACAACTGATGATCCAAACAAGTGACAATTTACACGTTGTACCATAATAAAAAAAATTATATCGAAAAAACACTTCGGAGAATTACATGAATTGCATCGATAGATTTTAGGAAATAGGTGACTGAAATGACACAAAAAAAACTTTTGAAAAAATTCCTAACAGTTTAGTGTTTAACGCTGTAAAGCTTTCTAGACAGTATATATATATATATATATATATATATATATATATATATATATATATATATATATATATATATGGCAGAAACATAAATTTGTTTATGCAGTAAATCCACTTCTTACTATATTTCCAGCTCTACTCTAAACCAACTTAACTCTCGGAGTATAACGTTGAATGCATCGAGCACTCTATGAAGTAATTTCATCATATATCAGACATATCATGCTATTTTGCAAACCTGATTTGTACTATAAGAATTATTTATATATATATATATATATATATATATATATATATATATATGTATATATATATATATATATATATATATATATATATATATATATATATATATATATGTATATATATATATATATATATATATAGTAAGCTACCGCTATAATGAACTAATAGGGGGGATATACCCGATGATTTTCCTTCGTTTTCCTAAATAAGACGCAAGTTCGGTTGTTCGCCGCATAAAGTGACTGTAATCCGATAATCCTAAGGCAGTATGCTTGCCCTTTGTTTTATTTTCGAAACAAGAGGGAACAGAGGCACAATAACGTTTTCGGGAACCCATATTTGATTTGCCAGAAAAAAAAAATGGTCTTTACCGGATGTGAGCGTAAAGTGTCGCGTGCAACATTATTTTGTGTCCTTTTTTTCACAGAATAAATGAATGCGAAGTTTCAATTTAGTCAAAATTCAAAACAATGACAGCACAAAAGAAATTTGGTGATCCTAGATAAGCGGCGTAAAATAGATTCCTATCTGTACATCCTATAATATAGCTGCGTAAATTATTTCAAACATGAAAAACTGTTCAATTGAATATTTCAATGCAAATACATCATAACTTTTCAATAGTTTGTGAGCGTTTGTAGTTGATGCAAAAGTTTCCAGTGCCACCTTTTGCTCGATATCACAGAAATCAAAGTGTTAGAGTTTAATTAGTATTTTGTTACTTGTACTCTTAGTCAACTGTGTTATATTGTGAACAAATATTACGAAAACCCCAAACAATGGGATCCACACGAACTAACAGAAACGAACATGTGTAATGTTCAAGAAATCGTCTTTTTCTGCTTGACACGTTTTTGGGCCTGCATTAGCATATGAACCAGGGGCCTAAATTTGGGCTAATCAGAGTTAAATTTCGGGAAAATCAATGTAATTCGAGTAAACTGTGTAACATTTAGGGCAAATGAATCCCTCTTCCTTCCTCAAGGAAAGAGTTCCCATACGCCGATAAAAACCGGATTTATTACGAAAATCCAAAACAGAGGAAATCGTGGTTAGGATTAGTATAGCCCTCAACATGTTAGCCCAAATAGAATCTATTGGGGAAAACTTTTTCCTGTATGTTTGGGGAGATTTGATGGAATTCTTTACTAACAGTTGCTGGAACCTGGGCACATGATTATTATGCAACGCTATTGAGAATAATAGGCACGTTTCAATGATGCATGGGAACAGAGTAAAAATCTTTTTTATTGTCTTTAAGTTGCAAATAACACTCAACAAACAACCATGAGACTGAGACGAGAAGTTTTATTACACGCGACGTATTCTCCAGACCTCTCACATTAAGGATTTCACTGGTATCGCTCTATGTAACAGTGTAGTCAAGGATCCCAATACCATTATATCATAAAGATTGCTTGAAAAATTCAATGGGTTAAAAGCGGAATCGTTCTTTTTTGATAGAATGCATAATTTACCTGATAGGTTGCGTAAGATCATTGAAAAAGACACGGAAATACTATGCTATGAATATATACAAATAAAATATTTTGCTAGAAGATGCTGGATAACATATACAAACTCTCTCTCGCTCTCTCATTACACACACGCGCGCGCGCGTGCACACACACACACACACACACACACATGCAATGACAATATTGGAAGAGTTATTAGAATAAAAGAAAGATTTTATTCCAACGTTTAGTTCGTTTCGAGAACTTTAGTAAAGAAAATGAGTAGGAAAAAAGAAACAGGTGTTTTCAAGTCTATTGTGAGTTCTGAGAAGGTAAGGTTTGTAGGTGGATGGGTGAATATAAATCGGTTGTATGTTATGACAAACCGGATGTTATAAGAATGTAAGTAGGCAGGTGTGGGTGTGTGGAATTATTGGCACGATAAAGTCGTGTGCAGATAGGTAGGGTTTGTGGAAATCAAATCCCGCTCATGGAAACAATGGGAATCGCATGTCTTAATTAGATGAGCAGAATGTTTTTATCGTTGTGTACGATACAAGGGCTCTGATACACAAATGTGTAAGCATTCACACAAATATTGACGCGCATATGTCAATCAATCCATTGTGAGTTATTCACGTGTGTGCGCACCGCATATTCTACTACATATGTGTTTCCGGTTATTTTGTAATCAGTGTGTTACGAATCTTTCTTTGAGAATTGTGTGTGCAAGACAGTGAGTGATACATTAACCGTGTAATGACGGGAGATCATTTCAAATGAGTTACTATACAATATGATACAATTTTTAATCGTTCTGTTGGGTCACATACGTCCATTTCCTAATACATAAACACACATATGTACATATAAATATGTACGTGTGTGTCTTAGTTTCTACATATTTATCTGCATGTCCATCTTTACATTTTTTTTAAATACTTACACACGCATACACACACACACACACACACACACACACACATATATATATATATATATATGTATATATCTATTCCTGCTTATTCGAACAGCAAGATAATTATGGACATACGTAGCGTTAATTGCAATATACACATTTACACTGATGTGTATATACTGTACATTCTCATGCACGCATATACATGTGAATATCTATGTACAAACATACGCACACATCAATATATTCAAAGAGAGTGAGTGGGAGAGACAGTAGAGACATATCTATAAAGATAAAGCCAGAGACAGGAAGAAAAAAAAGGCATATAAAAATTTCTTTTTGTTCTTTCACAATATCAAATGCATCACTTAACACTTTCGGTAGCGGGTTCAAATGACCTGATTCGCCGATCAAAACAACGAAAGAAACATCTCCTACCTCGCCTGGAAAACAGACATAGAGAGATAATATTTTATCTTTATAAAGAATCTTAGTAATCTCTTGAGTGAAGCCATCACTATGTTTGATCAAGAGAGCACGCAGAAGGCGCAGACCTCGGCCAACGCCATTGTCACTAAAAACTTGACCATCAGGTTACAGAATAGAACGTCTGCTGACACTTTTCCTGTTGGGGGAGTATGTTCCCGGTGGGATGGGCAAAAAGAAAATAGTCAGAATATATCTTAGCGTCAATCCTGTTACATGTAGTAAATAATAATAATAATAATAATAATAATAATAATAATAATAATAATAATAATGAAAGAGATCATGCGAGGAGAGAAAACAACACTCCCCTCCCTAAGAGACAAAGACAGAAAGAAAGTCGGAGAAGTGACCGAGCAGGTCAACTGCCTCTTACAGCACATAGAAACAAACACCCTCCTAGAACTTTACAACCTAATTTACGCAGGGGCGAAAATGGTAGCACAAAGCTTTACAAAGCCCGGTGGGGCTCTTGGGTTACTTCCGACTCACATCGGTCTTAACCAACCCACCAAGGTCTGGTGCTACCTCCAAAGAACCAAAAACCCCAATCATGACAGTACAACCAAACCATTTTACCGCAAAAAACGGGGCACAGATCCAAGACCTGTGTGTCGTAACCGGCAGGTGTTCCCTTGTTAGCCACCAGGAGGGACCCGGTCGTCATCCTGTGACTGCTGGCCAAAATCTCGGCTCGTGTACCCTTAATGGCCTTCAGGAGGGACACAGTCGTCACACAGCTACTGTTGGCCAAAACTCGTATACCACTAATGACACCCAGGGAAAGCGCAGTCCTCATGGGGTGACTGCTATAAAGAACAAGAGAAAGAGATGGACAAGGGAAGAGAATAGACTAGTTATGTACTGTTACTATAAAAGCAAGCCTTCAGTGCGATCTTATAGAGAGCGTATGCTCCAAATATGGAGGGAAAAATCTGCTGTGGAAGTATCGAACCAACGCCTTGCTGACCAAGTAAAGCAAATTCAAAAGAAGAAATGGCTGTCTGAGACTGAACTACTAGAGATTCGCATTAATGTAGAGAGAGGTTCAGGTGACACATCTGAAGAATGCCCCCCCAGCACAACTAGTACCAATAACAAAACTAGAATAATCCCCCATGAGACCCCCACAGTAAGCTACACACCAGAGGGTGATGACGAGGCACCAACGGAAGAAGAGAAAACCAAAATACAAGCTTTGAAAGAGATCATGCGAGGAGAGAAAACAACACTCCCCTCCCTAAGAGACAAAGACAGAAAGAAACTCGGAGAAGTGACCGAACAGGTCAACTGCCTCTTACAGCTCATAGAAACAGACACCCTCCTAGAACTCAACAACCTAATTTACGCAGGGGCGAAAATGGTAGCACAAAGCTTCACAACACAAGATAGGAACCTGAGCAATAATAGGGAAGGGAAACCCAACTGGGAGAGAAGGTTACAAAGGCAGATCTCCCAACTACAGAGAGACGAAGTACTGCTTAGAAATACACCACACACAGACAGACCACGAGTAAGACTTTATAACAAATACAAGGTAGCGCAAAAAGGCATCGCAACTGTAGTCGAAGAGTTACACCAGAAAAGACTAGCCAAAGAGGCAAGACTAAAAAGATACAGACTAAGAACGGCCCAATACACACAAAACCGCACATTCCAAAACAATGAGAAAAAGTTTTACCAAGATTTAAATGGGGAAAGAAGGCAGGACATGAAACCTGATGCCACAGAGGCCAAGAACTATTGGAATAGCATATGGGGGCACCCAAAAAGACACAACGTAACACCGCAATGGTTAGGAAACATGAGAAAAGAACTAGAAGATATAGACAAGGGGGAACCAATAATACTGAATGAAAACACATTGAAACATACTCTTAGGAAAGTAGCCAACTGGAAAGCACCGGGGCCCGACGGGATCCATGGGTATTGGTTCAAAAAATTCACCACGTTACACGGCAGACTCACTCACCTACTCCAAAATTGTCTAAATGAAGGCAAAGCACCAGAATGGATGACGAAAGGCAGAACCACCCTCATCCAAAAAGACCCGGGAAAGGGGAACATAGCAAGCAACTATAGACCAATCACTTGCCTACCACTTATGTGGAAAATCCTGACCGGGCAAATAGCAGAGAGAATATACATGTCAATGGATAGAAGGGGGCTACTACCAGAAGAACAGAAAGGGTGTAGGATAGGAACCAAAAGGGCAAACGATTTACTCTACATAGACCAGATGATCTTAAAAGAAGTAAGGAAAAGGAGAAAGAATATCGCAATGGGATGGATAGATTACAAAAAGGCATACGATATGATTCCACATAGCTGGATACTCGAATGCCTTAGAATGTTCAAAATTAGCGAACCGGTGGTTAAATTCATTGGTAATTCAATGGAAGACTGGAAAGTAGATTTGACAGCCGCAGGGGACAAACTAGCCGAGGTAGGGATAAAAAGGGGAATCTTCCAAGGAGACTCGTTGAACCCACTATTATTTGTTCTAACAATGATACCGCTTAACAGAATCCTGAAAAACAGCAAAGGATACCACTTCTCTAAAACAAAAGGAAAGGTCAACCACTTAATGTACATGGACGATATTAAATTGTTTGCAAAAAACAGGGGAGAGCTTGAGACTCTGTTCAACGAAGTAAGGAAATATCGTGAGGACATAGGAATGGAGTTTGGGATAGAAAAATGCGCAATCATGGTGATGCATAAAGGAAGGCTTTCAATGACTGAGGGAATTGAACTTCCGGACAACAACAAGATTAGGGCATTGACTGCACAAGACCGATACAAGTACCTAGGTGTCCTTGAATGTGACACGATAAAACGGGAAGAGATGAAGGAGAAAATTAAGAGAGAATATCTCAGAAGGATAAGGAAAATATTAGAAACCAAATTAAATAGCAGAAATCTAATAAAAGGAATGAACACCTGGGCTGTGTCAGTAGTTAGGTATACAGGACCATTCCAAGGATGGACAAAGGAAGAACTCCAATCAATGGATAGGCGAACAAGGAAACTTATGACGATGCATAAAGCATTACACCCTAGGGATGATACAGATAGGCTATACGTTAAGAGAAAAGAAGGTGGTAGGGGGCTCATCAGCATAGAAGATTGTGTCCAGAGAGCTAAAGTAGTCCTAGATAGATATGTGCAAACAAATAGTGAAGAAATCATAAAGAGCGCGAGGGATAGTGCAACAAACAATAAAGTAGAAAACAATGGAACAGTACAGCAAACTAGAAAAGAAAAGTGGGAAGGGAAAAAATTGTACGGCGAGTTTAAAAGACAGATAAAAGATATAGCAGACGAGAAATCATGGACGTGGTTACGAAAGGGAAACCTTAAGAGAGAAACAGAATCGCTCATCATGGCAGCCCAAAACAAAAGCATAAGGACAAACTACATAAAAGCAAAAATCGACAGAACACAGACAAACAGCAAATGCCGCATGTGCGGTGAAAGAGATGAGACAGTAAACCACATAACTAGTGAATGTAGTCAGCTCGCCCAGAAGGAGTATAAGCATAGACACGATAGAGTAGCAACGATGATACACTGGGAACTAAGTAAACAAATGGGATTCAACCATGGGGAAAAGTGGTATCAGCACAAGCCAGAGGCAGTTTTGGAGAATGACAACCACAAACTACTGTGGGACTTTGACATCCAAACTGACCACCTCATCCAGGCAAGAAGGCCGGACTTAGTAATAGTAGACAAAAAAAGGAAGGCCTGCCAAATAGTAGACGTTGCTGTACCTGCAGACCATAGAGTAAAAAAGAAGGAGGGTGAAAAAAGGGAAAAATACCAGGACCTAGCAAGGGAGTTAAGGAAAATGTGGAACATGAAAACCAGGGTAGTACCGGTCATAGTGGGCGCACTAGGAACTGTCCCCAAAACGCTGAGGGAGAGACTGGAGGAGATCGGGATTAGGAGAAGGATAGAGACCGTACAGACCACAGCGCTACTTGGAACTGCACGGATACTGAGGAAGGTGCTAGAGATATAAGGACTGCAACGAATAGTAGCTCTGTCATGATATGCGAAAGAGGGAGGAGACGTTAGCTGAAGACCTGAGGAGACTTATTGTCACTCAGCCTTCAGCGATAACCACTGGGCAACCGGTGTGAAACTGTAAATCGTAGAATTACTGCGACCTATGAGTAGTAGGAGAGGAGGGCTGGAGACTTGAGGAGACTTGCTGTCACTCAAACTCCAGCGGTTACCACCAGGCAACTGGTGTGAGATTCCAAATAATAATAATAATAATAATAATAATAATAATAATAATAATAATGATAATGATAATAATAATAATAATAATAATAATAATGGACAACATGAAACTTTCTTCAGAAAACAGGGGAGAGCTCAAAACGTTGTTCAACAAAGTGGAAGAATACAGTGATGACATTAGGATGGAGTTTGGAATAGGAAAATACGCACTAATGGTAATGCACAAAGGAAGGCCTGTAACAGCAATGGGAATCGAACTTCCGGACAGCAAAAAGATTAGAGTATTGACCACACAAGACTGATACAAATACCCGGGAATTCACGAATGCGACGCGATAAAACGGGAAGAAATGAAGGAGAAAATAAGATGAGAATAACTCAGGATAAGGAAAATGTTAGAGATCGAACTAAATCTGATAAAAGGAATGAACACATGAATCAGTAGTAAGATACACAAGACCATTCCTTGGATGGACAAAGGAAGAACTCCAGTCAATGGACCGGTAAACTAGGAAGCTTATGACAATGCACAAGGCCTTATACTCCAGAGATGACACAGATAGGCTGTACGTGAAGACAAAAAAACGTGACAGAGAACTCATCAGCATAGAAGACTGTGGCCAGGGAGCTAAGAGAGGTCTAAAAAAAAGTATTTGCAAGCAAACAGTGAAGACATTATGAAGAGTGCCAGCTACAGGATGTTGCAGACAAGAGATCATATATATGGCCCCGAAAAAGGAAAACCTGGAGAGAGAAACAGAATCGTACACTATGACAGCCCAAAACAAATGCATCGGAACACAATATATCAAAGCGAAAATCGACAGAACATAAGTGAACAGCAAATGCCGTCTATATGAGGAAAGGGATGAGACCGTAAACCACATAACTAGTGAATGTAGTCCCAGATGGAGTATAGACACAGACGCGATAGGGTAGCAACAGTGATACACTGGGAACTGAGCAAACAGATGGGATTTCATCATCATCATCAGTCTTTTAACGTCCGTCGTTGGACATAGACCTTCCCCAGGATTTGCCACAATTCTCTATCATGGGCGTCGCGGAGTCAGTACTTTCTGAACTTGTCTAGCTCGTCTCTCCATCTAATATTCTGCTGGCCTCGGTTGTGGATGTGATCTCGGGGGATCCATGTCGTGAGTCATGATGTCCATCGTTTGTCCGCCATTCTCGCAAATTGGCCAGCGCACCGCCATTTGAAATTTAACCATGTGGAAAAGTAGTACTAGCACAAACCCGAGACTGCCCTGGAGAATGGAAACCACAAATTACTCTGGGATTTTGACATCCAAACAGACCATCCCAACCAAATGAGAAGAACTGCTATTGTAATCGTGGACAAGAGGAGAGTCTGCCAAATTATAGACGTGGCTGTACCGACAGATTAAAAAGGAAACAGAGTGAAAAGCATGGAAAATGCCAGAACCTGGCAAGGGAACTCAAGAAGCAGTAGAACATGAGAATTAGGGTAGTACCAGTAACAGTAGGTGCACTCGGAACGATATCAAAGACCCTGAAAGCAAGGTTGGAAGAACTAGGAATAAAAGGAAGGATCGAGACTATACAGAACACAGCACCACTGGGGACTGCACAAATACTGAGGAGAGTGCTAGATATATGAGATGTACGGCCCCTAGCTGTTAGCAGTGGCCTAACAGCGAGAAGAAGAGAGAAGGGGAACAGACAAAAAACACAATATGTTTGTTCAGGTACGAACCACAGCGCTGTTGTGAAAGGTAAGAGAGAAATGAGAGGAGGTCTGAAGACCTGAGGAGACTTACTGTCACTTACCCCCAGCGATAACCACCGGGCAACTGATGTGAAAATGTAAATCATAGCCCTGCTGTGGACTGTTGGAGCATGGAGAGGAGGACTGGTGGCATAAGGAGATTTGCAGTCATAGTCTCCAGCTGTGACCACCAGGCAACTGGTGTGGAAATCAATAATAATAATAATAATAATAATAATAATAATAATAATAATAATAATAATGATAATAATAATAATAATGATAATAATAATAATTGAAGAATTACGGAACATGAAAGTCAGTGTGGTACCAGTAATAATGGGTGCACTCGGAACTGTACCAAAAACACTGATTGGAGGAACTGGAGATAAGAGGAAGGATTAAGACTATACATACCACGGCACTAGTGGGGACCGCACGAATACTGAGGAGAGTACAGGAAATATACCTATGACCCCCAGCAGGTAGCAATTGCTTTAAAACCAAGATAAAGACATGGTGGTGGGGGCACTAATCACAGCGCAGCCGGGACTGACGAGAATGATATGTGATGAGGGCTGGGGACCTTGGGAGACTTACTGTCACTCAGCCTACAACGACAACCACCAGACAACTAGTCTGAAACCGTGATCCACTGCCCTGCTGTGGACTTTGAAAGTGTGAAAAAGAGACTTGCAGTTACTCAGCCCTCAGCAGTGACCACCAGGCAACTGGTGTAATGATAATAAATATTAATATATAAATTATATTGATAATGGGTGTTTCAAAAGAAACACTGTACTAAAAAGTGCTGCTAGCATGTGGAGAGCATTGCTTCTTTTGGAACACCTTGAATCATCTTTTTATGTAGGTACATTACGATAGGTGTACATGAACCAACTGTTAAGGTAAAGCGTACCTCACTTAAGAAACAATGGAGTATGACGGTCGGTAACTAAGTCTCAGTTTCTATTGTATGCCTCTGCTTAGTGATCCTTGCAAGCCTTGACTCTGGTAGAGGTAAACAAAACAAAAAAAAAAAGCAGGAATTCTGGAATGTTACACCCAAATTGAAAACAGCAATCGTTTGTATGCCACATGACAGCATTTTTGCGTGTTCATTGGTCTCAGTTTTTAGTTTTTAAAAAAAGATATCTGTCTTTATTCCAAAAAAATAGTAACATATTATCTATAAATGGCATCGAGACATTTCAACTGCATTGTCTTCACGTACTTCTCCCGTTTCATACTTCCTAAGTTTGAAAAGATAGTAAAACAGAACATGTCGAGGCATGTGAGAATCGAGCATTTAGCAAGCCTTTGAAAGATTTCGGGATCTGGGCTTTGTTCTCTATTTCGGAACACAATTGTGGAGCGTCCATGTCAGCTTCTTCTGATAATAAATTACACAATTCCTTCGGGCAGCGTTTCTATAGAAACCCAATTCAGAAATCTTGTTCAGAAATCAATAATCTCTTTGAGCTGAAGTTATGCATTCATTTATATTTGCCTGTTTGTTTGTCTGCAAAATAACTCTAAAAAAACTCAATTAATTTCTAATTCGTTCTTTCCTAACCAGGAGCCGAATTTATGATTTTTTTCCTGCGACTTTTTCTTAGCGTACATCAGTGTACATCATGACTTTCTCCGTAAGATTATTTCCTATGATTGACAATAATGTAGCCATATTTGTCGGACCATGAACTAGCCGACGAACATTTTTCAGGGGATTGTTTTTCTCTCAAAGATCCAATGGAAATTGGTGATTGATTAGCTCCTGCTAAGGTTGAATATGGGAGTAACTGAATTTCATTGTAACTATCTAAGCTAAGTGCTCACTCACTCAGTTATCTGTCAAAAATTGTGGCATGCCAGTGACGAGATATTCTGCCAATGTATCTGGTACTGGAATAGCGCAGTGATGTGGACCCATATCTTTCCAAAGGATATTAGTGCTAAGTAAACATAAGCAGTCCCAGCTTCCGTACTGATGACGTTACATCATGATGCACTTCTTGAATCATATGTGTAATAAAAACCCAGCTTGTCACACTTATAGTATCAATAGCTGTCATCACCCCCTCTCCGAACCAACATCCTTATTAAATTACCTTTCTTTTCTTCCTTCCTTTACTCATATTGAATTACCTGATTTTCTTCCCCCTTACGTAAAGACGTATCAAATTACCTGACTTTCTTTTCCCCTTTCCCTTCCTAACCTCTTTTTGAGCTACCTAACTTTCTTTTCTCACCTTATTTGAAAAAGGAATTAATTGTGCTTTGCTAAATCAAGGGGTCAAGACCCCTGGATGCTCCTAAATCCAAGCCTGTAATTCTTGCCACTTTTGCCCCAAGCATGAATGAATTGGCTAAAAATAGGCCTCGTAGACCTATTCATCATTTATTGATATCAATATAATCGGTTTGGGGGATATTGGTCGTCTGGATGTATGACAAATCAGTGCAGGAACCGTATATACAGGGAAGATAATTAAGTTGATCGTTGGAGAATGGCAATGAATCTTTTAAATAATTACACCGAGACTGAGAACCACGCAACGAGCACATGAAAGAATCATGCTCCACCTTACATGGAGAGATCACAAGACAGTACAATATGTTGAGGGAAAGCAGGGGTCCGAGACATCATAGAATCCATTAAAAAACTCTAATGGCAACTGATGGATCGACTCACAGCCTAAATGCCCAGAGATCACATGCAAAACCGAGGCCGTCAGAATACAAGATGAAGAGACGAGTAAGACAAGTTCAGAAAGTTCTGGCTCCGTCGCTCATGATAGAGAGTTCTGGTGAATCCTGAGGAAAGTCTACGTCCAACGACGGACGATAAAAAAACTGATAATGATGAAATGAAATGAGGTGCTACGAAGATAATTTTTTTATTTATGAGAAATGAAAAGCTTCGAAAATCGAAAGTTTTTCATGGACGTATATATATATATATCAATTAGTCTAAAGCTTAAGTATGAAAAAGCATTCATTTTTCACTGATATTTTTGCATTGAATTTGGGGAATTTTTGCACAGTTATGTTAAGTAAAATGAAATTAAACATTGATTTCAAAACAGTCCAATTCTACGTTATAATGAAAATTTGTTTTTAAAAACAATAATTTAGCCTTTTTTCTTTCTAACAAAGAAAAGAAATATCTTAATGTACGTGCATGTGTGTGTTTGTCTGTGTGCATGTGTATGTACGCGGATGCAAGTGTGTGTCCCCCATGTTCAACATCGATTGATGATACCGGATTTCCCGCTCAATGAAGACAAGTATTGTTTTAAAGACTGAAAAACGATATCGTAGCATAAGTAGAACAAGAAATAAATCAGATAATTCATATCCTTGTCAACCTGATTGTCTCTAAAAACAATGAAAATCAATTCCTAAATAGCAATGATGCAAGGGATGTAACTGTAACAATTCGATCTTCCCTAAATTGATGGCCCATCATTCAAGAAAATTCCATCGAAATTCATTGAGAGCAACTGAAAATATTTTGTGAACAAAAATGAGTAAATACACGAAAGTATATATGAAAAAACCAATCTCCCAATCGAAAAAATGTCCTTCATCCACCCCAAAAGTTAACAATTCCTTCCTTACCTCAGGTCGGAGTTTTGGAGGTATTGAGAGTACAGACTGATCGAAAAATCTGCCTTAAAAATTATATATGTGTGTGTGTATATATATATATATATATATATATATATATATATATATATATATATATATAAGTACGTATGCACAAGAGTGTGTATGTGCGTGTGTATGCGTTTGCGTGTGTTTCATATTCAATATCGATAAACAATACCAAATTTCTCATCCAATGGAGACGTTGAAATAAAAATTGAATAATGGCACAATTCGATGGAAATTTAATCTTGCAGGCCTTCTTCTTCTTCGTCTGGTTTCTTTGCATTTCACGCTTAGGCAATCATGGCTCTCCTCATAGATCCCCCACAGGGTCAATGGTCTCTCGTACACTCAATTTCATATCACATCGTCTTTTTTCCTTTGTCTTCCTCTTCCATGGTTCCCAAGCATACACCCTTGTAATGTAAAGTATTCAATTTCTCCCGTTTCTGATGATATGGTCCAGGAAATTCAGTTTATTTTTCCATTTAATGTTCTTAATAATGATATTTTTGTATGGGTGTGTTTGAGTACTACTCCATTTGTTACCCTATCTCTATTATATTTTCAGCCTGGGTTGGCAGAAAGTTCAAGACATTATTTTATAATGTCTTCTCACATCATCCATATATTTTTTTTGTCTTCCCCTTTCACATTTTTCAAGCATACGGCCGTGTAATGTAAGGCATTCAATTTATTCCGTTTCTGATGGCATGGCCCGGGGATTTTTTTTTCTCCACTGCTCCATTTATTTATCTCTATTACAATAATTTTAGCCCAATAGTTCGAGACATTTTATAGAAGATGTCCAAAAATGACCAAATTAATTATTTCATTATTTATTTTTATTATATGTAGTATGGTAAATCATGAATATTTTTCCTCAATTAATATCAGTACTATTTACCTTCATTGTATTTTTTTAGTTGCTTTTTTTACCGCAACTCCACGGTGCAACCTGAGTATATGTTGCTTTAAAAAATCAACAGAAACATCAGGCTGGATATAAATACTAGTATTTTAAAGAGGTTATTAATCGTGGAGGTTTATTATAAATTTCCAATACGGAAATACACACCGAAATTAGGAATTTATTTAAAAATACAACTACAACAAAGTCAAAATGGCCAAAAACTTTAATAAGGTCAAATAAAACGTTCATGACTACTTTTAGAAGGGTCAAGTTTTGTCAGAAAATGAATGAAATTAAAACTGTTTTCAGCATTCTTTCAAGTAACTACATTTCTAATGCCAAAGTGCCTGCGGAGTTCTTGTTTTGGGCACCCAGATTAATCACCCTGTCCAACCACCCTAACAAGGGTCACGGTAGAAGAAAGATAAATACCCTGGTGTGAGGCAGTTTGTGACTACTGATATCAATGCCGGTCTACCATCACCTCTCCACCCACATAACCAAAACAGCCCACCTTTTGCCAGGTAACTAATACCCATGGCTAGGGTAACTACGTTTGTGGGACGAGGTTCTTGACTGAACGATTTTTGCCATGAATAACAAGTAAAAGAAAACGAACATGACCTAATATCCTCTCGGGGTGGAGGATATGAAAAAAGAAGAAAAACGATGAAGCCTTTGTTCATCGCGAACCTAGACAAAATATGAGCATGTGCATGTTCACACGGGTGTGTCTGTATATGTGAATGAATGTGTCGATAGATAGATAGATAGATAGATAGATAGATAGATAGATAGATAGATAGATAATGGGGTGTTGACTTAGAGAGAAATAAACTGAAATATAATCAAACAGGGGAAAATATTAAAAACCTAAGATTAAAAGAAATGATTGTGACGAATCCTGGCGAAGGTCTATGGCCAACGACAGACGTTGAAAGACTGATGATGATTGAATAGTTGGAATAATTTCACGAAAGGCATTGCTCATAATAGCAGCAAAAAGCGTTCTCTGTTCTATTTGCGTACCCAGATCAAATTCCCTGAATTGCTTAGCATCTCATGTAAATATGAGGTCTGCCCGGAAATGCCCACCTATCATGAATTTCTTGAGAACCGGTTGCACAGCCTTGATACAATTTGGCAACCAATTAGAGGAGATCTTTCTGCATATCCGTGAACATACATTCTCCAGGTAAGACGCCATTGCGTGAACTCGTGTTCTGTGTGACCGTCGTATTTACATTACCCACCCTTCATGCCTTGCGCAGGTTTATTTTTAACCAAAACATTGCATTATCCAGATCTGTCGGCCCTCCCCCTTCATCCATATTTGGCGCACTGTGACTTGCAGCCTTTCCCTGACAACAGTGAGACACTGCAAATAGCGCAAAGGACTTCGACCCTGTAGACGAGTGGTGGCAGTACAAAAGAGAGGTTCTCGGACTTTCATCTCCAGGCATACTGTCCCATCTAAACAAGAAGACTGGATCAGATGAACATATCCGCCGAAAAAAAAGGGACCTTCCAGATCGGAAAGATCGCTGTACCGGCAGACCACATGGTCAAGACAGAAAAGTGAAAAAAATTAAGAAAATACCTGAACATCGTCTACGAAATTAAAAATATATGAAATACAAAAGTTACAATTTTGCCTATTATAGTTTGGCATGTTCGGTACTGTGCCAAGAAGACTAAAATCGAAATTGGATGAATTGTAAATTCAAGGAAAAATCGAGACTGGCCAAACTTCAGTTGGAGTCTGCGAGGATACTGTATAGAATGCAATAGATTAACATGTGCAAAAAAGTATCCTGCTTAAAATCACACAGAGGGGTCATAAGGCAGCATAGTATATTTGAGAAAAAAACCCAGAAGTAACAGACATCATAGAATCCATAAGAAAACTCAAATGGCAACGTGCAGTCCATACAGCAAGGATGTCAGATAATCTGTGGACAACACTACTCGCAACATAGAACGCTAGTAACCGTATATGATATTGTGGTTGCCTTATTCGTGGATAATTTGGCGATTTAAATAAGATGGGTTCAAGAGATATTGGTGCTTCGACAGGGAGATCTGGCAAATCTTGTAAACGTCCAATGACGGGCGTTAAAAGACTGTTGCTGCTGCTGACACTTTCCCCAAATATCCAGTGATAATCGCCAGCCATATAGTGAGAACATTGCATGATATATATATATATATATATATATATATATATATATATATAGAGAGAGAGAGAGAGAGAGAGAGAGAGAGAGAGTTGTATTTAGTAATCGCTTTCATCTTGAGCTTTTTTTCAGTTTCTTTTAATTGCAACTCGCACAGACCACCAGTCTGTGGTTGTGAGTAAACAGCACTGATCAGTAATGAAGAATAAGGTATAGGCAAGACTTGAACTCACGTCTTTTTCACCTCTGCCTATGCTTCACTATGAGCTATCATACTTCTTACCGTGCTGCTGACAGAGGATAATATCTAACCTTCAAGCTCATTCTTCATTCTTCTCCGCCATGTTTTTATTGTTTCTATGAACGCTCAGTTTAGTAGAAGTAATATTTCTTATTTCGATCTGCGCACTGTACTCACGGACGAACTGAGTAACTTGCAATAAAAAGCAACAAAGGAAAAATTTAAGGGGAAAGGAAATACTAATAAAAAATCAACAATAGTTCAATGGAAAACACGTCATCTAATGAAAAAAAGAAAGCCAGAATACTCAATAGAAACCGTCATGCAACTAATGACTTTTGGCAGCATGCAGTGTCTGGGTGGTCAATCAAAAGAAATTTTTAAAAAAAGGGTGATCAATGAATAAATTACTTCGCTCGTCTTTTATTGGTTAGTTATCACTAAAAAAGTGCATTTTCAAAAAAATAAGCGTGAATGTCGAGGGACTAATTTAGCATAAACTTACATTGCGAATTGGCCTATTCAAAGGGGTATTCAAAAAACAAAACATGTTTTTTCTAGACATAATTAGGAGTAAATGTTTGAAGGTTCAGCCCTCTATCTCCATTGGCGAGACCTGTACGCATGATATATACATAGTCAGCCAGTCAGACCAACTCAAAAACTGAAGAAACCTATTTTGACAGTTTTGGTTGACTATTCCTAATAATATCACTACTTCTATTACAAGTGTACGTAAAAGAACTGGCACAATGATGACAATACATCCAATGAAACATAAATCTAGAGAAGTGTTGGTCTCAAAGAAGAACACGCCATCAAAACCACTGATTAAAACAGCTTGAAATTTAGGTGGCTTTCATTGAGTTTTTCTTTGACATTTTTATGCTCTGCATCGCCTGGGCTAACATTGAAACCGGTCGGGTACTTTCTGGGTATTGCTAAGATGACATTTCCGAAGAGATAGAATATTGAATACTGAGCAGCTTATAACAAGTTTTTTGCTTTGAAATTGATAGCTTTGAGACCGGTGTGGTGAAAAATGTCAAGCAAGTCAATAGACGTTGACTTCCGTACTCAAAAATTATGGACGTTTGCTTTTATTAGGGACTAACGAAAAAGCTTCAACACATGGAATAATCGCGATGTTTCACCACCAACCCCAGATGATGACGGCTTTATGCTTACCTTCCGTGACGAATGTAACCAAGCATCCGTATCAACGTTATATCATTTGCAATAACTGACAGCATCACGCCCAACACAAGCCACCCTTAATGGTGGTCGAGTACTCTTTATTGCTTTTAATTATGTAGTACGACTATGAAATGCCCTTGATTTTTACAGCTACCCACCTGTAAATAACAAGTTGCAAATACACGGAGAGGCGGGCAGACCTCCAGCAAAGACCCTTTGATAATAACCATAAAATATCGATCGGGAAAGGTATCCACCAATTAAATGCTGCCCTCTGAAGTAGCCAAGCACTTATTTGCCAAGTATAATGGAACATCCTGCACAGCGTATATGCTGGTATATAAGACGGATATTCAATTTGAAGAACTAAGCAAATGTTATACTACGTCCAATGTACTGGTTTAATGACTGGTCTCTGTCTACCGAAGCTCAATGTCGATATATATGGGACTTGGATAAGTTACGTTGAAAGATGGTTCTCCAAATGTCCTAGTAAACCGTTTGTCGTATAGTCCACCATGGTTTTTGATCGTTTTGTCAGCTGATAGCAGTTTCGCCACGCAGCCCATTCGTAGACAACCTTTTTGACGTGGCGATGTCTCGCCAACTGAGCTTTTCGCCGTCTGCCGTTTCGTTGGAGGCATTTTTTGCACCATTTCGAGGTTAGAAAAACAGTGAAGATTCTGAAATATAATTCTATTTCAAATTTTGAATAACAACATTGAAAGAACAGGATGATAAAACACGTACATCAAAAAATGAATTTTTGCGAATGATCAGAGAGATAATCCAGCAGACATTAGCACCCTATTCTCGAAAATTAATTAAAATTGGAAAAAAGATCAATAGTCAAGTAGACTCTATCAAAATTTTGAATTAATTTTTTTCTACTTTTATCGGCAACATTCAGCAGACATATATATTTTTTCTGGACTTCTAGATATGAGATATTGATTTTAGCTGTTGGATGTGAATTTCGTTTTTTTGCTAAATGAAGCTCAAATATAAACGAATTTTGCAGTCCTCAAACCGAAAAGATCAAATTCATCCAAAATGAATCAGGATTTTGCCAAAATGGTATTTGAATATTTCTGCATCATCTTAAAAAATTTAAACTTACAACCAACACCTGAAATAATGTAAAACCAAATTAATCTAGATTTAGATGCAGAATATCCACGTTTCAAATTTAAAATACTGCATACACTTTGACCGTAATAGGTGTAATTTTCAATATATTTCAAGTTTTTTTTCCAAATCCAGTCAATTAATCAAAAAAATTGACTGATTTTCTTTGAATCAATTTTCAGAGACCTACTTTATTTTTGGAAGATTTCTCATTCAACATTCTGAACAGACGAGAGCGACTCATCTTTTTTTTATTTGTTATTGTGCTGTTATTGACGAAATTTATAAACCTGCTTTACGAATAAGCTTAATCAGTCTATGCTTATACAACATGGGAATGATAAAATATTATTTTTTCGACAAAATATCGGCACCTGACGATAGAAAACTTGCTTTTAAATGTTTTATTTGCTAACTTCACAAATAACCCACTACGATATATGTATATATGTTGAATGTTATCGATAATAAAAGTAAATTTTTTAAAAAATTCCTTCGAAATATTGCGATGTTTTACTTAATAACTAGTGAAAATTTGTTTTTTGTTTATCTTGACTGAAATTTAGGCTTTTTGTAACGCTGAACCGGAGAAAGAAGACCACTACATCTACCAAGGACAACGAATCTCCATGAAATCCTCAAAAGAGGAAATCAAGCCAAGGATCACTCTAAGTTAACAAACTTTCGGTACATCAAGCTTAACCTTCAAGGAAAAGAAAATCCCATTAGTTCTAAAAAGAAGGGTATACAACCTATGTA
Organism: Thysanoteuthis rhombus; assembly: GCA_963457665.1. Taxonomy (NCBI): domain Eukaryota; kingdom Metazoa; phylum Mollusca; class Cephalopoda; order Oegopsida; family Thysanoteuthidae; genus Thysanoteuthis; species Thysanoteuthis major. The sequence continues at coordinate 26,673,870 of OY735235.1, forward strand.
TCCTCCCGGAAGTTACCAATGGAGCTGAATCATGGAACATAACCAAAAGATTGACTCTCAAACTGAGAACTAAACAACTTGCACAGAAGAGAATCCTGTTCAACGTCACGTGCAGAGATCGCAATACAGCTCAGTATATAAGAGAAAAAATAGGAGTCAGAGATATCATAGAATCTATCTGAAAACTCAAATGAAAATGGGCTGGTCATGTAGCAAGAATGTCATGCAAGCACTAGACATCATGACTCACAACGTGGATCCCTAGAAATCATATGGAAACGAAAATAAGATGGCGAGACGAAGTTCAGAGAGTACAGGCTTTGTGACGTCCACGGTAGAGAGGTCTGGCAAATCTTAGACACGTCTATGTCCAACGACGGACGCTAAAAGGCTGATGCTGCCGGTGCTGCTGCTGTTGATGATGATGCAAAACCAAGGAAAAAAGCTCAAGATCTGATTTTTTTTTATTCTAATTTTTAATGGGCAGTTGGGGATGATGTCTGCTGGATTATCTCTGATCATTCTCAAAAAAACATTTTTGTAATGTATGTCTCATCATCCTGTTCTTCAAATGATGTTATTCAAGATATGAAATAAAACCGTTTTCCAGAAATTTCATTTTTTTTCTGCGTTCTTTTACCTCTAAATCGTGCAAAAAAAAGTATTCGGCGAAACAACAGCCGACGAAAAAGGCAAGTCAGTGAAACATCACTTGGTCAAAAATGTTGTCAACGAACGGGCTGCGTGGCAAAACTGCTGCCAGTTGACTGTGTGTGGACGATAAGTCAGTCGAAGAAATGACTAGACACGTCCAGCATATATAGTAAGTGCGTGGAATCAGTTTGTAGCCTAGATAGTCCAGTGAAAATGTAATTTGAACTCTCACAAATTTGCAATTAAAAAACATGTTCTGAAAGAAAGAAAAAAGTCTACAAAAATCGTATGAGGAGGTTCAAAATGGCCGCCATCCGCCCTTGTGACAATAATCTATCTCTAAAACCGGGTATTGTGCTAAGTTGAAATTTAGTAGGTGTATTGCTCAAGACCAAAGGAAGTACAATGTCGAGTTTGAGTTGGATAAGCAGTTCTCTAGAAAGCTGCAATTAATCGGCAGAGAATAAAGGCCAATGTACTGTCCCTTACATATCCAAATGAAAAATAGTCTATAGAGCGGTTCAGATCAGGGATAAACGGTACAGGTCAAGGCATTTTAAAGTTGATGCAGCTGAAATAACACAAGTCAAGGGTGTTGATTCCAAATATGCAGTATTCACCATTTTTCGTTATCACAGGAGAGCTCATTCAAAATAAGAGTCAAAATCACATTTGCTAAACTGTATGACAGTGATTCTGAATCTGACAGCGTAACTGTCTATGCTATTTTCTGTGTGTACTAAGGTGAGCGCTGGGCAAGTCTTTGAAAAGTCAGTTTTTGAAAATCTCCATTAGAAAAGTCAATAATCATAGTTTAAAGTCTGCATTTGCGCTATATAGTCTCGTAGAACTGTGAGCAAAATAAGGTAAAAAATCTAAATAAACTGACATGGCATACGGTTGGAAATAAAATTTCATTAGCTTTCGAACAGTGCATATAGCGTTTTGCATTTGTTGTGCATACGAAGTTTCATCCAAAAACGTGAAGCTGGGTATTGAGCATTTTGGAAGGAAATTTTCAGCATCTGTGTACTTCAAAGTCCACTATCAATGGATTAATTTATTGGTGGCTATATATATATATATATATATATATATATATATATATATATATATATATATAGATAGATAGATAGATAGATAGATAGATAGATAGAGAGAGAGAGAGAGAGATAGGGAAGGGGTTATTCGGTATTTTACAAAGAAATTTAAGTAAATGTGTATTTTGAAGTTCACAGTCTATGAATTGTAGATTTAATCCTAAATGAAAATATAAACACATAAACATCGTTGTAAAGAACATTTTCTCAGCTTCCCAACAGTGTGTCAAATTGTATCTGAGGTTCATAAAAAGTTACAGCCAAAATATAAAGCTCGGTATCAAATTTTTTACAAGGAACCTCATGCACTTTTTAGTATCTAACGTTTTAGTCCGGCTGGTACATTAATGACCACATTTTTTTTCGCCTGGAGAAAAAAAGGTTTTCCTCTTTTCTTAAATTTTACGTCTGATAAGGGCTGGAGAACGGATCAGTCGTAACATTGTATCGATGATATCAAGGTTGGGAAGAAAAGATTCGATTGTCCAAAGAAAAATTGGATGTCGACTATTTTCTAACTTCATGTTAAAGAGAAAAACAAGTTTACAAACATCGTTAAATTTTATCTCCTCAATATTTATTGTTGGTCGAGATAATAAATCATCCAGCCTATAACTTTGCCTATGATTTGGTCTATTCCACTACGATTTAGAAACAAGTAGTTTATTATCGCTCCATATGAATTAGTTGTTAGTCGTTGAGAGATGGTTTATCAAGTAGTTTCGCAGAATATTGTTGTTGCTGCGAGTTTGATCATTACTAAGAGCTCCACCATTGTGGACATGCCAGACGAAGCTATGTCAAGTAAGAAAGTGTGTTTGCTGGATAACTACGGTCAACTAGTTGAGTTCGCAAATCATTGCAAGTAATATAACATGGTAACGATCTCAATAATCTTTCCAATAGTCAAGCGATTTTACTTCCTTTTCACCGAGAAATTCGACAAAATGAAGAGGTGATTTTAAATGTTTGTACGTCCAAACTGATTTAGTTTTAAAAAAGAATAAATGATTCAACGTCTGTGAACCATTTTTTTGCCAATAATTTTTTGTGTTTCTATAATCCATTAGATGCTAACAAATTTGCTGGAATTTGTTAGTTTTTAGAAAGAGATATTCTTTAGATTTTACGAGATGGTTATATTTACAATGTAACATGAATGGCAAATTGGGTTGTTACTTTTCGTCCGGTGTATGGAAAAGAGGCTTTGAATCTGATTTGTTTTTTGTTTTTTTTTTAATGGTAAGCAATATTTCTGTGAATTATAAGGAAATAAGAACCGTTAGCAACGGAAAGTTTTTTTGATTTCATGCTGCCAAATCAACACTTCATTATAGTCATATATCAACATTCCTCGGACAATTGTGATGTATATGTATATTAATGCTCCTCTATACAGGGTTGAGCACTCTTTAAGTGAGGTAACTCATCCATTGTAAGTTTATGCAAAGCTCTTCCATAGGAATAGAGCACTCTAGTGGATGAGGAGTGTCTGCGTAAAAATGAATATATCGCTTAAATTCAGCTTTGCTGACCACCCAGTTCCATGGTCCAGATGTGAGGGTTTTAATTCTGCCTCGCGGTACTGGATGGGATAATGTCTATAACCACCCTGAAGAGATGTAATACATGGAAACAGCTGTCTGTGGATGACACAACAATGAATATATATATATATATATATATATATATATATATATATATATATATATATATATATATATATATGTAATAAGGGATTGGAATCCCCTGCTTTGCGAAAAACGAAAACAGCGTTCAACGTTTGTTTTGCAGCGAGCCGTTATAAAGGCAGTACGCACCCTCTTCTCCCTCTCCTGCACTACAGTCTCTCATATCTCCCGCAACTTCAGCCTACGACTACTTAACCTAATATTAATATCCTCATCATCATCATTTTTTGTCTGGGAACGCTCTAAATCGTTTTCTTTTAGATTAATGGCAATTACTTCTTGGCTTTACGCTATTTCGGCTTTACAGTCAAATCGCGATGACAGTACGTGTTGTAGTCCGATCAACGAAGTTAAACAGCGTCGAGCCTGACCAGTAAAAACATATGGTTGACCTCTTTGAAACATCAAGTGTTGTAAGCATGTGCTGCTCACACGTACGTGTGTGCGTGACCCTACATTAAAACCAACCCTGTGTCACAATCTGCCCAAGTGGAGAAGTTGAATCTCTAAAAAAAAGTTTTTCATGGAATGCACTACTTTCAGATAGCAATGAAAACCAGTAATTGTTTGAAGTCTACAGCGAATTATTCTCATTTATTACACGCATGATTTTGGCTTAAATCTTAGTCATTTTTCTATCGCAATGTACCAACCGAGATAAATACAGGTAAATAATTGACTTTGGCGGGTAACAAGCAGACGATATTGAAAAAAATATTGCCGGTTGTGTTAATGGAGAAAAAAAGAAGACATGCTGAAAACAGAAAAATACCCAGGATTTCGGCCACGTATTCTAAAATATCTAAAAACGTGTAGATTCTTTGGAAGTTCGATGTCCCAAATTATCATTTCACTTACGTAAGACGTCTATAGCGACAAGGAAAACATGCGCATTAATTTGGGATTCTAAAATACAATTTATTTCCATCTAGATTCTAGATATTTTTTAAAGTGGCCAAACTCCAGGAAATCCGGTGAAGACTTGTTGATTCATTAGGAAAAGGAATTTGTTAACTGCTTGGAGTGATTGAGAAAGAAAGAAAGAAAACAGAAAGAGTGAAATTCAAGAGTGGAAAGAAAGAAAGAAAACAGAAAGAGTGAAATTCAAGAGTGGAAAGAAAGCAAGGATGACAGAAATAGTAATAGGGAAAAGTGTAAAAGGAAAGAAAGCGTGAAGAGAAAGATTGGAAGAAGAAAACGCGGAGAGAAAAAAATCAAAAGAAAGAAGGAAAGCATTAACAGAAAGAAAGAAAGAAACATCCTTTACAATTACTTTACAAATAACAACAAACTCTTCCTCACCTTTTAGCCGGGTATCAACAATCGAGCACACGTATATTCCAGTATTAGAGTTTGACTGTATTCACCTTCACGCCCATACGTTTAAATTCATTCGTCTCCCCTATCTGATAATTCATCCAATATACATGCATACATATATATGTACATGTGTATATATATTACAGATTATTGGCAGTTTAGCAGAGACCAAAATAACCCATCCTGAGATAAAAACCTCGTTTCAAAAAATACATAAATATTGTCCCTGTATTTTTCTACTCGCTTTCAAGTGGACTCGAGATTAAAAACTAAACAAGAGTTTTCGATATCCGCCCAACGTCTATTAAGACACGACATCACTTGATAGTGTGTGTGTGAGAACAGAAAGCTAGGTAGGTAAGTACATAGATGTAAATAAAGTATAAGTCATAAGTATATATATCTTGTAGTTGTGACAGAGTTCAGCGTACGTTTGGGTCGAATGAGCCAATTACCTGGTCTCAGTTGGCGGGATGGGTGCACTGGTTTTAGTAAGTAAATAATAATCGGACGACAACTTAGGTGCGTGGTGATAGTATGAGTACTTTTTTTCTTTGTACTTGATTTGGTTGTATTATCAGTGACAGTTCGTTTTCAACATATTAGTAGTAGTAATCATGGACGGTTACGGACCATCTACCACCTGGGCCCCTTGGGTGAACTTTAGTAAGCCTCCCATCCCTGACCTTGCCCCTCTATTCCATCCTGAATAGAATAAAGTTACGTTGTCACGTTAAATAACTTATATTATTGAATTACGGGTTATGTTTTCTCTACATTTAAAATATCATGAAGTTGTATGATTTAATTACAATCCATTTATTCATTAATTTTTCACAACTGTAGAGAACTTTCGTGTTTTTTAGTTTGCAAAAGTATTTCTCCAAACCTTTGGGCCCTTCTCCCTGTCGGGTCATAATTCAAGCTAGTAGTTAACTGATCATGGAACCTTATTTTAAAAGTAAAGAAACAAATAGTTTTGAAACTAGTGGTGCTTGTTTTGTTATTGGTATGTAGCTACGTTAATGATAGTATCAATGGTTTTATATTAGTGATTCAGTATCAGTCATGTAAATCAAAAGCCACAGTAGCATCTGGGTGATAACAAAATTATCTCAAATATATTATTTAATCAAGCGTTTCTTCAACACAGGGAAAACCGTAAAAGTATTATCATCATGTGAGTTAAATTCAACCGACTTCCAATACTGGATACCAAGTTTCTAGAGTTGGATGACTCGAAAAAATTAAATGGAATTATTTTAACTCCTAAAGGCATCAGTTAGAATGCAAACCGTTTACTATGGACATCTTCCGACATATGTTACACCCTTGAAAAAAGTGTGATTTCTAAGGAAAAAGTATAATGAAACAACATATTCATCAGATATTAACGTAATAGTGAAAATAAAATCTTTATTCATTCAAAATTGCTACAATTTCATGGCGGCGAAATCTGCCGATAATACTTTTAAATCAAAAAATAAACTTTTAGAGATTTTGTATGAGTTTGGGGGCCACGTCGAAGGAAAGTTTAACAGATATCACTCATATTAGTTGTAAAAAAGTGTCCGAAGACAATACTTACTTCATTTAAAGTATTAATATTATAACTACAGTTTTAAAAAAAATATCATAACAGTGTTGTTGACTGGTACCTTTTGACCGATCGGAATTGTAACTTGCAGTAGTCTGTGGTACACTGCCTGCATTTTGACTGGTGCCTTTTGGACTGATGCCTTTTGTCCTATATTCGTTGTTTAACGGGAGTGATTGGATCTTTGTGTTTATGATAGTTAACAGTAATTCCTTCAATAAGCATTGTATAGAAATTATTTGTGTATGTCAGCAAATAATTATCTCCAAATTATTGTTGATGAAATGGTTATCTCTCGCTTTGTTGAGTGATTTGCAGCTTATATGTGGGTTTTGATGAGGCCATTATAATTGGTGCAACCTAAGACTCTAAACGCCTGTGGAGAAAAAATGCACAGTTCGTCTGCTTGTGTGAAAGAAAAATCCGCAACGACGGGACAAAGTGCAGACGTAGTAGTAAGCAGTCTTGTGATAAAAAAAATCCGACCTTTTTTCGGAGCCAATCCAGAATCCTTCAAAGTGTTCTCTAGAGCTAGCATGGGGAGGGGGGACGTCCATATAATGATGTACCTCGCCTAAATTCTTCAGTCAGATATACACTGTCTCGTTCACAATAGCCTTTTGGCCCAACGCCGATTTATCTGGACTCACAGTAAAAACCTTTTAGATTTTCACGCGTACTCAAAACACAAAGCGTACACCACAATCTTTCAGAACGCATAGTGATATTCATCAACTTTGTGATCTTCTTAGATCTTCAACAATCAACCTTTAGAACTTTTTTTTTATAAATACATGAGATGATCTTAAAATTGGCATAATTCAGAAGAGGTAACATTGCCACCCCATATATTCCTTATCAAGTCTGACAAAAGAACTGCTGAGTCGGTAGATATGTTGCAATACTCTGACATTTACGGGGGTCTACGCTTTGTTGCATGATAGCATCAATGGCTTTTGAGATTTCTACTGAGCCAAAGACTTTTTTTGAGGTCAACAAATGCTACAGCAAGTGGCATTTTATATTCTCTTTGATTTACCGAATTGAGATGGTCAATCATCGAGTAACTTCTGAAACCAACCCGTTCCCGTGGTTGGTTTCCATCAACTGTTGTGATCCAATTGGTGATAACTTATATAAAAAAAGTAGATGTAGTCAAATAGGCTTATTGGCCTGTAGTTGTTTAGATCTTTCGGTTCACTTCTTTATATAACAGCATCATGATTGCAGTGTTCCAGTCTACTCAGGCTTTACTTTGTTTGAGCCATAAGTTGGATAAAATGGCTAGTTTCCTAGTGATGACTTTACCAGCTTTTTTGAGTTAGTCGATGGTGATGTTATCTAGTCTGGGACCTCCACTTTTCCTCTTCCTTGTTCGTTTGATGGCTTACTTCATATCCCATGTAGAAACTTGGTATTTTGCTGTTTGCTTTGAGTTGAGTAGAATTATTGGATGTGTTCGACTAGTCGGTCGCTATCCGTTATAATGTCTCTACTAGTTGTTTGCATTTTTCCTGTGTAGAGGTTTTTTAAAAATCATTTTGAAGCCTTTTCCAAAAACATTCTGTGAAAGACTGAGCTCTTTAGCTCGGAAAAGTGGTGAGACAATGTGATACCAGCTCACGCAAACACTCCACAGCCCGCCAGAGAATGGGAAAACAAAGGAATCAGAATAGACGCCAAATACCCAAAGTTTACTGTCGACATCGACCCCTTTGCTGAGAACCTTCATCACTTCTAGGTATTGCTAGATAATCTGTATAAAAAAGCAAGAAATTCGGTCTTTACATGAACTTTAGTAAAACATCATGTGCAACAGAAATATTGAGAACAGAAGCCCAACAATCAAAATCGGAAACGCGGAGCGAAAGAAAGTAGACCACTACATTTACCTTGGACAACGTATCCCCTTGAAACCCTCAAAAGAAGAAGAAATCAAGCGGAAAATCATTGATTGGCAGGCTTTCGGTTGAACAAGCTCAAACTATAGGAACAAGAAAATCCCTATAGTCCTAAAAAGAAGGGTATACAACCAGTGTATCCCTCCCCCCCGATAGTCATCAATGGAGTTGAAACACGGAAACTAAACAAAAGATTTATCCATCTCGTGTGTCGCAATGTCCATCAGTTGTCCGCCATTCTTGCAACATGGCTGGCCCACTGCCATTTGAGATTTTTAATGGATTCTTTGATGTCGCTGACTCTTGTCTTTTCCCTGATGTACTGTGCTGTCTTGTTGTCTCTCCATGTAGGGCCCTACATAATTCTTTCTTGTGCATGTTGCATGGTTCTCAAGTTGTGGGTCTGTCTCTTGGTTAGGTTTCATGTTTCGGCTCCATAAGTGACTATTGGGAAGATACATTGGTTATGCACCCATCTTTTTAGGATTAATGGGATAATCTTATTTTTGAAGGTTTAGCTTGCTCTGCCAAAGGCTTGCCATCCTAGTGTGATTCTTCGCTTGATTTCTTCTTCTTTTCAGGGTCTCAGCGAGATTCGTTGTCCTAGGTAGATGTAGTGATCTACTTTCCCCGGTTCTGTGCCATCGGTTTAAATCTTGGTGTTTTTATCTCCGTCTTGCTGAAGTTCATGTGTAGGCTGACTTTCTTGCTCTCTTCATTTAGTTCATCTATCATTAGTCGGAGGTCGTGTAGGTTTTCTGCGAAAAGGGCGATGTCGTCTGCAAATCTGAGGTTGCTCAGATACTCGCTGTCTATTCTAATTCCCTTAATCTCCGAGTCAAGTCTTCTGAAGATCATCTCGAGGCAGGCTGTGAAGAGTTTGGGTAAGCTGGTATCACTTTGTCTTACTCCTTTCTGCTATGATTAAAGTCACTGCAACACAACTGTAGCTTAGCGACGACTCCAAAACGTCTGATAGGTGCGCTGTTTCAAAAATTCAGTTTCTTTCTAGACAACTCTCAAAAATATGTGTATGTGTGTGTATGTGTGTGTGTGTGTATAAGATAGAGATAGAGAGGTGAGGGCGAGAGGGTGACAGATTGAGACGTTTATTGGACCATAATGTTATCAAGCTGTTATTGTTGTCGACATTAGTCGGTCTTAAACACCTCATTTGAAATCAATTAAGAATAATCAATTTTTATTATCATTACTTCTTTCGTTAAGTTGTTTTGGTCAGTGTTCGAACCCAAGTTATAAGTCAAAACTTCGAATGCAGATTTTCAATAGCATGATGATTGCCATGCAGAAAGTTTATTGTTACAATAGTGCTTTTTAGTTTGATCAAAGAATTATGTTTAAGTTGTTCAGAATTTGTGTTTCGCACCCAGCCTTGATGGGAACAAAAAATAAATACTGTACAGTACCGGACCATTTATCCAGTAAGCTTGGGACCGGAGATGACCCAGATTTCTAGTTCAAAGCTCAATATATACTCATAATACAGAATAAACAATGAAAATTAAAGAATGAGATTGTATTCAACAGAGATGAATTAATACATTTCGAAAGCCGGATCTCTTTGATCTTTATTAATCCACATGAAAATCATAAGATATTGAAAATCTACTCTAATAAGGAATTTTCTTAATCAGCTTACCGTGACTCTCAACACTTCCAGTGGAGTTAAAATTTTGTTCATAAGAATACCTACCCATCGTTTCATGTGCTCTTCCCGGTAAACGAATACAGTATTTTTTTTTCTAAAAGAAAAAATGAAAAATTTCTCCATTCAAATATAAACTTGTTTTTTCCATTGGGTTTGTCGAGTTGATTATATGCAAAAAAATGGATAAGAACATACGTCGTATAGCAATGATCAGCAAACCTACTGGCTGTTGATAGTGAGTTCGATTCTCATCGGATATCCCACTACTGGTGGTCTTATGCCAACTCATTCTGAATGAGTAGTGTTATTTTCTTGGTTCATGTGTCCGTAACACTAGACACTTACACTCGAGGGTAAAAACTCGACTGATAAAATTACTTTCCATCCACTTTTTGAAACTGGACTCTTCAACAGAAACAAACTCACTATTTTTTCATCTTCTTAAAAATCGTTTCAAAGAAATTCAAATGCATCTGATGTTTTTAGGTGTATTAACTAATTAAATATGAATTATGCAATTAAGAGTAAACGAAGAAAAGTAGAGAACATAAGTTTATAACGTATACAAATTACTGCACTTCAAAAACAAGGTCTGTTTAATCAATAATAATCCACTAATCTCCAACTGAAGACCATTCAAACATGATACAAAGATTAAAAACAAGAGTGGTCGAGCGACAAATTACTACGGAGCCCTATTGAAAACCAGTTTGAAAAAAAAAGCAGGTTTTTGTTGTAATTCCAGTTTCCTGGAAACCGGTAAATTCCCGGTGTTGCACTAGCGAGGTGATAGCCACGTGGGAAGTTCATTATTAATGTACTGTCAACTACTCTTGAGCTTACAAAAGTAATGTCTGCTCTAAACACAGATTAGCTGATAACTGCCGTAATCTATAAGTAAATTTTGGGGTGGATCCAGGATTTGAGCAATTTTTCTTCAAATTTGATTCACTCCGTTGATCTAATAAAACAATGGATATGATAATTTTGGTTTTAAAGTTGATTTATGATTACTTGGGGGTTCTTCATTTATAAAATTTCTGTTTTAAAAAATGTTTTAAATTGTTCTTTGCTCGAGAAGGGGGTGTTCAACCTCCCTGGACTCGCACTAAAGTTTTTAATGACGGTTGAAGACAGATTTACCGGAGTAGATATTGATTACAATCTCTGTGTGGTAGTAGTAGCAGTAGTGATAATGATTTTTATAAGACTTAGAATTGACAACAGAATAGATAAAATTGTGAACCATCATACTAAAGTAAAAAGCGTGCAATCAAAGAGTTTTTAGATCTTTTTTGTAATATCATATTTGAATTGTGTGATTGCAAAAATAGCAATGATTTAGGATGGATCCATGATGTTAACCAGGGGTGCTCCAAGTGGACAAAGAATACTTTTACAGATAGATACTAGAAAAATAAACCTAATTAAAACGTCAGAAACCATATGTAATCTAGTATTTTCTCTTACAATTGAAGGCAGTAATACCCGATATTGTAAGTGGGATCCAAGAAGCCATTTCAAACGGAAATATTGTGACAAAAGTTAATCAAAAGAGCTGCTCAGAAGTGGCTTGGCAAGAAAAAAACAAATGAACGATGTGATGGAAGAAAGATACAAATCTAATCGACCAAAGATAACGCAACAATTATATCATAACAACTGGGATACCGTATCAATATGAAGGTAACAATCTAGAAAATGTAATAGAATTTATAAAAAGTCACAAGTTCAGATTTCGTGGTATGCGAAATGCTTGGCGCTGGATATAACAGAAAACCAAGATTGATAGTGGTAACGTGTAGAGCGGGAAAACTGCACTGGAATTAACTATGGCCGTGAAAGGAAGGAGTGTGGGCCTACCCAGACAACTAAAACTGTGCAAGAAGCAATTTATAAAAAGAGACAATTGAGAATACAGCGATATAAAACACCTGGCAAAAGTAACAATTTGCTGCAATAGACATCAGTTGAGAGCACAAGCAGAGATAGAGTAAAAAAGGATATACAATTAAGTAGTATTATTTGCTTTAGTGAAACACAAAAATTGGCACCGAAGAAATTACTATACCAAATTTTGAATCAGGTATATAGGGAGGCCAGAAAAGAACATTATAAAGCTATTAATGAGCGCCACTCTTCAGATGAGGTGGGGTTGGATTGGTTTGAAATCCCTAGCTTTCAAATTGCAGTTTCCCAAAAGGAGATTTACAGATCCACAAACCTTTGAGAAAAGAAAATGATAGACGAATAAGGCAACAAGAAAATGTACGTATAACAGTTGAAAGAGATACCATTATAGTTGGATATTTTAATGCGTCCGATATAGACTGGAATAAAAGAATTGTGAGTCAACAAAAAGAATCAAAGGACCAGATATTCATATTCATACAATATAGAACCAGATATTCATATTGCAAATTAGATACTTAGACATTATATTTGAGGGGTCATATAGGCTAAAAAAAGTTAGTTCATATATGCAGATGTTTTCCACAAACAGTTTAGTTAACGAGGGGAAGTTATTAAAGCACAACTTGTCATGTGTGTGCAGAAATAGAATTAAATATGAGGGTTGATTTGAGTACTATAGAAAGCAAAAGGAAAAATCGGTATAAAGTAACTGAAAAGTTTATATAGGGAAAATCAATTAATATTGACTGGGATTATGATATGAGTTATGGTTTTTGTGTTGAATAAATGTGGAGTGAGTGACATAACAAACTTTTGGTAATTCCAGATGAAGTGCCAAATTCTATTCTGTAGTTAACAAAGAATGGTGAAGTTTTGCAGGAACAATCTTGTGATAATTCAAGTTTAGTTCGTAAAAAAAATGAGAAATTGAAAACCTGGAAAGTGTTTGATAGGGTACCACCCATGGTTAACTTCCAAGCAGTATTATATTAACAGACGGGAAATATAGAAAATGAAGATAAATCAAAATATGAAAACAATTTAGTGAAAATTCTGAAACAAAATTGTAAACTAATCTTCAGCCATTCAGAGTCAGATAATAAAACGAAGAAAACTGTCAGTTCTTTGAAAAGTGAAAAAGGTAAAATGTCAAATTCACCAAAGGAAACTGCAGTGATATTAGTTCTTTTCTTAATCTGTACATTCTTTAGGTTTTTGATCCCTTACAAAAAGATTGTCACGAAAAAGTATTAGATTTATCAAATGAAATGGGTAAATAAGTCTTCGCGCCTGAAGAGGCAGCAAAATCATAAAGTCAATGCAATATACCCAAAGAAGATTGCGCAAAATGTAAAATAGCAGAGGGAAACTTCAACAAGTTAGATCTGTGGAATTATACGTTGTATTTAAAATTTAATGTGAGCGAATGTGAAGTAATGTACTTCGGCATAGGAGATAAGTTACAAATGCACTTAGGGAAATCAACCTTTACAAAATGTATCTGAAGAGAGAGACTTACGTGAAGAATTTAAAAAAACAATTTGATTTTGAAAAACATATCTCTTCTGCCGTAACTTAAGCTAACTCCAAAATTGGTTGGCTTAGCAGAAATATTTTTCCAAGGGATCCATGTGTTATGCTAAGAATTTATCAAGCAATAATACAACTACATTTGGAGTATTATGTACCTGCTTGGGTCCCACGCGCTAGACATGATAATTGGAATTTAATTTTGAAACTGGAGACAGTAAAGAAAACATTTACCAGGATGATAAGTGGCTCGAGATTTGAATCATAAGGAAAGAGTAGGAAAGTAAGGTTTGGTTATATTGTTTGAGAGGAGGGCAAAATATAACTTAATTGAAACTCTCAAGATGACTAATGGCTTTGCAAATTAAGGAATTCTAATGCTTAATAAGTTAGATAGGACGGGAAATTTATTAGCTAGGTCTATTACAAAAACAAAATAGCAAAAAAAAAAAAAAGTTGATTTTTCCTCCCAAAGAATTTGAAATACTGAACTTGAAATCTTATGTAAAAAAAAAAAAGTATAAGTAAGAATTATTTTAAAAGTAAATTAGATAGATTTAGGTCGTATGGGATGGAAAATGAAATGATTTTTGGAGTTATCAGCTGAAATATTTGGAAGAATTTTGGAAAAATATATAAATAAAATGTGCCTGGTCAACGTTTGATTGTACTGGTTAGCTTGAACATTTTTTCACTTGTTTACGGAGATGCTCACAGACATATTTATTTAATAGATAAATATTTGATAAATAAATACTTGGGATCATTTGGTTTTCTATTCATGAAATTTCTTTATCTAAATGTATTTTTAATTTGTGCTTTTCCCGATCTTCAGAATCTATCCTTAGTCAATAGAATTGACACGCCTGGCTGCTGCAGAGTCATACTTAACTCATACTTCTTTTCCAACTGAACTTTTTACGGCAAATTCTGTATTATAAATGTAATATATAATTCGTAGGAATATAAGACTTGTCAGTTTAACTCAGTTGATTGGAGAGCTTCCTAGGGAAATGTTAATTCCATACACATGTTTGGTTTGAGTTGACATGATACTTAGACAGTGAATTTGGTGAGGATTGTTCTTGTTCTTGTCACGAGGGAAAAACAAAGTCAACACCAACTTGAAGTGGAGTTTGACAAAACTTTAACTTCGACTGGGGTCATGGATGTCGGTTACCACTTTTCCTACGGGGGTAAACATCTATTTCCAAAGGGAAGGACAAGAGGATGTACTTGGAGTATATCTTAGTGACAACCCTATACATGATAAACATTCCACCCGCCATTTGTAGTGTAAACAAGTACGAACCACTGCATAGTCTAGATTTCAGATCGTATTGATGAGTGGATAGTGAGTAAGATAAATGCCACTGAAAAGCTCGAATTACGTGTAGTTTGTCTCAAATCTATGTATGACCCATAGTGGAAAAATCATTTATGCTCAACCAAAAATGCCAATTAGAAATCAAAAAACTCAATTTAGTCGCAATCTATTTCAGTCTATGTATCTTTTGAATCTATTATAAAGACACGAAAAAATACTTAGAACATGAGAACTAAATATAGTCAAGCAATATTTGCTCGCGAGCCGATGAAAATCCAATCGTGGGCTGAATCAGGTCGGCGGGCCGTAGGTTACCTTCCCCTGGACAATAAGTATCTAGTTTTCAAACCCCTCGCCAAATCCCCCGTTTGTAAGCGGACGCCCATGGCTGGAGATTGACAATAATTATTTTTATAACACTTACAGTTGTCAGAAAAATTAATGGAATAGTGGTCTTTCGACTATATTAAATCTTTGATCTATTTTTTTATGTTTGTGTTATGAGATTGCGAAAAGATTAATTCTTGTTTACCCATGGTTACTGTGGTTAGAGGGTTTCGATAAAAGCATTTGTATGTTGTTGTAAGGTAGATTGTGGGGTAGATTGTTGGGGTAGATATTGTTGGTTACACAGGTAGATAAAATGTATGTTTCAGTTTAGTGATCTCGCCAAGGGTGTGCCTCCGAAAATACGGCACAATAAGTATCACTTGTTGGCAAAGGGTCAAAGGTTGAGATTGGGGTTTAATGTGGGTGGCTTGACGGCATTTCTCAGCTGTTAACCGTGATATCAGTAATCACAGTGAACTTTGTTTAATGGACCTGTTTAGTTAAAAAGGGTTTCTATTTGAAAAAAATTGTGGGAGTGAAGGAAGGGAGGAAGGAGGAAGAAAGTTGAGAAAAAAAAGGAAGAAAAAAAGAAGAATTGAAAGAAGGAGGGAAGGAAAGAAATTGCAACAGTGGGAAAGAAAAAACAGAGGAACCGATTATCAATCGATAAGGATGAAAAAAAGAAAGAGAGAATGTTGTTTGAAAGAAAAAGAATAACAAGAGAGAAAACGTTAAATCAGAAAAATAGGGAGGGGGTTTAGAAAGAAAGAAGAACTATGAAGAAAGAAAATGAAAGGAAACGATAACACCTGATAAAGAAAGAAAAGAAAGAGAGAGAGAGAGAGAGAGAGAGAGTACAGAGAAAGAAAAAGGACAGGCAATAAAGAAAATGACTGAAAGAGAGGTAGTATGATGAGAAAGAAAAAGAACTCAAATTTTCTCGTTTACGTACAATACAACTAAATGTAATGAATGTAAAAGTGTGTAATCCAACACTCTCGCCCATATATATATATATATATATATATATATATATATATATATATATATATATATATATATATATATATATATATATATATATTGAGAAATGGATGTATATGATCCGACAGAATGATCAACCGGCAGCTAGCCTCGTAGCTCAATGGTTAGAGCAATGCTACGTTGACGTGGCTACCCAATCGATCGTAGGTTCACGTCCTGCAGCGGTCCCATTTTCTTTAATTGATTCTTCAATCTACGTTGTCTAGTCCGAGTAATGCATTAACTGTACCACGACGGGAGATCATTTCAGGTAAGAGTTTCTCGATAATACAACACAATTTGTAATTATATACATATGGCCGAAAGCGTTGGATCACACACTTCCAAGCTATATATATATATATATATATATCATATTTAAGATAACTGTGCAAAAAAATCCCCAAATTCTGCGTAAAAAACAATGAAAAATTAATACTTTTTCATCCTTAGGCTATGGACTTGATGATGTATCTACGTCCACGAAAAACTGACGATTATTTAAGCTTTTCTTTTTCTCATAAAAAAATATGCCCGTAATCTATCTTCAGCGCATCTCATTTCATTTCATCATTATCAGTCTTTTATCGTTCGTCGTAGGAGATAGACCTTCCCCAAGATGTGCCAGACCTCTTTATCATGGGCATCGTGGAGCCAGTACTTTCTAAATCTATCTAGCTCGTCATGTCATCTCACTTTCGGCCATGGTCTTGCACCTGATCTTTGGAGATCCTTGTTATGAATCATGATATCCAGCGGTTATCTGCCATTCTTGCAATTTGTCCAGCCCATTGCCATTTAGTTTTATAACAGTTCCTATGATGTCCTGGACTCCTTTCTTTTCTCTAATATACTTTGCTGTCTTATGATCTCTTCATGTAAGGCCGAGCATGATTCTATCGTATACGTTGTATGGTTCTCAGTTTGAGGGCCAATCAGATAGTAAGAAATTCATTAAAAAAAATTCTTTCAATTTGAAATCAAAGTTGACAATTCCTCGTTTTGAGAAAGGCAAAACTCCTCCGTAGAATCGACTACGGATGCAGAAAAGACCAAAAATAAAATGACTGAAATGCTACAAATGACTAAAAGTATTAAATAATGATTGTAAATTGTAAAGTTCCACACACTTGATGTTAAAGACGATGCAAAACTTTTGAGTGCCGTTTTTAACACCGAATAAGCGAATGTGTTAAAAACCAAAAGAGAACAGAAATGGATTCATAAAGTATTTTGTCATTGTTTTGAATATCATCTGGCTTAACATTAGTTTTTGACCTTTTCTGAATCTTTAGTCGATTCTGATAGTAGTTAAAATTCTTGCGTACACAAAACGAAGGATTGCCCGATATCTTTTTAACAAAAGATGAAGTAACTAAAATGAGCTAATGAGAGTAAACGAATACTTCGAAGGGTTACTTCAGTAAGACAGATCGAAAGTCAGAGTTCAGTTTAGCATTGTAGTTACAATGAAAATACAACCCAGTTCTGAAGACTTGAATTTAAAGATTTAATTTCTGTAAATACTGGATCTGACTTTCATTTCTTTGGAAATTTCTAATTTTTGGAAAAAAAAAATAATGTGTGCAAAAGTTTCCTGTGAGGCTGATTTTCTGAAAAAATCGTTTCGAAAATTTCACAAAAAAAGCATTCACTTAACATGGTTATTTGAAAAGATCTATTTATTGACGACAGCTTGCTACTCCAGAAAAAACATCAAGATTGTGCCTAGAATTTTTTTATCTCACTTACCAAGGTTGTCTCTGTGGCGCTATCGGCGTCCGACTGTCAGTTCATGTTCAATTCCGTGCACAGTCATAAGAACATTGATATCTCTTTGCTTCTATTTCGATCATGTGTGCACACCAACATTGAAACAGACGATCAATTTATATATAAGTATCTGAATATCAAAGAACAAATCAGTAATTCAATATCCGATGCATGATGGGTTCATTTCGATACATTCAACGTTATTGAGTTAAAGTAGAGCTTTAGATATGATGAAATAATGGATTCGCTACACAAACATATTTATGTTTCTGTCCTGTTGGGGCTTTTCAGGCAAACCTGTTTAGAGAAATCATAAGCTTCATTCGACGGAAGAAACCCAAATAAAGAAGAAACATAAACATATTTGTGTAGTGGATCCATTAGTTTATGTTCAATTCCATGTGCAGTATATACATGTATATGTGCAGTATATATTCTAGCTGGGGTTTCTGTGATGTCCGGGAAATAGTAGATAGAATTGAACAAATACACTGTTTTGGGGTGGGGTCGGGGTGAAAAGTTCGATAGGAAAAACAGGAAGATATAGAATTTCTTTTGAAAATGCCAAAATTGGCCTAACCCTAAATCAACGTTCTGAGGGCACCAGAGATCAGCAACAACTATCATACGATCCTTATGGGGTCAACTTGACTCAAATCTGCAGCCCGTAGGGTGCAGCTGTCTTCGTTAGATTTGAAAATGTCAAATTGACCTTTGTTTAGATGTCCCCAAAGGTCAGCACCATCTACCCCATCTTTCTTCAGTTGCCAAGTTACTCTTGCACACGAATTTGCAGCCCATAAAGAGCTACTGTCTCTGTAAGATTTGAAAATGCCCAAATTTACCTATTGGGGGTCAGTGCAACCTATCCTATGTCCTCGTTTTGGTCAAGTTAAACTTGTATGAAAATTTGAAGCACGTATGGTGCAAACGTTTGGGAGTCTATAAAACATAAAGTTCGTTTGAAACAAACATTCATGGTTTTCAAAGTATCAGATGTGTGTTCATGTGTGTGAATATGTGTGTGTCTAAAATATACACAAACAAACTTCATGCTTCATAGATCAAGGCGTTCACCAGATTTGATTTCTTCTTAAGGAAATACTTGAGAATTTGTATCCACAAACTTAATATCTATTGTTAGTTACTTGAGTTAATGTTTGCAACGCTTAGCTTGTATGGTAAACTATGAATTGTAGTAGAAGGTGAGAATTTCTAACATTTGAAACGAAGCGTCGATTGAATGTGGACAGCGATGATTTTCTCTCAGATATTTCGATCAGATTCAAAGTGCAACGACACTCTGATGCTTGGCAAAAGAGCCAATCATACGTAAATAACTCCCTCATTTTTCGCACACACACACACACACACACATATATATATATATATATATATATATATATATATATAGTTGCCTGAAATAATGTCTGTGTGCATGCATGAGAATGGTTCAGAGGCAGTAGCAACTTATGAACAAAGTCCTATTTATAGTATTGCAAACCAGCGCTTCTCAAACTATGGGTTGAAGCCCCTGCAGGGGTGGCGTAGAGATTATTAGGTCATTGGGGAGATATTTAGCTTGATTATGTAACTCCTATAGGTGATTATTATGAAAAGACTCAATGCTTTTCAATAATTTTATGAATACAAATTTTGCTTCTGTTATATTTTAGTAATTTTCCCATAATAAAGAGTAAACATCATAGTTGATATTTTGCATTTTTTTTTCGGTGGAAACGGCTAATTTAGTTCTTGGTTCAGCTACAGTAAGATTACGACTAAATAATAATTGAACCAGTGCTTTCATAACACTAAGGGAAGGGTTACACAAAAAATTTGTCTCGTTGGCTGCAAATCAAAAAAAAGTTCTTTTATTATTTATTTTGGACTACTATTTCCATTCATCTTAATTTTTCACTTGATTTTTGGTTATGATTTCTCTTACCGGTAAAAGCAAAAATACATTTAGAACGTCGTTTCCGAAAAAAAAAATGTGCTTTCAATCAATAAACTTCCGTTGATGGTGGAGAAGTGTCAGTTGTTGAGAAAAAACGTTTAGGGTTTGCTATTTATGATGTTACTATAATTCTTGAGTGGAAACTTACTTTCAGTCTATCGTATGACCTTCCGTAATCATTATTTAAAAACAGAAATTTTTCTGAACATCATTAAAAATGAAAAAATCCCCCAAATAATTAATTTTACACCGGCAGTAAAACCGGCAGTATGATAAATATTTCAAAACCGTACTTTCGAACAACTGACGTAAGAGTCTGGGTCAGCATAATAGTTAGAACGTGGATAGTATGCATCCTGTCCTCCATTAAAAGAAAATGTCTTCAAACAGACACTTTCCAAAAAGTAACGGAAGTCTTTTTTATAGAAAGCAAAAAGGATTTCTTCTGATTGAAAAAAACAACAAATTTCTTCGGTTTTCCGGTTTTAGTGGTTAAACGAATGTTCGATCACAACTTAATCCAGACAGTGAATCTACGACATTCTGTAAATAGCACAAATCGAAATTTAAGAATAAGCTCTCGCTGTAAACTTTTTTTTTTCCTTTTTCCAATTTGCTGTTTTGTGTACGAAGAACTATATTAAAGAAGATACTTTTGTGCACGTGATCGATCATGTACAGCTCGCCTTAGAGCAGTAGAGCAGAGCTGGCAAGTCTTGCTCCCTATTTCTGCAATGGTGGATTTGACACTAATTGAATATCTCACTCTTACAGTCTTGTACCAGATTATGCTAAACTTGGTAAATACCGTGGCTCAATCGTTGGCATGATCGTCTCGCATATTAATGAGCAAGTTTAAGGGGTTGATGCTCACTTCATGCTCGCTATTGTGATTTTGTGCCAGGCTGAGATGATTTTAGTAAAAAAAACTAAATAAAAAACGATCTGATGCAGAAATAAATATCAATGGTTACCTTTTAGGTGGGCCGAGTAAAAATTGATATGATTTTTATGAAATGCTGTGTTGGTTGTATATGATATGTACTGTTTGATATACTTTGAAAGATTTTTAAAAATTTTGATTCGTCATCACTGGTGAGAATTTCACTCTGAAAACAACAATCGATTTGTTGAAGATGAAAGAAACACACGTTTCAATGTCAGCTGGCCAAGTGCAACAAACGGTATGTTTATAAGGAGGGAATACGACGGCGTTATGGTGAAATAACGCACTCGGCTTATATTCGAGTGAATCAATTTTCTGAAATATTTATGCTCAATTCCAAACTCGTCTTATACTCACGGTCGACTTCACTAATATACAGTGACAGTTCAAACACCGGCTGAGACAGTTTGTGTTCACTTCACACTGATGCCCTTGGGAAAGGGATGAATCCATTCCTTTCCTCTTCTCAGCTAAATAGGGATGAGCTCTGTCAAGTTATCTCACCCTCAACATACCAATGATAAAATCATCTGTGGTGCCCCAACGACCTTGCACTGGGTTACTGGATAAAAGGGGGATGCTTATGCTTTTACAAACACATCCTACACGACTCTTAGATCAGTCATGAGCAAATTTGGGTTGAGATGTTTTCAGATCCAATCATTCAACGGAAAAAGTTGAGTGAGATTTTTTGTTTAAGATAATGCAAAAGTGATATCATGGAACTTGATGAATGGACCCGTCATTGGTACTGACAAGGTAGTTAAATTCAGGAGGTAGACCTGTAATGCATCAGACACGTATGTGATGACTCACTGAATTTTATATTGCAAATTCAATTCAAATTTTTTTTCACGACTTATAACTACTATAGTTGAATAATAATCATACTAATGTCACTCGTTAATGAATACAATGATTGTAATCATATATATAATAAAAACTGCGCCCGTCACTCATTTTATCAGTAGCAGGCATCAGACCTATTTCTTTCCTATCCTCTTATTAAACTACCACTTTCTTTTCTCCTCTCTCCTTTCCTATCCTCTCATTGAACTGCCCAACTTTCTTTTCATTCCTCCCTCTCTACCATGTCAGTCACATCTATAGTATCAGTAGTAGCCATCAGCTGAGCCTATTGTTGTACACTTATGATAACCATCGGCGAAGTGACGGGTCATAGACTTGTCTCTATTAATTAAAAAAATATAAGATCATTATGAAAACGATGACGGTAAGCATGATTAGGAGAAATTGGAAATCGTCAAACAAAACTGTGACTAAAACTGTCACTGAAGGTTTCTTCAGTTTTAAAGTTGGTCTGGCTGTCTGATCATCTTTGTGTATACGTTTAGTGCGTAAAGGCGGCACCAGTGGAGCTAGCTTGCTGAGAATTTCAATACCTATTCTGCATTATGTCCAGAAAAAAACTTTTTTTTTTTCAAATCATCCCTTAATAGGGTTTCGGTTTGAGTGTGTGTGTGGGGGGGGGGTCATGAAAATTCAAAGATTTTAGTGGTAACTGCCAAACGCAAGGCGAGAGAATCATCCCCAACACGGTATGCTACCTGATGATGTTGGCCATTGGCCATGCATAGGTTTCTTTTAAGTGACTAACCAGACCTGTTTCATTGTCATTTGAATCACAACGCTGGCGTTCTGTGAAATGCAATGCTTCAGTGATTCTTTAGAATTTCAAACTGCTATTCCTGGGCTCCAAAACGTTTTCAAAATCAGATTTTTTTTTTGCTTCATATCGTATGTCTTGGCGTCTTGGTGTATTCTATCTGAACGTGCAAAAAGGTTCTTTTTGACTTCTATCTGTTTATCACTAATACCAGCATAGTACCCGTAAAAAATGACGACATTCTTTGCGCGTGGATCGACACTTTTGTGTTGGATCAGAGTATAGGACAGTCCGCTACCAAACATCATAATAGCACACATGAAAAGAGATTATTTTGATACTGGCTACATCACGTCGAGGGATCTTGTACGGCACACGTGAATTTTGATAACGCATGAAATTATTACCGTTATTCATCATAAAATTGTCAATAATATTGATAATGTTTGTATAAAGATGTGCCAGGCTATTACACGCATTTCCCCTGCTGCACGCTCTTAGCCTGGAATGTACCTTACGTGCAGTGCCAGGCTTTCCTGTATCTATGCGCTCTGACAATGATCCAAGTGTCGCTCCCCGGCACTTCTGTCTCGGATCAGTGTAATATTTCTGCACTCATTGAGGAGTCTTACATACAATATGTATCATCATCATTAGCCATCATAATTCCAGTGCTGGACAAAGGCTTTTCCAAGCTCATTCCACGTCGACCGTGACTGAGCTAATCTCTACTATGTCTTACCGGAAAACCTTCATATTTCATCTCTGGTCATCTACTACTGCGTTTTCTATCTCTTGGACACCAATCGACTTACCATTTGGAATATCTGTTATCCATTCTTCTTCGTATGAGTCGAGCCCATCTCCATTTCTGTCGCTTAATTACTTCTATATCTTTTTCTTTGTTTTCTCACGGATCCTTATTGATTTTTTTTACTCTTACAATCATTCCTAGCGAAACGACTTCCATTGTTCACGATGCAATTCTGTTTTCAAATGATTTTGTTACATTCCATGATCCATATCTGTACTTCGTTGCTAGTATTATAGATCCATTGTATACGCAACCCCCCTCTCTCTCTCTCTCTCTCTCTCTCTCTCTCTCTCTCTCCATAGATAGATAGATAGATAGATAGATATACCATGGTATATAATTCTGTGAAAATAAAACCCATTGAAAAGCTTACTTATATACCACTAATAAATATTTAGAAATAATTGACTGAAATGATATAAATTTGAAAATGGTCTCTTATATCTACAGTATCTAGAGCTGTAAATTTTTCTAGACACACACACACACACACACATATATATATGTATATATATATATATATTTGCTTTGGAAGTGTTCAACATTAATGGTGGTGTTGAATAACCCTCCAGCCTGAGCAGTGGAGTTTCAAGGTGAAACGCTGTTTGCCTCGGACCGACCTCACCCTTTGCATAGAAGGTTGAAAAGCATGTACTGATAGGTTATCTGCTCTTATAACAAACAATCATCAGCGAACCGATCAGGAAAACCATTAAATGTTGTCCTAATCTCAGTAAATGCTCCAGTAATCTCACCTTGTACCAAAGTTTATTCCACCATAACTAAATCTTTGTTTAACCATTCGAAATCATTTTATCTTTCCACTCCCTAACTATTTTCTCTCTCTCTCTCTCTCTCTCTCTCTCTCTCTCTCTCTCTCAGACACACAACAAGTTACAACAATTCTAACGGTGGTATTCAACTCTGGTATTTCATGCAGTTCATTTGATCCTGAGATAATAGCCATGTTTTATGAGCTGTCTAGACATGTTCAGGTTCACCATTGGAAATATAACAACGAACTGAGAGGGTTAAAAACAATACGCCCCTCTCCCTCTCTCTTACACACTCACTCACATGCATACACACACACACACACACATACACACACATACATACATTTACCCTCGCATTCACTCAATCTCTCAAACTCCCTCTCTCATTCACACCTAATACGTACATATGAATGAATGGATAGATGGATGGATGGATGGCTTGGCTTCGCTGACGAAGATTTTGGGTGGGGGTTTCCACGATTACGGGATCCTTTGTCCGCAGAGCCATGCACGCAAAATAAACCCCTAAGCCTGCACGGTGAAGTTCTCGGGTGAAGTACGACGTATGCCGACCCCAACTTTCAAACCAAAGGTTTGCATTTTATGGCCCATCGAGGTGGCACGATTAGGAGCAGCGTCCCTAGGTCGTAGGTTTGACAGGAGTTTCCTTCTCCTGGTAGATACCTGAGCTAGCTATAGGGATATGTCGCCCCTGAGCAGATGTGCTGACAGTAGTAGGTCTGCTCTCAGTCAAATAATCGGACAGGATAGCAGCCCCTGTAGATAGGAGTCCAAGCCAAAGTTACTCCCATGGAAAGAAGAAGGAAGGTAAGGGAGAGTGGAAAATGATGTTTGCAAATGACGATAAAGGTGCTCTTGGTTAGCTTGATTAGTCCAATTACAGGCTTTTGTGGTATTTTCTAGCGTGTAGAGGGTTCTTTACTCATAAGTAACCCCGATATCGATTGTTTCAGGCAGACCATCCTCTCTATACTTATTCATCTGTATGTAGCCAGAGTAGAAGTTTTTCTTCACGTTTGACTTTTTATTTTTGTATACCACTGTATGCGAATGTCTGAGCTGGATATTGAGCCCCACAGATAAGTAAATTCCTATTTAATTGCTGACTCATGTAAGTTGAGGCACAGGTCCATGACTTTATTCAGATTTTTCCATTCTTCACCCCTTTCAATAAGAGAAAGGTTTACGTATCCTCTTTTCTTTTCGGATCACTCCCTTTGATTCTCACGTTTTGTAGAAAGGACAAATAGTAATAACGGCACTAACTATGCATAGATTGTTAAAAGATAGATAAGTGTATATTAGTGTGACACAAAGCAAACTTTGAGTGTGGAATTAGGATAGTAAGATTGTATTGTCCAATATCCCTAATACTGAACGCCGATCGCCGGAGTCGATGGGGAATATGCAATCCAATAAGCAGAAGCACAAAGAAACACAAACACACACACACATATATACACCGATATTTACTAAAAAGAGTCGGGCACAAGGCCAAAGATAGAAGAGAATGAAGGTAGGACGGCTGTATTGCCTGCTTTTAAAATCAGCATTCGATATCTTGATTTTTGTCTGATCACGAACACCGACCACTGGCATGATTGGTAAGAGCCACCAAATTGTATTTTTATGTAAAGAAAATGTCCGATGAAAATTCAGTTAATAACTGTGTAAAGCCGTGGACATACTGATCCACCCACGTACATAAAATAAATTGTCACCTATTCTCGTCCTGTCTAAATGGTTTGATTCATGTTAACTTGGACAAAAATCAAAATGCCAGAGATGTTTTAAAAGAATTTCCTGACTCACCGATTCTCCTTCTTTAACTAGCAATAATGGTGTCTGATGTCGCTGTTATACACTCTTTAGAAGTACTGGAGGGTTGTTCGATTTTTTTCTTTCTTTTTATTCTGCGTCTCTTTTTCCTCTTCCCTCCTGCCCTCTCCTTCTACTGTAAGTTTGTCGCTTTAACAATGACCATGTCTACTCATTCTTCATATCTCGTTCACAATTTTTTGACAGAACATCGCATCACCCAGGTCTGTCAGACCTACCTACTATCTAGATTTACCTACCTGCGACTGAAGAGATATCAGAACGTGGACGAGATTAAGAAGAACACGAAAAGGCTGATTATGGTGATCCCGAATGAAGACTTTGCAGTCTATTTGAAAAGTCGAAGGGACACTGGGATAAGTGTACGAGGTCCCAAGGTGAGTTCCTTTGAATGGACTCAGGCGCCATTGCCTTAGGTTGGTTATTTTTCGTTAGTACTGGCCTCCTTTACTAGTGGTAGTGAGCGAACCTTTTCAATTCGGTGAGTCGAAATTTTAATTTATTGAATAATCTTGTTATCAGAGTGTCACACAATGTCTACATGTATTTTAGTTCTAAGTAAACGCTTATTTCAAAGATTTTTTAAAAAAGGCTTATTTTAGTAAAATATTCATAAAACTAAGAGTTTGATAAAATATAACTAGTAATTTCAAAATATTCTTTTAAAACTAGGACGATGAAATGAATAAAACAAGTTAGTTTTTTCTCCAAGTCTAAAAACCAGCAGGTGTCACTGTTGATACGCGTGCCATAAGTTGGCTATTGCTGCCCTATTTAGTTTGTCGCTTATTTTCATTCTCGTTCGGAGATCAAAATGTCAAGGAAGTTTTCGAATTTTTTTCGGCCTCAACGCTGCAACTCCCTCTTTGACTCGCTATGATGGTGTCTGGTGTCGCTGTTTCGCAAACTTAAGAAATACTGTTTGCCTTTTATTGTTCTTGTTCTCTTTATTCATTCGTTCATTCGTTCTTCTTCTTCTTCTTCTTCTTCTTCTTCTTCTTCTTCTTCTTCTTCTTCTTCTTCTTCTTCTTCTTCTTCTTCTTCTTCTTCTTCTTCTATAATTTCTGGGGGGGGTCCATGTTGTGATGCTTTCTGACATTCTTGCAATATGGCCTGTCATTTCAGTTTCATAACGATTCTGCACATCTGTGACCCCTGTTTTTTCTTCTCTTATATATTGTGCTGTCTTGTGATCTCTCTGAGTGATGTCAAACGTTGCATGATTCATATTGAAGTATTTTCGAAATTTCATTTTACATGTGGATTCTTTTTAACTTATTTTTAGTTGTTAATGAATCATTTATGCTAGAGCAGCAGTTCTCCATTGCCTACTGCATTTCGCTAAAGGTCCCCTATACCATGGTTACGGCTCCTTTTTTCTTCTAATCTGTGCTGATTTGATGTTTTTTTCTTTCATCATTCCAATTCAGGTCAAAATACTTTTTGTACCCCCTCTCTCATGGACACCCAGACTTATAAATGTTTTGCTAATGACAAGTACAATGATTGGATGACAGAACGGTTCACTCCCGACGCTAGTCTATAATGATGATGGTTAGTTTGGTCGGGTCGCAATCTCAGGCGTCCTTCACTTGTTTATCTTGCTTCCCTAAACTAATGTATTCATCGATGAAAACAATTATCGCTCGGGCTGTTTCTCTATTGCCTTCTTTATATCATTATCAGAAGCAGCAGTAGCCATTTCAAATAGACCGCTGGACAGAGACCAACTCCTCCCATGACGGCTCTATGGTCATGTTGCTTTGGGGAAGGTTATGGCAACATAGCTCACCCATTGTCATTATTTTCCGGGTGAGCTGGTTTTAGAGCCCTTCTTCTTGATTGTAGGCCTCCAAGTGCTTGTGAGCGCAGATTGTCCGGCTATTTTACCCATAGCTGGAGAGGGGAAAAGTGGATTCATGCCTTTCCCAAATACACGAAGAACGCATCGGTGAAAAGTAAACGTGAACAATTCGGCCAGAGCCCATTCTGTTTATACGGTAATAGGCAGTTAACTTAGAATCTATGCCTTCTTTCAATTTCAAAAGAGAGTTGAATTTTTCGAGTGCTTCTGCGTTTCTTATTGGAAGGCTCCAACAAACTGAAATGAAATTATTCCTGTTTTCCGTCATTAGTGCTAATAGAGAAATTTATCAGAAGAAAAAAATGGCTGCTTCGAGAGACGCCACAAACACTCAACAGGTGGAGGGAGTAGCGATGGGGTCGGCGTTTGGAGCTGATGAGGCAGCGGTGGGAAGGGCGATTTGTGAAGTGGGGTGGTTACTTAATGAACTTAGCTGGGCGTGTCTGTCTGTCAGGGTAGGATGACTAAACGTAAATTAGGGGAAAATGATGGGAGAGGCTGCTGCATAATGATGCAAGAATCGCCGAGATCTTGTTGTTGTTGTTGTTGTTGTTGTTGTTGTTGTTTTTTTCTTTCAAGTGGAATAACTGGAATGGTTTGAGGCACTAGTCATGGGGTTTGCTCAAAATGAATTACCCTGTGACACATTTTCAGATACATTTACGGGTTACCCCGCAATCTAGTTTTAATTCGTAAGATGAAATGGCGTGAACCAAGAAATCAATTACAATAATCAAGTATAAGAATAATTTTGAGTGTCCCCAGACCCAAAGGAAAGGTTATGATTGTATCATAGGCTCAGATAAGGTTGGTTGGAGCTACAATAGACTTCAATGTAAGTAAAAGAGGATGTCTGCTGCCAACATACTGGGATAGCTGCAAAACAAACGCCGAGCACCATTTTTGCTTTTCGCTTTTTAGGCAAAAGAGAAAAAGTGACGTAAACCCAACTTCTACAAAGCGAGAGATACCTGTGCATTGAAGTTCACTAAGTTCGATTTAGTACGAGACGTGTAGAATATTCTCGCTTGTTCATTGGGAATGCGACAGTCTCACAGTACACAAGCTCATTTGATGGCGTCTCACTATCGACTGAGTTATCCCATGGGAGAGTTTCTTTTCTTGCATGTGCAGTAAGGTGCCTCTAATTGGTTGGTAAATTGTATTAATAAGACATGATATCAACGGTTTCATAAATGATCATTAGTCAATTTGGAAAGGGAAAATATTTAAAGCAAGAGCTAATGTTTTTGGTTAGTGTCTATCTTGCATTTGTAGAATTTCTTACATCCATTGAAAAATATTTAGAAGCAGCAATAGTTTTAAGGCTGTTTAAGTAACAACAAAAAGTCACAACTTGTTCGTATCAGTTTTATGGGCCAATGGCTCATCAAGAAATCATCATGTACGTATATATCTTATTGAGCCACCTCTCAAACTCTGTAATTGATAGGCTCATTTGCTTCCTACTGAATGTTAAAGTACACGTCGAGACATTGAGACGACTCAAGGCTCGAACACCGCACCTCAATTTAATGAGGTAGCGACCACTTTTCGAAAGAAATGAAAGTAGCACGGTGAACGAATGTGACCCCCGGATGGGGTAAAAAAGAAAACAGAACAATGAAAAAGGCATGAAAGAAATAGGAAAAATGGTAAGAGAGTGAGTGGACTTGGAAAAGAAGAAAGGCAGATTGAGAGATTAGGAGTAACTAAGAAGAAAGACGGAGAGAAATTTGAACATAAAAAAGAAAATTACTGTTTTTCAATAGGAAGAAATTAAAAAGAAGAAAAAGAGAAAAAAGAAGGAAAATAGAGAGAAAAAAGAAAGGAAGGTTAAGACAAAAAGAAAGGTTCTGAAAGAAAAAACAAGAAATCTGGAATGAAGATTGAGGATGTTCTAAATAGGAAGAAATTGAAAAAAGAAAGAAAAAAGAAAAAAGAAAGAAAAAAAAGGTGGAAGGAATGAGAGAAAAGCAACCAAAAAGACATGAATATGTAAATTGGGAAGGGGTAGATTAATTTTTAAAAAAAGACATTTTGAATAGAATATCCTAAATAATCCAAATTGAAAAGAAGGAAAGAAAGAAAATTAGAGGATAAGAATCAAAGGAAAGAAATTTAAAAAAAAAAAAACATATGAAAGATTTGTTTCCACAAACATACACAAACACACACTCACACACACACATAAAATGAATTCAGGCATACAAATAATAGAACATCTTTCTCTCTAATTATTTCTGAAAACATCAAGTTAGGGGGAAAATACCAATGATTGACTGGAAAATATTAAAATAAACAACCACTTGAAAAGCCTTTACTAAAAATGCACTCTATATCTCGAATAGAAATTCAGCATAGTAACATTTACTGATAAAAATAAATTATTGAACTCTTCATCAGAAATAGAGACGAGAGGCAGACACAAATCTCAATTCATTTTAAAATACCAAAAATACCGATAACCAAACATGATAAATCTAGAAACTAACCTATACCCCTCAAAAAAACCCACTGACAATAAAGAATTAAACCATGATCCTTAACGTAAAAACTATACATGAAGTTTGATTAAATCATAAAACGATTTAACTTAAGCATAAATTGATTAAACCGGATATAGGTAAATTAAACGAATTATTTACCACACCCTTTTAGCAGTGGGAACATGGGAAAAGGATATAATCCCTCAACTCATTTATTTTAAACATTTAACGTTGTAAGAAAGATAACACAACAATCCCCATTCATCAATTTAAACAAAACACGACTGTTATTTATTTGAATTCCGGGGAAAAACCGTCTTATCATCGTTATATAAGAAGAGGAATATCTGATTCAGCGCCCATTTTAATAATCTTCACCAATGGAAACATAACTGAACCGTGCTGTAATGGGACGATAAATTCATTGTGAATTTGATTTATTTGTTCTACCTTATCGTACTGAGCAATCTTAGATAAAGGAATTTCGAAAAATGTATTAACTTTATATGTATTTAATATACTCTCTCATAAATAGAAGTCATTGTGACCATATTTATTCTTCTATAGAAATTTCTTACATGACTTCAAATTATGAGTTGTCTAATTATTGACTGTGACGGCAAGTATTTTTTCACTTTGTTTAGCTTTTATGACCCTTTGACGTTGATTTACCTGGTCGAATACAGGAGAAGGATTAAGAGTGAATAATTCGTCGAATCAATTCGGATAGTTTCAAGGTATAATTTATTGTTCTTGAATAAATATTAGGTAAGATATGATTATTCACATTTACCCAACCCCACTATTTTGTTTATCTAATTTTTCCCATATATACGATAAAAAATTGCAATTTTCACGCAAAATGGACAGGCTGATAGTTGTAAGACTTAGCATATTTGGATTCCTTATACTTTATCATATTTTCTTTCTTTAATATTAATTCAATTTTTAAGGCTACCGATCAAACCTTATGCACCCAAAACAAACAAAGTTGTCTCGGCTCTTGGACAACTATATATTCTGAGAAGATAAGGATGTACTATTCTCTAATGCCATACCATTTATGGATTGAATCATGAACCATGCAGTCCTCGTGAAAAGTGAGGATTACCCTATTTAATTATGTTTCTTGGTTGACTAAAGGCTGAGATAACACAAAGTATGTATTTTATCAGGGGAAAACTCAAAATGTTGGGCATGTAGGTGTCTCTGGAAACCTTATTTTTGCTATCTCATGCTTTGAAACCACTAAAAATGTATTGTTTTGCAAAAAAAACTTTGAACGAAAATACATTATGAATCTGACTAATGGTACAAAATATGTATTTTATGGCAGCCATTTTGAAGATTCAAAATGGTTGTCATGCAGGTATCTGAGCAAATGCCAACATTGATTTTTTGAGAATCTCCATGTTTTTAAG
>OY735235.1:26707955-26757955 GCA_963457665.1 Thysanoteuthis rhombus
CTTTTTTAAATGTATTTTTTAGCCTTGAGATTAGGGGTGCGAGAAGCACTTTGAGATCTTGAGGGTGTGTGTGCTTTGTAGAGGATTAAGAACTGCTGATCTGATGTATCATTTGTTATCATGAGTCTTTCCGAGAAATATCCAAACATTCAAAATATATTATAACGAGATAGTAGCTTACCAAGGGTAATGGCGTCTTATTCCCCTTCAAAACAGACTACAAAGTTCTCTTTCAAGATCACCATTAGTCGTTTCGTCGGATTCTCCTTAATCTTGTCCAAGGCTTAATTAAGCAATGGGAAGAGCAAAAGGTTTGCAAGAGCTAGATCTGGACTGTACGGAGTCGAGACTATCATGAATGAGATGATCATACAGCACACAAGCACACTCCGTGACATGTTACTGTCAAATGAGTAACCTCACAGGAGAGTGTCTGCTCATGCATGCCCAGTAAGGTTCCATTTGATTGGTCTTCAAGATATTTGAAGGTAGTGCAACCGGCTCTGTAAAATCTACTATGGCCAAAAAGCAATATGTATCGAAAAAAAAATGCCTGAAACTTGATATCTATTAATTTTAACGTAATGATCTCTGTTATTATTAAAAGAAAGATTGCAAAAAATATCTACTAAAAACTATTTTTGTAGGCATTATAAAACTGGGGATAATTGTGTTTGAAAAATGATCTAGTAAAATTTGTATTGGGAAATTTTAGCCCAATTTGCACACACACATTTCAAATTTCACCAAAAATATACCAATAGGCCGATTTTAAAAAGAAATCGGCATGTATTCTATTTTGAATTATTTTCTTATGAGGAAAATATTTTGTAAGAATCCCCTGCCCCATTCTAATTTTATAAAATCCCAATGAAATATCCTTTGTATCCCAAACAGTATATGCATTTATACAAAGATAAGTCTTTAGAGAAAATAAATCTGTTAGAATTTCATTCGATACTTCTTTCTATTTTTTGATTGGTTCTGAATCGGAAAACAAGAAATGCAACAAAAAAATATAAAATATCTTGCTTTAAATGTTTTTTGTTGTTTATATATATATATATATATATATATATATATATATATATATATATGTATGTGTGTGTGTGTGTGTATATGTATATATATATATATATATATATATATATATATATATATATATATATATATAATGTGCACTTAAAAAAAAAACTGTGAACTGTCTATACGCGTAAACATCACCACTGGTAAAAACATGCACTTCACAAAGTAAGCAATACTTCCCCAAAATTTTGTCAATTAATCATTAAATCAACTGATTTTCTTGGAATCAAATTCCTGTGAGGTCAATCCTATTTTTGAAAAAAATTCAAAACTCGACTTCAAACTTTTCTGGAGACAAATCCGTCAATTATCGCAGAATCGATAACGTTATAATCAAATACGTAAACACAGCCGTAATCAGGTCAGAAATCGTCTATGAGCTCCTAAAACTATTTCCTTTTTTCACGACTAAATTTATGCTATTTTCTTACAATCATAACCAAAATTAAACTTCCTGGGAAGATATGTAATTATTGCAAAACATTCTAAAAGAGCATTAAAAAGTGCCAGGCGCTCGTTATGTTCAAAATGGCTGATCTTGAAGAGAACTATGCAGCATGGATGAGAAAAATATCATGCCAAACATCACAGGGAAAAACCACAAAACAGTAGGATATATCTAGGAAGAAAACAGTTGTCAGGCGTATCCTAGAAGCCATAAGCAAACTTCAATGGCAAAGGTCAGACCATGTTGGATCTCTTGGTGGTGATCATGAAGATGGTGCTGGTGATGATATCAAATGTAGTAAATTTTTTTTTGAATTTTGTTAACGAGGAAAATCATAATGTAGATGCATTGTAATGATTTACGAAAAATATTAATTGAAAAAGTTGGGTGACCGGGAGTCTGCTTTGCTTTACGTTTTGTTGGCCTCTGCTTCAATGGAGATAAAAATGTAAAAATTCTAATTTATATTCACGAAGTCAGTGCGTCAAAGAAAGTTAACGTGTTGGCAATAGGGGGCTTAATTGGACAAAATCATAGAAAGAAAGAAAGAAAGAAAGAAAGAAAGAAAGAAAGAAAAAGAACTACAAACAGTGACACTGAGAAGGGAGAGAAAGAAGAAAAAAGGAAAGGAAAGAAAAGGGAAAGAAAGAAAGCAACTAAAAATCAAATGGAGAAGGGGAAAGAAAGAAAGAAAACAAACAATGAAAGGGGAAGAGGAAGAAAGAAAGGAAGAAACAAACAATGAAAAGAAAGGAGAAAAGAAAGGAGGAAAGGAAGAGAGAAAATAACTAACGATCAAAGGGAGAAGGGGAAGAAAGGAAGAAAACAGCTAACAATGAAGGAGGGGAAGGGAAAGTAAATAAAGAGAGAGGATAAGAGAAAAATAACCAACTATGAAAGGGAGAGAAGGAATCAACAAAAATAGAAAACTAAAAATAGTAAATTAGAATATGTCTTAATTTCAAATATTCACTTTTTATAATTTCAGAAAAAAATGGTATTCTATTCGATGACACAGTATCTGTAATGGTCAAGGAGGGGAAAATCAAGCAGAGAGAACAAAAAGAAAACCTGTTTTCTGGCGACCAGGGGAAGATTAAGAAAAATAAATAATGATTTCACAGCAAGAAAACAGGAAATTGGTAATTTCAGATTTGTGCATTTCTTATCGGCACAGCCTAATGTTTTTTGAAGATGACCAACCGACCAATTTACAACTTCCGACATGGAGAAACTTTCGTCTAGAAATCGAGAAAATATTACCGGTAGGCGGGGCAGGATATCTTTTTACGTTGTATCGATGATTTTTTTTCCCCCCTAGCTGTCTGGGTAATGACACTTTCCATCGCGTGAGGTCATTGTGTGACCTGAGGCCCAGTATAACAGGTAGACTATTAACCAATAACTAATGCTTTTCTTTATTGTACGACACCAAAGAAACATATCAACATTTTTGGACATGGATATACGCGTATGTAGATAATAATGTTTTTTTTATTCGCCGTATGTTTATTTACATACGTTTTTCATTTTTTCAAATCGCTCTAACTTTGATCCTCTATCTATTCCCCCCTCTCTGTATCTCTCGCACACACAATCTTTCTCTTTCTCTCTTACTCCCTCCCCCCTCTCTCTCTATCTCTCTCTCTCTCTCTCTCTCTCTTTCTCTCTTCACGTGCATGCCAACTTCCATAAAATCAAACTGTTTTAACAACGAAGTTTCTTATATGGAAATAGTTTAGAAAAATAATCGATCCTCTTGGAGATTTACCCGAAAAAGTATAAAGAATAAAACCACGATATATATATATATATATATATATATATATATATATATATATATAGCGATACCCAGCGTTGCTTGGGGGGGAGGGATAGGCAAACAGGAAAAATATGTTTTTTTGATATATTTCTTCTCACACAACCAATGAAAAAATATACAATTACACAATGTACACATCAAAAAGTAGCTGTAACGTAAAAGAAGAAATGTTCTGTTGCAATAAAAAGCAAATGATATTTTCCTTTGTTACGTGCAAAATTGTGGCCAACAACTTGAAAAATTGGCTAGAAATGACCAGATATAACCTCAGGTGACTTTTCAATCTATTATCTATGATCTTTCCCAAATTTCAGTTCCATAGGTGCAAAATTATTGCCAAAAACTTCGAAAATTGAACTTGAATGACTTATAAGGTCAACTTCACTTATCCTATCACCGTTGATGTGAGATGTACCCATGAATTCAACTTCAGCATTCTAGAAATTACCTAAATGACCTCAGAGGTTAACTCAGCATTGCATATGATCTTCTCTATCGAAAGATTTATCCTTATGACGAATTTTACTTCCGTAGGTGCATAGTTGTGGCCCCAAACTTGGAAATTTTTTTTCAAATAACCAGAAATTATCTCTGGTGACTTTGAATGATCTTAGAAGTCGAAGTTAGATAGACTGCCATCTTCACCCCATGAAGATGCATCCATATTCTAGATTCCAGCATTCTTGGGGTAGAATTGTGGCCCACTACATTTCTTTAGATGGGAGACTTCAATTTTTGTATTCAGCTATTATTTTCTAACAATTCAAAACAAAAATTAAATATTCCCAAATTATGTTGTTTAATATAACGTGAAGTCCTTCATGGATCAAAAAGCTACCTGTATGCAACATAATAAATCCTCAAACAAGTTTAGTCGAGGCATTTTACCAGCCAAAAAATGTTTAAACATATTTAACTCATATTTATCTAAGCCTTGAGCAGTTGAACTGTTTGCACTGCCTTAAGTACAAAAATGAAAAAATGTTCATAATATTATCTTACCTGCTAAATCGAAGAGGTTGAATCATCAAAAAATAACAGCGACATTTCGTGAATAATTGTTTCAAGAACAACCCCTAAAGCAATTATGTTGTGATGCCGCTAGTTGTGACTGATACATCTCTGTACTTGTAAAATCCGAAAAGTAAAAAAAACGTCAAAATCTCGACTCTCTACATTGTTGGTCCAGAACTCTGACTTTTGACAGGAATCCCTTTCGCCAACGAAAATCGTACTCTCTAATTCAGTGTGTCCTTAAGCACATAATCACAAGTTGACATCTCAGACCATTACAACTGGGTAGTGAATTTGATCCTCACTGGGTGTCCCATACTCCCAAAGCTTAGCTGTGCTTTAAACAAATAATTACCTCTGCCAAGTTGAAAGGGTATATGTATTCACTCATGCCCGTCTGTCTGTGCACGTTATATTTCCTAATGTCCTTGATGAATCTCAACTGAACTTTGTCGAAGGATAGGCCATGAACTAAGAATTGGTTCAAAAGTAGATCTACGAATTTGTTTTTGATTGAAGGATATTTTTCACGTGTTAAGATAAGATGAACAATAGTCCAAAATATGGGGAAATCAAAACACAGTTACCTCCCCTTCATCGTAGCTCTGTATGAACTGATTTTCATTGAGTTTTCACTTCGTGTATGGCGTTGGCAGAGGTACGCGCTTTCTGTGTTCTTTCATAGTTATTCTTTGTATCCTTATCGTCTTCAGCTGGAAGGAAAAACCGAAAAAGAATTCTGGCGATGCAGCTTCGATAAAACTGCCAATCCTTATGAGAAGCAACTTCAAGTCCACTTCCGGTCTAGAAGCGATGACTCAGGCATTTTGTACTGAAGTCAATCGAGGAGAGGCGCGGTGCCCAGAACCGGTCGTGCTACTCCAACTTGATAGAATATAGGTACTGGGTGGCCGAGGGGTAAATGAAACTGAGTATGGACTTGGCGAGCCAAGTTCAAACGGCTGAGGTAGTTTGTGCCTACTGTATTAATCCCCGTGTGAAAAGCATGAATCCATCTCCCTGCCTCCAAGTCTATTTCACAGATTGCAGACCGAACCGACACAGAGAAGTTTGTTATATGCGGAGCCCGGGTCAGGACAGCTGCTGCAGTTGCCAGCGTAAGGGAACTACTTGCTCAGTCGATGTGGTCAGACCCAACTGTTGAATTTCAAGACTTGATAAAATATAGACGCTCGACTGTGTGAGAACAGTTGTAGAATGATTGAGTGGAGTTCACAGAGAGAGAACCGTGGAGAGAAGCAATCTTAGAAGTTAATGCGTTTTATGAAAATATTTGTTTCGGTCACAATGTATGCCTTACCGCAGTATGAGCTCATTTGCTTACAGGTATAATTTAACAGTTACCATTAATTAGAAACATTTATCTCTTCCTCATTCTCTTAAAGACATGCATGTTTTTTGACAGGTTGAATGTTTTTCAGCAAGGGAAATAACTGATCCAACCTTAGTTGAACAACTTCCAATACTAGTAAAAGATATAATGCCGTAAATAATCAATAACTGCAGAAGAGATTTTCTGATTTATTTCTGACAACTAAGTCAGAAGAGGTACGTGTGTTCATCCATATCTGTCTGTTTGTCCACATGCTATTCAAAAAAGTTCTCAATGTATTGCAATAGTATTTTGTGGAAGGGTTGGCCATGAACTAAAGAACAATAGACTAAGTTTTCGAATGGATCAAGGAATTAATTCTTGATAGAGAGTTTTTTGTCATACATCAAGACAATGCTAAGTATTGAAAATCGAATGTAACACAGTTACTCCTTTGCACCGTAGCTATATATGAACTGATTTTCATTTAATTTCATTGAGTCTATGAGGTTGGGAGTATGCGCTCTCTGAGTACTTTCTAGTTTGTTTGTTTGTGTGTACACACGTGTGTGCATGCGCACGTATGTGTGCATGAATAGCTTTTTCTGTAAGTGTGAAATCTGTTTAAAACCTCATTTCTTATGCCTGTAAAATCTACAAATCTGGATTTACTGTACCACATACCGTTTTAGAAAAATAGGTTTAGGATTTTTCAAGCGCTTTGGAGATGTGATCAACAGTTTTTTGAGCTTTAAAGGGTGATGAAATATTCAAAGAGCAATTCATGTTCAGTGGATAAATATCAATGTTGCCGGGAATCGATATTTTCTCAGATGTATCCTCCATTTTGGTCTCGAAATCTCCTGGAAGGAATCCTTCAAATTCTTCAAAAGCATGCAAAACTAAATACCACAGCTGCTTCAAAGTTGA
The DNA here is from genome assembly GCA_963457665.1 of Thysanoteuthis rhombus. Taxonomy (NCBI): domain Eukaryota; kingdom Metazoa; phylum Mollusca; class Cephalopoda; order Oegopsida; family Thysanoteuthidae; genus Thysanoteuthis; species Thysanoteuthis major. The sequence goes on from OY735235.1 coordinate 26,714,589, forward strand.
ATAGTGCCAAAGTGCGTGCCGGGTGGGGGCAATATATCTTCAAGAACATAGTCTTTTTTATCTACTGTCCATAAGAATATTAGAAAGTCACTGGACATCACAATTCACAACGCAGATCGTTCGAGATCATATCCAAAATCATCGGCAAAAAAATAAGATGGTGTGATGATTCAGAATAAGATGGATTGCTCGCAATGCCGATAGCTAAAATGTATAATCATTTCGTTTTAGTCTGAGAATACAAACGTTGATAGGATTGCAATATATCCGTATTAGAAATCCCTTGATTAGGGTCTCGCGATCTTCATCCAAAAGGAATTTTTAAAATTCTTCAAAAGTCTTTTCAATTTCCGTTATGTCCAATGAACTGATACAAATGAACAAGTAGCCGTTTATTTTTCTTGCACTCGAACTTTTCTGTATATTTTACTCATTTTTAATTCTATAAAATTCCGATTATATTTGGATTGCAATGTATCTGTATTTTATGATTTAGGTGTCGAATTCTGAAAAGAAAATTTTCCCGAAGCCAGCAAAATTAATTATCACAGTTGCTTCAAGGTTAAAATGTGTTTCTGATGGCGACACAATGTCTTCGAGGACGCCTTCTTTTGTTAATGTTCAGATATGGCAAACTGACATGTACCAAAACAATAAAGTGCAAATTTAAAATCTATAACAGTTGCATGTTATAATTTCAGCTTGAGAGGCGAATATTAATCCATTAATTGCGGAAGGTGACAAGTGTAATATTTATCCATTGCAAGGTAGAAATCCATGTTCATTGCAAAATAATCCGTTGTGGGTTATCCATTCCAAGTAATTCATTGTAAGATAAAAGCCCTGACTCATAGATGGAACTGCGTAGTCATCAATCACAGTAAGAGGGACATTTTATTGACTTAGCCATAGAACTGCAATGACAGAAATTTCCGTAATTCACAGATAATGGGCTAATATTGAGCCGAGCAGAGAATTGACGACAAAATGAGTCTTACTCCATCGGGTCCATACTGACTGCCATGTTTAACTTTCCTGCTTGATACAGTTTTGTTTTTTTTACTTAACACTACCGGAGAGAGAGACCAGGAAAAATGAGTTCTCTTCCCTTACGGATAGTATTTATAACACCTGAAGAGGGCCGAAGAATGAATCGACTAAATCGTCGTGTGAATATCAAAGGCAACTAGGAGTTCAAGTGTCCGAAAAAAAAAACTTCGGCTGTCGGACTTCTTTTTTTTGGTAGACGAGAAAAAATATTCCGACGTGAGGAAATCCAGAGTGAAGCAGCTACCGTCGTCGCCTCACGTACACCAGAAAATGCCGAAGAGACTGGTTAACATTGGAACGATGAATGGTCGAAGAAGTGCGGCTGAATGAGCTGTTCACAGCCTTGAAGTCCTGGGGCACCCGAGTGATTTTTATCGGGGGTAATCGGAAACTGGAAAGATAAAAAAAAAAAATTGCCAAGTTTGCGTCGAGAGCCTCTTCTTCGCTACAAGCAACCTTTCAGATGGGCGGGTCCATCATGGCCCTGAACATTCCTCCAAGAAGAAGAAGGAGAAGAAGAAATATTTGGCAAATATCTGATTTTCTTTCGCTGGTGAACTTGCTTAGTCTTTCTTTTTATTCGTTAAATTTATTTATGTCCATCACTCGTCTGTCCATGTGTTTTTTATCGTGCCTGATGTGTAGCTATTGATATTGTTATTATTATTGTTGTGGTGGGGGTCAGCTAGTCACACTGAGGGTAGTGGATTTACAGCTGATTATGATGATGATGGTGCTTAGAAATGGGGGCAGTGGTGGTGGTGCATGGTTGATTAATGAAGGTGGTTTTTGTAAATCTCATGTTGATGATAATGATGATAGTGGAGTGGTGAAACGGCTCCGCTTCTCACTGTAACGACAATCATTACTCGTACCGATCAAAGACGGCAAAGAGTTCCATCCTTGTTTTATATGTGCGTGTGTTTGTTTGTGTGTGTGTACCAGCACTCCTGGCCATACCGTTTTATCTACTGACTTGAAAATTGGCATCAGTACTCCACTAGACCACTTCTAGAAAAAAAAATTCTCTTTACCTATCAGTGTCTGATTTTGACAGCTTTATAAATAAACATTAAAGGAAGCTGCAAAAAAAAAAAAACGTACTACATTCGGTTACTTTTCGTAAATATATTTCCTTCTGGTGTTGGAGGACGGTGGTAGTATCCAGATGAAATCTAGGATTTTGACTGCTGATTTTCAAGGCAACCAGGCTTCTTTCCACTTGAAAGACTGATGCAATACTATCTGTTTACTTTCCATTATATGAATTAAGTGCTGGTTAAAAATCATAACTTCGAATGCTGATTATCAAGGCAAAGAGGTACACACTACTGGAAAGATTGGTGCTGCACGATCTTCTTATCGTATTTAACAGTACCTCACTGAGCTAGGCTTAGCGGTAAATAAAAAAGACAGAAACTCGCCATCACAGTCAGTAATTGGACAGCTATAGCGTCAATGTAAAAGATTCAATTGAAGAATTTTTGTTTATTAACACTGGGAAGAGCCTGTTTCAAAGGTGCATGTTTTGAAAGGGCCAGTCTCTATAATAATATACACTGAAGCACAATGAAATAAACTTAAAAACGATATCAGGGTCGAAGTTTTGGTTTTCAGTGAAGTGTATCTGGGTTGGAATGTGAGTCCCATGGGAAGAAGTGCAAACACACACACATTCATTCTTATATGTTAGATATTATATCAGGATAATCGTAGCGAATCAGGCACAAAAAAGACTTGTAAAAATATTGAAAAAACAATTATGACTGAAAGTAGCTGGATTTGTTCATTCTTTTCTATCTTTTTCATTTCCAGCTAACTTTATAGCTAAAAATATCAAGTACACTCGAGAAATCATGCGAAGGCTATATTATTTATTCATTGCTTAAATTTTGTTTCAGTAAATATATTATCTAAAGATCATAATAATTATACATTTCATTTATTTTCATTATTGTTTTAATTTTTTATCAATTTGATTATATAACTATATTATATAATTATAATAATACTTTTTTGAGCCTTTGTACAGATTTTTGAGCGTACTTATTTCAGGAAACTTGGTATTATTTTTTCAGCCTACTTAACATTGTTAGGATTAGAGTTAGCTGGAGATGAAAAGAATGAAAAGATCTAGTTAGTTTTAGCTATTTAGCCTTAAAAAGTGATAGCTTTTGGAAAATATTTACACAAGTCTTATTTGTGCCTGATTATATAAGGGTAACCTTATATCAGTACTTGGTCATAAAAAATGTTAAACATCCGTGAGTCTACCGTGTCCCTGAGTGAGTATTTCAACAGTTAATATGCGTAGCCGTTCGTCGTCGTGGAACGGAGTATCAAAAGACTATCACAATTGCAATGAGTTCGATCCTTACTAGGTTCCCTGATACTATGACATTTGCCAGACTTTGGTATGCTTAAGACGCCTACTGTAATAAGATTCTTGGCAGTGTCGTCTCGCTGACCAATTTGCCAATGTCGTGAGATAGATCCTCACCAAGTGTTCCACTACAATGGCCTTGCGCCAAACGAAGCTAAACATTACTCCCTCTCTTCATCCATATATATATATATATATATATATATATATATATATATATATATATATATATATAATGAACCAATGAATTTGCTACACAAATTCGTACACGTTCCTTCCCTGTTTAGGTTTCTTAATTAAGAATAATAATAAGAAAAATATGTATAAGAAAAAAGATTTTCTTTAAAAAGGGATTGGAAATACCTGGACTTGGCAAGGTAACTCAAGGTGTGGAACATGAAAGTCAGGGTGGTACCAGTGATAGTGGGTGCATTCGGAACCATACCAAAGACACTGAAAACGAGATTGGAGGAACAGGGGATGAGAGACCATACAGATCACAGCACTGCTGGGGACTGCACGAATACTGAGAAGAGTACAATAAATATGATACCTACGACACCCAGCTGTTAGCAATGGCCTAACATCCAAGAAAAGACATGAGAGGAGGGCTGGAGAGATTTACTGTCACTCGCCCTTCAACAATAACCACCAGGGAAGCGTAAATACTGCGGGCTGTGAGAGTGTGAAGAGGACGGCTGAAGACTCGAGGAGATTTGCAGTCATTCAATCCCCAGCGATGACCAGCACGTAACTAGTGAACAACGACAACAACAAAAACAACACTATAGTCGTTTAGTGATCGTCGCTGAGTGACAGCAAGTCTCCTCAGGTCTCCAGCCTTCCACTTAACACTCTCACAGTCCGCAGTAGTGCTATTGTTTGCATTTTCACAACAGTCGCCTGGTGATTTTTGCCGAAGGTCGTGTGACAATACGTATCCTCAGGACTCCATCCATTTATCACATATCTCGTTGTTTTTTTTAATCTCAGCTGCCAAGCCATCTCCAGTAATCTTTTCGGTATTTGTCCACAGTAGTGCTGTATTGTGTAGTTTCAATCCTTCCCAGCTTAACGAGCTTCTCCAATCTCGTTTTCAGTGTATTTGGTACGGTCCCGAGAGTACCTACTATCATTGATACTACCTGACCTTCATGTTCTACACCTTCTTCAGTTCCCCAGCCAAGTCGAGGTATTTTCTTAGCTTTTCACTCATCTTCACGCTATGATATGCAAGCACAGCCATGTCTACTATTTGGCAGATTCTCTCTCCCTTGCCCACGGCTGCCTGGTACTGTGTTCTCGCTTGGTTGGGGTGGTCAGTTAAAATGTCAAAATCCCAGAGTAATTTGTGGCTTCCAGGAATGTCTAGTTTGTGCTGATACCATTTGTCTGCATCGTCGAATCCAAGTCATTTGCGTAGTTCCCAGTGTCTAACTGTTGCTACTCTGTCGTGTTTGTTTTTGTACTCCTTCTGGGCAAAATCACTGGTGGTCATCTTCATCATCACATCATCGAGCAGAGAGCGAAGTCGCTCTTAACAAACGCATTGATTACATAACCGTCCCATATCCTGGGACCCATCACAGATAGAATGATGCATTCGATAAAACGTGTTGAAAGATTCATTTATATTTTAAAACATGACATGGCCCGGCCCGTTAGTCATGCTTCTTGAAGCTTGATAACTCGGACACTAATCAAGACGTGACATTTTCACCAATCGATAGCCCATTATTTCAAGATTTATTACATATTTGGCACAAGTGTGGTTGTCCATAGACATTTGGAAATTATTGCGTTTTTTTTAAGTTAGTAACTTTTGATTTTCCTTGCTTTCACGGGTGTAAAATATATTAGCTAGTGACATCTTACAGGGAAATTTATCTTACCTCTGTGTAAACAAGGTCTATCTCATTTTTAGTGTATCTCGAAAATGCATTAAAATTTTCTGAACATGTTTCTGCTACATTCATTCTGAGTGAGACACGGTTGCTAGTTTGGGCTACAAGTAGCAGATTGGGCGACTTTTACAGGGTGTTTGCTGCATTGTTTTAAATCATTAAATCGATTCTAACTCTATTTTACATTGAAAATAAATCAGAATAAAACTAAAAAGGAAAATGTAAAGGGTAACTTTTTGTGTTTCGTATTTTAAAAATAAAACTTGGTTAAAAGAACCTAAAAGCAATTTTGTCCGTGTTGGAGTTGACTTTGTTTTCTCTCTTGAAACAAACAATCCTCATCTAATTTAGGAGGGTAGTTAAACAAACCTATGTATAGAAATTGTATTTCCCAACCGTGATTTGAGATAACAGTCAAGTGATCTTCCGTTGGAGCAGAAGTTGGAATGGACTTTGACCCTGGAGCAACTAGGCTTGTGGAATTTATATCTATATGATATCAAATACATTTTAAATATATTTATCTTAAAAATAAGAAAATGGAAATTTATTGATTCATTCTTTATGATCCTCTAAAGACCTTTGAAGCTGGATTCCTCCGATGAAAACCTCTGATTTTTTAATTACACGTGAAAAACAAGACTCAGTGCTTAATAGCGTGTATTTTAAGATTACTTACACTTAGTCATTGAGATACGACATAAAATAAGGTTATTCCCAATTTTACATACATAAAATAGTTCTTTCAGAAGATTGTTTTCCTTTTAATTTCAAGTGCATTGAATCCATTTGACTTTCAAACCATAAAAAAATAGTCCCAACAAAAAAATGATAAGGGCCTATTTTCATGAAGGCGGTTCTATTCACAATGTAACAATAATGCTGAACTGGGTACTTAATTTCTGCCATTTTCACGGGAATACGGATGGAAGTATGGTTTACATGATCCCACGCTAAGAAAAGGGCACAAGCTGCACGATATCAAAAAAATTAGAGAGAAATAAGAGAATTCATACAAAATAGAATCAGATCAAGGAGGAGATAATTCAGATAATCCGTACTTCCATCCGTACTTTCGTAAAAATGGCAGTAATTTACAGTTGTTTCGTTGTAAGTAGACCCCCACTCCCTCCGTAAAACATTCAAAAAGTTTTTTTTCCAAAAACTAACACTGGTTCGAAGGTCTAACGGATTGGAAGCATCAAAAATTGACACAAGTATTTTTCTCAGAGAAGTATTCTTTGTACATGAAATAGGAAATTACTTGAAACTATAAACGGAAGAATGATGTATCATCATGATCATCATCATGATCATTAGTCTTTTTTTGATGAAAATAGATGAAAGCCGAACTGAAAAGTTGACAAAGGAAATAATATACATTTGGACTGCGGTCAATTCGTATTTATTTTAAGTTGTTTTTGCCACAAAACATTACAATAGATTTTTTTAAACCGAAACACCAAATATGATGTATGCAGGTCCAGGTGCCTAGATGGAAATTCGGGGGTCCGTGGGGCTTAGTTCCTCGAGAATACAATAATGCCAGTAAAATGTAAAATGTAAGTGAACTATTCAGAAAGCTTTTGGCCCCCACCCCTTCCCTAAGCAGGTATGAAGGCATCACGTGCGTGAAATGGTAGCAGACATTAGATAGTCAGAATAGAATATTTGGATTCATTTGAAACCAATATATTAGATCAATACCTCCACGAAGTAAAGAATTGAAGCAAGTAAAATCACATTCCACATAATTTGTGTATTAGTAGGAAATTAATACCTATAGAAACTTAGTTAACATATATTTTATTTCTGCCAACTTTCGAGTCTGCTACTTTTAAAAAAATATCTCTGTTACTCTATCCAGTTTATTTCTGGCAACCCCTAAACCGATGGAGCATTATATCGTCACATTTATTAACGATATCATAACTAGTTAATATCATTGCTACCAATCCAAGTTTTTATTTATTTCGCAAATAATAACCTCGGATGCAAATACTTACAGAAGAGAATTGGCAGTATCTTTTTAAAAAATCAGTGCCTTCCGCTCTCCTGCGCATGATCTAAACAACACTGCAGTATTCACAGCCTACCATCTCCATGAAGCCTATCAAAACACTTGTCCGATAAAATAAAAAATAAAAAACAAGAAAGCAAAGCACAATGTATTAAATGGTTCGACTTTTCTATTTTCGTTGGTTCTGAAGTCTCTTTTGTTCAACTCGCTTGTTTGTTTGCATAAATCTTCGCCTTGCAGTGTTGACAAGCGACAACTTTGGCAGCAGATTGACATCGGATTAAGATGGTCACCAACAAAAAACATCAGCAAATCTAATGATCAAACACAGCAAGAACAACACAAGAAAGAGAAGAAAAGAAAATGGCAGTTAAACGGAATGAGACGTCACTGCTTCTGATGGCCTCGGCTGCAATATTTCAACGTTGGGAGCAACTCAAAGAAACAGACAACAAAAACATTCTGTTCCAGATTTTTGTAAATTTTAGTTTTTGTTCTTACAAAGAAGATTCAGTTTAATGGAATACTAGAGAGCATCCAGAGAGCGCATAAACCTGCCAACGCAATACAGTAACTAAAAACTTAATGTAAAATCGTTCATCTAAAGCTATGAAGAAAGAGGGGGTAACTATTTCGATTTTGCATATTTCAGAGAATTATTTATCTCTGCCTAATGTATCAAAATATCTCTCAATCAAAAACAAATTACTCGGTCCATACTAAAATATAGTCAATTCTTCAGTTACCCATGATTCAACCTTCCATTCAGTATCATTTAGATTTATCAAGAAGTCTTGGAAAAATTGTAAGGAAAATCAGAGAAAAATGAGTGGATACATGTAATTTATACGAAAAAAATGAAAACATGTCTCTCAATAGAGAAATTATTTGATCGGCCCACCAAATATAACCTACTTTTCTTTAGTCCATAACACACCCTTCCACGTAATGTCAAACGAAATTCATTGAGAACTTTTGGAGATATTGTGCTGACAATCAGGAAAACATGAGTGAATATATATATACCTCTTCCGATTTCGTTTGCAGGAATTGAAAAAAAAACATCGGTCAGACTGCTGCAGGGTCAAACTCACTCTTACTTCCATTCTGACTGAAAATGAATACTGTAACTTTTGAATTGTAAATGATATACTATCGAGATTCAAAAAAGGCCGGCTAGGCATTCGAAGACCTTCTTCAAACCTAAGATTATTTTTTCTGAAAACTGAAAATTTATCAGATCTTTTTTGGCGTTAATAGTTCGTATGTCGAAGCGGACAACGGGATTTAAATTTTGTCCGTGTTTCATTGTTGTATTTGGATTTGGATCAGGATAGGGTTAATGCTTTTGCTTGGAGAAAAACATGTTATTGTCAGTTTAAGGTGAATTTTTCACAAGATTCTGCCCAACTGGTATTAGCAATGATAGAAGGAGCAATTCACGCCCATGTTCACCTATGGAATGTAAGGGTGCAGTTCAGTATCATAACTACATTGTTAACAGAACCCACTTTTATAAAAAACTTCAAATATATCTTTCTTCAAAACTGACAGATTTCCAGAAAATTTGCATAGATTGAAAGCACATGAAACTTTTTCGTCCTTGGGTTAGAACAGAATCCGCCGATTGTATTTACCGTGTTTCTAAACACTAGCGAATTGTTGCTCTTACTGATATCTTTGCGTTAAAATTAGTTTTTTATTATGAGAGTGTGAACGCAGACCCTCATCTCTCCAAAGAAATCGACGGTTTATTTCTGATAAAATTTGACCTTAATATGTGCGTTGTAGGTAAATTGTGATTTTCTGATTCGGATATGCCTTTGTTTTTCCACTGCTATAACTCACTGGTTGGGCCAGCACACATTCCAACACGCACAGGCCTTGGGAAAACTGGCATTACGGCTTAGAAGAAGAGCAATTCACATCTATGGTCACTTACAACGAATGGAAATCAAGGAGAGGGGGGAAAAATTCCTTATCTTTCAGGTTGAACTCGGCACGCCAATATCATTTTTACGGGGCTTTACCCACTCGGCTACTGAATTATGACATACTTGAAACAGTAAATTACAGTTGGAAAGATTAAAAGAAAAAAAAACGCAGGAGTACACAGTTGTTTTTGAAGAGCGCGAATGCAGACCCCACAGAAAGAAACGAACTCGTTTTTTTTTTTTTAAATCTAACCTTAAATGTGTGCAGCAGGCAGATTACAATGTTCTGAATTCCTTATTTTCTGTGTTCTTCATGGCTTGAAATGACGTGTTACTGCCCCCTAAAACCGTTTTAAAAGCATTGTCTCCCTCATGTGTGAGTAAGTTCAAACAAATAATGAACTAAACCTCCCATATGATGCCGATTCAAAACAAATGTACACTTTGATATCATACATCTTGCTAATAGTTTGAGGAAATTTTAGATGAGAGAAACACAAAGAAAATATATTTTCGACTGACTTCTTTTCTGGGAGCACAACCGCTGACCCCATAGAAATCGACAAACTTGTTTTTGTGAAAATTCCTCCTTGCTGTGGGCAAATTGTGCGCTACTGATTTCAGATTCTATTGTAAATAGAACCTCATCTAAAACCCGAAAGAAATTATTTTACCTGACAAACTTTCGTCAGGTTCGAAGGTCAAATAGTTTGAACGAATTTGAAAAGAAAACCACTCGGCTATTTGACCGCCATGACTTTGAGCCTAAGAATTACAGCTCAAAAAGAAATTTCAAAATTATTATTGGACCCCCCCCCCGTATGTAAGTTGGTGCAAATAAATGATAGAAAAAAATCCTAGACGATGATGATTCAAAATAGACGGATAGCTTTATTTCATAGATCAAACAATTTTCTGAAAATTCTAGCTGAAAATAACTCAAAGAAAAAATATTTCTCAACAGACTGAACGTGCGACTAGTTTTTTTTTTTTTTCAAATTCCACCTAGAGATGTGTGCTAAAGGCAATTATAGACTTACTGATTTCAAACATGCCATTTCTGTTCATTGATGCGTCGTTCTCGACATCTTGAAGCACACACACACACACACACATATACACACTGCTTATCAATCACTTGGTTGTGAGTTCATGTCACGGTAGGGTAATTTTAATCATGTTTGGTTTAAGGTGACCTGACATAACAGCAATTTTTAGCCCATGTGTGTGCCGCGAAACATCTATAGGTGTGCCGCAGGAGTTTTGAGGAGGGTCGACCATCCCTCAAACAGAAGCAATGAGGTAATGTTCCCAATATGGATACAAAAATAACATTTGAATACGTTTCAACATTACAGGTACTTTTACGGGGCGCATTAAACTCTTTTTAGAGTGATGCAATAAATCAGCAAATGTGTTTTTCATTAAAGGCCTAAATGAGAGTTTTTAATTTTCTCTTGATCTAATTATGTTTAATGAATGACATCTTGTTTCAAGGTGTAGTAATAACAAAATATCCACTTTTGAAAACTATGATCATCAATAAACTTTCGGGAAAGAAACGAATGAATTATAACTTTGTTTAACTTATGAACACATTATTATCATTCATTTTCCTTTAAATGTTCAAATCTATCTTTGATTACTAATGGAATACCTCGATCACTGTCCCATGATATGATAAAGGTTGAAAATCATTGATGACAGTGAAGAGTTTACTCCCCTGAATTAGGTGAGGATTCGCTCTTTTTGATATTACATGGACGGAAAACAAAGTCAACTCTCACTTCGATTGGAGTTTGACAGAAAATAGACAAAAGAGAGTGTAAGCTAAATTGCACAAGAAAAATAAACGCAACTGCTTGTGTTGGTCTTGACTGCAGAACAGCAATTCAATGAAGCAGACGATAACAAAAGCCACCTGTTCCAGTTTTTTGAAATTGTATATCATTTAAAGTAGATACAATCAAAAAAAAAAAAATACAATTGTAAGTAATTGTCTATATGCTGCATTTGAGGCTGAACATTAATGACGAACACATAAAGAATGCTTGTACCTGAGTCAGTTCGAGAAATGAACGTGACGCAATTGATCGAAAGATCTATCAGGTTGTTACAGAAGTTTTTCTGATTTTTCAATTTATTTGAAAACACAGATATAGTGGTGGTTCATAATCATACTCTCCTTTGTTTTCCATAATCTTATTCCATCAATCTACAAGTTTCCCTATACCTGATTTGTAAAAATCCTCCGATTTTTATCTAAAATAAGACTTTCAACTTCTCTTGTAGTATATGTCCATCAAAATGGTTTTGAAAACTCCTTAACAAATGACAGTCAGTGGGAGCAAGGTCAGGAGAGTATAATTGGTGAATCATCCCCCCCCCCGACGAACACCACAATGTAATCTTTGCCCAATCGACCGATATCAGGACGTACATTGTGCTGATGAAGAATTACGTCTTTTCTGTTAACGAAGGATTTGCGTTTTCTACACAAAGCTATTTTCTAATGCTTTAGTTGTTGCCAGCAAACTTCAGCTGTGACTGTTATTGTCTAAAAGTCTATCATCACGACTAAACCGCTGACTGAGGTCTCTTAACACTGTAAAAAGGATACATTTTTTGTCCTTAGTGATAAGTGTCAAAAAAAAAGGTGCCTGGGGCAACAGAAAATGCAGAATAAGCAATAAGCACGTTGCAGGCGATATGCTGATGAACAGTCGTATGGCTAACATGAAATTGTTTGCTAAGTTTCCTAACTGTAACAGCAAGATTTTGCTTTTGGATCAACAATCAGTTACCCCCATCCATGGACAGAACTTTTCTTAAAACCTAATATATTTAGGATGACAGCGGTAGAGCGATGGTTTAAGTACTGACTTCGTAAATCAAGAGTTCGAAACTCACCGGGTGTCCCAGATTTTTGCTTCACTAAGACTAAGGTAAAGCAGCCCTACGATTTACCCATAGTTTGCGGGGAGTAGAAGAGATAGATTCTATTTTAAGTGCCGTTAAACGTTCGGTCATTCCCAACTTATCGTATTTTTGGCTTGGTATAACTATTCACACCCATAAAATCAAGTGTGGGCGTGTATCAGTTTGTTTATGAGTCCTTGAGTTTATATACTTATCATCTGCGGTGTTTACGCGCATGAAAAAAGTTGCAGCGTTTCTCGATGGGAAAGTGCGCATGCGTGCTTCTTACATTTGCAGAAATGGCAAAAGCAAAACACAAGATCTGTTATTCTTCAGGATGCTTTCAAAGATTTCAGACACGGGTACTAAGTCCTGAAAACAGATAGATAATTTGTCTTAGGTTTTGGTCTTTTTCAGACACTTAACCGATTTTCACCACAAATACTTTTGTTTAACAGCCAATAGAAAACGCTCATTTTAAAGCATCGTTAAAGAAAAAAAAAACAATCCGTCTTTTGTCTCTGCTTTCGTAAGGCTAAGTGATTAGAATCAAAAGGCCATTTTATCCAAAGATATTTTACCTCTACTAATGATTTTGAAGTAGTATATGTATTCGCTTGCGTCTGTTTGTCTGTCTATCTGTCTGTCTGTCTGTCCACTCAATATCTTCAAAAATTAGTGTCTATAATTTTGAGAAGTCATTAACACTCAAAGAGCTTTTGGACAAAAGAACTCGTTCTTCTAGCTATTTGTATTGTTTACAACGTTTGATGAGACTCTCTTTTCAACTTGCACAAATGAGGTAGGTCGTTGAATGGGACGGTCGAACCGTTATGTGACCAACAGAATTAACAAGAAGAATGAGTTCGATTGTCTGAAATACTCTTTGGATCTCCAAATGTTCCCAATGAATTTCAATGAAATTTTATGAAAGGTTGGCCCATGTGCCGAGGAAAAATTGATTAGCTTTTGGGGTGGATCAATTATTTCCTTTGCATGATAGCTATATGGCTACCCATACAGTATCTTCAAAAGTTCTCAATGAAGTCCAATGATATCCTTCGGAGGTTGAACCATGGGTTGAGGAAGAATTGATTAAATTTTGGTCAGGATTCAGGAAATTGGCTCCACTGAGTCGTCACTATATATGAATTGATTTCAATTCAGTTTTTAGGGATAATGTTATTGGCAGTGGTATGCGCTCTCAGGGTGCTTTTTAGTTCCTTCATGAATGTTTTTTCACTCTAATTGGCCCCTGTCCACATTTACTATGAAAGGTAAAAGTTATGGGAGAATTGCTTGTCCAAATGCAAATTCACCCATTCCCGTCAAGCATTGTCATGTGCAGCTGACGAGACATTTTTGTCAAGATATCTGGCGATTGAGCTGAATGCAGGGAGAAGTGCATCCATGCCTTTCGTCAGGGAAATAGAACCAAAAATCTAAGCAACTTGAATTCAAACTCAATGCTCAATTGCTAATTTCTATTTATGTTCTAATAAACCCAACGCCACTTTGCACGTGCACACACACACATATGTATATACTAGCAGAGATTCCCAGTGTAGCCCAAGAATATTCCATCCAGTGTAGCCAGGTATGGCTAGATTTTTCCATTCAAGCTAACTTATAAAAGAAAATACCTATATACTGAGAATCCAGAACAGATTACTTTTATTACACGGCATATCATCAGATGTAATCGGATATCATGGATTTCTGCTGGCTTAATTGGGGAAAAACGGCCACACCTAGTCGAAAATAATTTAATTCCGTTGGTCTGCCTGTGAGGCATATCTTTCATTCTGTCCACTCATCAAAGTAACCAAACCACCCAGCCTGCTATTCCACTTGATGGTTAGGAACATGTATAAAAAAAACACATTAAAGATTACATGAATTGCATTGACAGAATTTGGGAAATAAGTGACTGAAGTAACCCCCCCCAAAATCGATTATTTTAATGTTTAGTGTTCAAAGCTGGAAAGCTTTGTAGACTATATATATATATATATATATATATATATATATATATATATATATATATATATATATAAACACACACACACACACACATATATATATATGTGTGTGTGTGTGTGTGTGTGTGTGTGTGTGTGTGTGTGTTCGAGTGTGTGTTCCGGTTGCAGTATCAAAATCACGCAGGATTGATAGAAGATTATAGACAAGGACAAATGGCAAACGTTCAGTTTAAAACATGATGATTAAATGGGAAACACAAAATTCAAAAACTAAAAAGACAATATTTACACTCATTGAATCTAGATCTGCATTCTCTTTTACGTGTATAATAAATATTAACTAAAAACTTGAAAACACATTCCACATATCTCGCCTTCAATCAGACTGGCACACACACACACAGACAAACTCTCTCTCTCTCTCTCTCTCTCTCTCTCACACACACACACACACACATACACGCATATATATATATATATATATATATATATATATATATATATATATATCCCTCCACCCATCACACGGGTCTTTCTTGTTACGGTTTTTTTTATCAAAGCCTTCGTAAGTGTCCGTCTCTATCAGTTATCAAGACAAAGTAAAACAATCTTTCCTTTTCATAGAGAAGAAAACATTTTTTAGGCCATATCTCTCGTCCCTATTGAATGATAATTTTTCAATACAAGTTTCTGCTCGATAACAATCTGTCTGTCTGATGCCAGATCCCGTTCATTTATTTTAAATGAGCTAACATCTCAGGCATTGAGTGTCATCACTGACTAACATACCGAAACGTTAGTCATGTCCCTTGCTCTGTGTTGCCAATTAAGACTTTGCTGGCTTACATTCTTTGATAAACCGAGATATATTATGGCGTCTAGATATTAGAAATTGCTATTCAGAAAACTTTTTTATAAAATAGGTAATATTCTTATCCAATCTATAGTAATAAAATAAGTTATATTTTTTACATAAATGATATTTTGATAAAATTAATGTGAGGATTTAGGTTACATTTATTTGAATAATAATACGAAATATATTTCTTAGATTTTAGATATCTAGATGTTTCTATAGGTTCTGAGATGTTTTGAGTCAATTTTAGATGTAATCTTGAAAGTTAAGTTAGTAACGCTGTCCTTGCCAAATCTTCACACAAGAAAAGAAGTAGCGCATCTATGATCTAATTTTCAGGCATTTTTTTCTTATTCATCACAAGAACTGAATTAAATTACTGTTCTCACGATATTTTAGTCTAACACCATTTTGATATCAAATGGATTTTTGTTTTGTGTGTGACCTTGTTGTACGAGGTGTTCTGCTGATACGTTTTGGGTTTTTTTAAAATTTTCTGTGAAACTCAAGATAAATCATTCAGATGTAAAATTAGTGGTGCACTGCGGTGGGAATCCGTGGGAATGGCAGTCTCTAATCGTTTTGGGATAGGGGAATGGCTCACCCTCATTATCTATCAATTACAATAATATACTACTAAAGTTCTCATTCTGTCTACCAAAGTTCTCATTCTATCCATCTGTAGTACTTTGAAATTAGCTGAAAAGGAGCATTGAAGCGATAAATATTGAATGAATGTACCCATAAAAAAATGCCACTTCCCTAGATTACCTATCTGCAGAGCGTTACTTCACTCATCGGATCGCTTCACTCATTGAAGCAGACAGCCTTAAGTTCCCTCCCTTCTTTTAACCACTACACAACTGTATATTATGCATACACTCATACACATGCACACATGTGTTTGTGCATGTGTGTGCCTGTGTACATGGGTATGTGTGTGGGCGTATGTGTCTGCCTAAAAGTTGGTTTGTGTGGGGTTTCTTCCTGTTTTATTGGTATGTGTAGAAGGTGTCAGTGGCATAACGGTTCACAGCGCGAACAACAGGATCAATGAGCGGAGTTCAAACTGTCCAAGGCTGTTTACGTCTATTTCGCCCTAATTCCCTTGAGAACGGTATGAATCCATTTCATCTTCCCATAAGCTATAGGTAAAAGTAGCTGGGCAGACAGGGTTCTCAAGCAACCAGTCTAGGAGAAAGACAACTCTGATTCTAAACCAGGGAGTTGAGTCCTCTTTAAGGCGGCTGAATGTCAACTTTGACGTATTACTGGCAGCTCCTGCAACCTTCCCAAACGTATTGTGCATCGTTTTTCTTTGGACTACATCAGCGAAGCCGAGAGGTGGATTCTATCGACTGAGCATCACAGGGTCTCCACATGGAGGGGTAATTTCAGTACAGACAGATTGGGTTTACATTTTGGGCGATATCACAGTGCTGCTTGGTAGATAAATAGTAGAAAATGTTGCAGTTGACTCATTTTTTTTGTTGTCAGTTACATAATTTGATACTAGAAATTCTATATTGCCCACCAAGATTTCAAAACGCACACCATTTTCAGCCGACCGCACACATAAGAGTCGCAATTGCCCAGCGGTGAGTGATATCGCTTGGATTGAAAATCTGTAATCTATCGAGACAGGAAGGTGCCTTCAAATTGAAGTGTAATCTTTTCCTTTCTATAAATTCTATTTTTGGAGGCATCGTTCACTTTAAATTAATTGGGAATCTTTGTCGAAAACTTTATCATTGTTAGAGATCGACAACAAAATATGTGGATTTGGCCTTCTCATTGAGGGAGAGAGATTTCAAAGTTGGAACTTCGTTGTCAATAAAATATCATTTGTGTCACCCGGGTCAGGTCATGCGTCTCTGTCCACGGTGAAATGCATCTGAAATTTGGATCATACTGTGGGTCGTATTTGCTTACCCTACAAACGGCAGATGGATTGATTATCGTGTAACAGGGTTGCCACTAAGTTATATTCCGAATATACATTTTTGCACCCCACCCATCGAAAATATATGTTTCCCCGTCATGAATATATGCTTTTGTTCCCCACCCCTAGACAAGTGGCAGCGGACCCTCATGCCTATGATGGAGAACAAATTGAAAAACTGCATTGTTGAATCATTCATTGTTTCCTATTTTACCTCTACCAACAACTCATGTCCGTCCATGGGCTAAGAAAGAATTGATCACATTTTAGAGGTGAGCCCAAAAATCTTTTCCAGATTCCTCGAACTTTTAGGTAGAAAAAATGCCATATACAAAAGGATTATAAAAACAGCTAAGATGTGGATACTAGTTCGGACAATTTATTGAATAATAAGTATATTTCATCTCAGAATTCCACACATTTGCAACCTAAATATTCCACTATGTACGTGTCTATCTGTATGCATGTTTGTGTGTACATGTGTATGCGTATGTGATTGCGTGTACATGTATGTGTACACGTGTGTGTAAGGAGAGGGAGCATGTGTGTGTGTGCATGTGTGTGTGTGTGCATGTGTGCCTGTGTGTGTATGTATGTGTGTGTTATGCCACTCAACACTTTCACTTGAAAAGAATACGTGTGCACTTATTTTTTGCGTTTTCGGAGTCAATTATTTCGGTTTTAGCAGCCGTTATTAATGGTTTCTTCCTACCAGCGGATAATTTCAATCTTTGGATATATGGTAAGTGAATGGCAGCAAAATGCCTCATTTTTTTGTCTGACCATATTCAGATACAACAAAAATTCATATTTGAAGGAGCTTAACTTGTAAACCATCCATTCTGAACACATGCATTTACATACGATCGATGGCGAATAACACCATTCAATTGTTCGTCGTTAAGCTGAGGTATTAATATGTCACAACAGCTTAATGACTAGCTGACATCTTACGACTCAAACCCTTGCTTAGCAGGATTTAGGACAAGTTCGTTTTTCAACGACACTCACATCTTGAAACCCAGCATCGCCACTTACCAGTTAGCCGAACATTCGATAAAATCTCCGAATGCATAAACGTAGAGGTATTTGCGTATATAAAGATTACTAGAGTGCCAACCACTCTTGGTATAGACGAGGAAGATATTAGAGATCAAGTAACTTTATTCAATACGTTAGTTACCCCACTACTCACATATGCGTCTGGTGGCATGTTGTGTATTGCCTCTGACGCACATGTGCGTCCATTCCATGGTTTTATTTGAGGCAAAATATAAACAGCTATGGTCACCCGGTTGACTCAGTTCCTGACACTGATCAGAGGACGTGGTTACTTTATTGGACAGTATGTATTGCTATTCAAAGATAGTTGTGAAAGAGTTAAAATTCATGTCACGAAGGTACTTTTCTCATTCCGATTTCAAATCTGTCTTTTCATTCATCATTTTCTTACTCTTACGCTTGTACATGAATTATTCCGTGGGCGAAAATATGGAAAAGCGAATGTATTTTACATAACACATATTTATTTTTTCAGCATAATTTCCTTCCTTTCCTATGCACTTAACCCTATGCTTCTCTATATAACACAGACCAAACATTTCACAACAATACTTTGATTAGTGAGATTTTGATTAGCGTGGATTTCGACGTAGTAAAGTAATGGTATTGCTGTACAAATTGATGTAACTAAGTATAAGCTGAAAGCAAACACATTAAATCATCATAAGATCCTGAACAGTGCGATTCTGGGCAGAACATTTTGGAATGAATAAACCACTCTAATCAAGGTATACCCGTTGAGCGAAAAATTTCAGATTAAATTTAAATAACTGTGACAGACTGAAAACTTATCGATCCCACCTTGGGAACCTTCACATGCATACGTACATGTATGTGTACTTGCATGTGCACACAGGTACATGTATGAGTACTCACTGCTGTAAGTGATGTGAATGTATGAATAGTTTTTATAAGTTTTTGATATTTCGTTTTGTTGCAATCAATTAATCTAGCTGTAAGCGTGCCTTTAGGTGAAATTGCTAATGTGTAGACGTGTGTGTGTGCATGCGCAGTCGTGTATATGTATATTTGTGTGTGTGAGCGTTTTATGTGCTTGGATGGGTGTGTACATGTGGGTGCATGTGCAGGAGCATGTGGGAGTGTATTTGTCACATTTGTCTGTTACTAAAAATAAAGTGAAATTGGTATGAGAATTTCTATAACTTCTGCTTTCATTACCGTCCACAAATACCTAATAACGTTCTTAGCATCACCTACCAATCTGCCCCTTTTTGCCCCCCTCTCTCTCTGTCTCTATATATATATCGATTAAATGTATAACAATGTTTTTTAGTGGGATTATTATTTTCTAGTATTTTAATATTAATGGTTCTTCAAAAAGTATTTCGTTTTGTGTCAGTATTTGACACCAATCTCTGATGCCTATACCGAAAAATTGACAATTGTAATTTTTCTTCAAGACACAAGTTACACATAAAATAAAGGTTTCTTTTTTCCAGTTGATCAACGGACTTTTCCTTTTTCTCTAATTATCTAAAAATGAACAAAGAGAGAGGAAGCATTTCTCTGGTTATCAAGTTTATATGACGAATTGTGATTAGCTCGTCTGCCCTTGGAATTTTGATCTCTATATTCCTGGGATTTAGATTAACTTGTATCAGCATGTGTGTATGTTTGAGTTCTGTATATAATTTATGGTGTAAGGTATTTGTTTGGTGGGGCACATTTTTCAGATTTTTTACAGTTAGATTTTTATCTGGATTCATGATAGTTGAGTCAATTAAGTGAAATAAAAAGTGACGTAGGTATATATGTCAGCCATCTTTTTAGAATCGAACTTTTCACGTTTTCAAAATAAGAAAAATGACAAGAGATCGTGGAATCAATGGAATTATTAGAAAGACAGATTTAGCCCATTGTTCCGCGACCGTTTTCCTCCCCCGAGTGAGAAAAGAATAGATACAATGTTAGTTCATTCTCAACCTAATGGCTTTAGATTGCGAGTTGGTTTGGGGTGCAAGGTTCGTCACCCTGGAAGGAGCAAATATTTCATTTTAAACCAGTGACAAATGTCTCTTGTCGCAATGTAATGATAACCTCTAAGGAGCTCATGGAAAAGATCGTCTCTTTTTGTTTCAGGATTTGCAAAAAGACGGCCGGAGGCGACGAGATGAAAACCAGCAGAAGAACGTCTCTACAAAGTCAACTTGGAAGGAAAAAAAGTAAATTTACGCGGTTATATCAATAAGTCTGTAGCCTAATGATGAAAGAAGAATTTATTTCCCAAAACTTATGTTCATTGTTCAATATAATATCCTTTCATATGTGTATGGGGTAGATACATCAATAAGTCTTCAGTCCCTCCCTGAATATATACATATTTATATTACTAAGCTAATATTCATTTGAATCTCCGTGTCAATTCACTTAATGGTGAATACTAATCACATAGATCGAACATTATACAGTGAAAATTTCAGATTGGTATTCGACGGATAACCGTGGGTTAGGCTATGGACCGATTGATTCACCTTCGTCATTTGAATGTGTGTCTAGCTTTTTGCGCTACTCAAAATAAGTAAACAAAGAATTGTTTTGACTCATACCTCGCACGGCCCAAGTGGGGGTCCATCTCCACACAACGTTGAAAATCTCGTATTACCGATGTCCACCGGGAGAGTCTCCAATAGCTATTGTAACCGTTGACATGCATAGTGACTTCAATATTTATGAACTAAAAAAAAATGCAACTTGTTCAGTCTGACAAAATCTAATCATGATGTTTGAAATATATATGTGCGCGTAAATTCAGTTGGTCATTCCAGGAATCTTCTGGAATGTTTAGAAATAACGACTCAATATAAAGTATTCCACGTAATTTTTATAACCATTAAACACTAATACGGACGTTAAAATGGATGAATACTTTTTTTACCGCACAACAAACTAAATAGTTGAATATACCTTTTTATCAGTAGAAGTATTTCTATTTTCGTTTATGATATTTTTAGAAAATATAGATACAAATCGGGTAGTGAATTTAAGGTAGATGCAACAATTAAAAATGCTATAAATTTTGAGTAAACAGTATTTTTGAAAGAAGTTGAATTCTTATTTACCTGGTTGTATTCATACATGTATGCATGCATGTATAAAGACACATACACCTGCATACATACACACACATACCATTTTCTGCCATCTTTCAAACAACTTTGTACCTCCAGAAATTTCATCTATCTCAGCAAAAATTGTTCTTGGTGCTTTTTGCAGTCTTCCAGGAAATAGAATCACTGTAGCCCCACAAATGACCTAACCAGCCGGCTAAGTGGGGTGCAGATTCTTCCCTCTCTGAGTGTATATATATATATATATATATATATATATATATATATATATATATATATATATATATATATATATATATATATATATATATGTATGCAGATTCTTCCCTCTCTGAGTATATATATATATATATATATATATATATATATATATATATATATATGATGAGAAAAAGGATTCGCTACACAAACACGTTTATGCTTCTGTCCTGTTTGAGCTTCTTGTGTGTTGGGCTATTTTGGGGCTACAACCCTGAAAATTTGCACTAGTACACCACGATGCTCCATCTAAAAACGTATTTATTTTTTTTGGGGGGGTCACTATTGACCAAAACATTGACCAAATTCTGTGCTGGTAACTTTTAGACATTAATCAGTACTAATTATTTTTGCTAGTATTTACCTTCATCTTAATTGCTGTTGCTTTTTATCGCAAGATGAAGATAAATAGTATAGAAAATAGATAATAGTGATTTATAATACTTTATCTACTAAGATAGATTTTAAAATTTAACAAATCAAATATTACATTCGATTTTATAGGAATTGTGAAAAAAAAATTAACAGTGAGTGGCCATCCAAATCGTTTGAAAGTTACCGTAGATTCAGTCAAGTTCTTGACGCACGTGTGGGCAAAATCGATGTACGTGTTTCCCTAAACTTCAAATATCGATCGAAGTTAAGGAGAAATGCACATTTCAAGAAATCTCCTGGATGGAAATCAATCAAAATATTAATAGTTCGTTGGAAAATCAATTAAAATGTTAATAGTACATTGAGCTGATGTTGCTTGCAAAAATGTTAGTTTTACAGATACAATTTAACATTTGCTGGGATAAAATCCTGCCATAACGTTCACTTAGTTCCCCAAACCAATTTCTATCTCTGAACATAGGATACTTATCTTTTGAGTGCGGTTCATGGGCCGGCAAATAGAACTACAGCATTGTTCCCCAGGTACAGAAGTTATCTAAAAAAAAAAATGGAAATAGGCGGTTGCTATTCATGATATGAGTAGTTACAGTAAAAGATTCGAGCAGAAAAAAGTGGGAATAAAAATTCGGTCAGAGCAAAAATTGTCTGTTCCAAACCTTTTGGGGTTTTAGCATGCATCTGTCAATGAGATACAATGACGTCATGCTTGCATCTAATATGGCCACCGCAGATAGAATTTCTGGAAGGGCGGAATCTTTTTTCTTCTTTCTTTGATGATAATGACATTCACGCCTTAACATTCCAATGATACCAACTCAAAAGGACTTTCCGGACCCAATAACTTCAGAAACATATTTCCATAGCAAATAATTTGGATAATTTCCTAGTTTACGGACGCAGCAAAGATAACCCACTTCAAATTATAGAGTCATAAATAACTTGAAATGCTCCACACCCTTTATAAGTGGTAAGTCCGAAAAGTAAACGGCCATTTAATATTAACGAAAAAGATAGCCTACCTAGGACAATGGCAGCTTAATCCGTTTCGAAATATCCCCTTGGTACCTCACACGTTTATGCCAGAGCCGTTTACATTTTTCAACACTGTCTGCGAAGTTCTATGAGATTTTTAGGTTAATTCCTTAGTTAGCGTTCGGCAATATTCACGCTATCTATTTTCATTTTCTTTTCGATGATTACTGTCCAGCAAAATGTGAGAGAAGTAACTTATTTATTGATCACCCCCTTTGTCCAAATTTTTAATTGGTCACCCCCGTAGCAAGCTACCAGAAGATGTTGGTCACTTGACCGTTTTCAGTTGTGTCATTAACCAGACGTATTTAGGTTTTGTACAATACAAAGATTTCTTATAATTAAAAAGTTGATCTTCAATCCGATCAGAAATTGTTAGCTATAACTATCACCAAAACTTTCAACATACGTTTCTTCAGTTTTCAAGTTGATCTGGCTGGCTCGCTGACTGTTTGACTGGATGGCTGGCTATGTATGTATGTAACATGTGAACACTCCTCACCAATAAAGCTAGAGGGCTGAAAATTGTTTACATTCACTCATATTATGTCTACAAAAAAGTTGCTTTCGATTTTTAGATACTCTAAATAGGTTTTTAGTGGGGGTTCAATTTTCAATGTAAGATTAAGCTTAACTGATCCCAAGTTTGAGTCCAGGTGTGCTTTTTTTTCAATTCAGACTTTTTAGTGATCCCACAAAGGGGGAGAAAAATACCTTATTCATTGATCACCCCTTTTTCCAATTTTTCAACCGTTCATCCCCAACCCGGTATGCTGCCAAAAGACGTCGATCATGAAAAGGTTTCTATTGAGTGACTAACCAGATCTGTCATATTTTAGGTGAAATATCCTAAGCTTATCAGATATCACAATACATAAATAAATTAATGCAGGCTTAAACTTCAATAATAATAAAAAAGCAACACACAATGAGTTTTGATAAACAAGTCGTTTACATTTATTGAATTGATTGAAAAGAAATCCTGGCTAACCGTGAGAAATTTGGTGAAATTAGACTCAGAACAATGACCGATTGGTGATTTGGCATGAATTACCGGGAGTAATCTATCTACACCAGTCTGTTATTATCTATCTCAATTTCAATATCAATCTGTCTCTGTCTCTGTCTGTCTGTCTGTCTGTCTGCCCCCCTCTCTCTCTCTCTCTCTCTCTCTCTCTCTCTCTATATATATATATATATATATATATATATATATATATATATATATATGTGTGTGTGTGTGTGTCTGTGTGTGTCTGTGTGTGTTTGTGTATGCGTTTATGTCTCATTCTATCTATCCAGTTCATACCTCCATGTATGTATATATTATACAGTATAAAGCCATCTATCGACTTCTCGATCCCTCTCTCATTCTCTTTTCCTTTACCTCAATATGTGTGCGCGTGCGCGTGTGTGTGCGCGCGCGCATGTGCGTGTGTGTGTGTGTGTGTGTGTGTGTGTGTGTGTGCTCAGGCAGATTTTTTCTTCAACAACGGATAGAAATTAAATAATGAAGATATTAAACACCACACATTTCAACCCTGATGCTGTACGGTCGTAATTGCTCTATGTTTTCCACATTTTCGATGATACCTTACACTTACTTTACCCTAGTGAACAAGAAAAAAATTTTTAAAATATTCCCTGTCCATCATTCAATAAAAAATTATAAAATATAATAAAACAGTTTGTACCATATATTTTGTTCAAATTATGTTGACTTTATTAAAATGTATAAAATGCAAACATCCCATATTATCTGAAATCTCTAATTTAATGAATTGTATCAAATTTCAACGAAATTCTAATCCCCATTTTAGTGGCCTTTTAAGCTTATAATCTGACAAGTTATCTCCCTTGCATCATACAGAGCTAACGTATTTCTTCGTGATTTTTGTAACAAAAAAAATATGAGAAAACGGCCATCAAAATCTTATGAGGATTTAGTCGGGCGACAGGAGTTCAAACTTCGATCCTACCATGAAAAAATTGTCAATTGTAGTTCCTCAATTTTATTTTGATGTTTACATGTCAATTAACTGAATCAACTTATTGCTACATTTGTACTTCAGTTTTTCTCATCTACCAATGCTTTGAAGGTTTACATAGTAATGCCATCAAAATAAACCAAATGACGTATGTGAAATTGATAAATGTTTCATTTTTTAAAAATTTAATTATGATTGATATTGTCCATATTTTGTTCACTAAATTGTATTGAAGGCCAGACGATTCATTTTAGAACATACTAACCGGGAGTCCCGGTTTTGCTCTGAGAGAAAATCTTTTGCACACCCAGTACTTTTTGAAAGTCTTTCGGGATTTTCAAGTTGACTTACAAAATCAATTGGACATGCTAAAGGGACTTTCAAGCAAGAGTTTCTTGTACAAATATTCCAGATAAATTGCAAAAAAATGCAACTTCATTTTTCATAATGGCGGATTCTCGCTGAAATATTGGCATATTGTATATTATTGGGCAGGAAATTCCATGTGAGTAACAGTAAACAAAAGAATTATCTGTTCCAGAACAAGTCATTCCGAGCTATCTACAATCAAATGTCATAAACCCTTGTTTTAACGTGAAACACTTGAAATATTCTCATCATCCCATAAATTGTTGGATCTAGTATCAACGTCTTTATTGTTCTGATATTCCTTCTGTATCTTTCGTTTGTGGAATTAGGAAAAGTTTCTTGGGTCCAGCTTTAAAATTGAATCAATTCTATCCAATGGACCACACTTCCACAGAATTTCATTGAAATTCAATGAGAACTTTTGGACAGACAGGAATAACTGGATTAACATCTGGAATCAGAGCGTTTTATTTAGTCCTGGCGGCCGTATATCTCCAAAATATCCAAAAAATGAATTTATATTAATTTTTGTGGAATGTTTGGCAATTAGCTTCGAAATTTTAATTCGACGAAATGAATTTGTCAAATGCACTGCGATAAGCAGTTTTATAGAATATTTTTCTATACACCAAATTTTGCCGCACCTTTGTGGTTACTGGTACTAACACAAGGTCAATTCCAATGATGCATGTTTCAAAGGGTCTGGACTTTATGGTGAGTGAAATGGCCTAGCAGATTTGATTGATTTATCAAAAAGACGTAGGTAGAAATGGATTCTACAGAGCAAAAGTCAAGGGATATGATTTATTGGAAACTATGAAAAAATATTGGTAATATTTAAATTTCCATTTATTTTTGTTAGATTCATCGATAACCGCTGACCCAAACAACTTCAAACTCGACAATGCACTGTCTTGTGTTCTAACTAATGTATCTTGTGAATTTCAATGGCCAGTTGGTGAGTTATCGCGCTGCACGTGCACACACGAAGATAATTCTTCAATTGTAGTGAGATGGTGTGAAAACGTTATTTTCAAAGTTGGCAACAACTTTTGTTTCATCCATTTTGATCTATACAAGTGGAAAAATATGAGAAACAAGAGTTGGCAAAACTAATTGGTTTTAAAGCATAGTTAACATTTTTTTTAAATTTCTTCACTTTTCAGCCGAGATTTTGCAAAGAAGTCCCGACAGGGAAAACAAAATCAACGGCCAATTTCGAACCAATGAAACTATAAGCAATTATAGATGGAAACCAAATATTTTACTCAATAGTTTGGTCGTGTGTATTTGTATGTGTGTGTGTGTGTGCGCGCGCATGCGCCCCTGCATGTGTGGTGAGTTTAATTTTCTAAGATTGAAAAATTGTCTCCCTAATGAATACATGACATAATGTATAAATCGATAGATATGCACAAACTGATAGATAGATAGATAGATAGATAGATAGATAGATAGACAGATAGATAGGTGCAGGCTTAGATTATGTACTGATAGATAAATAGATAGTTAGATGTGAAGACAGATATTTTTCAAATTTTGTGAAAAGTCATTATTATTCCATTCTTTATTCGAACAATTGAACTCATTCATTACGTTATTTATGATGCCATTCTACACATCAATCACACAACCTTCTTCATGCGTATAATCTTACAGAGTTTTAGAAAATATTGCACTAGCGGAAAGGAAATCTGGCGATTAAAATATATGAATATCTAATGATCCAAGGGAACTAACTCTTTGTAGATTATTCGCCCAAGAACTCCAATTCATGGTATAATATTTGAAACATTTATTTTAGTGTTTCTTTGGAAAAAAATACAATTTGTGTTGAAAATAATCATATCTACAAATTACATTAACGTTAGTGGTGTTGTAATAACACCATGTTTCTTTTAAAACTCATTTACATTTGTTGCAAACATTTCATATGCCAGTAAACTATTCCATAATTCTAACACTATTTTTGAGAAAGAATTTCTTGATATTCAATAATTCTCATCATCACCGTATATTTACAGCCTCTTGTACCCCCTTCTGGTAAAAAAATACTTTAGGATTTAATGATTCTATACCACACATAATAAACATTTCTATCAAATGTCCCTAATCCCTTGTTTTTTCTTCTTTCAATGCAACCCCAATTCATTTAACCTATCTTCATGACTCATAATTTTAAGTCTAGTACTAACTTAGTCGCTTGTCTCTAGAACTTTTAAAAAAGATTTTTATCTTTATTATTTAAATACTTAGTTTCTTGAGCTTTATTTTCCATAGTTCCGTTTTATTATTTTTTTGTGGGTGGGTAGTTTTTCTGAGTAAGTCTTTTTTTTTTTTAAGCATCTGAAATGCTGTGAAACTTTCTCTGGTACATATTCCACAGATAGAGATTGATTTCATTCAAAAGATTTTTTTCGCTTATCCAAATAGTTCAATAAGGTTTTCTGTTCGTGTCATCTTTATGTTCACAATAAATATTTGTAAGGTTCAAGAAGCAAGCCACAATAAGAAAAAAATATGTACTCGTTCTATCTTTTATATCAATATCATAACGTAGTAAAGTGCATATGTGTCTATGTGTGTATGTTTGTATGCAGGGATAAGAGCTATGCATCATAAAGGAAAGCAATTGCACATTCTAAATCAGCTTGTCCCTATTTATCTACAGAACAGGTTTTCAGGTGGAATAGTGCAGAAGAAAATCGTTGTGGGCATACCTCTCTCTGTTATTGGTTTTCATGAAATCTCTGTAAAATATCATTTGCTTTCCAGTGTTGTTAGATTTGGATCTCCAATCCCATCCCAAGAAACGCCGAGTACCCCAGCTGGTATATATATATATATATATATATATATATATATATATATATATATATATGTATATATATATATATACAGCAAATAACTAATGATCCTAACAAGAGGCAATTTATACTTTGTACAATGATAGCAAAGTATTGGGGAAACTGGGAAAAACACTTTGGAAAATTACATAAATTGCATCGACAGATATTGTGAAATAGGTGACTGAGGTGAAGCTTTCTCGACTGTACATATATATATATATATATATATATATATATAGCTCGGCACACCATCTTACTTTCTGTTGATCTTAGTTTTACTTATGATCTCTTTGGATCCATGTTGTGCTTCATGATGTCTAGTGGTTGTCTGACACTCTTGCAACATTTCCAGCCCATCGCCATTTAAGTTAACACAAAAAAACCACTAGTTCTAAAAAGAAGGGTATCCAATGAATGCATCCAACTAATAGTCACCCATGGAGCTGAAGCATGGAATCTGACCAAAAGATTGACCTTTAACCTGAGAACCATGCAACTTGCAGATGAAATTATCATGCTCAACCACACATGGAGAAATCATAAGACAACACAGTATATTACAGAAAAGACAGAATCCATCAAAAAACTCAAATGGTAATGGGCTGGATATGTTTAAAAAATGTCAGACAAGCACTGGACATCACAACTCACAATGTGGATCCCCAGAGATCATAAGTGAAATTGTATGGCAGAAAGTAAGATGGTGTGACGGGATAGATACATTCAGAAAGTACTGGCTCCATGATGCCCATGATAGAGAGGTCTAGTAAATATTGGGGAAGGTCTGTGTCCAACAACGGATGCTAAAAGGGTGATGATCATCATCATCATTATGAATGTTTCTATGATAACTTTGACTCCTATCTTCTCTCTAATATACTGTGCTGTCTTACAATGTCTCCATGTGAGGTTAAGCATGATTCTCGCATGTGGCATGGTTCTCAGTTTGGAGGTTAATCCTTTGATTAGGTCCCTTGTTTAAGCTCCATAGGTGACTATCAGGATGATACATTGGTTTATTTTCGAGACAAATGGGATTTTCTTGTTTTTGAAAGTCGATCTTGCTCTACAAAAGCTTGCTAACCTAGTATGATTCTTCAATTTATGTTTTCTATTGAGGATTTCATGGAAATATGTTGTCCTAGGTAGATGTAACGATCTACTCTCTTTGGTCCTGTGTTTTTGAAGTTGACCGTTGTCTCTTTACATCCAGATGATATGACAAATAATCCTGATGCTTCAGTTATAGTATTTTGATCCATGTACTGCAGATATGACTTCAGTTTCAAACACCTTTACATTTATGCATCCAATATGTATTACATAGATACCACATTCTCATTAATTACTGTGTTAAAATAATGACCTCAATTAAAGGTGATAATTGGCTAAACTATTCCTGATAGGTACTATAGTATTATAGTAGAGAACAAGTGCAGAATCACTGAATCAGAATTGATACCTAGCGAGAATTTAGTGCTGAGGCCCTTGAAAATGTGCCGCTTGTTGTTAATTCTATTCTTGTAACACATTTAATCAAGCACTACTCAGAAGTTTTCTTCTTTCAGAATTTGTTCCAATTCTTTTAAAAGAATTTCATACCTTGACACATTCTAACCCATCCGTATATCTATTCAAGGATCAGGTTTCTCCTTCAAAACATTGATTTCAAATCAAATACATACAGAGAAAATCCGGGGTATGGCTGAAGATTTGGAGGCATTGACTCTTTTACCATCCCTACCCCCTCCAAGATTTAGTGCAGAGTGCCCGACCTGGAGGTTGCGGACATGGTATAATGTTATTAGAAATGAAGTCAGTTAACTATTATTCATAAAGCTTTTGTGGGCCCTCTCTATTGGGAGCCCGAGGACAATTTAAAATTGCCCCAACCTCTCCCCTCAGCTACTCTCCTGGAGGAAATCATTTTTAAGAAAAAGATTTTAAGTTTTCCTTAACAACTGGTTTTGAATTATAAATATTGATAAGATTCATGGGTTTACAATCCTGACATTAAAGGCTGGGAGAAATGTCTTTGTCTTTGCCCAAGTCATCATTGGATTTAATTTTTAGAAACCATCAACTAAAACTGCCAACATAGTCATCATATGTTTCTTCTGTTTTTAAGTGATTCTGCGTGACTGACTGACTATGTATACATGTATGTGTTACAGGGCATTCCAACAAAGCTAAAGGAGTAAGAATGTAAACATTTACTCCATTTTTATGTCTAGAAAAACAGGATTTTTTTTTGTTTTTTAACCCTTATCTCACACACAAAAAAGTGATTTGGAGGGATTCGAATTCCGATGTAAATTCATGTTTAATCAATCCTTTTGTTTGTGTCCAGCAGCATTTGCGTTTGTTTTTCAAAGATTTTGGACATTTTAATGATCCAACAAAAGGTGGAAGAAGTAATCCATTAATTGATCATCCCTTTTTCGATTTTCTAATTTTGATTTTTTAATCTAATTTTTTCAATTTTTTTTAATGCTGCCAAATAACACTGGTCACAAGACGGTTTCTATTGAGTGACAAACCATACCTTTTTAAAATTGTTTGTTTTAAAAAAAACTTAATATTTCAAGGCTGTGATTGATCTCACGTCTTTTATTGCATGAATAATTAATTCCTGATTCCTGTCGACTTCCAAGAGGTAATTGGATTTCTGAAAGAAATCCTTTGAGTTTATACACCGATATCCTGTGGCTTGGACACCGGAGATTAAATAAAGGGTTTGGTCGGAAATTTCCAGAAGGTTACCGTCAACTACGACAGACACCTGAACAATGATAATATTGATATCTGTACCTCGCATAAGTGAATCACTACAGCCTAGGACAAAATAAGTGCTTGAAAAAATGTGTAATTATTCTTGTAAAAATGTTGCAGTAATATATAAATCTGTTCAGTGTTTAAAGGGGGAGGGGATATCTACGTAGATGATAGTGTTTATATATGCATGCATGTATGTATGTAACTGTAACCCAGAGAAAACGGCGCATGATAGGCAGAAGGTTTTAGCCGTGCTTTTACTGGGTACTCTGACTTTGAGAACAAAATAATTCCAGGTAGTTTTCGCCTGTTACATTATGTTTTTGTAACATAACAGCTCATATGATACCTGACATCATATTCTGATAATATTTTTTACAATGATTTTTTTACCTGACATCACATTCTGATAACATTTTTTTACAATGATTTTTTCACTTGACATCATATTCTGACAACACATTTTGGTTCAGATGACACTATTTTTGGAAGTACTTTTCTGATATCAGTATTTTTTTTTTTTGAAGTTGTTTTTTTACCTGAGTTCATATTCTGACAGCGCTTGTTATGGAAGATCATTCCTTAGATGACCTCATATTCATCAAACATTTTTATCTTGATTTTTTACATAACGTAATATTTTGAGAACACATTTTTTTTCTAAATTGGCTTTCACTTGACTTCATATTCTAGTATATTTTTTTTTTAAATGGTTGTTTATTTTTCTTAGCTATAAGTACACAACACAATATCTCCAAAATGTCACAATGGATTTCAGTGGAATTTTGTGGAAGGGTGGACAATGGATTGGGAGGGGGATGGATCCAAGTAATTTCTACGGTCACCTCCCTACATCATAGCTATATGTACATAGCACAATATCCCCAAGGGTTCTCGATGAATTTCAATGAAACTTTGTTGAAGGGTGGTCAATACATTTTTGGGCAGATTCAGAAAATAATAATTCCTCATTTCATAATTTCAGAACAAAAAAAAGGTTTTGAAAAAGATTTCATGCCTGTGGCTGATCTCATATCTTCTACTGCATGAATTATTGACCCCTATGTCCTGATGACTTCCAAGGGGTAATTGAATTATTGAAGGTGGGGGATTATGTGTCAGTGATGACAACTGAAGTGTCAAGCAGACAGAAGATAGAATGACAAAACAACAGGTATGGTTCATCATTTAAAAGAAACCATTACGCAACCAGCCTCTTTTGGCAGCAAGCTGCGTTGAGGGTGATCAATGGAAAAATTGAAGAACAGGATGATTAATGAATAAGTCACCACTCTCTTTTTGTTGGATAGTAATCTCCAAAAAATGTCTTAATCTAAAAAGAAAAACAAGTGTGAACACTGCCATGCTTAAACTAAGGTACCAATTCAGCTTACATCATTAATTGAATCCTACCAAAATACTTTTTTGGTGTTGAATCTAAAGAAAAAAAAAATTTTTCTAGAGATATCAAGGAGTAAATGTTTAAATATCCAAACCTCTAGCTCTAACATTAAGGCCTGTACATGTGACACATATTTAGATTGATGGCCACCCAGCCAACCAGACCCACATAAAATCTGAAGAAACCTTTGTTGATGTTGACAATTTTGGTTAACATTTCCTAACAAAGATGAAAAGAATATTTTGGCTGTTTAATTTTTTTGTCAAGTTTATTCTGGAGTTCACAAAGACAAGACTAAGGATGTTTAGAAAGGACTTTTTTATCATTTTGGGATTCACAAATGGCAAGAAAAACGTAATTGTTGATGATGGAGTTGTGACGCTCATTATCACACTCCTGATTTCCAAGTCTTCCCTGTTCATGCCTCAAAGTTGTCTAAGGTAAGGGCAACAGTTGATATAGTTTTTCACCAGTGTCAGTACAGGAGTTGCCAGACTATTGGACTGCCTTATAGACTCCAGTTTTTGAATTCCAAGTTGTGCTCCTCCAAGACTATCACCCAAGGCTAGAGAACCCCATGTGCCCTATCATTTTACCAATAACTTAGGGGAGAAGAGAAGGAATTGATGCATCCTTCAAGGGCATTAGTGAAAAGTGAAGGTAAACAGTCTTGACAAAAGTTTGGGCCGCCAATTCCACTGTCTGCTCCATTAAATGGTATGACACTCACACCCTCTTTTTCTTCTCTATCGCTGCATCTAAATTCATATGCAATATCATGCAAATTTCACCAAATTAGCTGTTTAACCAACAAGCAAGAAAATATAAAACAATATTATAATACTTGCCAGTGAGGAATACAAAAGCCTGATTCTTAACTCTTAAATTCATAAAAATAAAGGAAATAACTTCAGATTCAAATTATCTACCTTTGATCATTTAATGACATTTTTCCTCAAATGTTCTCATTCAAAGCACATAAGCGTTCCACTATTTTTCTATGCTATTCATTGGAGAGTTCTACTGCTAATTACCAAGTGATGTCATATGGTTTATGAATTAAAGAGTTGATCTAAAAAGTAAAGAAGATTTAAAAAGCCAGTAAAATCATTTCTAAATGATATTTGTATTTTTCATTATTATTTCTGTCCTTGTCGAATTTGATATTTTAAAATCAATATAGATGGATGAATGTACTAAGCTGTTATGTCCAAATGACCCCATTCTTCCTGCATTAGTGTCATTAATGTGGATGATTATGTTTGTGGTGGTTGATTTCACTCAATGGTTGCTAGTCTTTTGCTGTGTTTTGTTTTTTCCCTCAATCTGGTGTTTCTCAAAGTTCTCCAGACACTTGAACTTTTAAACTTTCTTATTCCCTTGAGATGATGTAATGTGATTGTGATTGAAGTCCCCAGAAAGTGTTTGAACCATTATTTGTGGGTTATCAGCTGCTGCTATTGATAATTCTTCATCAATAAAAACAATTTTATGCTTTGATAATTAAACAGATATAAGCATTTCTATAATGACACCGTAATTTCTTGATATAGGATATTGTGAGTGTCAGTTTTATTTGAAGCCATTTCTTCAGAATTCCCAAATTTAATTTAAAGGCCAAAGAATGAAATGTCCTAACAATAATCATCAATAAGAATCTTATAATAACTTGTTCTCTGCCAAGAATATCTTTCAATGTTGTAACTTTTATGCCAGGATTTCTCATCTGTGGCACAGGACTGATGACTTGTTAAGACAAGTTATCTTGTCTGTTGCCTCAAGTTGAATATTTAACCTATTTATACAAAAAGATAATCTGCTCAGGCACAAAAAGTAGTGCAAACATTCCCGAGTTGCAGAGGCAGCACGTGGGACCAACAGACCCTGAAACTGAAGGAGGTGCCAAAGCTCTAGGGGAACAATATATATGAGGGAACCCTGAAAAATCTAAGAAACAATGTAAAAAATCTAAAAAAAATACTCTAAAAATCTAAAAAAAATAATTTGAGGACCAAGCATCACCAATACTAGATATCATATCCCAAGAGTAAAGCAAAGTTCCTTTGTTTGGATAAGACGTTGCAAAAAAATAACTCACTATTTTAAGATGAGTTGTATTGTTTGTGGCAGCGAACAGGTTAAATATGCTGGACATCACACCTGACCTTTTTCACCAATGTCTCTGACACCTTGTGGAATTGACACGGCAAAGAATAAATTTTTCTGACTCCGACCTATTCTACAAACCTCGTCATGACATCTGCAATTGAAATAGAACAAACAATTTCATTCTGTTTTTTGGCACCAGGCTGGGAAGTTGCCTTTCAACTGAATTTTAAATTCATACGAAGATTTTGCTGAATTCTTTTTTTTTTAATTTTTCCATTTCGTTGACAGTTCCCAAGAGTTTCTATAACATCCGCTTGTTGTTCCAAAAATAAAATGAGACTTCTGTCCAAAGTTTACCAGGGTAGTGCCCATTCTGAAGGTGCATGTTTGGAAGGGGCTGAACTATATGCTGTTTGGGGTAGCCTGCCATGATAACATGTAAAATAATCTTTCATCTGTCATATGAAACTATGGCTTTGAAGTATTTTGGTTATTTATCTTCAGTGTGGCCAAATTAGATATTTTATATCTAAATTTAGATAATTCTAATGAGCAGGACTTAAGGGAAATAACTTGAGAAACTATGAAGATCTATCATCAGTAATTTTTTATTTCTATTTCTCAAGAACCACTGATCCAAAAAACCTCAAACTCAACACTGCACTGCCTTGAATGCTTGTTTATATATCTGATGAACGTCAACTTGATACAATGGAGATTTTTTTTTTAAATTATCACAATGCATACATACACAGATTTCTTCAATCGTGGTTAGATTTATTTGGACTATTGTCGTCATCTTGGCTATTTATAGGTCCACAACATTTTAGCCGTTGTACCCGACAGCCTTATTCAGGTGTTTACATCCCAAACATAGACAGTGAAATAAAAATAGATTGAGAAGGGGCTCAACTCTAGATCCCAAGAGCATTGCTGAATATGACAAACACTTGGAGAAGGTCATAGGGTACAATGAAAGAAACATTGTGAACATATAAACAATCAAGATGAGGATAATAGTCCTAATAAATCTATGTAAAATGAGATTTCTTTGAAATTTGTTCAGTGATATGAAGAGCAAATTTCTATTTTTGTACTCAGACTTTCCTGACTATGCTTTAATCATTTCCATTGGGTTTCTGGAAACTTTTTTCTCCCACTTTTTTCTCATGGTTTGATAACAACTGAAAAACAGTGCACTTCAGTTGAGCAATCATTCTATTATTTATTCGTTTACAAAATAAAATATTGTGACACATTATTATCGATTATCTGATTACTATTTACATTCATCAAAATTTTTTGTGATTGCTTTTTATTGAAAATTGAATAATAAAATAATTGCCCTCCTGATGAGGAGAGATCTAGATAAAAGGTATATTTAAACATTTGATTTGGATTTCTGCTTGTCAGCTTGTTGGTAAGAGCAGTTGGGCATTAACCTAGGTTCCTCCTGGCAGAAAGAGCAGTGTGTTTCCCACTGAGAGCTTATTCTTCATTTCTGATTTGCACCGTGTTCTTATTGCCGTAGATTGACTGCCTGAGTAGAGTTGCGATAAAAAGTAAAAAAAAATTTTAAGATGAAAGAAAACACTAGTCAAAATTTAATAATGTTTCAAAATGAAACATTTGAAATTAGTCCAGCAGTGAGAACAGCAAATTTCAATTTTTGCTTTTGGACCTTCGAGTCAATTCTTTTATCAAACATTTCAGCTAGGTTTTCTACAACTTTTTTTGTTTCTCCTTCTTTTGGCCTGAAGAAAACAGTTACATTATTTGCTTCCTATCCCACCATCAGAAAAGAATTCTTTCACTCTTTCTTTCTCTTTCATCTATATTCTTGCAGTAATGCTCAGAACTTTACAAGCAAGAACTAACTCTTTCTTATAACAGAATCAGAGGTTTATTTGAAATACAGTCTTGAAAATAATCAAAAATGATGGTAGGAATATTTGGTCATGTTGCAAGGAGGTCAGACGACTGCTGAACATTGTGAATCACAACATGGATCCCTCGATAACATGGACAAAATTGTGACCAGCCAAAAGTAAGACGGTTTTATGATCAGGATTTGGTCAGAATGTTTTGGCACTATGATGCTCAAAAGCTAAAAAGACTGGAGTACCATGAGGAAGACCTGTATCCAAAAACAGACTTTAAATAGATGATCATGATGCTGCTGCTGACGATGATGATATTTGATCTCTTCCATTTCTGATCAGCATTTTTCTTTCCTTCTGGAAATTTAGAGTTTCTATCAGAATTTATTAAGTGATTTGGCATGCATCCATATTTTTTCATTCTAATTTTATAGGTTTTGTCCGCATTATATGCAGTTGATCTTTCTCCAAGTACAAAGTTTCTTTCATTAGAGTGCAGGCGTACTTTGTTTTATTGTGTTTCAATTTATTGTGCTTTGCAGATTTTGTACCCTCTTAGATGTTCAGGCATCTCAAATGAGGATGCTTGTAACTGGCTGACTGACTGACAGGCCGACTTACTGAAAAAACTCCCACTTACTTTTGTTCTCTCCCCTTCCTTCTATATATGTCTGAAAGTGCAAGGAAGAGAACTCACGCATCTTAGGTCTGACTTTCAGGCTTGTAACAAATTCAAGCTTTAAAGCAAACCTGCATTGAGCAAGACGATTGGTGCCATTTTGCCAATCACATTTGCACTCTTTGTATCTGTGTGTCGCACTTTGGTAATTCTTGCAATATTTCAAACTTTTTCATTAATATCATGTAGAAATTAGGCCAATAAATAACCGTACAATTGCCCTTGAGTGTTCGTGCGAAAGGAAGAGTTGCACATCTCTAACTTTAAATCAAAAACTAGAAATTATTAAACTTAGTGAGAAAGGCATGTTGTATGTAGAGATTAGCCAAAAGCAAAGCCTCTTATGTAAAACAGTGAGCTAGATTGTGACTGCAAAGGAAAAGTTCTGGAAGGAAATTAAAAATGCTGTATTCATTACATTTCAAAAGAGTGATAGATATCTTCTTGCATGGACCGTGGAATGAGAACAATCTATCCTCCTGGATTGAATGAATGGTTCAGTCCGAAATTCCATGGATGTTACTGGATACAACAAGTGCCTGAAGAAGCTTGGAAGGTACAACAGCTCAAATGTTGTGATTATAAGAACCAAGATGAGAACTCTAGTTCAATCAAATTGGTGTATGATGATGATAATTCCTTATCTCTGAAATTCAGATGAATGATAATTTCACTATAGATAAAATCATATCTCATCCTCAAGCTATTCAAGCTTTAGGTGTCCAACACCGTCCTAATCCAAATTTTGGAGATGAATGATAATGCACTATAAATAAGAGGGAAATACAATGTGATAGCCTTTCATTTTTATTGATCGTTGAGAATATCTTAGTAATAATGCATTTAGGTGTCAATACCCTATTGGTGTAAATATTGGAGAGGAATAATAATATACTATAAATAGGAAGAAAAACAATGTGATAACTTTTAATCTTGTTCCCCAACTCTCAAAGCACCAAGTGACCCAAACCCAACTGATACAATTATTGGAGACTAGAATGAAAATTAATAAGATTGGTAAGAGGAAAGTATAATGTAATAAACCTTCATTCTTATCATTTGGTAATAATTTCTTTGTAATAATGCATTTATAGAACTTACAAACATAATGATATTTTTCATATTAAAAACTGCAAAAAAAAAGGAGCTGTTTCAACTGAACTGGAGGGAAATTTTAGTATTAACGTGGAGTGAACTGAAAATCCAACATCTATAGCAAAAAATTATTTTGCAGCTCTGTATTTAGTCCCTAGTTTTCAGAAAAAACATTGGGAATTTTTGCACACACCTAAGAATTTAATAGATCCTACCTATGAGAATATGAGTTATATAAGAATCTTGTTTAGGAATAAAATCTTTCTGATATAGACTAGAGAAATGGAAGTCTCCACGATCATTACAATTGGAGTGAGTTTGATTTTTACTGGACTCCCAACTAGAATGGTCTAGTGCCAGACTAATCTTAGATTAGTAAATACAAGTAATAAGTTTGCCGTTATGTATTCTTAACATGTATAAACAAGTAAAAGTAAACACCCATTGCTCAGTTAATAGCATACCTACAGCCATGTCTGTGTCAGTATATTTATGCAGTAATTTGAAAAATGAGAATTCTCGCACTCATTTTAAACTACAAACAAAATTAATACTTGAGCAGCAGTAGCAGTAGTGATAGTTGTAGTTATATTATCAGCAGTCCTATGCACAGTAAAACAGCTATACCGTGTTTGCTTGTTTGTTATATTACCAGCAGACACACGTACAAAAGAATAGTTATTTTGTGTTCACATTGCCTCCTTTCTCTCTTTCTGTTAATTATGTCACAGACACACTGACAACATGCAAATTATATAAATTATCCAAACATAGCTGTATTTTCCATATGTGAAACTATAAAATGAATCCGTTTCTATTGAACTTTTTGGAAATTTTTGTTTTATATGCTGGTGAGAAGGAAATACATTTACAAACACACCAAAATATTAGGAAAATTCATTTGAATAGGAAAAATTTTATTCTCTTCATATATTTAACCTCCGCTTTTTTTAGGATTTTACATTAAATTTCTATCTTGGTATTTCAATTTTAAGACCTTGTAACACCCCAATCTACCATCATCAACATAAAAGGGTGTCATGACACCCTGGTTGAAAACCATTGGTCAACATTCATTATCTTGATCTGGCTTTCTTTGACAGCTGCAAAAACACTAAATGCTACATTTTAATTAAAACTTTAATCTTTTCAATCCATCTTAAGAAAAGAAGAGATTCAGGAATTCAAATTGATCCTTAAATTTTGCTCAGTGGCATCCATTTCTTTTTGTTCTGTTATTTTGTTTTCTTTTTGTTTTCTATACAGGATGTTTCAAATTTGCTGCATTTTCAATTTTGGTTAAAATAATGAAGGTTTCAGCCGGCTTAATGGTTATCTGCACTGAGAATGGGATCAGTGAACAAAGTTGAGACTCCTGCTGGGACAGTTAGGAAAGGCATGAATTCATTACTTTCCCCGCAGCTATGGGCACATAGCAAGGTAGACTGGACTCTCTTGCCATTGTTGGCAATCAGTCCAAGAAAGAAATAAACTAGAAAGAGAAGCCCCCTTAAGGCTGCCTGATGCCATCTTCCTACAGCCAGACTGATACTGGACGTATCACTCCATTTTCCTTTGGACTACATCAGCGAGGCCCAGAGGGGGATTCTGTTGATTGAAAACTGCTGGATCTCCACATCCTTGCAGAAGCATCTGCCTTAGAGAGATA
This sequence comes from Thysanoteuthis rhombus, assembly GCA_963457665.1. Lineage (NCBI taxonomy): Eukaryota > Metazoa > Mollusca > Cephalopoda > Oegopsida > Thysanoteuthidae > Thysanoteuthis > Thysanoteuthis major. The sequence continues at coordinate 26,754,231 of OY735235.1, forward strand.
ACTTCAGTGTCTTTCCATTGTCTATCAAGGTAGATGAAGGACTTTTTTTTTTGTTTCATGTGGATCAAATGCTTATTCATTTTTGATGGTTTGTTTTTATTGCTTCCATCCTTTTCGCTTGAAACATTCAGACTGTGAAACTCTCTGTCAGAATTCTTTTATCTTCTCATACATTACCTTAGAGACCTCATTCAAAAATTTTAATCAGCCACTGTCATATGCTGTTATAGCCATAATTGAACACATTCAAGCTTGTGCCAAATTAAATTTGATTTTGGGCAATACGGGAATTTCAAATTATTTTGGATTACAATTGATTTGCAAGACTCACTTTCAGTTACAATTTTTATGAAAGAAAGCTCTTTTCTCGCAAGTCACAGGTTTTATTTGTTATCTTCTTTCTTTATCCTGATGTCTGCTCTTCCATATTAAATATTCTGGAAAGGCGAGGTCAGGAGTTACCCGCTCTTGGACAGAGTGAGAATTTGAATGGATCTTAGCCTGTTAACTGCGAATGACAAAACATTTCATAAGTGCAGGTTGATGGCAACCTCAATGAAATTTCAATCTTGTTGTAATTGATGGCAATTCAATTCTGTAACTATTACACTTGCCATCTTCCACGGGTCAAAGGTTAACCATATGAAATCATATATCGAGAATAAGCATATAAGTGATTAATATTTTGATAACAAACAAAAAGTGTGTTTGATTTTATTAATATTTCAATGTTTTATCCACACAACCTTCAGAACATAATGACAGGATTGAAATCTCATTTTCTTTTATATGCATCTAAATAACAAGAAATTAAGAAATGAAGTAAAATGGGTAAAAAAAGTACAAAGAAATTTCTATGCAAATGAAATATAGAGATATGTAGAGATTTGTGGCAAATGATGACACACGAAAGAACGAGTTTAGTCATCCTCATCAGATTCAGGAAGAGTTTAGTTATCCTTTTACATCTTCAAAGAGTTTAAATTCCTCTTCAGATCTAAACTTTTGGCATGGACGATACACTTATTCAACAAGAATCAAAAGTTCAACAATGCATCCACCATTCTTATATTAACGTCTATGATTTCTGATTTTGAAGATTTTCTAGAGGAAGTAGTGGTAGCATTATTAGTTGAGGTAGTAGAAGCAGGAGGAGGAGGAAGCAGAAAGTGAGGATGGTTCACCTGAAAATCAGGTTATTACAAAAACAATTAGTAAATTCAAATTATAGTAAGTGTACAATTTTCATCAATAATTTGTTCTGGAGTCATATTTGATAGAAAGGCTTTAAATCATTTTCAACTATAAAGTTAGGTGGAAATTGAAAAGTTTAGCCAATTTCAGTGTATCAAAGTCATCATCTCTTAGACTAGTTACCAGTCATTGCTGGAGAGCTTACTGCCCTACTCTTCACTTATAGGTGGGGTGAGAAGAGATGGGTTCATACTTTTCTCGAGAGCAATAATGCAAAGTGAACTTAAACAGCTTCGGCAGAGTTTGAACTCTGCTTGCCAATTCCATTGTCCATGTTGTTGACTGTTATGTCAATCACACCTCAAAGATGATAATGGCATTAGGGGAAGAGTTTTGGGAAGATAGTTGTCGAATCCATTTCTTAAGATTGAGTTTAAATTTAATGCAGAATGTTAGAATATTCAAGTAATAATTTCCATAAACTGTCGAATCCAAAATTGATTCTGACTTCAGGCCTGATATAATTATAAGGCAGTCATTGATTGGTGACTTCATAACATTTGCCAAGATATCATAATAAATAGAAAGGAAATTTAACTTGTCCATTTTTTGATTGGCTTTTATATGAAGATAAGAAAAAATATTCTAAAAACATTTTTTAAGCTGGAGTTAGCTACATTAAAATTCAAAGAATTTGTTATCTTTGAAACTAGAATTATTTTGGCACAAGCTGATTCTTTGAGTATTAATAAATCCTGTAATATTCACAGATATTCAATAAGCATATATTACTGTATATACTCATATATAAGTTGGACGATTAATTAAAAAAATAAGGATGATACAAGTATTAAACTTCATCCAATGCACGGATATTATGACTGGAAGGCTGTCTACTAAAGATCAATCTGTACGGTCTTGCGAATTGGATAAGTTTAAGTGTGTGGTAGTCTTCCAAATATCCACTTGAACCATTCATCTGATATTGGAATATACTGTAATTTGGAACAAACTCAAGTGTTGGGGAATTGTAAGATTATGCCACGCTAATCTTCCAAGTTGGAAGAGTGGCTTGTCTGCCTACCTTGAAAATCAACATTCATATACTTGTACCTAGAGGTGTATTTGGCGTACCAGTAACATTGCAGACAATGGAATCCGCAACCGGACTCCCAATCCAAACTATGAATAAAATAGCAGGGCTGATTGGGTCCTCTAGCCTTGAAAACTCTGATTTCAAAACCATGGAGTGGAGCCACCTTGAGGTTGTTTGACGCCTAGTTTCACATCTTTTCAGAAGCTACAGGCAGCCAAGCTGATGCCAGACATATCAATCTCTGCTTTCTTCTGGACCATGGCAGCGAGGCTGAGAGGGGGATTCTGTCCACTGGGCATCCCAGTATCTATATGTTTTGTCCAGGCATGTGCCCTGGAGTGGACACTCCAGTGTCGCCCCATTGCCTGTAGAGGAAGAACAGAGACAGTTCCATTCGCCTGAGCCCATATCCCATGATGCATTTATTAGGAGAGAGAAGAAAACCATTGAGATTTAAACAGAGAATCTTAAATGCTTCATGCAATGAATAGGATCTTAATGAATAGAACAGTTGCAGATTTGAAAGACACTTGAATTGATTGAGATAAGTAAGATTACTGAAGAGAATGCCAGAGATTTGAGGAGACTTGCCATCATTTGATCCCCAAAGATAGCTTACAGATACTTCTACAGTGAGAATATAGAAATGATAATAATGGTGATAAGAAAGATAAGCCATGACAATGATAACTAGAAAGCACTCAGAGAGTGCATACCTCTGCCAATACCATTGTCAGAAGAAGTAATTGTGTATGGATCCAACAAAAAATTTAATCACTTATTGAACTACTCAACAAAGAAAAGAGGACTATAAATATTTTGAAATAGTTGAAGTTAAATAGAATTAAATCAGGGGAAAATCAAAAAAGAATGACTCAGATTTTAAAAACTAGACTCACCACAGAAACATGATCAAAGCAATGAATACATGGGTATTATCAATCTTGCTTTATCTATCGTACACAATATTTCACAGTAGAGTGTATTTATAAATATTGATCTCTCTCCCTCTCTCTCTTTATATTTATATGTGTATACATACATATATATATATATATATATATATATATATATATATATATATATATATGTATATACATATATAAATAGATATAGATAGATAGATAGATAGATATAATATAGATTTAGATATAGATATGTACAGACCTCCCTCGTTTTAAGGCACTTCATAATATAGTGGGTTTCTATAGATTGAAAAATTTGTGGCAATCCTGCATTGAGCAAATCAATAGACACCATTTTGCTGACAGCTTTTGCTCACTTTGTGTCTCTGTGTCACATTTTGGTTATTCCTGAACTATTTCAAACTTTTTCATTAATGATATTTTGAAATCAGGCCAATTATTACCCATACAATTGTTAAGTGTTCAAGTGAAAGGAAAAGTCATATGTCTCTGAAAATCTTGAAATGATT
>OY735235.1:26760455-26845455 GCA_963457665.1 Thysanoteuthis rhombus
AACCTCATGTTATTACAGGGAGAATGTGTCATTTGTTGTGGACAGCGTAAATACAACAACCATTCGAATTGCTCATATTTGCTCATTTTTATCACATAAATTTAGAATAAACTTATATTGTAAATTGAACCCTCAACAGTAAAATTGGGGTGGGGGTGCATTCCTAAAAAAATTTTCAAAAAACCATTTCACAGGATTTAAAGTTTCTACCAGAAACACAGATATAGATAGATAGATAGATAGATACCTATAAATAAATGTCAGAGCACATGAATAACTTGAACCCAGTGAAGATGTTTAAACTGGTTTGTTTTGGGTAGTGATGATTAATGGGTCCCTGAAAAGTGCCCATCAGAAAATCTGCCCAGCAAGAGATTGGACCCCGGAAAAGTGCCTATCAGGGAATCTGCCCGTCACATATTCATCGAAGAAGAAAGACTACAGATCAAAACAATTTTCCCATCGTTTTCTTATTTTCTTTTCATCTCTGATAAATTTGTTTTGTTTTTTTCAAAAACACTGGCAGCTTCGAATTTTTCTTTCTTGCTGACCATCAAAAATTTTTTTTTTCTTACACACTGAATATTATGAAATTATTCAAGGAGAAAAAGTGCCCTTTCAATAAGGTTTTATTAAAACTCAGCTGGTGGTACCAATTGGAATTGTGTGAAATAAAAAGAAATAAGCAAGGCAAAACAATTGAAAAACAGTTTATACAAAGCAATAATAATACAATGTTTTTCTTTCATGAATTCTCTCATTTCTTTTCATTTTTGATTAATAAAATTTGAAAGGAATGAGCAAGGCAAACAATTTAAAGAACAATTTATTCAAAACAATAAAGTAATGTATCTATCTATTACTATTTGTATTTCATGAATTCTCTCATTTCTTTCCATTATTGATCAATGGAGTTTTTTTACACAAAAATTTTGGCTTTTTACTCTCGGGCAAAACTTCCCTTGCCTTTTGTTGGGCACTAAAATATCTAAATTTTCAAAAAATAAGGTTGGACACAAACTAAGGGACCAATTTAGCATAAACTAACATTGAAAATTAAACCTCCCTTTAAAACCTCATTTTGGAGGGGAATTTGAAAAAAAAACAAAAAATATTTTCTCTACTTATTGAGGGGATTGTGTGTGTGTAAAACTTCAAATTTTAGCTATGAACGGGGAAAAATCTGGATCTATTGATTCATATACTCATGAATATATTGATACATAATAATGTCAGAACACATGAATAACTTAAACCCTATATATAAACCAGTGATGAGGTTAGTGGTGATAAACGAAATAAAAGAAAATGGGGCTGCTGTAGGGATTGAACTTGTGACCAATAGGTAGCCACAATAATATGGTGTCACTCTTTACATTGGGCTAGACAGCACAGCGAAAAAGCGAAGGCCCAAATAACTGCTCCCTCCCCAAGTTTTTATTTTGTTCATTTACTGTCCATGTCTGCACTATTGTTTCTCAAGGTGGACAATCAAATTATTGAGAAATGGATATGTAATCCAAGAGAACAATCATGAATGCATTATATTATTTGAAACTCTATTTCAAATGACCCCCCAATATTACACAGAGAAAGCAGCTACCTTATTCTGTTTATGCTATCTAGGTCAATTGACATATTATATGTGTAACGAGCCTTTCAAATAAGCTGTTCAGCTGAAGCAAAAAGTAATACTACATTAAAGCAACTACCTATCGGTACAAGGTTTGATTCCTGTAGCACATGTATATATGCATGATTCTGAGAATTGGTTGTTTAATTCTTACATATTGAGTAAACAGTCAATTACTTGATAGAAGACAACCCCCAAATCTTCTGCTTCAGATAAGCCTGGCTCATCTTACATTACAAACTGACGGGATTAAAAAATGATTCAACAAAATAATTAAGAGATACTGCTAGTTTCAATGTTTTTCATGTATTTGCTGGGGGAAAATGGACGCTTGAATTCTTGATTTCAAGGGAATTATCATATATTAAGATTAATTCTCTCTATGTGCCATATCCCTATGGAGCATGGATGATCATGGCTCTCCACAAGTTTTAACTGTGATTGTTCTTGGAAGAATCTTCTGTTACTTTCTTTACAGAATTTAGAATTTAGAGTTGTCTTTCTCCTAGACTGGTTGCTTCCAAAAGTTAGAGAGCCAAATCAACCCTCTTATTTAACCTGTAACTGGAAGGAGAAGAGATAGATTCATACCTTTCCCAAGGACATTAGTGTAAAGTTGAACATTGAGAATCTTGGCTAGAATTTGAACTCAGTTATCAATTCCATTGTTGTTGTGTCATTCAAACTTCTTTTAAGATTAACACTTTTTCAAATAAAATACAATTTAAAAAGTTATCTATTTTCTTAAGGTGAAAATCTGCTTGATTTAATTTTCGAGTTTCTGGAGCGATTCCTAATAGCAAGAATTATCTTTATGTGAAGAGGGTTGAAATTGTCTTTGAAGTCTTGCAGATTTTCAACATGAAAAAAAAGGAGACTATTTTTGCTGACTCAGAAAAATTCTGCAGGGGAAAAAGTTGTGAACTGGTGAGAAATAAGATAGGAATCTATGACATGCTCATCGAAATAAATAATTCTGTCTGATTAACAACTCAATACCACGTGAACAATGATTTTCTATTTCTATCTTACGGTTGTAAATAAAATTATATATAAGAATAGAACTTTGAGAAGTAAACAAACGAGGGTTTTTATCCAAAATTTGCTTACTTAATCATAGATTCTCTGATAAAAATGTTGCAGGAGGAAAAATCACTTTTATTTTACTCCTATAGACTCTTTGAGGAGCATAGGGCTGCATTTCAGTTTCATTGGCCAGTTGATTTTATGGGGTGGATTTGATAGCCACACACCATGGTTGACTGCCTTGCAGGGCTAAAAGATTCCAACTTTCCTGCTATTTAGTGGGAGCAGAAGTGGATTCATGTCTTTCCCAATGGCGTCAGTGAAAAGTAAACAGCTTTGGCCCAAACTTGAACTCTGTTTGGTGATTTTGTTTTTAGTGCTGGTAACCACTGAGCCACTCCCCAAAATTGAGAAAAAATACTACAAGTAAATTGCTAGTTATATTTTCATTATTCCACTGATTTTTCAGATAATCAAATCACTGTAGCCTCACAAATGGCCTGACCAACCAGCCAAGTGGGCTACAGATTCTCTCTGAGGGTGTCTGAGTCTACTTGGATATCTATGTGTGTATGTATGCGTGTGTGTCTCCGGGCACTCCTGGGTAGATTTTTTTGGTCTACAGTCCTAAATATTTGCACCTCTAGGTACTATCAAAATGATTTTTTCCTTTTTTTTTTTCAAAAAGTGCTTCTTAGGGTCTTTATGGTCATTTTGGACCAACAACGCTTAAATCTCTTTTTAGATAATTTCAGGTAAAAGATCTATTTTCTAGAGATAATTTTAGGTCAAAGATCTTTTTTTCTGGTAATTTTAGATAATTTTTGATGATCAGTTCTGGTACACGAGCAGGCTATGGTGATTCACTTATTATTTCCTTTATTTTTAAACATACCGCCTCAGCGAAAATATCTTTGGCATTCCAAGAATTCTTTTGTTGTTCGCAAAGTGTTGCAACTGATTCATTCTACAGCCTTCTTTATGTATACAATCCATAGTGAAAGAAAGTGTAGGGGAGTCTCTTTTCTACAAAAATAGGTGACAAATGGATATGGAATCCTGGCAAATATACTGACTGGCTAAGCTCATTCTCAGCAACATTGCTGCACAGACATTTGGATTGACAGACTGTGATCTTCGGCCTTTCTATACTGTTTAAAGTTATGACATGAAGTGTTCTTATCATTCCAGATTATTTTTCTTACTATTTTCATCATCATGTTAGAGACCGTCATCAAAACTGTCAACATCAGTTTCTTCAGTTGGTCTGGCTGGTTAGATAGCTATGTGGGTGTCATGCATACAGACCACGATAACGGTGCTACAGGACTGGCAATTGAAACATTTACATTATTATGTCTAGAAAAAACTGTTCGTTTTGTGTTTCTTCTTTACATTAACACCCCTAAATAGGTTTTTTAGTGGGGGTTCGATTTGCAATGTGAGTGTAAATTAGCCCCTTGATTTATGTCTGGTATCATTCATGCTTGTTTTTTTTATCGCATTTTTCACTAATGACCAGCCAACAAAAGGTGTGAGAAGTAACTTATTCATTGATCACCCCTTTTTCTACTTTTTTAATTGATCACCCCCAACCTAGCTTGTGGCCAAAAGACGGTGGTCACATCACAGTATCTTGATTTAATATGTTTTGGAGAATATTATTCTTAATGTTCCTGTATTAGAATTATTATGTTTTTATTATTCTATGTATTTTTCAGACTGTAAAAGCTGCAAAAGCATATTTGAAAAATATTTATGTGTTACACTAACAATGAAGTAATCCTTACTTTCATGGATGTAAAATGATGTTGTATGTATGCTGCTTTTAGCTACAGTATTTTATATCTGTATAAGCAAGGATTACCAAAAATTATTCATTTCTGAAAAATCACCATAATACTGTAGGTAATATTTTTGGTGGTTATCAGTTATAAGGATACATGTGTGGTTCTTATATTGTTATCATTAAGGAATGAGTCGTGCAAAGATGTTGTGGGAGACAAAGAATTTTGCTTCCATGTGGTTTGGTGTTAGCGTTAACGTCACTGGAGATGTAGAAGGAGGAAGGGAAACGTATGTAGAGAATGCACGCCAAGCATGAATTGATGCTCAAATGAAACAAAGTAAAAAGGTCACATACACATATTTGGATGGAAAAATGAAATGTACATTTAACACAGGAAAATTAATGACAAATAACAAATGAAAATGAAATACATGTAATGATAACATTAATACAATTGATCGCACGAAGGGATGAAGAGAGATAGCAAAAGATGGGAGCTTTATTATTATTGATAATATAGGCGCTGAAGTTGAAGCAGAAGTGTGTGAACTAGTTGTGAATCCATTTGGCTTGGAGTATACCAAGAAATCATAATGATGACTGGGTTCAGTGAGTGTGCCAAACTGCCATGTTGTGTGTGTGACTTGGGGGCTATTCTTTGACACCTCACGGACAGACCCTGAAGGACAGAGAACACAGAGTTTTATCCATGCAAGTTTCCCAAAGTAAAGAGAATTAGGAAAGATCATTGTGACTATTGAATAGTAAAAAGCGAATCCATTTCATTCATGAGAGTGAGAGATGTATACATGTTTGGAGCACATAATGAAAACATGGTTGAGTAGCTGTGTAGCTGTGCTTATGTGAGATACCTCAACATCGGTAAACAGAAATAGGCAGAGTTGATACAGACATAAGTCACAATGGAAATATGGTTAAGATAGGATCAGTCAGGAGGTTGGCAAAATAATACCGATCTTAGAGAGTAGGAAAGAGGAGCCAGCAAGAAGTACCTGGACCAAAATTGTAACCAGCTAGGAGTGCCAGTGCCAATGATCATTTGACCATGTGGATTCAGGGCTTTTCGAGGGTTTGTTGTAGGAAGTGCCGTTTTTGATATGTAGCTAAAAGAAGGGTTTCATATTAAATTCCTAATTAAAAGTACAAGGGGGTTCTGCAATACCATAACTACTGAAAACCACCAAACCAGCTGCATACTAAATGAATTTGTCAACAATGGGCTATTGATGGATGAAAACGCCATGTTTCTATCTTCATTATTTCATAAGTTTCAAAAAACATGATAAACAGGCTGAGCAGTTCTTTTAAATCTTTAAAACATGTTATCAAATGGTGAAAACTACATTTAATATTTTCCAAGATATGGAGCAGTTTGCTGACCAATAAATTTGTCAGGCAAACACAATCCAGGAAAATCGCAAACTGACCATCAAAGTCATACGTTAGTAGAGTTAATGTGAGAACATGGGAGTTTGGAATCCACTAATTATTTCACTTTGTGAAATCTCCTTGCTGCTGAAAGCATAACTTAGTGGTTGTGACCCTATGCTCCTCAAAGAGTCTACAAGGATAAACAAACACGAAGAAGATTAAAACTGACTTTGAACTCTTGTGAATTCTCCAAAAGCAGAGAGCCAGTCCCGATGAAGAATGGAATTATACAAGAAACAGGTTTCCCTTTTTCAAGATATGATTATCTGATCCAAAAGATGAGAGTATATCCAAACATTGACCCAGACAACTTGTTACACTTGATCCTTGCAGTCATCATTTCTTTTCTGCTAGACTTAGAAAAGCAATCAAAAAAGCAAACACATTCTCTTCTAGTGTTTCGAAGAATCATACCAATGTCAATTCATTTATTCACAATGTCATATAAATATTGATTCCATTCATAATCAATTTTCCACCACCCATGCTTCCAAAATTTTGATGAATTAATAATTTTGATGGGTTACCAAAAGCCAAATAAATATGATTTCAATAATATATCTTTGACCCCTTGTTCAAACATCAATTGATTTTGCTCAGGTTATCTATTGCAGTTTTTCTGTCTGTTTCTAAAATACTTTATCTACTTAAAAATGTATGAAACAGTTGGTGAACCCAAAGCAGATTTAATAGATGAGGTTTGTTTTGTGAATGAGGAGGCAGAAAAAAAATAAACAAAGTATTCATTCATTCATGTAATCAAAGAGAAAGATATGCATGTCTCAATGTATCTCAAGCAGGACAATATTAAATTAGTGATAGATGGAGTCCTATCATGGTTTTGGCTTTCTGTTTGGATTGCTTTTAATCATTTTTTTTCTTTTCGGAAATTCATATTTAAACATTTGATGACTGAGATCTTTTCTAAGAAGAGAAGTGACTTGATAGCTTGTTCTAGATAGGATCAGATCTCTCTGTGAAGCAGTGCTTTCTAACCCTGGTGGCTGTTTGTATTTGAAGCTTCTTACCAAGACTTCTGATGTTGCACTTACAATTTCAGTGAATGGCAGATAGACCTGAGGATATCCTGCATATTTGTAGTACATCAGCATGGGTTCTTCAGTAGGGTATTGCCCCCAGATCAAGCCAGTACATAAGTATATTAATCTTTTATAGGCTCCTAAGGTATGTGATGCAAGTTCAAACCTTTTCAAAAGCAACTTCTTTGATTAATTTCACAATGATTTCTCTAGCAGTCGAAGAATGTATTTAGCAAACTTACTATCACAAGATAGCATAACAGAGACAGCATAGAGAACCAGACAGGAGAGGATGACAGAATAATCATTGACACATTCATAACCAAAGTGATAAAAGTGACATCTTGTCAGAAACTATAGCTTTATTTCCAAATCAAGTGGTCGAACATTGATCAAGATTGCTGTGGTAAAAAGCAGCTATGAGATGGAGTAAGTCTAGCAAAAAAACTAGCATTCCAAGGGAAATTATGAATCACCGCCACCCATATATACTTCTTTTAACTATGTAAATTAAGCCGTGGTCTTGGTAAATAAAGGTTATTTAGATGAAAATTCAATAAGTATGGTTTGAATCATAAATCTTACCTTTCAATTTTGACCCCTAAAGAAAAAAAGAAGTACCTTTCGAGTTTGACCCCTAAAAGTGAAAATGAATATCATCCCATCCGATTATGATGCCTAAAAGGAAAAAGAATTTATCATTGATTTCGACCCCTGAAAATGAAAATGAAAATAAACATTACCACTCAGTTTTGACCACTAAAAGAGAAAAAGATTTTCTTTTGATTTTTTAAATCTTTTTTGAAATGAAAGAACACTTAGATTTTGATATCTAAAAGTGAAAAATGAATGTTCCCCTTTGATTTTGTCCCCCAAAATTAAAAAAGTCTTTCCCTCGATTTTGACCACCTATAATTGAAAAAGAATTTTCCTCAAGATTTTGACCCGTAAAAGTAAAAGAAAAATCTTGCTCTCCTTCTCTTGATTTTGGCTTTTAAAAGTGGAAGGAAGTTGCCCTTTGATTTTGACACCTGAAAGAGAAAAAAAATCTCCCCTTCAATTTTGATCCCAAAAAGAGGAAAATAAATTCCTCCCTCAATTTAGACTCCTAAAAGTGAAGAAATTGAATTTCTCTCAATCTAACCCTGAAAAATGAAGATAAAATTTCCCTTGATTTGACCACTTTAGATCGAAAAAAAAAATTCCCTAAGATTTTGATCCATAAAAGCAAAAATATCTCTTCCTCAATTTCGATCCCTAAAATCAAAAAATATCTCCCTCTTAAAACTGACCTTTAAAATTGAGATAAAAATTTTCCCCTCGATTTTGACACCTAAAATTGAAATAAATATCTTCCCCAAGATTTTAAACTCTTAAAGAAAGAAATTTCCCTAGAAAAAATGGAAAAAAGAATCTCCCCAACATTTTGATCCCTAAAAGTGGGAAACAAATTTCCCCAATATTTGAACCCTAAAAGTGAAAAATGAAAGTTCCCTCCATAACCTCTGATCCTTAAAATAAAATTATTTATCAATAAAGTAAAATATAGTTACGTTGTAAACTATACATTTATACTTTAATCATATTAAATCAAAATAACCACTAATCAAAACAGCACTATTTGAGGTATTGCTGAGCAAGTGATAAACAGCGCAATATACTAAAAAATATTTCAACTTCTTTTTAAATAAAGTACACAACCTTATGTCACATTTTGATTTCAAAAATTGATTTGATGAAAGAATGAAAAATGTTCCTTATGTGATTTATTATGTTCTTTTATCAAGTCATCAAATAATCAGAGGTCATGTTTTATATTCATTTTGCTGCTCTTACAACTGCATATATTTCCAAGAAATGAAGAAATTTTTAATTTGAAAATACAGAATAGTACTTTATATTGATGAAAAAATTTATACAGGATGTCCTAAAAGTAAATATCTATTTTAAGAAATGATAGAAATTTTAAAAATCAGCTTTGAGACATGAATATTTATTATTATTTAATATTCTGAAATGAAATACATGTATTTTTAAATGAAAGAATGAAAGAATATAGACTCAAATTTGATTATTAAATGCTATGTGGTGATAATCACAGTTGCTACAAATCTCAGAATGATCAACTTATTAGTGAAACTCATTTACATGCATTCCAAGTGAGATTTCATGAAATTTATCTTAAACTCATCTCCAATTTGCAGAGCCATCCCGAGTCAAAAGCAGAAGATGTGACTGCTTACTGCCCAGTGACTGCCAGAAGGCCTCCAGGAGCAATAAAGTTGGGGATAGCTAGGAGCGATGGGAGTGGGGATAGCTAGAGGCAATGGGGCTCCTCCAAATCAAATTCTGCTTAGGACCCCATAAAGGCTTTTGAAACCAGCAACTACCAACATCAACATAGGTTTCTTCAGTTTCTATGTAGGTCATTTTTCAATTTACCCAAACATAACATGCTGTCAAAAGATGTTGGTCACCTGTTTGTTTCTTTTGAGTGGCTTACCAGACCAGACATTTCATGCCTTCTAATTTGCATGTAACTAAAAAAATTATTTTTTGCACCTTCATTGACAATAACAGACCTGAAAAGAAAAAAAAACTTTAAAAATCACCACAAAAGGGTTTTAAGCAATTCAAATATAAAGAAAATAGGCATTATGCATGAAATTTTATATACAATAATGCCAATATTACAGCTGTTTAAAATCTCCCCTATTTCACTGAAATAGATGATTACTTCCGGGACGGGATGCCCTATTTTGGGAATGTTTGATTAGAATGTCTTTTTTCAGATTTTATCAAATTGTTTTTGGAAAATTTCACAAAAAAGAATGTTTCTTTTAAATCAGCCTGTATTCTACATCAAAACCCCAATTTTGAAGAGGGATAAAAACACATGAAAAATCTGAAATTGCCCAACTTTTACAAATTGATTTATAATCACATTTTCAAACCTAGTGCCATAATGATTTTTTTGCCTCTGAAGTTCTCTGTAAAACTTCCTTGTTATCTTTTATTTAATGTTTTATTAGATGAAGTGTTGTCAACCATCATTAATTTTCTACTATTTTTTCTCATCTTAATTAAGATGAAAGGGAATTATAGCCAAAAATTATTAATTATGTCCTTGTTATGCTTTTGAGAGGAGAAAAACATGGGGTTTTATAAAAATTTGAAAGAAAAAAAATCACTTGCTTCCATTTCAGAATAGTGTGAAAAAAAATATCATTTTTTTCCAAATTCAGAATTCGGTTTAAATTGTATTCTATAAAAACTATGAACATTTTTTGCTTGTGTTTTCTTTGATCTTGACTTTTTGATTGCTCTTCATTGCAACTAAAAAATTAATATGAAAGAAAAGAATAGCAAAAAATTAAAAATGGTTGACAAAACTTTGTCTAATAAAAAATCAATAAGGTTAATATGATTTTTTGTTTTGCTTTCAAGTTGATTCTTTTGGATTCCATACAAAATTCTTTTCTATCCAAGGGAAGAAATATTTCTGTTTCTTGTGAAAATGTGGAAGCAAACAGGATATTCTCTATTCCAATGTAATAAAGATTATTTATTCTTGTAGAGTTCTTCTGGAGCATAGGGCCACAACCATTTTTGATTGCAAGCAGTTTCTTTACAGCATGCCGATGTTTACCTCTTCCTTTACCCTGGTTAGGGGCCAGAAAAAGAAACTGTCAAGCTGTGTGTTTTTTCAATCAGAGTAACTTTCATTTAGATGAATTGCGTTACAAGGCTTTACAGCTATTTGCCTATAGCTGGATGGAGAAGTGGATTCATGCCTTTCCCTAGAGCATCAGTGTCGAGTAAATGTAAACAGCCCCTGCAGGTATTTAAAATTGGTCCCCTGATTCAATGAAAAGAACGGTTATGTATCTCCATAATGAAGGTTATCAAGATTAAATACAATGTATTTACTCCTCATTCGGAGATCAGTAAAAGGAATGGCCAAAACTTCATATCAAAAGTCATTTTTCTCTGTAATATGGATAGGTAAAATGGCTTAAAATGACTTTCTTCAGTTTTGAAATGATCCTGCCTGGCTATTTATCTATCTATCTGTTACATATAAATGTCAATGAAGCTGAAAATGTAAACATTAAGTCCTTATTATGTCAGTTTTTTGTTTTTTGAAAATTTCCCCCAACTAAAATATTTTTAGTGGCGTGAGGCTAATTTAAAATGCAAATTTATGTTCAATTGGTCCCTTATTCTCATGCTTGTTTTTTTTTTAAATTTGGACATCTTAGTGATCACTGTCCAACAAAAGGCAAGAGAAGTGCTGCCAAAAGATGTTGATCATGTGATGGTCTCTATTGTGTGACAAATCAAACTTGCTGTTTATTTTTAAGCTTCACTTTCACCAAATGAAAATAATTTAAAATGTCTCACATAAAATTATTTATGTTACATGGCTATCTCTTTATCTTGGCTTTATCTTGTGTTTTGTGCTGTCAAATGATAAATTTTTAATTTGAGGTGAGTTTTATCACTTTCCTCCGTTTGAATTCCTCCTCCTCCTCCTCCTCCCTCATCTCCTTTTCATGTCCATTATTCAACAGAGGCCCTTCAAAGGTTGCCTATTTGTTTCCCTTCTGAGTATCACGGTGCCAAAACAATCTGAACTCGCCTAGTGATCTACCAAAAAGCCTTTGATTCAGTAGAAATCCCCAAAGTCATCAAAGTATTCAAACATCAAGGCGTAGACTGCGTGTATGTAAAACTTTTACAATATCTCTTCAAACACAGCAACACCTTTATCAGAATACACAAAGTATCTCCGTATCTATCATGACCAATCAGCCATTTTAAACCCGTTTTTGGACATGAGCCTTCCCTAAGGTCTGCCAGATTTTTTGCTTTTAAGTGCCACAGTGCCAAAACATTCTGAACTTGTCCAGATCATTACACCATCTTGCTTTTTGTCAGCCTCAATTTTCACAATGGTCTCAAGGGATTCCTGTCTGGCACTTATTTTCTTATGCATTGTAGTTTTGTGATTTTTCAATGTGATGTTGAGTATGATTTTTTTTCCTGTGTACATGGCATTATTCCTAGTTGAAGGGTCATTTTCTTGGTCAAATTCCGTGTTTCAGCTCTGCCAGTGACTATTGGGAGAATGCACTGAATGTAGACCCTTAATGAACTTAATTCAGCCTAAAAAAGAAATATTCCCAGGGAAGCTCCAAGTTTCATCTTTTTTCTGTTGCTTAACAAATGTTTATTGTAATATAATGCTATTTTTCAGAATGTTTCCTTGTTTACCTCTGCCAACTTCATCAGCAGAGGTATATTCACTTGTGACTATCTGTCTGTCCATCTGTTTTTCTGTACACACAATACCCCAAAAAGTTCTCAATAAATTCCGATTACATTTTTCAGAAGAGTAGGCCATGCAGTGAGAAAGCATCAATCAAATTTTGGGTCGGATTCAGGAATTTTTTACTGATTGAGAGGTATTTTTTCATTCTTCTTTTCATCCATCTCTGTATTCACTCATGTTGGTCTACAGAATATCTCTCAAAACATTTTGCTGAAGGTTGAGCCATGGGCTAAAGAAGAATTGACTAAATTTGGGGGTGGATCCAAGATCATTTTTACAGTTACTTACCCTCGCTATGTATGAACCGATTTCCATTCAATTTCTAATGACAATGGCATCAGCACCTGAGAACCTGATGATTTTTATTGGGGGATGCAGGCCTGTAATTTGCCCACAGAGTGTTGATGCAGGCCTCTAATTTGATGTCAAAGTAAGCATGCAGGCAGAATAAGGGAAGAAATTTGCTGACAGAAAGAGCATTGAAGCCTTTGCCCCAACTCCTACCCTTGGTATGCCCTGGCACTCTCTGAGTGCTTTCAAGTTCTTTATTCATCGCTAAACAAGAGCTTAGTGGCCATTTTGTATTCAGACTGTCAGTGTTCACTAATTTGAATGCGCAGTATGACACTGTTATTTAGGAAGACTCATTGTTTAATGTTTTGTTTTTTTTGTTCCCAATTTTGCGAATAGCACGTGGAACTTTCTATTCATCCCCGTTCTCCACGAACGTGTACTCAATTTGTGTCAATTGATACTCAAGTCTTTACTCTCATCACTGTCATGGCAACTGAGGCTGTCTTAACAAAGCCATATTGCTTGGAGACTGACTTTACATTTTATTGACTTTTTGCAATGGTAAACCAATATTTAAGCATCTAGAAATGAAATTAGACAGCTTTGCAAGTAAATGCCTTTTGGCGCCTGAAGATCTATCAAAAGCAAAAACATAGAATATTTTGTAAACGGACTGGTAATCACCAGTGTAATAGTGGATTTTATTATGTTTGTTATTCAGAGATAACAATGACTTATGTTCTGTATTAAAAGCAGAACTGGCCCTAGAGCTGGACTTCAGTGCGCTTTAAGCTATACTATCAGAAACTGTCAACCAAAACTGTCAACATCAACGTAAGTTTCTTCAGTTTTTAAGATGATCTTGCTGGCTATATATGTGTCAAGTCACTACATAAGGATTAAAACTTTATCAAAATTCCACTGTATGTACAAATCAATTTTCATACAGCAATGTTTTTTAAGAATTCAACAATGGCGGACCTTCTGTGGTGCCTTGGTTAACAAGTTTCTCTCTGATCAATTCAGTAATATAACAAGTGCAATCCTCACTGGGTGCCCCATTACTGTGATCTTGTGCCAGACTAAGCTGACTAAACATCCAAATCTGCTTTCAACTAAAATTTAATTTCTTATAAGAATAAAATGTTTATTTGCTCATTTTTCTAACATTACACTTTTCTATCAATTTCTAATAACTGACTACTATTTATCTTTATCTAAATTTTTTCAGATGCTTTTTATAGCAATTCATTCAGGCCATCATTCTACGGCAGTGAGTGAATAGTGCAGATTAGAAATGAAGATCCAAGAAACTTAAACTCACATCCCTCTATGCCAGAGAGAAGCTAGATTAACGCCCTGAGGCTTTTACCAACTAAGCAGAGGTGAAGAAGCTGGCTAGCAGATGCCCGAATTAAATTATCAAACCTACCCTCAATTCAAATTACTCTGCACCGTGTTTGTTAGTTTTTTTCAACAGGCAGTATCAGAATCAGTAAAGCAATTTTCTTATCATACATTTTTACGAGATGAAGTATATGAATCATTATTATTCATTTCTGCCACCTATTTATCTAAATCTTTATTTTTTTGCTGCTTTTTATCACAACTTTACTTAGGCCATCAATTTACAACAGTGTGTAATCAGAAGAAAAAAAAAACAGAAAAAATTGAGATGAAGATAAATATTAGTAAAAAATTAATAATAAAATTTGCAATCTTCTGTTTGAATCTTTTGCTGGGTTACCAACAATCCTTACTTCCTAAATTTCTTCAGAAAAACAGGTCTGGTTAGTTACTCATTAGAAACCATCACTTGGATAATTTCTGATGGCAGCATACCATATTGGGGGTGATGAATTGAAAAATTGGAGGATTGGTGATCAATGCACAAGTTACTTCACTCACTTTTTGTTGGATCACTGAAAAGTTTGAATTTTCAAAAAATAGGCATGAATGCAGCCAAACAAAAATTAAGGGCCAATCTAGCATACACTTACATTTCAAACTGAATGCCCTACAAAAAAAGAAAACAAGATCTTTTCCACATGTAAAATTTTCAGCCCTGTAGCTTAATAAGGAAGCCTGTATGCATGATAAACATATACATAAGTCAGCCAGCCAGCCAGACTCATTAAAACACCGAAGAAAACTGTTTACAGTTTTGATGACAGTTCTGGCTGACAAATTCCAATATCTTCACCCAGGAGGTCTAAGGCCGCTCAAATGCAACTCATAACAACTACAGCCATAAAGAGTACTCTCAATTGGAGCCAAGACAGAAAAAATATGGTCAATAACACAAGCTCGAAGCCAATTTGGGCTGATCTCTAATGCATTGTCTCAGCTTAATCAATACAAAACTGTCTAGTGTACTACAGTAGATCAATAAGTCCATAGCCAGATATGCAGTTATCATCTGGATTTTGATCAGAAAATTTCTCTGTAAAATGTTCAATCTATGTGATTGATATTCAATACTAAATTGAGAGCATTGGCAAGGAAAGAAATTATATTTGTTGTGTCAAATGAATGTTTCTATCATCATTTCTAACATTTATTTCATACAACCAATACCTTTCGTAGTCATAAATATTGTATATCAGCATTCAAAACCTTGGATTTTATGTAGGTTGAGTAGCAATCACTAACATCAGCGTGAAGAATGCAAACATGAAGCAGACCAAGAACATCTATCTATATATGTGTATGTGTGTACCTATATATATATATATATATATATACATATATATATATATATATATATATATATATACATATATATATATATATATATATATATATGTGGGGGAGAGATCAGTATCTAGTGTATGGTCACTATACGTCTTTTCATCATTAGCCTCTGACTAGTTTGTTTTCCAAATCCAAATCTAGGGAGGTAAGGTTCATCACTACAATCAAGTTTAATTACTTTTGCCATGATGTGGTTATAATGTATTTATGTTCAATCAACACATCCATCTGGCCATGACCATCCACTTGGTATTCCTTCTTTTGGTAGCCATATGACTGGTAACTTTTCTTTTTTTGTAAAGTGATTTGTGCAGTTATTTCTATTATTATTTGGACTATCCTCATCTTGGTTGTTGTACTCTACAGTCTTCATCAGGTATCATCTTGTAGGTGTGGGGGAGTAAATAAAATAAAGGGTTTGGTTTGTTACTTCCCCACACCAAGATGAGGATAGTCTGAATAATCATAGAAATAATAATAATTATAATACCTCATCTCAAAAATTCAGAGATATACTGACTTGTGCAGAGTTCCCTTTTCCCACCTTCCTTTACATTGTCTATGAAAATTAGAATTAAGATTATCATTAGTATTTTTAAACTTCACATTCTGCTTCTGTACAGATACTTGATATTTGATTGCTATATTTAAGCACTTGAATGGCATTTCTGTTTTTATAACATACGTTGCATCTTACTTTCTTCCTTCCCTTATCTCCTTCTTTTACAAAACCCAATGGAATACTAATTTTTGATTTTGAGTTTTTGCTATCATCTCTTTGAACTGTCTTTAATTTCCCTGATGATTTTCTCTTTTCTTCTACTTTTCTGCTATTACTCTTATCTTGGTGATTTAATTCAGAAACTCTTGGTTGATTTTTAAAAAAATCTGTAATAGAATTTTGTTGTTTTGCCATTTTTGTAAGGCTAACTTCACAATTAAAATGTAATTATGTCCCTTTAATTAAAACTTTTTGCTTTGATTTTTACATTTTATATATACTGTAAACCATATTATTAACGGGCCTTTTATCACCGGATTTCGGAAATCCCGCACAAAATCTGCTTCCCAAAACAGGATGCAGATGCTACAAAAATTAAGATTCGTTCAAGCGAACATATATGAAAAAATATTTCCCCAAGGTGTTAAAGTAGTATGCTTGACTGAATATGACCTTCATTTCCTCTGAGAATTTTCATTTTTAAGAAAAATAACTTTTATAAGGGAAGTAAATTGTATGAGTGCAACATACAGAGCAAAAATGGACACAATGTCTGAAATACATTGGCTTCCAAAGAAAATGGTACTACTGGTATTACCAAGAAATATTTGCTATTATCAGTAAATAAAATTACTTTTATTTCCATTATTTATTATCATTTCATATTCTCTTACAATGTTATCTATATGTATGCACAGTGCGTTGTATGCATTTGTATTATTTTTATGTTTTTTAGCTCTTTTCTTCAATATGATTTGGCAATACCAGACAATTGACATTAACGGACATCTGCTCACACTAAGTGTCCGTTGATAAGTGGGTTTACATTATTTACAAACATCTTTACATATATATATATATATATATATATATATATATATATATATATATATATATATATATATATATATATATATATATGCATGCAGACAGAAAAACACATTATATATATAAGCTTGTGTGTATGTATGTATGTTAGTATATATATGCAGGCACATACACACATATATATTTATGCTATATGTATATATATACAAACATATATTACAACACACATACATATATACATATATATATATATATATATATATATATATATATATATGTATGCATATTAATTAATGTCTACATATATATGTATATATATATATATGTAGACATTAATAAATATGCATACACAAATAGATACCGCTAATTAGTATGCAATATTTACTAAGGATACTCACTAATTATCCAATCAGTAGGATTGTACAACTAAAGTTAATGACCAATCCTGAATTCAATTCCCATTTTTAGCATCAAGTTCCATCAGAAATCACAGAAAAAGGTGTGGAAAGTACCTGGAGTGGTACAAATGGGGCAGCATTTCAGACATCTATAAATTTTCTCTACTTTTAGATTACTTGAGCAGTACCCATTTCAAAGGTGTATGTTTGGAAGGGGTCGGACTTTATGTTGTGTGGAGCAGCCTGCCATGATTGTCATGTACAGTCATTTTTCGTCTGCCATAAGAAACTATGGCTTTGAAGTATTTTGGTTACTTCTCTCCAGTGTTGCCAACATAGATATTTTATAGTCAAATTTAAATAATTCTAAAAAGTTGAAGTTGATAAAGATAATAAATAAAACTGCCAATTTATTCAATTTATTTCATTACGATGGCCAGATGTTGATTTATCATGGTGCATAGATTTTTTTGTGACCCGCTGATCCCAAATACTTCAAACTTAAAACACTACATTGCCTTGTATGCTGACTAATACATCTGGTAAATGTCAAATTCATAAAATGGCCAGTTGTCAAGCAATTGCACTGTATATACAAACAGATTTATTCAATTGTAGTGAGATATTATTTGCACATACTGTGCAGACTGCATTGGAATCTGGATATTTTACCTCCACTAATGAAGTTTGAAGAGGTACATATATTTACTCATGCCTGTCTATCTGTCCACACAATATCTCCAAAAGTCCAGCATGTATTTCAATGACATTTAATGGAAAGGTATGCCATACACTGAGAGAGTATCAATTTGGAGATATCTTTTGTCAACACTTAAATGAACTAGAAAATGAAATCAAAAACTTCACATGGGACACAATAGGCATTAGCAAAATGAGAACACCAAGAGCAGAACTAATCGAACTAAAGAGCAAACATCTTTTAAACTACAGAAAAGAGAAAGTAAAACAAAGTGGAGTAGGCTTTCTCATCAATAAGAACCTTAAAGACAACACGGTAGGCTTCAAAGCTGTCTTGCAACGCATAGCCATTATCACCATGCAATTCTCAAAGAGGTGCAAACTGAATATCCTCAAGTCTACGCTCCCACTTTGCAATCAACCTAAGAGGAAATAGACAACTTCCTACTCCAAGATACGAGAAAATATTTCAATATCATCATGGAAGACTTAAATGCACAGGTAGGACAAGGAAATGAACATTGCATCAACAAGTTTGGATATAAAGTACGGAATAAGAGAGGTGAAGATCTTGTAAACTTTGCAATGGCAAACAGGTACAAAATCATGAACACCTTCTTCAAGAAGAGGCTGATTAGAAAGTGGACTAGGATGAACCCCAACCATGAACCCAAGACTGAAATAGACTACATCCTAATGTACAAAAGTGACACTGTCAAGAACATTCAAATCTTAAATCGAGTCAACATAGGAAGCAACTACAAAATGGTAAGATGTAAAATGTAAATAAACACCAACAAAGGATGTAGAAAAATGTTCCACACC
Source organism: Thysanoteuthis rhombus (assembly GCA_963457665.1). Taxonomy (NCBI): domain Eukaryota; kingdom Metazoa; phylum Mollusca; class Cephalopoda; order Oegopsida; family Thysanoteuthidae; genus Thysanoteuthis; species Thysanoteuthis major. The sequence continues at coordinate 26,779,250 of OY735235.1, forward strand.
AAACCACAACCACTAAATGCATCAAAAGAGTTTACTCGATCTTTCAAGCTTGAACAGAAAAACATATGAAATTCTTACTGATCAAGAGGAGAACCACACCAGCATCAACCGATTCAACAACAGAAAAATAGCCTCTCTAATAGAGGTTGCCACTATATCTAAACCAAGGACCACACAAACCATTGATAAAATCTCAAATGAAACCAGGAATCTCATAGAAAAACGCAGACACCTCAAGCCACCAAAAGTAACAACAAGAGAGAAAATTGAAGAGACCAAACTGAATAAAACAATCAAAAGAAACAAAGAGAAGTCAGAAGAAGATACACAGCACCAGTCATCAAAACAACTCTCAAAAAAGATTTGGACTTCAAAGCTCTAAGCAGAGATCTCAGTTCAGGATGGGAACAAATAACTAGCATTGTCAAGGAAAATGGAGACATAACAACAGGCAGAGATATGATAGTTGAACATGCCCCAAAAATTCAATTAAAATTCTACTCCTCCACACAAGAACTACAAAACAATGAACAGGATACACAAGACGTGGGTAATCAGTTCAAGAATTTCACAAAAGTAACCCAATGGAAGGTTAAGCAAGCCATCAAATAAACAGAGAAAGGAAAAGCCCCTGAACCAGATAACATCACCATCAACCTACTCAGAAAGCTGGTAAGAACATCACTAGGAAACTGGCTATTCTTATGCCTATAACAAAGTAAAGTCCTGCAAGATTAGAACACTGCAATCATAATGTTTTTATTTGAAAAAAAGAGACCTGAAAGATCTCAATAACTTCAGGCCGATAGCCCAACTCAACTGCATCTACAAACTTTTCGCAAAAATCAACATCAACCGATTCACAGAAGCACAGGATGAAAACCAACAATGAGAACAAGCTGGCTTTAGAAAAAGCTACTGGACCATAGACCATCTGCATTCAATAAATCAGCTGAAAGAAAAAGTAGCAGAAAACAAAATGCCACTCACTGTATCATGCATAGACTTCAAGAAGGCTTTTGACTCTGTGGAAATTCCCATGGTTATGAAGGCCGTCACTCTACAAGGTGTAGACCCTGTCAGAGCGCTGCAACATATATACAGTCATAGTTATCAAGCAATATAAAGACTCGGAGCCCTTACAGCTCCAAAAAGGGATAAGATAAGGTGATACCAGCTTGTCCAAACTCTTCACAGCCTACCTCAAAATGATCTTTGGAAATTTAGACTAGGACAATAAAGGAATCAAAATAGACGTTGAATATCTAAGCAACCTCAGATTTGCAGACAACATCGCCCTTTTCGCAATATGAGAAATTGTCAACCAAAACTGTGAACATCAAAATTGCCAACATCAACCTAGGTTTCTTCAGTTTTTAACTTGCTCTGGTTGGCTGACTCTGAATGTATCATGCATTCAGGCTGCACCAACTTATCATTTCCAGAAAAAAATTTTTAGGAAATATAAAAATTTCCTCATCCACATGGGTTTTCAATGGGGTTCATTTTACAATGTGAGTTTATGCTACATTGGACCATTGCTTGTGTCCTGCTGAGTTTCCACTGGTTTATTTGAAAATTCAAACTTTTTTGGTAATCATTGCACAAGACAGGTAATTTATTCATTGATCTCCCCAATGTCTCAGACATACCAAAATGTTAGTTATGTCCCTTGCTTAGTGCTGCTAATTTGGATATTTTTCATTCAAATCTACATGTTTTTGTTGCTTCTAAATGTTAAAAATTGCTGTTTGGATGATTTTTGATAAAACAAAAAATATTTTTACTTTAGTGTAATAAAGTAATATTTTTAATAAATCAAGCAATATCTTAATTGAATAGATGTCGAAGATTAAAATCACACTTGATTCATTTATAATATATAATTCCCAAATTTTAGATATATATCAGAATATAGATGTTTTTGACTCAATTTTATATGTAAACTTGAAAATAAAGTTGCCAATATTACCGTTGATAAATCTTTACACAAGAAAAGAACTAACGCATTCATCGTCCAACTTTCAGGCTTGTTCTCTAAGCATCTACCCTATGTGAAATCAATTTGATTAAATTATTCACATAAAAATCATTACTTATTGAATTTTTTGAGCAGCATGAATTATTCTGCAAATTTCCCAGACTTATGTTTCATTTCCTCATGCCAACAAAGTTGGAAGAGGAATATATTCCCTGATATTTGTCCATCTATCAGTCTGTCCACTCATTATCTCCCAATGTTCTCGATGACTCTTGATAACATTTTGTGAGCAAATGGGCCATGAGCAAAGGAAGAATTGGTCACATTTTGAACTTCAGCATTTTAACTATATGTCCATACAATATCTCTAAACGATTGTCTCAAGTGACAATGACTCTAGCAGAGCTATGCACTCTCTGATGGCTTCCTAGTTTTCGCTGTTTTCATGACATTTTGGCCTATGTTCTTTTTAGGTATTTATTAAGCTTAGTTTAGTCTGGCACAACGTCACAAGTGTTGGGTACCCAGTGAGTATCAAATTCGTTTCAATTGTAATGTTTTGTAAGACACACCTGCAAACCATTGCTCCATGCGAGGGTGCCATGTAAATATACTCAGTTTGGCACATGGCCATATATGTGATCGTCTTCTCAGAGAGTGTAATAGCTTGTACATTTGCTTCACATGCAGTGGATTCCGATTAATTCCATCTTTGAGTGGAGAGTGTGGAAAACTCATGGAATAAATTTCCTTGTGCATTCAGTAATTAATTGAGTATATGCTAATCTATGAAATTACAGTGGAGGTATCCCTTCAGTGGACTTGCATCCTGCCAAAGAGGTGGTCATGATTTGAAGGAATAAAGTCCTGGTCTTGACCTGACTTGGAACTTGAAAGGATCACTAAGCTGACTTATGAAAAGGAAACCAGGACTTCATCATCATCCATCTATACTCTGATGAGGTGGGCACTTGGTCGGATGCAAGACCACCAAAAAAAAAACCTCCACCATAATCATGCAGCTAAAAGTATACTCAGTTAGCTGCTAAGTGTAAAGGGAAATTTGTCCTAATGAAGAGTTTTCCAAGCATTTTTTTCATACTGGTAATCAAATCTATGACCTCCTGCATGTGAGTCAGATGTGCTAACCATTAAACTATTTGAACGAGCATTGCTTTATGGCAAGGCACTCGATATATTCCATTTAACATTAAACTGAAACTGAGGAACCCATATCAAAGGTCAGTATAAGTCCAATTATCTGATAAAAATTGGCAGACTTTTCCAGTCTTGCCAGGAAGTTCGGTCACCAGCTCAAGACTTTGACATTTAGTTTTGTAAACTTGTTTAATCGTGGTGTATTTGTTAAAGAGATGAGAGAGAAAAACTTCTTAAAGATTTATAAAGATTACCAGATATAGCTGAGGCCTGGTAAGACCAGAGAACGCATCGGCTAAAATGTTGTGAAACGAACAAGGAAGATAAATATACTTGTCTGAAAAATGTGTGACATGATAAAAATTCATAATCTCAGAATTCTATTATCATACCCTGATTCACTCAGAGATGTGTTCTTATCTTGGTTGTTATAGACAGAATATTTTGGTTATTGAACCCTCCTACCTTCTCCACGTCTTTGTCATACTTGGTAGCATTCAAGGTGGGAATATCAAACCAAACCCTTAAATCAATCCTCAATTTGTCCTTGCAATGTTGCTTGCCTACCTCTTCCACTTAATCTGATTAAAAATTCCAACTATGACAGGCATCTATAGAAGGATGGAGGGCACAATGGCCAGAACTTGGAGAGTGTAATAAAGATGAGGACTGGCCGGCAAAGTGGGCATGCAGGCCTCTAGTTGGGTGACAAAGTGGACTCATAAGCCAATAAAAGAAAGAATCAATGTTTACCAGGTGTGAATCATAATTTATAGCTAAAACTGTCTTTAAAAATGGCTAAATTAATTATAACCACAGTAAACAAAAACCTGTATAGCAAACCAAATTCAAATACCATAAGGTAGATTTCAAGTGATTAAAGGGGAGTTAAATATAAATTGGAATGCAAAAATACAACTAATTCAAATAGATACTCTAAACTAGTCTGGATGAAATCAGCAACTCTTTAATTGATTCAAAAAAGCATTGGACCCACACCAAATATCTGAATACTAGCGATGATGAGGATGAAGTTAAATATGATAAAATCAGGAATGCTCTAACTGCAAGCATATGTAGTTACAGACTATCTTTTGGAAAAAGTATTTCAAGAGAAATCAAAATCAACAGTGAAATCTTCTGGAAGTATGTCCATTCAAATAGAGGCTGTAAAGCATCTATACTAGATATGGGAAGGAAGGATGGAACTAAAGCAACCAATGATAAAGAAAAAGCCAAAATTTTGAATGGTCAGTTCAGTGGTGCTTTTACTGAGAACACAGTCAACATGCCAGTAATAGAAGAACTACATGTCCACTCTCCACTTACTCATAATCAATTAAAGCTGTGGACCTGATGGTGTTTATCCACTGATTCCATAGTCCTACCCAAAACATTGAGTTATATCTTCAACACAAGTCTACAAACTGGCCAAGTACTTGTGAATTGAAAGCAAAAAATAGCAGTAGCCATGTTCAAAAAAGGTAAAAAGAGTCTTGCTTCAAGCTATAGAGCCACCACTCTGACATCAATAGTCTGTAAAATTCTTGAGGGATTACTGAGGCACTTGATATTAAACAACATATGAGATAAGAACTTACATGGCTCAACTGACAAAAATCCACAATAGCAAATCTAATAGCAGCTCTGAATATATAAACTGAATCTTTATCCCATGGCTTACCTGTGGCTGTGGTTTATTTGGATTTTGAGAAGGGTTTGATTTGATCCCTCATGAACCCTTCCTCAACCAACTATTCAAATATGGCATTAGATGGAATATTCTAGCCTTCGTTAAATGGGGTCCCCCAAGGCTGTGTATTGGGTCTAGTTCTGTTCCTGATATTTGTGGCTGATGCATCATCTATGATTGAGAACTTTGATCCCTGTATTCTGGTGACACAAAACTATTTATATACTTCTTGGAGGCTAGATTTATTGATACCTTACAATCAGCAACCTTTCTTCAACAGGATATAAACATGCTGGCAAACTGATGTGATGTAATGCATATGTAATACAATATTTGAAAATGACACCCGTTATACCTGCGAGAATGGAATGCCCAATGTCATTAAAACTTGCCAAAAATGACCATTGGAAGATAACTGACAGCATTGCCTATAATTATAACACAATCTCAAACAAATCAAGGAAGAAAAAACCTTGGAGATACCATAGATAATAGTCTAAACTTCAGGAAACATATCAATGAAGAGATTGAAAGAACCAATAGTATGATTTTCTCATTAAATACACTTTCAAATATTTGGATGTTGACAAGTCCCTTGTTAGACCCCCACCTAGAATATACATGTCCAGTATACCTCAAATTACCTTCACTACAATTTGTACTGATTTTATTCTAATCTACCAATTTTCACACAATATGATTACTCTAGACACTAATACCTATTTTAAAGGCTGCATATCAGCAAAATACCTCCACAAACACAACTAAGACATAACTAACAAGCTTAGAAGTTTGAGAGTGATGCCCACAAAGCTGACAAGATGGGTCTAACATTAGTTCTAAGCTAGAAATGACTTCTACTAACAATAAGTAACTAATTAATGATGAGTAATATGTATAAATATATATATATACATATATATTTACTCATTTATAACCCATTTATCAAATAAAATAACTCAGTCCTAAGACTTGAGAATGAATTATTAATAAAAATTTAACATTCCCTTAAGTCAAATTTATCAGATGTAATTAGCTATTATACATTTTTTCAGCTAAGTTGGAAGAAATCAACCTAATCAACCCTGGAAGAAATTTACCCTCAGAGAGAGCAGGTTGGGTTGTGCAGCATCCCTTGCAACCTCCAGTCAGTACGCTCCTGAACACTAGTGGGCATAAATCAGTGTATAATAATAGTAATGTATTCCTCATCTCAGAAATACAGACAAAAATTCGCAGAAATTTAGAGAGGAACCTAAATTATTTTTGGTAATCAAGTCAATCTGCCGATGCCATTACTCAATATTGGCTGATGGAGTAATTAGAAACTAGCAACTAAAACTGTCAACATAGGTTTCTTCGGCTTTTAAGTTGGTTTGACTGGCTGGCTATTTATGTGTCACGCATACTAGCCACACCAATGGACATACTGGCCACACCAATGGAGCTACAGGGCTGACATTGGAAACATTTACTCCTTATTATGTCTAGAAAAGATGTTTTGTTTTGGGGGGGAAATTCATCCCCATAATAGGTTTTTATTGGCAGGGGTTAATTTGCAGTATAAGTTTATGCTAAATTGATCCCTGAATTTGTGCTCAGCAGAATTCACACTTGTTTTTTGAAAAAGTGGACTTATTTATTGATCATCTTGCACAAAAGGCAAGAGAAGTAACTTATTCATTGACCACCCACTTTACCAATTCTTTTAATTTATCATCCCCAATACAACATACTGCCAAAAAATTGGTCATTTGACAGTTTCTATTGAGTGACTGACCAGACTTGTCTTTCTACTGTTTACAACTGTAGAGGTTTTACTTTTTTGATTTGGACATTTTAAGGCCTGATGTTGGCTTTCGATATTTTTAGCATTTGAAATCAATATTTCAATTTGCTGACTTCATTCTTCACTAAACAGCCAAAAGATGTTAATTCCAGATTTAGAAAAAACTTGGAAAAGGCAGAGAATTATTAAAATCTTTTGGCGTTGGAACCTGAACATTTTGGTCAATATTGACAAATGTGTGAGAGACCAAAAATGTCTAACATCATGAAATGTAAATAAATACTGTGTTGGACTGAAAGTTACATGATGACAGTGTACCATATGTATGGCTCTTTTCAACAAAGCAAACGTTCTTAGCAGCTTCAGGGCTTGTTGTGCTTGGGCACTTTATATGAAGGAAATGTTTTGACCAAGTTTCACTTCCTCCCTCTTGACGATGCTGAAGGGTTCTAAAGGAAAAGAGTGCTCAGGACATTTGGAGATCAGCATGGTTGCAGATGATGTCTCCAGAATTGGTATCGGCTTCTAGTATTTCCAGATAGTTGCCTGTCTAGGTACTAACCAGGCTTAATGTTGCTTAATTTAGATGACTGTACATGAATCGGTGTATCCAACATGATTTGGCTGAAAGAGAAATGTATTTTTGTGATGGTAAAAGAAACATGCAGATCTTGTAACCTGACCAACTGAGCTGAGCTCTCATGAGGAGCACCCTACTTCAATCCTATAATGGTGTGCTACTAAACACATTTCTATCATCATTTATAATTAATCAATTGTCAACATAGGTTTTCTCAGCTTTTAACTTGTTCTGCAAAGCTGGCTGGCAGTATATATGTATTGTATGTATAAGCCAAAGCAAGGGAACAAGAGAAATTAAAGAAAATTAAATTACTAACTCCTTATTATGTCTAGAAAAGATATTTTCTTGTTTGTTGGAAAATCAGTGCCAAACAACATGTGAGAGAAGTAACTTATCCATTGATCATCACCCTTATTTCCAATATTTTAATTGATCACTCCAAGCATGGTATGCTGCTCAAAGAGGTTGGTCCTGTGACAATTTCCAATTGATGTTTCTCAAGTTAGGTGAGTGTATGTGAATTGATGTATCCAATGTGATTTGGCTGTAATGGAAGTGTATACATAAGAGGATAAAAGAAATATTTGGATCTTGTGACCTGACAGAAATAGTTTTAACTCCCCAACTCTTCTAACCATGCATAGGTGATTGAACAATATACCTTGTAGCTTGAATGAACAAACCATTGAGCCATCATGGTGGAAAGCTATGAAAGTTTGTGCCAAGGAATTTCAAAGTCTGTTTGATCAGAAAGAAAGCTGATAATTAATTAGAGGCTTTTTGTGTTATGAGAAGAAATCAAAGCGGTTTCTTGATCTGAAAGTCATTGACAAAGAAAGATGTCTACAAGTATTAAATTATCCCCTAAATGATCAGAGAAACAGAAGCCAAGTCAAACAGCATTCAGAGAAAACAGAGTTATAGATCAGCCGTGCGGAATAAATGTTATGAAAAAGATTTTTATTGTTTGATTCGGTTTCCATCTGAGTGATTTTGGTGGTTCCAGAAGCTTATATTGTCGACCTTGGTTATTTTTGATGGTAGGGTTATTTCCTCTTTGGTAGGGACTTGCATATGGATCAGTGCTACTGCTTGTTGGTCTACAGGCATGTATATGGAAATAGATATTTATATACAAGTTCTGTTCAGAAAGTATCCAGCTTTTTACAATCAATAGAAAAATAGTTCATTGGGGGGTTAAAACAAAATGATTTGAGCAAAATATTTCTTAAAATGTTTTAGAGGGGGGTTCTATTTACTATGTAAATATGATACCAAAGTAGAACTTACTTTTCACCCATATAAATACCTTTTTATTTCATACGTTTATATATAATTCTTCAAGGGATGTTAAGTGAAAGGAAACCCACCCTGATAGGGATCAAAAGTGGGAGAGACTGTATATTTACCAAAATAGTCAGTCATTCAGTTGACCAGATCACTAGAACACTGGATGAAAACAAACCATGGGAACAGGCTGGATTTAGAAGAAGTTATTCGACCATGGACCATCTCCATACAATAAATCAGCTGGAAGAAAAAGCGAGAGAATACAAAATGCCACTTGCTGTAGCATTTACAGACTACAAGAAAGCATTTGACTCAGAAGTAATTTGATGGTCATGAAGGCCATCACCCTCTAGGGCGTGGACCCTGTATTTGTCAAAGTACAGCAACACATATACAATCACAGTAACTCCTTCATCAGGCTACATAAAGACTCTGAACTCTTCAAACTCCAAAAATGTGTTTGGCAAGGTGATACCAGCTCGCTTAAACTCTTCACAGCCTGTCTCAAGATGATTTTCCGAAACTTGGACTAGGAGAATTGAGGAATCAAAATGGATGGTGAATATCTGAGCAACCTCAGATTTGCAGACAATGTCATCCTTTTTGCAGAGAACCTACACAATCTTTAACTAATGCTAGACGCACTAAATGAAGAAAGCAAAAGATTCAGCTTACACATGAACTTGAGTAAAACAAAAATCCTGTGCAACAATTACATCAAGTTTAAGGACATATCTGTCAAAATTGAAGATGCAAAACTGGGGAAAGTAGACCACTACATCTACCTAGGACAATGGATCTCCATGAGATCCTCAAAAGAAGAGGAAATCAAGCAAAGAATCATTTTAGGATGATAAGCCTTTGGCAGAGCAAGCTCAACTTTCAAAAACCAGACGATTCCAATAATCCTAAAAAGAAGAGTATACAACCAATGCATTCTCCCGATAGTCACTTATGGAGCTGAAACATGGAACCTAACCTAGAGACAGACTTGCAAACTGAGAAGCATGCAATGCGCGCTTCAGAGAATCATGCTCAACCTCACATGAAGAGATCACAGAATATCAGGAAGACAGCAGGAGTTCAAGAGTTCTATTAGAAAACTCAAATGGCAATGGGCAGGCCATGTTGCAAGAATAGTAGACAATCAATGGACATCACGACTCAAAACATGGATCCCCAGAGATCACATGCAAAATGAACAGAATACAAGATGGAGAGATGAACTAGACAAATTCAGAAAATATTGGCTCTGTGATGCTCATGACACAGAATTGTGGCAGATCCTGGGGAAGGTCTGTGTCCAACGATGGATGATAAAAGACAGATGATGATAATAATACCTAATATATATTTAATACTAAAAAGACCACTAATGTTTCTTTGTTTTGAACTAATTTTATGCTTTATGACTCCAAAACAGTTGCACCCTTCAAGCTGCAAATTTGTGTACAAGAATAATTCACCCTAAGGATGAACATAACATAGGTGGCACTGACCTTCAGTGACCTCTGAGAGTGTGTGTATGTGTGTGTATAATACCTTTAAATAAATTTTAGTGACAGCTGAATAGCATGATGAAACCATATGTGATTTATCAATCTAGTCTAGCTGAGCCAGGAATGTGCTAATATGAAAATTGATATTTGAACTTAGAATCTCCTGTATCCTCCAATAAATTATCTCTGGATGCATTGATTGATAAGGAGGAAATAGTCTCTTTACTGAAAGTATTCAGTGGTTTAGAAGAAGAAATTCTCTCTCAGCCCAGTGGATATCTGTACCTGGAGGTTTTGACTATGTCTTAAGGTTTTCGAAGAAAGTGATGCAGTAGACATGTGCCTGTTTGGACACATGAGCAGGGACACTTTTGGTTTAAGGTGTGAATGCTATTTCAAATTCAGTAGACCTCCAAGAGATCAGCATGGTTACTGCAGAATACCAATGTTTCTAGATTGAGTCTATTGTATATGACGAATCTTTAATTTTGGAGACAAACTTGGTGGCTCTGGACTATCTATTGCATCAATGTTGTAACTTGAGTGAGGTGACCAGATGCACAATGCAAACTTTAGATGAGGGTGGACAATAGCTTTGCAGAGGTACAGATATGGGTAGTAAGTTGAGGCAATTGACTACATGGACTCCTAGATTTCACTCCATTTAACTCTTCTCCAACATATGTACCAAGTGATAATTGTTTCTCATTACATAGTTTTGTCTTAGATTGGTTTTCTTGGACACGTGACTTCACACTTGCTTGGATGGAATGTCGTCTATCTGATGAATAATGTATAATGAAATGATGATATTGATAATACATGTAACAATATATGTATGATAATAATTGATATATATAATAGATAATGATGAATGATATAGTGGAGTCATAGATAGTTTTTAGATGAGTATATCTAAGCGTTGGAGTAAAGGTCTATAAAAATGAAAATAATTTTGATATACCATAATGATATCCACTTCCACAATACAAAACTGATGTTTCTAACATTTAATCGTTTGAAAGTAGGGACTTAATTGCATTCTGCCTATACACTAATATCCTTCTAGTACAGATTACTATTTTTCAAGCATCTAAGCTACTTCCTTCCCCAATCAAGATCAAAATAAAGAAACCTTTAATGAATTTATCAGTTTTTTGAATGATGAATTCTTCAGGAAAGGAATTAATGACTTGCTGCCATGATGAAATAAATATATTCAAGCCAACAGGGGAAAATTTTGATTGATCAAATAATTTACTTCAATGATTTTTTTTTTCAATTTATTTTGTTTAAATAAATCAGAAATTTCATAATCTCTTGTTTTAATGAGTTTCTTTCCCTCCTTGCTGTCTACTGCAATGGCATGGGAATGGAATAAAGTTGGTGATTTCATTCTTTCATGGACAATAGATTCATTATTGCAAAATATGAATATGAAAATAGGCATATTTATCATGTAAGTCAGTGATTCCCAAAGTGTGTGCCACAGTTTCTTGAGGTGCCATGGTTAGCTCTCAGGTACACCCCAGGATAGTCAAAATTTTCAATAATTCCAGGCATTCGTAATTCAATTAACGTAAAAATTTGCCCACAAGGAATTAACTGAGTTTTAGATATCAGTGAAAGATGAATATCCTCTGCTAAGTGCTAAATCCATGCAAATCCTAATTCTAATTTCAGTTAAGCTAAGATTTCAGGTGGTAGCTGTGATAAAAAGCAAGTATTGTGAGGAAAAGGAAATGAGGGTGGCTCTCTCCAGTTTGATTCCAACATTTGAGAAACTATGTGGTGAGCAATGGGCACGCCCATCCCACTAGTAATTATAATTATTAAGTATTTTTTATGAATTTAATATATTTTATTCATTATACTTTTATCTAACTTACCTAATGATATGAATGTAAATGTGATTGTTCACTGCCATGAAGAATCCTTATACACTTAGGGCACCATAACTGGAAAAAAGTTGAAAACCACTGATGTAAGTAAAGATTTCTTATCGATTCATGTTCTCTTCTTCATTGCAAGGTCTGATTAGTTCAGCAATAAGTCTGAATTTGGGGAGAAGAAAAAGATAGAAAAGGAGAAGGGTTAGGAGAGAGAGAGAGAGAGACAGAGAGAGAGAGAGGAAGTTTAAAGAGAAAGAGTACAGCCAAGCCTCAATTAATATGATAATACGAATTTAATTTAGTACAGATAATAAAATACTATTTTTCATTCAGTATGAGACTTGATTTGATTTAGTCTAAATTTATTTAGAAATGAAGAAGCATTCAAAGAAATGATCATGGATGCCGATCCCAACATTGGAAGACGCATGAAAGTCCACTGTGATCTTGGCAAACATTTCCTAAATTACATGTGTCTATGTATGAAGATTTTAAATGCTATGATGTCTTTGAATGGTACAAATTCAATTAGTACAAGGTTTTTATAGAATTGGTTATTTGTACTAATTAAGGCTTGGCTGTATAAAGGGTAAAGAAAAGAAGAGGGAAAGGGGGAGAGAGAAGAAAAAGGAAAAATGAAAGAAGGAGGAAAAACAAAGTAATGAAGGCCAAGAGAAAGAGAGAAAGAGAAAAGCCATTATACCACAGTAAATGAAAATGTTGATAATGGCAAACCTACCAATTATCATGAATGTATTTTTAACGTTGCTAGAATATATTTTGTTAAAAGTTTTATTCGGAAATGTCAGCCAAAACTGTTTACAAAGGTTTCTTCAGTTTTTAAGTTGGTTTTGCAGGTTGGCAAGGTATCCATCATGTTTACAGGCTCCACTGATGAAGCTAGAAGGCTGGAAAATTCACACATTTGATCCTTGTTATATTTCAAAAAAATTTTTTCTCGTTTCTTTGAAAACCCCCACCAATAGATTTTTAGTGGATGATCAATTTGCGATATAAACTTACGTTAAATTGATCCCTCAGTTTGTATCTAGCATGATTCATGCGTTGTTTTTTGAAAATTTGGACTATTTGAGAGATCACTGCCCAACGAAAGACAAGAGAAGTAAGATTCATTGATCACCCCTTTTTTTCCAATTCATCATTTGATCCCTCCTATTACGACATGATGTCAAAAGATATTTATAATGTGACGTTTTCTATCAAGTGACTCACCAGACTTGTTTATACATTTAAATCTTCAAAGTTTGATTCAGTCATTTTCCAGAATACATAGATCTAAACTAAGCTTGGTTTAATCAGGCACAAGGTCACATCATTTGAGCATTTGGTAAGGATTGTACTTGTGAGCAGTACCCTTATACAAATGCCTTAGAAACTCAGTCATTTCAGTGAGTGCTACTATCACAACTCTATCAAGGTAGTTACTCTTTAGAATTGTCTATCTACAAAGTGAAGTGAATGACTTTTTTTATTTGTTTCTCTGTCTTTAACAATGCACTATTCCACTAAGAAGAAAACAATTTTGCCAATAAAAATATCCTCTACTCACTATTTCTAATGATAGACTTTTCAAATAAAAGAAACTAAATGTTTTGCATTCATATAATAAATGTTTACATCTTATCAATTCCACAAGCTCTCACTTTTCAATAAAACCTCAGATGAAGTTGATTAGATGTAAACTTTCATTTACATGATTAACAGCTTTGAAATAGTGAACTATTAAGTTTTAAAGTAGGTAAGAGAATGTAAAGAAATAGCTCAAACTCAACAGAGACTTGGATAGATATTTTTATCAAATGCATTACAGCCCCAAGTACATATATATATATAATACAATAAAGATGACAAATGTTTGTTTTTCTTTCTTTGTTTCTAACTAACTTTCATGCTTTATAAACTCCTAAAAAGTTGTACCCTGTAAGCTGAAAATTTTTGTATTGGGGTAACTTGACCCCAGGATGAACATAGGGTAGGTGACCTGATCTCTACATGTCAATTTATCTATAAAGGTAATCTAACAACAGTATGAATAGAACATACTTGGCACTAACCTTTGGTGATCTTTAGAGGTCAATTTAAGGTTGGTTAATTTTGGCACTTTTGACCCAACTAAAGGGTTGCAATTCCTACTCAGAGAAACTCTGTGTTTGAACTTACTACATGTTCTTTCAGTATTTTTCCCCAGATAATGCAGGGTACTCCAATTGATATATATATATATATATATATATATATATATATATATATATATATATATATGTATATGTATATGTGTATATATATATATATATATATATATATATATATATATATATATATGTATGTATATATGTATATATGGAAAATAGGAGTATTTAAATCGTTTATTTTACTTACATGTTTCTTCGCCAGGCTTTGTCAAAGTAGTAATGTTGAATGAAACAATATTGAAAAGTTTGTTAAAAGTTTCATTCAAAATTATTACTTTGATAAAGCAAGTTGGCAAAATATTTAAGTTAAATAGACTTTGTTTAAACACTACTATTTTCCATATTGTCCACTGAATAATATTGTCAAATATTGTATCCACATACACACACACATATATATCTATGTATATGATTAGTGTATATTTGTATATTTTTCTTTTCTATAAAAAAGTCATCTCATCGAAATTCAAATATATCCATAAATTTTTCCTCAGTGGGTATTAAGTAGTTCTTGTTTATTTGCCAAGACAGAATCTCTCACTGAGATAGCTTTCACAAAATATTGATTTCAAAGGAAAACAAATTATATATTTGGGGTAATTCTTTTGTCATATATTCACAAAATGTCCAGTAACGACAAAGTTATCAGTGCAGTCAACCTGAACTGGTAAGGGATTGATGGTCAAATGATGTCAACTGCAGCTGGACAAGTGATAATGAAATGAAATCCTGCTGATTAAGTCTCTTGGGCTGAGGTTTTTATATTATTTGTTTGGGTTTTAGTCATATAATGTTCAGGGCAAGTTTGACGACCGAGGTGAGTCTTGCTGGTCATGAATACTTAAGGAAATCAGGCATTCATGCGCGTAAGAGTTTCATGAATAATAAAATAATTACTGACAGTTCTCGTTACTTAGAGCAATCTTTTCTGTTGGAACAAATAATGAAAAACTGGATGAAATTATCAATTTTTGAGTAGTATTTCTTTCACCTTAATTTTCATTTGCTTGTAATTGCAAGTAGATGGTCAATGACATTCTGTTCAATGAAGATCAGATTGACATTTTGTGTACCTAACAACTTTTTCTCTTTCCATTTTGCTTTCTTTTGCAATCAATTGTCTCCTTACATGTTAAAAAAAAGGGAAAAATAATGAAATGAGGAATACTGAAAGGAAACAAATGCAGTCAGAAACAAGAATAAAGGATGATGAAAGAAAAAGATAAAAGGATTAGTTGAAGACTATCCTCCAGAAATTTCAATCATTCAATTGTGAAACATCTGCATGTGATCAGCCAACATGAACAATGTGCCTCCATGAAATGAAGAAATTTGAAACCAAATGTAAATTAGATACAGGAGCAAAAACAGCAACAAGAAAAATGAATTAACAATCCAAATATCACTGGGCAATTCCCATGCATTGTGTATGGATAAATATACCTTTCAAGGATTGGATTTCTAAGCCATCAAAGAGGACATTCTGGACTTCTTTTCAATAACAAGAATTGTCAATGATGATGAGCAGTAATCTAACTTGTCTGAGGTTCTGGGATTTGGTATTTTCATTATTCCACACATTTTCTTCATGAGTATCTTCACTTTTTTCTTGCTTTTTCCCTTACATTGTCTGAAGCCAATGAAAGTACAGATTATTATCTGTGGAAGGAAAAATTCACTCAAAAATCCAAGGGATGTAATTTCAATTGATAATAACATTCAGTTTTTTCTATGAATTTAAGAGTCAAATAATGATGTCAATTTTTAACATTTTCAAGACAATTTATTCTTTATCTTAAAAGTGTTTCATTAATTTTCAGGTAATAAAAAAGTATGGTAACATTTTTGGTAAAGGGAAATTCTGGTTTCCTTTACATGTGTCAGCTTAGTAATCCTGGTAAGTTTCAAGGCTGGTCGAGACCAGAACTTGATTCTTTCAAGTTTTTATGACCACCCGTTTGGCAGGATGCAAGTCTTTCAAATTGATACCTGCACCCTAATAACATAGCTTAGAGTGTATTCAATTAGCTGCTGAGAGCACAAGGACATTTTTCCTAATAAAAAATTTCCTACACTTATTGCTCATACTGGGAAACTAATCTTGAACCTTGTGTGAATGAAACAGACATGCTAACCAGTGAACTATCCAAGTGAATATATTTGAAGTATTTTATGCATTTGAACAAATTTCCATAACACAATGAGGCTCTTCACAATAAAACTCTTCATTTTTTAAAATAACTTTCTTCCCCTGAAAATGTGATTATAAAAGATAGTCTTTCTGAATACATTTTTATGCCTAGGGCTGCCATTCATCTATTTTTCCCTGGACATATCCTCCATTTAGATCTGGAAATCTTTATCTGAAAGGAATATTCAAAATTCTTCTGTAGTCCAGAATTTCAGCTTCTTTCATTTTCTCAAACAAAAAACATGATTTTGTAATAATATGGGAGGAAGAGAGCATTGGAGAAAGAGGAACATGCATGCATAGAGTTATCAATTCAGAATTTCAGGGCAAGCAATTAGGACCATGTACTGCTTTTTGTAGTTCTTCAATCATACCAAATAATTTTTTTCACAGTGGTAATACATCCATGAATGAAATGTTGGAAGTATACCATTTTTCATGACTTTTTTACACAGCAGCATTTTTTTCTTGCTTTTCATTTAAGGCATTTCAGCAATTCTCAACCAAAATCTAACTAGTGTTGCTATATTATTCATGTGTGTTGACAACTATAACCGTGACTGAAAATGTCCCTTTTTTTTATTGAATTTTCAAACATGACAACCTTAAAAGATTATCTTTCCTGGATATATTCTTATGCCTCAGAATCAGTGAGTGAATACGTAAGTAAGTTGAGAGAAAAATAAGTAAAAAATGAGTTATAAGCTACAAAAGAAAAAGTGAATCTGAATATTGAAGTAATAAAAGACATATGGAGCTGAGAACATGCCAGAATTTTTTTAGACAAAATCAAAAAGAAGTTGATTGAAATACTGTTTAAAACAGAAACTCATTGGATATCATGAACAGTAAACAGATCTGATTGGTCACTCAATAGAAACTGTCATATAACCAACATCTTTTGGCAGCATACCATGTTAAGTGTGATCAATTAAAGGATTGGAAAATGGAGTGATCAATGAATAAATTCATCCTCTTGCCTTTTGTTGGGCCAATATCACTAAAAAAGACCAAATGCTCCTGGACACAAACTTTGAATTTTCAGTCACCTGCATATGCAATGTATAAATAGTCAGCTAGCCAACCAAACCAACTTAAAAACTGAAGGAACCAATTTTAACAGTTTTGGTTTTATTAAGATTCTGGAAGGTAGTAGTTATATTGGGTAATGACAAAAATAAGCTTTGCAATTGAATTGAATTTTCAATTATCAGGAGAGAGAGAAAATTACAACACCCCAAAATATCTATTAACCTTTAAGCTTTGGAAACAGTTATTTCATGGTAGACATGAAGAGGAAATGGATAAATATGACTTGATGAAAACAATGATATCTCTTAAGAAACTCTATAGACATATGCAAAGGTTCTTTGCTTCAATGATTTCGAGATGATTGATGATTCTAATGAAGTCTAACATTAGGAGTTGAGTTATTCAGTGTAAGAAATCTTTTATACAGACACAGATCCAGAGAGGGTATTGACCCCCACTCTGCTCAGAAAATGACAATTTTTTTAAAAATTTCTGATACCTAGGTAAGAAAATTTTATAAATTAAAAACCCAAATGATGCAAAGTAATCATAAATTAAACTTAAAAACCAAACTTCATTATTTTTCTTTTCATCAAATATAAATGAGTCTTCTGTTTTATTCTTCATGAATATTTCATTTATTTCATTCTTCTTGTATTTGTGGTTGAAATTTCTTAGATTAATTTTTTAATTTTTTTACAAGGGCAAATTAATATTATATATTAATCTATTCAAATAAATCCCCAATCTCTGTGAAATAAACTAAGCATGATAGGTGGAGAACAACAATGGAAAATGAAGTGATTGAAAGGATCAGCACATATGCTATGCTCTAATAGACCATACCTGCAGGCCAAGCATATGGGAGCCTTTGGTTAGGAAGAGACTCATGCTTTTGCTTAATGGAAAAAGCAAAAAAGCATTAACATGTAGATGAATTAACTATGAAGATTTGAATGATAAAAGATATCACCAAGCATGAACACCCTACCCCTGGATTGAATAAATCAGTGTATACAATGACTAAAGCAATCAATAACACTAGGTTGAATGAATTAATGTATAATAACAAAAAAAAAATGAACATTCAAAGTCAATCCTTTTCTATCTCTTTTTGTATGAAGTATAAGGTTTTTGTGAGTAAAAAAGAAGGGCCAGAAACACTGTACTGTTATGATGGTGATAATCATTTATTCATGAGATACATATCAAAATAATGCTCGATTTTCAGTATGGTTGTACCCCTTTAATCCATTAACCTTGAAATCTGGCCATTGCTACAATACAGAACATGTTGGAGAAAATATTTTTTTTCTCATGATTATATAATAAATTTTAGCAGTTTATAAATTTTTTATGATTTTTTTAATAGTATGAAAAATTGAATGATATTTTACCAGTAAAATTCATATAATATCAACTGTATGATAATAGATAAAATAAAAAAGAATCGTTTGTTTGCTTATGCTTTTTAATTGGATTATGTTGGAAATAATTTATGAGATTAAGAAAAATACATGTTTAATTTCATCATAAATAAATACTAAAAGTTATCAAATGGAGAGTTCTTCAATTTTTTTCCATTTTAGACTTTAGCAGTTAAGTTTTTACACATACGGTTTTATGATTCATTTTATAAAACTCCTATTCACTCTTCAAACCACAGTACAAAACCAAATCAAAGAATTCCAGTGACAAATCAACAAATGGTGGCAAATTCAAAACATGCTGGACCATGAGAACTGGCAGATGACAGAGTACTAGATTAAAGAGATACAATCCGTAGTAAATAATCTTAATCCCAATATGTTTGGGTTAAAAAGTATGTGTACATCAAATTTCAGCTCTATCCATCCAGTAGTTTTGCTGTTTGTAAAGTCTGGACACACACACACACACACACACACACTTAGCCTCCCCAACCACATACACATACAGTTTATTTGTGCACTTTGAAATATGTTCCTGCTTCTATTTATGGGGCAAAGAAATTTTTGCATCAATCACGGAAGTCAATTTGTCTTGTCAAAACTGAATATTTAGTTCATATGGGTCTGCTACTAAAAATGGGATGCCCATTTCTACATCTATCAGCATTTATGTATTTACAAATCTTAGTTTAGTTCGGCACAGAGCTCCAATTCTAAAAATTGGAGGGCCTGCCTACTCTGGAAATCTGCATTCAAAATCTTAGCTTTTTCAAAGGACCAAACACTGGATCGGGTGGGAAAACAACAATTATTTCCATCACGGGACAAGTCCCATGTGTACTTTCAGCAAGTGGATACGCAAAGTGGTGGAATGATTACAGGCATGGAAAATGAAGGTTCCATCCAGGGCTGCTTGTATTCACTTCAAACTGATGTCTTTTGGAAAAGCATCATGAATCCATTTCAAAGCTATAAGGTTTGAGTCTTTTAGTCCCAAAACACAGTCCATCTAAGAGGAGGTTACTGTGACAGAAAAAAACCCTTTGCTGTGGGGCTAAGCAACTCCACCACATAAAACCAACTGCTACTGCAATCGCAAAATTAGCCCTATGCTCCACTACAAATCTGCATAAATAAACAAACTTTATTAAATATTTAAGAAATTTGAACAATTCCCAGTTCATCTGTTTTTTTTATGGACATCTGTCATTGTTTGTGAGGGAAGAAAGATACATTGATCAAGTATCATGAATGCGTGAAAAGGGAATAACAATTTACACAATCATGAAATTGAACACTCAAAAATATCCATGATTATTTATGGCTCATCTTGTGGTTCTGTGATTGTTAAGATTGCAGGGAAACTGTTGAGGTATTTCTTTTTTTATCTCATTCATTTGAATTCTCTTTGAAGCCACAAGGTATCCACAGTTGGATTTTTGATCAAAAGCCTTGCGCTGTGCTTGAGGGCAAGCAGCTTTCCTGTTTACAGCTCACACAAATTCCTTCTCTTCTTCTTTTCAAAGAGTTTTGGATGCTGAGCCAAAATAACCTGGTTTCCATGAAACAGGTTGCTCTAGATGAGGTTAATTTCAAGTTATTTATTCTTATTTTTATTTCTAGTTGAAACACAAAAAAGTTTTTTTGTTTTCTCTCCTTTTGATTATTCAAATATGGATGACATATGCAAAAATATTTCACCAAGTGGGTATCCACTTCCTGAGAAAATATTTGTATGAATAAAGTTCTACAGGTGCACAATTTCAGATCTATTAAAAAAATAACTAAAACTGTCAACATAGATTTCTCCTGTTTTTAAGCAATTCTGGCTGGCTGGCTGGCTGGCTGGCTGGTTAACTATCTATACATGTATGTATGTACTATGCATACAGGTCACTCCAATGGGGGTAGAGAGCTGATAATTTGAGCATTTACTCATTATTATGACAACAAAAAAAAGTTTTTTTGTTTTCAAACTTCCTCCCAAAATAGGTTTTTAGTGGGGTGTTCAATTTACAAAGTAGTAATCACCAACCAACAAAAGGTAAGAGAAGTACGTTATTCATTGATGATCAAATTTTCTAAACTTTTTTGATAATCACGCCTAACATGGCATGCTGTCGAAAGATGTTGGTCATATGAAGGTTTTTATTGAGTGACTAACCAGAATTGATTTAATTTTCAGTTTAAACATTAAAAAATTATGTTGTTTTTTTGTTTTCTCTCCTTCTGATGATGCAAACATGGACGTCACATTAAGAAAGAATTTCTGCATCCAAGTCTAGAGAAAATATTCATACAAAGAAAGTTCTACAGGTGTGCACTTTCAGAAGAGCTATTTTAAATTGAGAATTACAGATATCTCCAACTTTTTGAAAGTTTGCTTCAAGCCACTTTTTCACTTTAACAAAAAAAAGATGGAAAGTAAAAATAGTGTTCATTGTTTTGCAGCAAGCCTTGGGTCTTCAGTAACTCCACCACCTCAATCTCTGATGATTCAGCTTTTTGCATCTGGGAATGCTCAAAAGTTTCCCCCTATATGAATTAATGGTAATTACTTCTTTGCTTTATGCCATTTTGGACTATCAAAGAGGATATCTCTATCTTTTTGCAGCAGGGAAATCTGCATTAAAAAAAAAGCGTTTTTCCAAAAATGAAAAACAGTAAGTCCTTACTATTTTATATCTACTGAAGCCATTTGTTTCAACAGATTTAAGGGAAATAAATTGTGTAAGGCTAGAATAATGCAGTTACAAAATTATTGATATCCTAAAACTGACATAGCTCATCAAGTTAACATGAATATATTAGGATAGAAATTTTAATGGACTAAAATCAAAGAACCTTCTGCATACAGACCTCTCACATTATTATGTAGATTGTTAGAGTGTGGTTTATAATATAACACAGTTGGATGATGGACATTAAAATGTTAATCTAGCTCCAAAATAGCTAGATCTAGCATCAATAGATGCAGTTAGCTTTCATGAACCCAAATATCTGCATTGTAATGAGGTATACCAGTACTGAGTATCTATTGACCAAACTAAACTAACAGCATTGTAGTTGCATATTGTATAACAATAATGCTATCTTTGATTAAATACAGTGAAATACTATAAGTACAAATACAATTACTTGCAGTCAACAAATAAGGAGTGTGAATTGAGAAAAGTCAGTGAAAGAAAAATATAAAGAATAAAAAGTGTAAGAGGCAAAAGGAACATAAGTTTGAGTCTGACTGAGAGGTTATCTTTTATTTACAATCCATACTGTTTACCCACTGTTTTTGTAAAGTTTTAATAAAAAGCAACTAAAAAAACAAGATGAAAGAAAATGATAGCCAAAAATTAATGATAAAAACTATCTTGAACTGTCAAAAGGATTGGTGGACAACATGTAAAAGGATACATTTATATTTCTTGTGGGGGCACAAAAGATTATATTCGATGGTAGCTTACTGTTTATTTCTGATTGCGTTATGGTGATTTGGTGAAAATTATCCATGGGTTGCAGGACTCAAAGTAACACATTTCCTGAAAGAGCAAGAACTGAGAATAAAAAAACTTTTCCTAAAGGGATCAATGTTATACAAAAACAAAATTCTGAAATTAGGAAGTAATTTTAGAGTTTTAATTCTGTTGTTTATATTAAGGGGTAGGGGTGTAAAAATAATACAGGGAGTAGCTGTTGATATCTCAATATATGTCAATACAGTATGTATGCATTCTGAAATTTTTATTCTTCAGGGATATCTTTTTAAGTAGATTATTTATATTACTTCATTATTATGAATGAGTAGAGTGAATGTGAAGACTAAATGAGTTGTAGAACTGTTCCAGAAGGTGTGAACCCCAACCCCATTATACTCCCTTATGGATGCCCATAGTGGTCAAAATGGTGAAGGCATCAATCATGAAGCTGCAAGTTCTTTTCTTCTCCCCACTCCATCTTGCTATGAAATGAACAAGAGTAAGAATAGAAGAAAGTACTTATGCTTGAATGAAAGTAAAGAGGTCTTAACCTTCACTATAACTAATTCATTATTCCTCCTTCACAAGTCTGAAGCTTAAAAATTAAGTTATGATCGTAGCAGATCTCAAGAATATAGAGAGAAAGCAAAAGTAATCATCAAAAATAATAACTCGCCATCACAATCAATAATTGAACAACTGTAGTGTCAAAATTTGAAGTCATATAAAAATATTGCATCGAAGAATAAATACAGTTTAATAAATTCTATTTCTGACATCATGTTTTCCAGTGGAAAACTTCTAAAATGAAGGAAAAAAAACATCCAGAATCAGAAGAATCAAGATGTTATTAATAAACCCAACAGAATAAGGCCTAAAAAAGAAAAGCTATTTTTCCGAAAGTGTCCCCAAATAATTTTAGAATTGTTCTAGTGGAGAACGGATTCCAATTCTAATGTCTGTAGACAAAAAAGTATGGCCAGGAGTGCTGGAACACAAACAAACACATGTACATAAAAAATACAAAAAAGGATAGAGCCCTTCATCATCTGTGATGGCTGTGTTTGATAAATTAGTTTCATTTGTCGTCGCATATCATTATAGTTAATATAGATAGATTCCATCGGTAATGAATTACTGTAACAAAATTATATACTTAATTTGAAGAAATAGACATGTGAGAGAAATGATGATATCTTAGTTGTTAACACCCACAGAATTTCCACAGGTCTAGCTATTCTAAAATATTCTTGTTGTTCCTCACTTTATTGATTCCTATGTACATATATTATGCTTTCATCATATATTCCAATGTCCAATCTTTGAAATAGTAAATAATCTATTATAATATCCAGATGCCTTAGACAAATTAAAGGCCCAGAATATTGGAACACTGCAATCATAAAGCTGTTACCAAAAGCTGTCATAAAGCTGTCACCAAAACTTCATACAGCCTGTCTTGAGCTGATCTTTTAGAAACCTTGACTGAAAAAACAAAGGAATCAGAATAGATGGTGAATATCTCAGATTTGCAGGGGACATTATCGTTTTGCAGAGACCTCCAACTAATGCTAGATGAATTAAACAAAGAAAGCGAGAAAGCTGGCCTGCATATGAACTTCAGCAAAATGAAGTTTATGTATAACAAATGTTAGAAATGAATGCACAACTATCAAAATTGAAAATGCAAAGCTAGAGAAAGCAGACCACTACATCTACTGAAGACAATGATTCTCCATGAAATCCTTAATAGAAGAGGAAATTAAGCAAAGAATCTCTGTAGGATGATAGGGCTTTGATAGAGCAAGCTCAACATTCAATAAGAATATCCCATTATTTTTAAATTTGAGGAATATACAACCAATGCATTCTCCTACTCCTGATAGTCACCTATAGAACTACAACATGGAACATAACCAAGAGACTGACCCTCAAACTGAGAACCAAGAAACATGCACATGAAAGAATCATGCTCAACATCACAAGGAGAGATCACAAAACAGCATAATAGGGGAAAAAATATGTCAGAGACATCATAGAATTCACTAAGAAACTCAAATGGCAATGGGCTGGTCATGTTACAAAAATGGCAGACAGGCAATGGACATCATAACTCACAACATGGATCCCTACAGATCAAATGCAGAACCGAATCTGGCAGAATATGAGATGGTGAGACAAACTGGACAGGTTCAGAGAATATCGGCTGCATAGCACCCTCAATAGAGAAGTGCGGCGAATCCAGGGCATGGTCTTCGTCCAATGACAGACAATGAAAGACTGACTGATGATGAAACCTACGTGACAAAATGATAAGTGCTTGCTTGTTACATACGCAGGGTTAAGGGTTTGAAATACCAACAAATACAGCACCTATGATATTCAGAATGATAGAAAAATCAAATTTGATTTAGAATAAAGTATAGTCTTAAATTTTCTCTATTTATTTAAATGATTAAGACGAAATATTTTTGTAAAAAGAAATTTAGATATAGAATTTGAGGTAAAAGTGTCCTGCCAAAAAAATGAATTGAATACAATGAAATCAAATCATATTTTGTATATAGATATGTTTCACCACCTGAGGCCATACAGTTAAGTTAATAGCAACCCCAAACAAGATTTCTAAATGAGAGCTGTTCCGTAGAGACCAGTCCATTGACTACTGCTGTCTTCAGAGAATGAAGGGGCAGAAGAAAATGAAGTTTTCCTCCAGGCTGGTCAATCAATAGGCCTACACCAACAGTTTCTGGCCTATTTTTGCGTACGTTTGCATTGTCAGAGCAGCTCTTCTTTATGAGCAGTTGTCCCTCTGGTAAAATTTTTGGTAAGTTAAGCCCTCTAGCCCTCTTTAAACAAAGTGTTCCCATACACTTATATGTTTAAAACATTCATATCATTTTTAGTTTTAATGATTTTTTATTGTTTTTTACAAACAAGTTATATACACATGGAGAATTTCAATGGCAAATGTTCAAAAAACTTATTTTAATAATCGATGTATGAAAATTTGTTCCTTTCAAATGGCTGCCATTTTCAACTTCGTAAATTCTTACTGTTTCAATAAGCTTCTGAGGAACATTTTAAAGGATATCAAGTTCTCTCACATTTATTTCTTCTCAGAAGAAGCCAGGAGCTGTTAAATCTGACTATCATAGACAAAAAAATGCCTGGATATCATTTTGTCTGCAAAATTGCATTTTATTTCATTGCTCTTGTGCACTTTTTCATGATTAATTACCAAGGACTCTTTAATATATCTGAAGGCAAAACAAAAAGATGGTCATTTGAAACCTGTTCATGACTTTGCACCACCCTGTATATATAGGTGTGTGTTTGAATTGTGGATGTCAAGTAATCAAACAGAATGTTGATAAAAATGACCATTGGAAGGTGAAGAGAAAAACTCAAGAGATAGGTGTTACATCTCAAAATTCCTTCACATATATATATATAATAGAACACTCTTGTGGATGAAGAATTTCTGTGTAAATAGATATAACGCTTAAACTTAGCCTTACTGACTGTCTAGTTCCGTAGGATATCGGCCTCCGGGTCTGAAGTGAAGGTTTCAATTCTGCTTCGCGGTACTGGATGGGATAATGGAAAGTCTATAGCCACACTGAAGAGATGTAATACATCGAAACAGCTGTCTGTGGATGACTGAATAATATGTATATATATATATATATATATATATAAAACGTATCGATAAAAAGAGAGTTGTTAGATACATAGATAGATTACTAGATAGATAGATAGATGAACATTTGCAGTATAGGTCTACCCTCTAATAATGTGTATAGTCCAAATTTTCATAGCCGCCAAGATCATTTCGTAATGCCAAAAAAGATTTCGGATTCAGAATCTGTAACCTTTATGGGCCTGGTAGATTTTAAAAAATTTCTTGGATGTGGTTGTCTTCTGTTTTTTGTATCATGTTTGAAATCATTTTCACTGGAAGACACAGGAAGACCTTTGTTTCTCCCAGTTTAATGAAGAATGCAACCACGACACAGCCTTATGTAAAAGTTTTCAGCAAAAAAACAGTCTTCAATGAATACACTTCAGTCTCTACTTTTCATAAATGGGTGCTGGGAACTTTTGAATATACCTGATGATTAATAATTCAAAATGTTCAATACCATCTTAGTTTTGAAGTTAATTATAGTAAAAACTGAATGTCTTCATTTTAAATCAGTCAAATTAACACAATTAAAATGTTCGAAGTGAACTGTAATTTTTACATTTTTAAAAGTCATTGCAATCTTGCTTAGATTGAAATAAGGAAAAAAAATCGATTTCAAAATCATTATTCAAATTAGTGAGATAATTTTATTTTATCAGATTCTCTTTTGACACTTTTTAATCTTGATTTCTGATCTTAACTTTGTAGATTATTTGAATTTGATGATGATATATCCGTACCTAGCATTAATCAAGAACATAGTCCATGCATGTATCAAATCTAATTAGCTATTAAATCATCTGAAAATAGATCTTTAATCTAAAATTATCTCAATGAAATTGATCTAAAAAATACCAGCACAAGATTTGGGCATTGTTGGTTCAAAATAGAGATCCAAAATCCAAAAGAACACTTAAAAAACCCAAAAATACACTTTCAGATGATATTTAGTGGTGTACTCATTTGAATCTTTAAAGATATAGCCCCAAAATTAGGATCATAAGTGCCTGGAGACACACACTCACAGATAGATTGACATAGACTTTCAAAGAGAGAAGAATCTTGGATGGTTGGTCGGGCAATTTGTGGGGCTATGTTGATTCAATAAAATTAAATAATCTGTTCTAATCAATTCAATGATGGAAGAGCTGGCCAACTTTCAGCTCAATTTCTAAGTTTAAAATTTTGTGGTAGGTTCATCATCCTTACTTAGCAAGCTTTTGGTAGAACGAGTTCGATCTTTGAGAACAAGAAGATGCCATTGGTCTTTAAATGAAGGATCTATACCCATTGTATCCTCTTATTTGTCACTTGCAGAGCTGAAACTTGAAACTTAATCAGGAAACCGGCTCTCACACTAAGAAGTATGCAACATGTACAAGAAAAACCACAATTGAAAGATCACAAAACAACTCAAGAGCAAACAGACGTCCGAGATATCCTAGAAGCTAAAAGCAAAATTAAATGGCAATTATCTAAAAAATCATCAAAAAAAAATAGATCTCTTGTCTAGAATTATCTAAAAAAAACACCAGCGTATGATTTAGGCACTGTTGATCCAAAAATGATCAAAGAGACCCCCAAAAAGCACTGGGGGGGGGGTCTATGGAGATTCAATATATGTAGGCCATGTTACAACAGTATCAGATAACCACTGGACATTGTGACTCAAACACTCGAAATTATAGCCATCAAAAATAAGATAGATCGATTTGGTCAAGTTCAGAATGTTTTGACATAGTGATGTTCTGGAGCAAAAAAATTGGCAGACCTTTAGGAATACTTATGTTCAACAGTAGACTTTAAAAAGCTTATTGACAATGATGATGATGACATTGTTACTATTATTAGGTTTTTGAAAAATAATGACCGATTCTAACATACCACATTTGAATACCATAATATGGTATATAATCAATGTTTTTCTATTCTAATCTATGTATATCTTGTAAGTCTAACATTTTTGTGACACCCTGAAGTGAGTGCAGAAGTGATTTTTACTGTTATTCTGAGTGATAAGAAAAAAAATCAAATATCGTACCGAGGAATAATTGATTGTGAAGCTAAAAATATTTTGCATTCATAAATTGAAACTGTCTGAAGACTCAATAAAACTTTTATGATTTCTTTTTTCCTTTCATTATCATGAAAAAAGATATCAAAAACACATTAGCATAATAAATTATACTTACAATACTTCAGAATAATTCAATCAGTACGAAGATATCATTTGTTTTGTCATGATGCATATATATATATATATATATATATATATATATATATATATATATATATATATATATATATATATATATATATATGTATATATATAATAGTTATAGATATATATATAGGTATAGATAAATATTTGTTACACAGTAATTTCTAAACTTTTTTTCTAGTAACAAACTGTTTCATTTCCAATGTATATTCATTGAACACGGACTCACATATGCATCTATTCATCATATCTGGACAAATAGATTAATGAAGGAATGTTTATTAGAAACCGTCCACCAAAACTGTCAGCATAGGTTTCTTGAGTTTTTTAGTTGATCTGGCAATGTATGTACTATTTATTTACTCTCCCACCAGAGCAAAATGTGACACAAGATCGGGGCTTCAAGTGGGGAAAATAGGAGACACCCTTGGAAAATAGCTCTTGCGGATGCGACTTTAGTTGCTAATCACCGTCACGAAAGCTTCAGGACAATCACGACTTGTTAAGTGTAATGAAACAGAGCCGAGTAATAGTAGGAGAGCCCAAGGATGAAAATCCAAAGGCTCCAAATGCGTGTAGCAATGCGCAGCCTCAGAATAACATCATTGGCTAATACATTGGACTGGCACCCTTGGTTTTTGACACACACCATCTCCAGCCCATTTGGGAGGCAAGTATCAGTGCCAAAGCCTTGGGCTCTGCCGGGGAACAGATACTACACTTGAATCTATGCCAAAAAGGAAAAAAAATATTGGGGTGTGTATATCAGTCATGCAAGGTATACCAATGGAACTAGGACAGGAAATTTTAGAAAATTACTCCTTATTATACCTAGAAAACACTTCTTTTTTTTTCAACCCCTTCCCCTAAATTAGCTCTCAGCAGGGGGGGGGGTCAATTTGTAATGGAAGTTTTTGCTAAATTGGTTTCTTAGTTTGTACATAGCATCATTCACACTTGTTTGATGAACATTTTTTTTCCATTTTTTTGTTCATGATTCTTCCACTCATTGAATCTTGAGTTCTTGATTTTGTTGATTCTGTTAAATAATTTTTGATTCTAGTTCTTGGAGTATTGACCTCATCATTTACGGATTTTTATGGTCGTTTTAGATATTATAAAGGTAATATTTGCATTCTTATACTATAAACTCTTCTTCATTCGTTTGTTTATCTATCTCCCATCAGGGAAGTAAGGTTGTAATCTGTGTGACTTTGGTTGGTCATCATAAATTATGCTGGTTGTATCAGAGTGTGATGATGTTTATGATGACCAGCCATAAAAACACAGATTACAACCCTACGGGAGATAGATAAACAAACAAATGATGAAGGCGATTCCATTAATTCATCATATATATATATGTATATATACATATACATATATATGCTTGTGTATAAATATATGTGTATGTATGTACATGTATGTATATATGGGTGTGTATACATATATACATATATACATAAATATATATATATATATATATATATATATATATATATATATATATATATATATATATATATATGTGTGTACGTTTGTATGTGTATGTGCATGTATATAAGTGTGTGTGCATGTGTTTACATATATATATATATATATATATATATATATATATATATATATATATATATATAATTATCATCTCATTTATTCTTGGTCTTTTCATTTCTTTCAACATGACCGTTATGTACTGAGAAATCAGGTTCGATTCCTACAGCAGCCCAATTTTCTGTAATGGTTTATTTAATTTACATTGTCTAGGGTAAGTGACACATTAACCGTATAATGGTGGGGAATTATCTCAAATAAGTTTATGTATAATATATCACAATTTATAATCATTCTCTCAGATCACAAATGTCCATTTCTTAATGTATAACTGTCGGGTTGTAAGAGACAATAGACTGAGATTAAACCAGTTGAGATTTTAGTGTAAAAGTGGTTATTTAGGCCTTTGCATATATATATATATATATATATATATATATATATATATATATATATATATATACATACACACGTGTGTATACATATATATATGTGTGTATGTATATAAGTGAGTATATTTATATATATAAGTGTGTGTGTGTGTACAAAGGAGAAAGAAAAGAGATATATAGGCTGGCAAAGGGCAAAGGGCAGAGGGACTGAAGTACGTCAATGATGGTTGGGAAGTGAGTCGGCAAGGCAACCATGGTGGCATGTCAATGTTGATGACAAAGACAGTTTTGAGACACATGTCTTCGATGTTGACATGCCACAATGGTTGCCCTACCTACTCATTTTGCAGCCGCCATCAACATTCTTCTGACACAAGCCCATCCCTACCCTATGCATCACTTTTGCTTTCTGTTTTTCACTTCCTCATATACATCTATATATGTATGCATATATACATATCTGTATATACGTACATATACATATATATGCATATATACATACATGCGTATATATCATGCATGAATATATTATACATAAATATATGTGCACACACACACACACACATATATATATATATATATATATATATATATATATATATATATATCATGCATACATATAAGAGAAAAGTAGACCATAACACTGTGTTTTGAAATTCAGGGTTGAGGTCCTTCTAGTTTTTTCTAGAATTATTATAATGCTTTATCAACATATCATATGAATATTGCGCACTTGAAATTCAGTTTCACTGCTCTTTGTGTGTGTATATATATATATATGTATATATGTGTGTGTGTGTGTGTGTGTGTGTGTGTGTGTGTGTGTGTGTGTGTGTATATATATATATGTGTATGTGTGTGTGTGTGTGTGTATGTGTATATGATACATATGAATGGATTTTGGTATCTGACAGGGTGATAAAGAAATTGACAATTTAGGAACTATGTTTCTGCTAGTACCGATTTATTTTCGGTAGTGACTTCTATTCTTTATCTCTTACAGCTACTATCTTCCATAATCTTATTTGCATATTCATGATACTTAATGAGTTTCTTTTTCAGCACTATTGAAATCAAATCAACTTCATTTTGATTTTGTCTGAACCAGTGGTTCTCAGAATCTCAAGAGAAATTCATCCCCTCTACTTAGTCTCCTCATTGCCTCCACCATTCCAAATTGTCATCCAGTAATCTTTTCACCTATATACTTTTACAGTGGTAATTGTTAAAGTAATCTATTCCTCCCCTATCCCTTCCCTAGGTAAGATTCTTCCTCTTAGATGTAGAATTTCAAGTGCCTCTCATTTCAGAATCAGTGGTCTTAACAATTATGGCGTAATCTTTGTACCTGCTTCCATTTATTATTCTACTTTCTGATTTATTTTTCCTTTTGTCACTTATTACAAACTAGTAACTTACTTGATTTTTTACTTCGTCAACCAAAACTGTCAAAATAATCAATATGGGTTTCTTCAGTTTTCAGGTAATTCTGGCTTGCTCTCTCCCTCTCTCTCTCTCTCTCTCTCTCTCTATATATATATATATATATATATATATATGTTTATATATATATATATATATATATATATATATATATATAAAAACATTATATACCTTCTAGAGTGCAATAGATGCAAGTTACAATACATAGGCAAGTCTGAGTAGCAATTTAACATTAGACTCAAGAATTACAGACACAAGATTAAATCAGAAAACAATCGCAGCTCACTTCCTGTAGAACTTTCGCACGACTGGCGAAAATTTTGCCACGGATGCTAGTTTTACTATCATTGAAAAAATTTGAAAAAATACTCCCACTGACATAACTGAAGTTCTAGAAAGACATGAGAATGTGCGGATCAACAAACTCAAAACTCTGTATCCTAATGAACTTAACACCAAACTTAATAACCCTAATCACACAGATCAGTAATTCACAAGACTCCTAGCAGCAATAACCTCACACCCAAATCTACCCCCCTTCCCTCAGATTCATTCAATACTGGGATTTTCAAAGTCACTCAGACCAATAACAAAATCCACCTTAGCCAGTCAAATCGCTTGTTCGAATCATAGCTAACATATTTTTGATGACTTGTAAGGTTAAGTTCCTTAACCTCATCACCCCTCTATTTACACTATCCCTAAAATACCCACAAAATCTAACTCCATATCACTTCCCTTCTATCCTGACTCATTTTGTCCTCTCCAAGACCAACTGCTGCTGCCTAACCATAGACTTCATCACTGGCTGGAGTTTCTCTCGTACAGTAGGATGCCTCCAGCAGCCTGGATACAATTTTTTACTCACAAAGCAAAGCTCTGGTTCCCCATCAAACCTTAAACCCCTAAAAGCACATACTCACACAACTGAAGATGGGAATACCTCCCGAAACATGTCTGGACCATTAACAACAAAGAAACATCTACGGATAAATAAACCTAACTTCAAAACACTTCACTCCCAAGTCTGTCTCACTCTTTACAGTTCATATTATATATATATATATATATATATATATATATATATATACATATATATATATATATATATATATATAGGTAAATAATGTAATAAACAACCAAATAAAGACTTAAAAAAACAGAACAACCGTAAAAAATGAGATAACAAAATGTGCATTAAAAAATCAAGAAGTAGCTCATGGTAGGAACTGAATGAAAATCACCTAACCAAATAATAAATTTTGCTAAAAAAAAACTAAAATTTTAAAGCAGATTAAAATGAAATAAAATAATTCAACATAATAATAAACTTTTACAGCACCAGAACAACAAAAAATCAAATCAGAAAAATTGCTGTTTTTAAAGAGAAACAAAATAAAAAAAAATCAAAATATCCTTAAAAGCAAGCTAATAATATGAATTTAAGATAAAAATTACTCAAACAAAAAAAACCTTTCAATTTAATGAACAAATATAACATGAAAGCAAAAGCAGTTAATTGTAATGTAATCCAAGAAAATGTACCTTGATAAGGCAATATAATATAATGCTTGCAAGGGCAATAATAACAACTCACTTCAACCATGAGATTTCAAATCAAAGTGAAAGTTTTTCCCTATAGAATATACAGTCATACAACTTGAAGGCCAGATTATATTGTCTATCTAATGAGCTGAGAATAGCAAAATGAGGGTTAAACATTGTCATTTAATCAATGTATATATATATACATATATATATATATATATATATATATATATACACATACATATACATATACATATACATATATATATACATATACATATATATATATATATATACACATATATATACATATACATATATATATACATATACATATATATATACATATATACAAATACATATATCTATATATATATATATATATACACATATATATACATATACATATATATATACATATACATATATATATACATATACATATATCTATATATATATATATATTTTTACACATATATATATACATATACATATATATATACATATATATATACATATATACATATACATATATCTATATATATATACACATATATATACATATATATATATATATATATATATATATATATACATATATATACATATATACATATACATATATCTATATATATATATATATACACATATATATACATATACATATATATATACATATACATATATATATACATATACATATATACATATATCTATATATATATATATATATATGTAT
The DNA here is from genome assembly GCA_963457665.1 of Thysanoteuthis rhombus. Classification (NCBI taxonomy): domain Eukaryota; kingdom Metazoa; phylum Mollusca; class Cephalopoda; order Oegopsida; family Thysanoteuthidae; genus Thysanoteuthis; species Thysanoteuthis major. Next base: position 26,813,056 of record OY735235.1, read on the forward strand.
ACATATATATATACATACAGATCTTACAAGAATATATAAATATATATCTACAAGATCACAGTGTCCAATCTAATTTTTTTTCATAGAACTTAATAGATCGTTTATATATAAACATGCATATAAATATAAATATATATATATGTGTGTTATGTGTACAGGCCATACTAATGGAGCTAGATTACTGAAGATTTGGAACTAACCAACCCAAAAGTTTTGTTGTAGGGAATTTTTTAGTGATCACCACCAGTTTTTTAATGATCAATCACATGCTGGTCATGTGACAGTTTCTACTGAATGACTACCCAGATATGTTTTTACATATCTTTCTTTTCATTTATTTACTCACTTAGTAAATACTGAGTTATTTTATGATATTAAAGCATCAGTCCCCAAGAATGATTGAGGTCTGCCAAGAAATAATCATGTGTCAGTAACAAAGCCTTTCTGTATGTTTGATTTCTTTCAAATCAGTTGCCAAAGTTATTAGAGTTGAAGAAGCAAAACGAAATGAGTAATTGTCTGGCTAATTTTCCTGATTTTCCAGTCAGATTCCCAAAGGTTTCTCATCTCTTGGGAAAAGATTTTTTCATCTGCATAGTGTTTGTGTGTAACGGGGGTGCATATGTAAGAACCTATGTATGTGTGTGAGCGTACCTGTATATGAATGTGTTTGAGTGTATATATGTGGGTCTGAGTGAGTGAGTATGACTGTATGAGTGTATATATATATATGAATGGGTGTCCTGAAAAACTCTCACATGAAAGAAGAGCACATAAAGATTCCTCACAACAAAAAGCACACATGAAAAAAAGCCCACATGGAAAAGAGCCCACACAGAAAAAGCTCACACTGAAGAAAGCCCACATGGAAAAAAGCCTTCGCAGAAAAAAGCCCATGAAATTGTTTTATTACCTGTAGATAAGGCACCACATGAATACAGATCAATATTTCCATCCCAAAACACTGTTTACAAAACTATTCTTTTTACATTGTTCCATTCAAAAACTCTGCATACAAAACCATTCTTTTATCTGAGTATTTGGGTAAATATGCTAAACCAATTTTGATCAGTTATAATGGATGGGAAATAAATCATATTCTAAGAACAGTCAAATATTATTCCCCTGTTCATGATTTTTATCAAAGGGGAAAATTAAACAAAATATTCATAAAAGAATTAATGCAGCAATGAAATTAAATGCTTGTCTTTATCAGATGGTGTACTATGAATTCATTTAGGAGCTAGTTCCAAGTACCATAAACAGACAAATTCATGATCTGCTATCAAGTAAAGAATGTTTGATTTCATTTGTTTTGATTTCAAATGAATACTTCCTTAAATCCTTTTTTTGAATAAAAAATATTTGTATACTTTCTGGAACCTTTGTATGTATTTCCAATTTCTATATCTTTTACCTATATACCTTTCATGTTTCTTGTGTGCATAAAAACATTACATTTAATAGGTGCTTTCCACTGTACATATTCAGTTTATAGATACTTCCTGTAGAGAGAAAGTGATTCAGTTAAAAGAAAGGTCATAATTGTCAGTTTTTTGTTTTTTTAAATAAGATATATTGTAATTTTCATGATAATGCAAATAAAATAAAAATGCACAAATTTTTTTCAAAATCTGATTTCAAGGATAAAAGTTTTAAAATATCTCCATGAATAATTATGAAACATTTAGTTTCGAATTTTCATTACCTAAAAATATAGAAAAGGGGCAAAACTTATTTGGCCAAATACCAACTTTGAAAGGTTTTGTTTCCGAAGTATCAATCTGAATTCACGTGGAGCCTCATCTGAATGCAAAAAAATATTTTATATGTGTTTTTTTTTCTGTGAAGGCTTTTTCCTGTGTGGACATATTTCCATGTGGGCTTTTTCTGCATGCCCTTTTTTCTGTGTGGACTTTTTACTCTGAAGGCTTTTTCACTTGTGTGCTTCTTTCTGTGTGAGCTTTTTTCCAGGTGGGTTTTTTACATACTTTTTCAATGTGGGATTTTTTCCTGTGCACGATTTTTGATTGGACTTTTATCTGATGACTATTCTTTTCATGGTACCATGTGAATGTGTGTATGAGTGCTACTGTACGTTTGAATGTATGAATGTGTGTGCATGTATGAATAGATGAGTATGTATATGCATGTATCTATGAGAGTGTGTGTGAGTGTGTGTGCATGTGTTTATGTGTGCATATGTGCTTGAGTATGCAATCAACCACGGCAGATAGAACACATAACCTGGCGCCAATGGCTCCAATTTAGAATATTGCTTCGGAATTGCTTCAAAGTAATTCAGTGCTGCCAAATACTCATTTGCACTTAAATGAAAGAATTAGGATCTCTAATTTTTTCAAACACATTAGTTGTCAGGTGAAAGCTACAATGAGATTGCTAAACTCTAAACGTCAATTGCAGAGGTCACAAGATAGATCTACTAACAAGCATTCATCCATTTCCATTCCGCACCAAAAATGTACAGAAAGATAATCAGATTAATTGTTATTACAAGATAATTACTTGTTAATCCTTTGAGGAAAACAGCATTGATTGTATTGTAATGAACAAAGGATCTTTTCTCTTGTATGTGGTTAAATCAGACTATTTTCCTCATCTTTGTTGTTCATATTTTCACAACTTTGCCGCCGTGTACCCTCCTGCTTTTCCTGGGTAATGTTTGTTTTGGAATGTTGAAATTAATTTCTATGTATCATGCTTATCTCTCCTACTATGCATGTTGTGTTCAGTTTTTGAATCACTATATTTTGAGGATTATCTCCCCCCAATCTCTGTGCCTCTGTGTTCTCAGAGGTCACAAGGCAGATATATATGAACAATCATTTTTCCATTTCTTTTTCACATCTATTCAAAGATACTCAGAAATGTAATCAAATTTATAGTTGTTACAAGATGATTGCTCATTAGTTCCTTGAGGAAAAACAGCATTGATTGCATTGTAACAAACAAAAGACCACATCTTTGTTGAGATTACTTGTACATAAAATAAAGAATGTAAAAGATGGGGGCTGAAATACGTGAAAAAGAAAAGAATTTAAAAACTTTTACATAATTTATGTTATTTACCAGAATATTAATCATTTTTTATTTATTGATTGATTTCTTTACTTTACTCTTTTGACAATTTTAGTGCTTAAAAGCTACCACTCAAAAGTAAGTGAAAAATGATGGATCTCACTCAACTTTTGTTTTTGGTGTTTGAAATTTGTTTACCTTTTTACATATTTGTTTACAAATTTTTTTCCTCTTCTGACCCCTCTACTCCTGCTCAAAATTCTGAAACAAAATAGGTCATCTTTGTTGAGAAAATGGTTATTGCTTGTGTGTATAATGTAAAGCTTGTAAGATGAAATAACACAAACAAAACATGGTAGTAAGTAATAAATATTTCAGTAGCAAACAAGATACTAATATACAGAAAAGGATCAATTTTTTGTTGAACTTAGCTCTTAAATAGACCACTTGTATTGACAGTGGAATGCTTCAATGGATAGAATTCAAAATAGTGGGATTCTTCTGTGAATTGTATAGAGAATTCTTTTCAATTCAGCTATAAGGGGGGATAATTTTAATCATGATACTTCCTTTGATAAAGACATTCAATTTTTTCATGAATTTAACAGGTAACCATCAAACTGAACCCTCATTTTTGACTATGGTAAATTCTAAAGGTTTCAGCAATCTTGAGACGATGAAAGTAAATCTTTTAGTATAAACTAATTTGCCAGTGTAGTGAGTTTGATCCCACCTGGCTGTTCCACACTTTTAGCTTAGTGCCAGACTTATCTAGCCTAGTGAATAAGTCTTCAGAGTACCCGCTGTTTGATTGAAATCCAACTGCTCTTCATTATTTCCTTGTATCTGAAAGGGTTTGTGGATCTTTGGGGCTCCTCTGGAATTCCAAATTATTGTTCAGCTGATATATGTAGCGATGATGGCTGTTGTGATGGTTGCAGTGGTGGTGATGATCTTAGTTGAGATAAGTGGTAGTGGTTGTATTGGTAATTGTGGTGGTGGTGGTTGTAGCGCTTGCAGTGGTGGTTATAGAGGTTGCAGTAATGGTGATGGTTGTGATGGTGACTGTGTTGGTGATAGTAGTGATTGCGATGATACTAGAGTTATATTTATTATACATAAACTGACACTCACTGTCTATGCTTCACTAAAATACATCCATGAATAAGAGATTGATTTACAGAATAGATGCAAATAATTCTCCTTTAATCCAACAAGCTTGTGACCAAAGGTAACCAGGATTTTTGAATTTTCATGATTTCTGAACTAAGACTCAATATATACTTGAAATATTAAATAAATGATGAAAATTTACAAAAATGATATTGTATTTAACAGATATAAATTGATACACTTCTAATGCTGGGTCTGTTTGATCTTAATCCATTTAAAATATGAAGTGTATACAACAAAAAAAAAATAAAGAAAAGTGAAGAACAAAACTGTTTTTAATATTTACAAATTAATCCACTTCAGAAACAGAGTCTGTTTAATCAATATTCAATCCACTAATCTTCATCTGAAGACAATTCAACTGAGTTAACTGTTACAGGAAGAGAGGAAGCACATGTTTTGGAGATTGAAGGTCGAGGCTCAGGCAGAACTTCACTCGAAGGTTTCTGGTTGATTTTAACAAACATATCTTGCAGATTATGTTGTTTCATATTCTTTGGTTTTCTTGTATGAAAACCCAGAGGAGAGGCTGAGAGAGTTGGGGGGGTTTATTTGGAACCCCCTACCCCTCGGCACCAAATGGAAGCAGGTCCCAAAAAGGTTTACAGATAGTGGCTTACTTACTGCATATCTACTGACATTATACAATAACAATATTTTTGTATGGTATATACATGAATTGCTTAAATAATAATTCAGTCTTTAGGGTTGTTTTTCTCTAAGTGGTAGTGAATGTCTATTGATGGCAAAATGAGTTAAAGGAGCTACCCCTCCCCTGCCCAAATCTCTAACTACGCCTCAGTGAAAATCCTTTGTATTGTATACATCCACATTACATGCTACTGACCAATGAAGTTTTTTTGTTCCATTCCTAGAATCAGTTCCTTGGTCAAGTTGATGAATCAATCTATAGAGACTTTCTCTTTTTCTTTCATCACTATCGTCAGTTTAAAAAACAGCTGTTTTTTTTCTAAGTCCAGTTCTCTGGAAGCCAGGTAAGTGGTCTGGTAACTGGATCGATATGCGTGTTTGATTAATCAACAACAAAATGGAGGTTGTAGGAATCTTGTATCAATCCCAAATTTTTCCTGCAAAGCACAAAAGGGACAGAAAGAGTATATATAGTAAGCAGAAGCTATTAAATAGGAGATATTTTCCCTTGAAATCCATCGGTGAGGTGTTTTTACTATTATCATTAGTTGCATTTTCACACCAGTTGCCTGGTGGACATCCCTGGAGACTGAGTGACAGCAAGTCTCTCCAAGTCTCCAGCCATCCACTCAACACACACAGTCCGCAGCAGCACAGTGATTTGCAGTTTCACACTAGTTATCTGAGGGGTGAGTGACAGTTTCTGCTCCAGCCTCCTTTTCATATCATCCACACATATTACTGCTGTGCTGTGGTTTATACTGTCTCCACCATACCTTTTTCCTGGCTATCAGGCCATTGTTAACAACTGATTGTAGATCTCATATTCTCAGTGCTCTCTTCAGTATTTGTGCAGATCCCAGTAGTGCTATGGTCTGCATAGTGTCAGTCCTTCCTTTTATCTCCAGTTCTTCTGATCTTGTTTTCAGTGTCTTTGGTATGGTTACTAGTGCACCTACTTTTATTGGTACTATGCTGACTTTCATGTTTGCCTTGAGGTAGTTTGTCCTGATACATTTGTTTTGGGCTGTCATGTTGAGCGATTTTGTTTCTCTCTTCAAGTTTCCTTTGTGTAGCCATGTCCATGATATTTTGTATGTCTTTTGAATTTCCTATGTAGTTTTATCTGTTCCCATTTTCCTTTCCTTGTTGTCTGCTATACTGCTCCCTCATTTACTACTTTTTTTTTGTTGCTGGTTTCATTGCCTCTGGCGCTTTTAAAATGTTTTCACTACTTGCTTTCACATATTTTTCTAATCCAGTTTTGACCTTTAAGATAGTCTTCTATGCTGATGAATCCTCTGCCTCCTTCTTTCCTCTTTACATACAGTCTGTTTTATCTCTTGAGTGTAAAGCCTTGTGCATTGTTATATATCTTTCTCATTCGCCAGTCCATTGATTGGAGGTGTTCCTATGTTCATCAAAGAAATGGACCTGTGTATCTTATCATCGATGATGTCTATGTGTTCAGTCCTTTCATAAGATCTTTATTATTTAGCCTGGTCTCTTATATTTTTCCCATCCTCTCAAGGTATCCTTTTTTAAAATTTTCTCTTTCATTTCTTCCCATTTTATCACCTCACAATTGACGACTCCTTCGTATTTATATCAGTTCTATGTGGTCATAGTCAGGCTATTTGATTCCTTCTACTGCATTACCATTAATGTAGATTTTTCTATTTTGAACTCCATCCCAATATCATTGCTGTATTCTTTCACTTTGTTGAACATTTCGAGTTCTCCCCTATTCTTTGCAAATAGTGTAATGTCATCCATGTACATGAGATAGTTGACTTTTCCCTTTGTTTTGGAAAATTGGTATCCTTTTCTGTTTTTTAAGATTGCGTTGAGTGGTATGGTTAGTCCAGATAGTAGTGGAGATAGAGTTCCCCTAGAAAATTTTCCTTCTTATTCTTATCTCTGCAAAATTTTCTCCTGTAGCTGTTAAGTTTGCTTTCCAGTTTTTCATTGAGTGAGCTATGAATCTCACCAGTGGATCCTGAGGCAATCAAGTATCCAGCTATGTGGTATCATGTCATATGCTTTTTTATAATTGATCCATCCAATTCAAACATTTTAGTGTAGGGTAAGTCATTTACACCTTCGATTCTTCTCCTACATCCTTCCTATTCTAATAGTCCTCTTCTTTTCATGGAAATATATATACTCTCTGCCAATATCTGCAGGTCCCATTAGGTCCTGGTGTTTTCCAGTTGGCTATTTTTTTGAAGGTGTTTTTTTTAAATGTGGTTTCATTCAATACAATTTGTTCTCTCTCATCGGAGCTCTTTTTTAATATCATCTAGCCATTTTGGATTTTTGTTGTTTTTTGGGGTATATATATTGTTCCAGAAGTTCTTTGCCTCTGGTTCTACTGTCTTCTTTCTCCATTCAGTTTTTCATAAGATTTTCTTTTATTATTTGGAAAAGTGCAGTTTGGTGTGAAGTGGGCAGCCCTTTGTCTGTATCTCTTTAGTCTTGCTTCTTTTGCTAGTCTCCTCTGGTGTATTTCTTCCACTGCTGTAGGTATGTCTTTTTGTCTTATCTTATTTTATCCCAGAGTCTTGCAAATGGTCTGTTCATGTACCATATATTTTTCAGTAATCCTTCATCACTCTGTAATTGAGAGATCTATTTTTCTAATTTCATTTTCCAGGGTTTATTTTTGTTCCTGTTGTTTAAGGTTTTGCCTTGCGTTATAAAGAGGTTCACAAGTATTTCTGTGCCAACATAGATTAGATTGTTGAGCTCTATTATGTTGTTAGTTTCAATATGCTATAAGAGGCAGTTGATATGTCCAGCTGATTCTTTTACTAAGTACTAAGGGATAGCAGTGGCTTCTTTTCTTTTGGCATAATTTCTTTTAGAGCTTGTATCTGGGTTTTTTCCTCTTCTATTGGGATGTTAATGTCCCTTTCTTGTATATGACTTGTATTTCAATTCTTTTGTTTGAATTTGTTTCAACTTCATCACTTGTTATGTTGATTGTGTTAGAGTATTCCTCTGTAGGTAAGCCATATTCATCTTTTTCTATATTTTTGCAGATTTCCTGCAGTTCTATCTCTGATAACTATTTATACGAATTTGTTTCACTTGGTCAGCCGAATACTGATTTAATGCCTCCACAGTGGATTTTTCCCACCATGTTTTGAGCATGCAAACAAGTAGCTTGGTTACAATTGCATTATTCCTGAAGGCCATAAAGGAACACAAGCCGGGGTTTGGACCAACAGTTGCAGGATGATGACTTGGTCCTTCCAGCCAGTTCTGACTCATAAATCATGAATTTTTCATGGTAATTTGGTTTATACTGTCATATTCACTTGGTTTGTGGTGCTGTGAGGTAGTATCAGATCTTGGTGGATTGGTTAAAACTGATTTCTTTCAGAGCAATGTCAAGCTCGCCCAGCTCTTAGCACCCATACTATCCTCTCGTGATAATAAAGCATATAAGTGAGCAGCACTTAAAAAGGTGAAAGGATGATTGTCTTTCACCTATTACACAAGACCTATGTCACTGAGCTTCAGACTTATTGCTACCTCCCCTCATATTGGTTAATATTTAAATTAAGATGCAGGTATGTCAGTGTTAATATCTCTCCCTTATTTCTTTCTAGTCTTGACTTAGTGAGAGTCCCAGTAAAAGCTAATCTCTTAGTGTAGGAGATGAGCCCCTCCTTTTTTCCATTGGAAATTTCAATTTCAATGTACAAAGGAGTTAAATTTACCTGTAAAAGAATACAAAGGAAAATGTGAACAAACACTAAGAATGTAACAATCCTGCAGTCAGATATCAACATGTAAAAATGATGCCTGTTGGTAGTTGGTTTTATATAGTATTGTTAGAACTAGTTTATCTCTTGCAATTAAAAAATGGTGACAATAATTTTGCAATTGCAATATCGCTGATGATGTAAGCTTGACAAACAACATGGCAGAGTTGTTCTCGTCTTCCTTCACTATCTTCCCTTATCTGATTTATTTTTGGAATAGAATTGAAGGGCTTTGTCTATAGGGATGTTGTTGTCCTGTATAAGAATGAGGCTCAGTAGCTTTCATCTAACTCTTGTAAATAGTTTGTGATATAGGTTCTTCTTTGCATATCTTGTATAGCTTTTTGTTGGATATTTTCTTAGGATAGTGTATATTGAAAAACCTTCTCAAGTGTTTTCTGTGGAAAATGTCAAATCAGGCTAAACACAAAACGAGCAGGAATTGTATCTGTAGTTGGCAGATGTTATCAAGTAACAGACATTTTGCTTGTAATCCATTAGTGAAGTAAGAATTCAAAAGATGAGTTTCTCGTGTTGGTGATGGAAAAGTTAAAGGAAATGAAATGGCTTCTCCATGCATGGCACCAGTATGGAAAATTTCTCACCACTCCATTAAGTAAATATGGAAACTTAATGGAGGGTTTTGCCCTGGAGTAAGTAACAGAAGCTTAAAATCAACATTTGTAAGATTATTTCCTATCACAGTGCCTCTGTCACTAGGAATCTCCACATTAGGGTTAGGCAACCTACAGCCTGCAGGCTAGATCCGGCCTGCAAAAGGATTTTGACCAGCCCGCAAGCAAATTCTTGGATTTTATGCTTACTTTTTATTTTTGTACCTCAATTTTGTATTTCAATCAGGACAATATAAGATTAGTGAGGTCAACTTCTGGAGTTCTATTGTGGTTTATCATTAAGTTCAAAAATTCATACATGGACATTTGGTGCCCAGGTTCTTTTCTGAGGTTTTCGTTTCAAAGATTCTTCACGTCTTTTTAATAGATTCAAAAGATCGCTGGATTGAAATAAATTGCAACTAAATTGGGTTCTTTGATTAATAATTTGCATCTTTGGTTAAGCACAAATAATTTTCTTGCATGCATTATTCATTGATCTAAGGCAAAATATAACTAGGTGTATTCAAATCGATAATTTTGATATTTCATGCTTTTTATGGCATTTATCTGGCCCACCACCCACAGATTATTACATGATCTGATCTGCAGTGGGGAAAAAGGTTGCCAACTTCTACTCTAGACTGAATTGATGACAATGTCAATGTGACACCCCAAAGAAATGTTTTAGTAACAAATACTTAGAATGTAGAATGCAGATCAACTCAATAGTTGTTTACAAATCAGGATTGACGGTCACCAAGATGTCTAATATTTCTCTAGGAGGGAACCCTAAAACAATTTTTTGTCAAAATATCAGTGATGAAGTGTTGTTACTATTATACTTTTATTATTACGGATTAATTTCCTGATTTTTGTTGTCTTTATTACATTTTGACCTTTGTACTCTTCAGCCTTCAATGAGGTCAATGCTTAACAATCTTATAATCCTCATCTGCTCTTTGGATTAATTTTTATGATTTATTTGAGTACAAGGTCTGTCCTGAAAGTATCCAGCCATTTGATATCAATGAAAATAGCCTACCTAGAGCAGTTGGTACTTAGTCCCTTCGAAGTACTCTCAATATGACCTCGCTAATCTGAGTTTCTCTTACAATTTTCAAATCAATCTGCAAAGAATCTCCTTCAGAATTTCCATCAGCAACCTTAACACATTGTATCTAATCTCACATGGTCTATCTTAGCTTTGATAAAAGCCAGGAGTTATAAGGGGCTATGTTGCAAGAATGGCGGACAACCGATGGACATCACGACTCACGACATGGATCCCCCAACCGAGGCATAATATTAGATGGAGAGACAAGCAAGACAAGTTCAGGAAGTACTGGCTCCGCGACGCCCATGATAGAGAAGTGTGGCAAATCCTGGGGAAGGTCTATGTACAATGACGGATGTTAAAAGACTGATGATGATGATGATATCTGGACTGTAGGGCTGCTGACAGACTAAGGTGATGTAATAAATAACCCTGCACAAGACATGAAGAATCTACTCGCTCAATCACAGTGAATGCAATGGTCCTACAGTACATAGTTTCACTCAATGGGATCTCACAGCTAACCGAGCAATCCCACAGTTGTGTATGTTCATACATGTGCAGCAATATACCCTCTGATTGGTCAAGGCCATGCAACTAGCTTTTGAGATATTCAAAATGGCTTAGTACTTTCAGGACAGAACTCATATTTTCATTTTATTTTACCAGCTAAATTCTATTCTTACTTTTCCAAATCTGATTTTTTCAGCTAAGTGATGAATGTTGACTGAATCGTGTCTAACACAATAAAAATGGCTTCACTGGATACCCAGTCACATTGTCCTTTGCTGCTTTTTTGTTGAAACTCACTTGGAGGGAATCAGAGCTCAAGAGATAGACTTTCCTGCTGGAAACAATACTCTAAATCAATTCTTTTTTTTTTTCAAGAAATTAGAAACTTTTTTCTTGTAAATCTCCAACTTGTACTTGAGGTGCCATGGGTAGGTGGAGATAGCAGTCGCATTGTTCTGGGCAACCATTTTTATTCACCTTTATTTTTTTTAAGAAATATATTCTAATCCACTTCTGACTTGTCAGGCCAGTTAAAGTTTCACCAAAGCCTTGTTAAGTGTACGATAAGGGAACTATTTTCCTTACTCAGTCTATTGCCAGTCTCTGATGCCCTGCTATTTACCCATAAATACAATATTAATCAACTTAGAAGAACAATTATGTGTTAATAGGATGCATGTCAAGGAGGTTTTTTGACAATTCAGCTCAGTCTTTTTGTAATTTTTGTTGTACCCAAAATGTTTTGGCCAATCTGTTCTATAGCTTTCTTCAGATGTTCTATTCATATGTGAACAGAGGGTCTCTTTTCCTAATGGTTGAGCAAAAAATGGTCACAAACAGAATTTTTTCTTTCCATTAACGTAAGGCCTGTAAAGTAAGTTGGAAATGTTTTCAGTTCCTTTCTCTGTTGAACAAAGAATTCCTTACCGTGTCCCTGTTGAGCAGCAGAAGCTGCATCAAGTTGAAATCCCACTGGTATGACTTACACGTATAAGTGACTACTTGATATATGCTAATTCTTTCAATTGTCTGAAAAACTCTTTGAATGTTAATGACAATTCTCAAAATTATTGCATAATTATTCAAATATCCATAACTAACAAACTTGCACATGCATATGTTGAACTATTTTGTATCTGAAAAGGTGGGACATGATTTTAACATCATCCAAGATGCATGTAGTTTTAGAAATGTCTACCTTAGGCCAATTATAACCATAATAGTTTCCATGATTTAAGCACAGAAACTTTATTCCATTTCATTGATTCTGACTGGAAATAATAAAACTAAACTATCTTTATGATATGAACTCATTCATTATTTTATATTTAAATATATTCAATTCACTTATATTTTTCTTTAAAACTTGCTGAATATAATAACAATAACTGAATAAAATTGCTTCCAGGCAACTCCATTTTGAATGTGAATTTTAGTGAAGAGTTTTGCTTCAATATTTAATTATAGAGAGATGGATTTATAATCTGACAAATTCAATGTTTAAATAAAAATTCAAGGGGCATCATTTCCACAAGAAGGACTTACAAACACATAAATACAATACATAAATGGATGAATAGTTATCATCATTTTTCGGATTTTTTGTAAGTTTTCAAACAAATAGCCTCAACTATACACAGACAATTTGATGTATACATAATAAGTATATATATTTGTTTTTCTAGCATATCTAATATCACCAATAAAAGATTAAATAGTATGTTCGCCAAAAAGAAAAACAAATGTTTATACTTATTATAACCGTGCTACTAAGGATGTCATTAAACCGGTCAGTTTTCATGAGAGTGAATACACTTTTCAGAATGTCTCAATCTACACAACTGTTTATAAAACTTTTGTCTTATATTTTTATCTGTGCTTATGTTTGATAATAGGGTGTGAAGTGGTTGAACAGTTAGTATTCTTCTTGCAAAAATGCTCTTGGGAAAAGCAAGAATCAACCTTATCTTTGCCCAGCTATGGGTAAATAGTCAGAGAGACTGAGCTCTCTGGCTGTGGTTGGCAACCAGTGTAGGGGACCGACAACTCTGATTTCAAACCTGTCATAAGAGGGATGGGCTCTGTCAGACTATTTCACTTTTGACGCAGCCATGATAAAGTACCCTTACAACCCAGCATGGGATTATAGGATTTTATTGCATTGTTTTATTGTGATTGCCTTATATCTTGTGCCACACTTCCTGTTGGGAGACAGGGAGGATATATTTCCAGGGGTTGGGTGAAAGTATATAATGTTCGTTAAATAGCAGCAACCAAGTTATCAACAAAGAATTACACCATCTTTTTACATGGATGGATTAAGTTGGGGTTACACAGAAGAATTATACAGAGCAATTATATTTTATTGACTATGAGGCTTCAACTTTTGATCCCCCCCAGGTGAGAAGACCAGATTCGGGGGGAGAAAGGGGCATTGCCCAGTCCTTACCCTTCCCAGCGGGTACCCATGGTAGTAATCGGTTTTGTATTAATGGTGCCCAATTTCTTTCTTTCTTGCAAGTTTTTTAGGTTCTTCAATCAATCAAGTGGTAACCAATTTTAATGCACATAAATGTATGTGTCTGTATGAGCATATGCATGTATGTGCGTTTGTATGTAAATCTGCATGTGTCAGTATACGTGCATATGTATAAAAGCATGAGTGTATGTCAGTATGTATATATGTATGTGTAGCAAATACCAAGGAGAGGAAGTTCACTTTCTCTCACATCTCTGGATACAGGTGTAAAAATTAGGGCACAAAAAGGAACTAAAATTTTAAGCAGAGAACATTTTACTCTCTCAGAATCTAAATAGAAAAAAAATAGGTCCGCATAGTCACTCAGTGGAAACTTTGAACATGACCAACCTTTTTGGGCACCACATCATGTTGGAGATGATCAATTAAATAATTTGAAAGAGTGTGATCAATGAATCTGGCTTTCTGTTGGGAAGTGAGTGCCAAAAAAATCAAAATTTTAAAAAAACAAGCATTAATACTGTCTGGTACAAACCAGGGGATCAATTTAGCATGAACTTTACATTACAAACTAAATCCCCACTAAAAACCTATTTGGGAGGAATTCCAAAAAAAACAATAAGACCATTTTTTTTCCAGAGATGATAGGGAGTGAATTTTTAATTTTTTAGCTCTCTAGTTTCACTGGTGTTCCCACAAGCCATGATAATTATATAGCCAGATGGATCCACCAGAAAACTAAAGAAACCTAGGTTGACATTTTTGGTGACTGATTTTGTTGCTAGTTTCTAATGAGAAGAAGAAGAAAAATAATTGGATCTAGAAAATGATTCATGCTGTGAAAAACAGACTGCTGGTTTAAGATTTGTGTCTGCACTGATGCATGATGGGAATCTTTTTATTAGACTCTAAACTCAACAGGTAATTTACCAAATAACAGCTATCATTTTTCTCAAGTTGAATACAGATATTTTGATTTTGAAGTGTTTTTTAACAAAAGATTTTTTTATTCAAATATTTGTTTTATATGCCAGAAAACATGATACTTTTATAAAATCCTGCCGAAAAATCAATCCAGCTCTCTAAGTGAAACTGTTAATCTTCTTAATTTCAACTTAACAAATAGGCAGTAGTTTCCATCCCTGTCACTCCCTATCATTCCCTGCTACAATACCAGAAGTTCTCAGACAAAGTTTTTGCATTGAAATACTTCAGTAACTTGTAGCAGAGATAGTTTTTGTACCAAACTATTTCATTAATGTGTGGAAATGTATTGTAGGGATATTTAAGGAGTGGGAAGGATAAAAAGTACTACCCAAACAAACTCAAAAAGCTTATAAAATTGCCCTAAATTTTGTTTCGTCTTTACTTCATTATTTACTATCATTATTGAACCTGACCATTACTTCAGTTCCGAGTGGTACAGCAGTATAGACAAAGAATATTTGAACAACTTGATTTGCTGTTGACATAACCCTTTGTGCAGAGAACCTATACAACTTTCAACTAATGCTAGACAAACTAAATGAAGAGAGCAAGAAAGTCAGCCTACACATGAACTTCAGTAAGACAAAGATCATGTGCAACAATCACGTCAGAAATAAGGATACAAAGATCAGAATCGAAGACATTATAGAATCCATTAAAAAACTCAAATGTCAATGGGCCAGTCATGTTACAAGAATGGCAGACAACTGATAGACATCACAACTCACATCATAGATCCCCCAGAGACCACATGTGCAACCAAGGCCAGCAGAGTACTAGATGGGCTAGACAAATTAAGAAAGCACTAGCTCCATAATGCCAATAATAGAGATATGTGACAAGTCCTGGGGAGAATCCATGTCCAACGACAGATGTTGAGAGATTGATGATGATGAAAGGGGTTGAGAGTTGTACATGTTATCAGCCTCATTCTCTCATCCTTGCTTGCCTGGATCAAGAGGCAAGACAGAATGAGTGGAGACTAACCACTGGATGACCAGGGTGCTCAGCATGTCACACAATGCTTTCTATGTTCAACAATTTATTGCTGATTATCACTCCTCTGGCTGTTGAACTAGCTGATGGTTTATTCTGTATAATCTGCCATATCTAGTGAGAGGGTTGTCTTTCCAAGCTTGAATTCAGTGTTGTCCGTATTTCAGACTGGTAGCCAAACAGGGTTGAAGAGCCCAGTCTGCTCTACTATTTGTTCATGACTGGAGAAAGAAGAGATGAACTCATGCCTTTTCCAAGGGCACTAGTGCAAAATGAATGCAGCCAAAATTTGAAATTTATTCACTAATTCCATTCTCTGTGCTATTAACCGCTGGGCTACCTGCAGCTCCATTCTCAGTAGAAGATCTGAATGTATGTTCTAAGTTTCTTAATACTCTGGGTTTAAAGTTTTATCATATCTAGATTAGCTGTCAAATATCATCAGTAATCAATGTCTGTCAGCAAATCTTATTTGAAAAAAAAAATAGAATGCATTCAGAGGATGTACACCTCTGCCAACACCGTTCTCACTGGAAACTGAGTCAAAAGCTATTCATATATAGCTATGATAATGGGGAGGTCATTTTAAATAAAATCCTTGATATGCCCCAAAATTTAATTATTCCTTCCCCAGACCATGTTCTACCGAAATGCCACAGAAATTTATTGAGAACTTTTGGAGATATTTTGTGAACAAATAAACAGACACTAGTTAATACTTGGTTGGCAGAGGTAAAAAGGAAAAAAACAGTATTTAGCTTTGGGAAAGTCAGACAACTGATAAAGTGAAAGGAAGAAAACAAAATAGATAAAAAATTACACAGTAATATTTGAGATATCTCTTGCAGGAACATTTCAAACTATCTAAAATATCACTTATCAAGTATCAACTTTGCCCATCTGAGAAATCATAGACAATTTCTTATTAATAAATTACTTATTCTCTTATAATTTTTTGTCAATGAGTCTCAAGATCTTACTTGTTGCTTTCATTTTTAGTACTAAATTTGAAGCTTTTGTTTATACTTACTGACTTTTATCATTTCATTCTCAAATATGTTTACTACAAAAACATTGAAGGTATAGCTGGCTTAACGGGTAGCAGCACAGAAAATAGAATCAGCAGACAAAGTTGAAACTCTGACTTAGATAGTTTGCATTCACTCCTCACTAATGCCTTCAATGAATCCATCTCTTCTCACGGTAAATAGCAGGGTAGACTGGGCTTTACAGCCTTGGCTGGCAATCAGTATAGGAGAAAAAATACTCTTAATTCATTATATATACATTAGCCAAATAATCAACTGTTGGGACAGGTATTCAGTTAGTCTATATAAGTGGTAGGTATAATTTTGACTCACAAATATAGCTTGTAAAATTTCAAATATTGGTCATTATATATGAAAAAATTTGATTCCAACTTATAACTTCATTCAAGCAAATTCAAATGGTAATGTCAAGGGGAGTAACGTCTGGTAAAATTTATGCCCCTGCCCTGCATATTTTGCTAATTTGAAAAAATGTTTTCATTAATTAAATTCAGAGAAGAGTTCCATCTTAAAAGAACCTAATTCATGGAAGAATTCCACTGTGGTTGCAAGTAGTCTACAAATCGAAGAGTTAAAATCAGTTTTAGATAGGTGCACACAGTGCATAGGTTCATGAAAATTTGGGAAAATCATATATTGCTATGCCATTTCTCAGCAGGTCAGGAGATTTCAATGTCTTTCATAAGATTTTCTGCTTAAAACTTTTTTTTTCACAAATCCCCAGGTAAATTTGGCAAAAGAATTTGGCACATAATATATTGGTCCAAACCCAAGAAAAGTTCTCAATTTTATTTTTAACTCTTGGTCATATTTTGTCTACTGCATATTGAAAAACCTCTTTTTGACAAAATTCAGTTGTGCCAAAAATCTAGCCAGACGGAAATGAAACATTTGGGGCAACAGAAATATCCAAGAGAAAAAAAATTTTGATTCTTACAATCTACTATATAGAAGTTTTATCCAACACAACATCAAATGTTGAACTTTGATCTTTGCCAAACACATACATATTTATGTATATATTAGTGTATTTAGAGAGCAGTTTTTCTTTTGTACAGGTTTCATTAAACAGTATCTATATTTCTGGTTGATTCAACCTTCTAGTAAGATTTTCCAACATGTGTATATATATATATATATATATATATATATATATACATTAGTGTAATTAGTGAGCAGTTTTTCTTTTATACATGTTTCATTAAACAGTATTTATATTTCTTGTTGATTCAACTCTCAAGTAAGATTTTCAACATATATATACATATTATAGATTGTGTTATATTATATTGAAACCGTTATTTGAAATAATCTCCCATTATTGTATGGTTAATGCATCACTTGGCCTAGACAACGAGAATAGAATAAACAACTGAAGAAGATTGGGCTTCTACAGAAATTGAACCTGTGACCAATAGGGCAACAACTTCAATGCTCTTACCATTTAGCTAGATGGTCGCCAGTAATGCTAGGGCACAAATAACCGCCTCAACTCCTAATTTTCATTTTTGCTCATTCATGGTCTATATCTGCTCTATTTGTTACTTTCAATGTGACAGTTATGCTGTTAAGAAATGGATATATGATCCAATAGAATTATAATAAATTGGGTTGTATTATACTGAAATGCTTATTCAACTTCCTGCAGCAGAAGCCCCATTTTCTTTAATTGTTTATTCTATTTACATTGTTTAGGCCAAGTGATACATCAACCATGCAATAACGAGAGGTCATTTCAAATACTATTCCAATATGATATAACACAATTTATAGTCATTCTGGTGGATCATAGATCCATTTCTTAATAACATATATATATATATATATATATATATATATATATATATATATATATATAAAATGGACAGTTTATGTCCAACAGAATGTGATAATTATAAAGACTTTGGGGGAAACTATATTTCATCTGGCACTGGTGTTGACTGAATAGCATATCGAACAGTCCACGATTGCATAAATGAATAATCAGTGTTGAATGAAATATAGTTCCCCCTCTAATGTCTTTATAATTATCACATATATATATATATATATATATATATATATATATATATATATATGAACAATAATGAATGAGACAAACTCCTGGGTAAAAGTATATGGAGACTTTATTTGTTGATTTGTGAATTTATAAATGAAATTAATTAGTATGCTATACATGTTCCAGGAGGGGTTCCCATCTTCAGTAGCATCTTGACCTAACATGTTAAACAATGCAGTGTTGTAGGGGCACAAAAGATGACTACATCATGAGTGTGTCGAGAGTGAGATAGCCTGACAAAGCCTATCCTTCTTCAGGCTGATTTGAAATCACTTGTCTTTCCTAAACGTATCAATGTGGAGTGAACTCAAACTCAGTTAGAGTTTGAACTTGCTGAGTCCATTCTCTGAGCTGGTAATCGTTCAGCCACGCTGCATATCCACTCAATTAGTAAACATCCATAAAGCCTCTGTCCATCCAAGGGCTTCCAAGAATGTATGAGCGACTAGAGTAAAGCATTCCAAAATTAGTGGTTCAGCCAACCAAAAACAAGAAACCATTCCAGTCGACTGAGAAGATTTAATGAGACATGCAGTCTGTAAATATCTGAGGTCACTGGTTTGCCACAAAGTCACTATCCACACAGTAACTGTCCATTCCATTTCACTGAATGATTCACTCAAAATACAGGATGTAAATAAAAACAGTGGACAGGCAAGCATGTAAAGATGTAATCAGCAGCAGTCATTACAACTTCACCTGCTCCTTGCTTGGTCAGTTGCTAAATAGTAATTTAATTTTTCACAATATTCAAGCACTTCAAGGTCAGATTTTTGGATCATGGTAGATTTTTCTCAATTTCATGGATAAGTTTGCTTTAGTATCAAATAAACCAAGAGGCAAACAAGCAAAGAAGTGAGAACTGATTAGACATCTGAGTATCTTAAGTAGTGACCATCTCTATCATTCTACTTCTGTGAATGCATCACCGATTGCATAAAAATATTAGGGTGTATCAAAAGTATTTTTGATTTTTAAAGACTTTTGTGTTTTTCAAAGCTTATGTAATGTTCCACATTCAGTACTTTTGATAATTCAAATTCTTCAGAAAGTTTTCTTGGTTTGGTGTTCAGGTTCTCATTAACTTTGTGTTTCAAACTATCATAATTGAAAACTGATGGTTGTCCACTTCTAGGCTTTCAAGGTAGAAGTCACCATTCTAAAAACGCTTGAACCAGCTTTGGGCCGTACTGTCAGATATTGTTTCATTTCTTCAAGTTTCCAAATTCTGCAGGGAGCTCCTGTGGCTTTAAGGACCGGATTAAAAAGATGCCTCAAAATTGCTAGAATCTCAATACTTGTATCCATCACTACAACATCTGAAACAAAAAGTACAGATGATTAGTGTTGACAATATGATATTATCATTGTTAATATTATTGAACAACCTTAGCCCCAAAAGGTGGTAAAGTGTCCAATCCCTTTTCATATGTGTTTGTGTATCTATGTTTGTGTGTTTCAGTACTCCTGACCATACCATTTTGTCTACAGACTTGAAAATTGGCATCAGTACCCTGCTAGACCCATTCTAAAAATTTCTGTTGATTTTTAGAAAAAAAAGCATTTTTGACCTTTTTTGCACCTCATTTTGCTGGGTTTATTGATAACACCAAGATTCTGCAGAATGTTAATGTTTCTAGTTGTTATCTTACTCTATTTTAGATACTTTCTAGAAGAAAATGCCAATGATGCCATAAATAGAATTCATTCTGACCATGTCTATTCTTTAATGGAAATTTTTTTACATAACTTTGAATTTTGACACTGAGGTTGTTCAATAATAGACTGTAATGATGGGTTGTTGTTGTGGTTGCAGTTGTTATGTCGAAATTAATAACAATAATAATAATAAAAATTACAATTTGTGTCATAGATAGTTTTTAGATGTATGTATGACAAAAGCGTTGAAGTAAAGGTACGTTAAAAACTACATATAAGAATTATTTTCTGTTAAGGTAAACTGTTTATTTCTTCTATTTATTCACATCAAGAAAACGCTGTCGTCCAACTGATATCCCCATACCTATCCCTTAACCCATTTCATCATAGGTGTGTCAGGGGTGAGATTTCAATTCCTATTTGAGCTGCTTTGGAATTAGAGTTGTCTGCCTCCTAAACTGGCCACCAACCATTGCTAGAGAGCCCAATCAGTCCTACTGTTCCACTCATAGCTGGGAGGGGGGCATTAAAGTGATGTGATCACAGACTGTCTCAGCTGGAGTTGGAACGTGGCTTGCCAATTCCATTATCTGTGCCGTTAACCCTTCAGCCTCCAATTAATTAATAACCACCCACAAAGTCTCTATCCATCCACTAACTGACTATTCAGCTCCCAACAACGCATTGCCTAGTGCCTAGAAATACAGAACAGTGCTGGCATTGTCCTAAACAGCTGAAGGGAAGGATTCCACAATTAATGGTTCAGCCAACCAATAACAAGAGACCATTTCAGTCGACGGAGAAGATTTAACGAGACGTGCAATATGTAAAGGCCGTTTCTAGACCGATCAACTCAGAAAGGCTGAAAATGCTGTGAAAGTTATTGAACTACAATTACCAATCACTGAAAGAATTCCTGACATTTTGAAATCAATAAAACTGCTTAATGCTCACACTATGGTAACCATCAATGGGTGATTTAACGAATAAGGAATTCAAAAGACGTCCCGGCTGATCATGACAAGTGGATGGATACAAGGAAACATAATCTTTTGAAAAGCATACTATAGAAAAGTTGTTAAATAACAAGGGGAAAAATCCTTTGTTCTAGGACAAACAAAAATGAACAGAAGAGAAATTTTGTTTCATCCAAACATTTTTTTTTCCATTCTCTTTTCATGGAAACAAATCATTCTATAAGTGGACAATTTTGAAACACAGCGAACCCTTGAATAATACAATGTTCATTAATAAAGTTATTATTCATCTTCCAATGAAGTTGGAAGAGGTATATGTATACATTCATGCTCATTTGTTTGTTCACATAATATCTCCAAAGGTTTGCAGTGAATTTCTATAACATTTTGTGGAAAGGTTGGCCAGGGATTGGAGAAAAATTGATAAGATTTTCAGGTGAATCTAGTAATTCTTTTGATTGGAAGATATTTTTTTGAGTGCTTTTTCATGTATTTATATGCATTCACTCTCATTTGTCTGCTTTTCCATGCAAAATCTCCAAACATTCTCCATGAATTCAATAACATTTCATGTCAGGGTGGACCTTTGGTTGAAGAAGAATTGATTAAATTTTAGGGTAGATCTAAGAATTTTTCCTGATTGAGAGATAATTTTCCCCACATCAAGACAATTGTCTAAAATATAGAAAATCAAAACTCACAAAATCTCTCCTAAATTGTTGCTATATATGAACTGATTTTCATTCAGTTCTTATTTAGTGAATGGCATCAGCTAAGTTATGCACTCTCAGAGAGCTTTGCAGTTGATATAGTATGAGGTATACTTTCAGAGAATTTCAACTTTTTCACTTGTATTTTGTATAATCAAAATTTTCATTTTGGACATTTCTCCTTGAAATCTCTGATCTCTGTTTTTTTCATCCAGATGGCGGTTATAATCCAAGTACTAACATTCTTCCTACACTTAACAGCAATAATACAACAAGATTTTAGAGATTTTAGTGCATAGTTATAACACTGAGTTATAAATACCATAAAAGTAAACATGAATTTTTTTTAACAAAGATGTATGTATTCTGTCATATTCAGCAAAACCCCTTAGTTGGAGTCTTCAGTGCATAGTTCTAACAATGACCTACAGGCTAGACTCTAAAAAAGAATAGTCTCCCAGTCTTTTATGATTCATAAATTGATTTTCATTTACTGCTAATCTCTTATGTATTACACTTTGTATCTTATTAAAAAAAAAGGCAATGGGCCAGTCATGTTGCAAAAATATCAGACAGGCACTGAACATTGTGACACACAATGTGGATCCCAGAAGATCGAAATGAAAAATGGAGGTGGCAAAAAATAAGATAACGTGATAATCTGGACAAGTTCAGAATTTTTCAGCACCATAGAGCTCAGATGGAAAAAACTGACAAACCTTAAAACACTGATTAGTGAAAGCAATAATGATCTTGCAACCAATTTGTATAAATCCATGTTTCGAATTTAATACAGTTTTAGGTCACTATTGTTCAAGCATTTAATAAAATTCATGAATAACAAAATCACTCTATGTAATTGATTAGCACAACTTTAATCAGTGCAGTATTTTTCAAAATTCAATCAACTTTAAACACCAGCTGAGGTACTTGCCAATACAGAGTTGAATATTTGAGGGGTAAAAAAATGGACTAAAGCTTTCAGATCTAAAAAAAATATCATTTTTATACCTTAAAGGGAAAAAGTTTCCCTTCAATGTGATTCCTAAAAGAATAAAAAGTTTCCTTTCACACTTGATACCTAATGAATTATGTATTAACATATAAAATAAGAGAATATGTATATACGGTTTTAGGTCAAAACGTCCAAAAGCAAAAATGTCTAATTCATAAAAAGTCCAATTCAAAAAAAGGTCCAATGAACAAGAGGTTCTACACAAGAATGTCCAATCAAAAATGTCTAAAACGAAAAGTTCACTGCAAAAAGGGCCATTACAAAAAAATCCAATTTCAAAAACATCTAATGCAAAAAGGGCTAATTTATATATATATACACACAAATGCTACATACTAGAATATACACATTCATGCACAGATGTTACGTATGTGCACACGTTACATATGCATATCACATACACTCATGCCACGCATGCACATGCATACACATATATTATCATGTAACTTACACATATGCTATATATACACATTAGCACATGCATGTGATACACACGCATATACACTCACACAAACTATATGCAGATACAAGTCACATACACACACATACACACAACAGACTCACATAGGCATTGCATGTGGTATGTATGAACATCTGTGTCTGTGGTGTATACCGGGATATTATATGCATATATGTATATGCATGTAGCATTCATTTGTAAATAGTGAGTGTATATGTTTATATGACATCTGTGTATGCATACGTGTATGTCTTTAGTGTATATGAGTATAATGCATACGTGTTGAAGTACAAGTGAGAATTCATAGTGTGAATATGTATGCGTGTACATATGTGACAATTGTATGCACATGTGCATGTGAGTATGTTCTATGTACGTATGTGTGTATGTGGGTTGTAATGTATGAAGTACATGTGTTCATGTGCGTCTATATATGGGATGTGTAAGTTCATGCGTATATCTGTATGTGGCAGGAGTTCATGTGTGCATGTATATATCTGTTGTACTATGTGTGTGGCATGTGTTTGTATGTAGTGTTTATGTATATGTGTATAAGGCATAGGTGTACTTGTGTGTATATGTGTCATTTGTTGGCAAGTATGCAATTGATTATGCAGAATGTTAATATACGCTAAGTATGTATGAGACCATATACGTATACACAATTACTTGTAAATACTCATACAAACATATATATGTATATCAGATGTATATATACATATATATATATATACATATATTCATGTATATATGTATATACAGATGTGTGCATGTGAGTATTTCCTGTGTCTATATATAAATAGGTGGTATGTGTGATACATGTGTCTGTGCGAAGTTTGTGTGTATCTCCAGGGCTGGGTTTTGCTTTATGCATAGGTAGTAGGAGTAAAACAATTCTTTTTTCCAGCACATCAGATTGAGAACTGTAACCTATTACTATGAATTTTCTGCATATATGTATATGTCTATTTGATGTATTTGTGGTAAATGTCAATACGTAGTGTGCTTGTATATGTATATATGGCACGTGTGTCCTAATATAAATGTGAGTATGTAACATATGTGTATTTGGTATGTGTATATACAGTATGTAGGTATGTTTATCTGTATGTATCTATATGCTTGCACATGGGTGTACATGTACATATGTGGCATGTATACATATGGTGTGCATAGGTAGTGTATATGTGGCATATACATCATGTGTATGTGTATGTGTGTTTGTTTGTGTGCATATGTGACATGTGTGCACTTGAATATGTGAATATTTAACATGCATATCTGCCATGTATATATATGTATGAATTGGCCCTTTTTGCATTTGACTATTTTACATGTTGATTGTTTCATGTTTGGAACATTTGATATGGAGTTTTTGATAGGACATTTTGACTAAGCACTGTATATATATATATGTGTGTGTGTGTGTGTATTCATTTTGAACAGTGAGGGTCCAGTTTAGCATTATAGTCACAATGTAAATAGACCCTGCTCTAAATAGCTCAATAGAGCATGCATGCCAATTTTGGTCAGGCTGTGTTGATGTTTAAATGGTTTTTATACCGTAAGGGAGAAACAGACAACATAACCTCTTGCATATATTCAGATGAGATTTTAAAAGAGCTTCTAGCAAACCTGCAGGTTCTGTTGCATATAAAGTCATCATAAGTCACCATAATTTTTGGCTGTTCTATTCTCCTGTCTCTCCCAGCTGAATGTGGCATCCTGTACAAAGTGATTACATTTCTTGAGGGGATTCATCAGAAATTACTTTCAACTGAAGATGGCAAAAAAAAAATGATCAGCTACCCATTGTATGAAAAACAAGATAAGGATAATAGTTTCAAAGAATCATTGAATGATAGCAAAGAAACTTATTTGGTTGTAACTAAAATTTTGTCTGGTGCTTCAATTTATTTTAAAAAACAAACATAGTGAGGGTTAAAGATACACAATCATTTATATACACTCCTTCACTTTCAATAATCTTATTCCATCAATCAACAAGTTTCCAAGTACCAGATATATAAAATTCCTTCCATAAGAGATTTTCAACCTTTTCTTTAATTTGTTCATCAAAATGCTTTTGCAAACTTCAAAACAAATGATAGGCAGTTCTAGCAAGGTCAGGAGGAAATAGTGGATGAATAATTTTTTCCCCAGCTTAATGCCTATATAAGATTTTTGTTCAGTTGAGTGGGAAGTATGTATATTACCATGAAGAATGATCCCTTTTCAATTAACTGAAGTTGGGCATCTTCTGACCAAAAAAATGCTGAAGTTGTTGGCAGTAAACTTCAGCAGTTATAGTTGCCTGAGTATAAGAACAGGATTGCTTGCGAATATCAGTCCAAAAAAAAAAACAATCAGATTTGTACCACAACCCAATATATCTTTCTATGAGTTATTCCTCCAATAAATACTTTCTCAATATAATGCCTATTCTCTCATTTCCAATGACTGCTCATAGTAACTTATCATGACACCCAACAAGTATAACCTGAGTCTTTCAGCCTCTCATATATAATACCAGCATACTAGACAAAGTCATATTTGGATACTTTCTTTTGGGGAAAAAAAGTACATCTCGCAGACTTGCAAAAATGGTAATCAATATTTAGGACCAGAAGATGATTATGTCACTTTCTTTTTCAATAGTAGAATGTTATTACTATGTCTGACTAATTAGTTACAGCCTTAATCAATTAGTTAATTAATTATAGGCAATGATTAGTCTCATGTTTTTTTATGGCTACAATCAATCTTTCATAATCACCTTGTTAATTTTGTGTAAGGGATTGAATTAATAAATTCAGCTTAATTCTGGTTGGAATAATTAGGAACAAACACAAAATGTTTACTTACAATCACTCTCGAAATGGGCAATATTGTCCCAATAGGATGTCAGTTGAGTTTGGGGATTTGAAATATTGTCACATACAAATATAATTTCTTCTAAGATATTTGAAGTCAACAAATGAGAGGGAGCTTTTCCCACTTGGTGAATTATAAAACATGTATTAAAAAAAAATGTTTTAATTATCAATTTCTGTTCCCACTATTGTGTTATTTCATTATTCAGATATGTATAGGTTGTGTTGGGGCTTGAAATATCCACTGTAAACAATTTAATATGGAATTTACTTGGTTAAGTCAAGATAAAGCATTACATAAAGGAAAGTGATGTTCATTGTTGAAGATATATATATATATATATATATATATATATATATATATATATATATATATATATATACATACATATACATATATATACATACATATACATATATATATACATATACATATATAGTCAAGCTACTTGAATATTTATTTAGCTAAAGGCATTAGTTAATGTAGAGCAGTAATTGTCAATAGGGGCAATATCATCCCCAAGGGAGGGCAAAAGTTGGCTGATCTTTTAATATATCGAAAAGGAGGTAATAGGAAAAAACAGTTTGAGAGCCGTGAGGTCAATGGTTCCCTAACTTTTTCCAGTCATGGTATCCACAGTGTAAAAGTATTTTTTTTTTTAATTGTACTCCAACTTGGAAAATTCTGAACAAATACATTTACATTCATTTGGTTAAGTTAGTTGGATTAACAAATAATGAATCATAAAATTTAAATTCATAAAATTAATACCAGTAAGAAAAATGTATACCTGTACAATGCATTAATACTCAATGTAATCATATTAAGAGTGCAGCATTAACATATTCTAATTCATAAAATGTTGTATATTTATTCCTTTTTTTGATGATCATAATTACAATTGGGATTGGTAAGTGTGTTGATCGCCTAAAAGCTTGGAATTAAACTGGAAACAACCTCTCTCATTTCCTGTTCCCAAAGGTATATGAACAAGGGAGGGTGGGTAAGAGCTCCCCAGCCCCATTCAGGCAAAACAGTGGTTGAAATTTGTGCAATTGATAATTTTATAACCAAAAAAAGGTAGAAAATGCTATTTCTCTTAAGTTGCATGTTAAATGATTTGTACAGTGTATTTTCAATTGATAAAAAGACTTTTTATTGGAAATTAGTACTTGTGTTTTCATTCAGCATGAAATTTTGGCCAAATCAAACCCTCTATGCTGTATAACAAGTTCCCATATGCCAATGTTGTTTCCAAATTAATTTTAGCATGATAAACCCTTAGCAGACATTAGTCATTTCAAGTGGAATAAGGATTGGCTCAGCTTCAGCACATAGCAGACAATATTCATTGATATTCAAAACTCAATTATGCAACTCTATGTACCAAGAATGTTCAAAACAATTCAAGAACGATTCAGCGCATTGAATTACAATTGCCTGGAATTATTAAAATCATCAAATATCCTTCAATACCCCTGGGAGGTAACTGCAGTACCTCTGGTTGCCATTGCACAATTTGGGAATCAATGACTGACACAATATCCATTTGTTCTCTGAATTCAAAGTTCCTGATTTTTGATTGTCAAATGCTGATTTTCAAGCTCTATACTTATATCTGATAAAGAATTGAACTTTGGAAATGAATATTCATGTGGGCTTACATTAATGCTATATTTACTATAGAATAATGTGTTGTCAAATATAATGCGAACCTCACTTTTTGTAGCTAAAAATCAGTCATACATAGTACATACATATATATAATTTATTTTTACACTCATGTATAACGCTTTTCCCTAATTTTGAGCCTGATTTTTTATATCAAATTTCTTGTATCACTCATGAGTAAATATGTTGAGTATGTCTGTGTATTAAAAGGTTCACAGGTATGTATATCTGCACAGTGGTATATAACCTCTCTCTCTCTCCTCCAGACACCTAATGTATATACTGGTTCATGAGATGGACATTTAGTTTTTTAAAAAACTATGCAAATATTACACTGCATTCAATGTATGAGTATTATGATAAGAGGGCCTGTCTATTGAAGCTCGAAATGGGTAGCTACTGAGTTGTAGTAAGCAGTCGTCCATCAAATATCCTCGTAAACCATTCAATTTGCTTATAGTCTGGCATATGTAGTAATTTTTGGTCATATATATATTCAGGTACACATGACAAACGCATTTGTGACTAGCCTTGTAAAGTTTGAGAAATAAAGAAACATCAGCATCAGTTCTGGTTAGTCACTCAATAGAAACCATCATTTGACCAATGTTTTTTTGGCAACATGCCATGTTGGAAGGGATCAATTAAAAAGTTAGCTGATCAACGAATGAGTTACTCCTTTCTTCTTTTCTTGAGTAATGATCAAAAAGTTTGAATTTTTGAAACAAATCCAAACTAAGGGACCATTTTGGCATAAATTTATAGCCCACCTTATTATAAACCAATTATTGGGAAGAATTCTCAGAAACCAAAGAAAAAAAAATTTTTTCAAGCAATAATAGGGAGTAAATGTTGAAATTCCCAGCCCTATAGCTCCTTTTGTGTGTCCTGTATGCATGATATATAGATAGCCAGACTGACTACA
Source organism: Thysanoteuthis rhombus (assembly GCA_963457665.1). Classification (NCBI taxonomy): domain Eukaryota; kingdom Metazoa; phylum Mollusca; class Cephalopoda; order Oegopsida; family Thysanoteuthidae; genus Thysanoteuthis; species Thysanoteuthis major. The sequence goes on from OY735235.1 coordinate 26,841,737, forward strand.
TTGATAGTTTTAGAGACAGTTTTGGTTTACATCTCTTAACAGTGGTCTCAATTTCCACACACACATACATACACAGTCAAAATGCAGTGAACAAATGAATAAATAGAGGAGAAAAATAGTCTATCCATGTTGTACATAATGAATAATTATATATATTTAAACATACAGGTTCATAAATTTCACTTATCAGGATTTTTTTTTTGTTTAGCTCGAATAAAATTTGTTGATTTTTAAAAGTTGTAGAAAAGTTCAGTACATCATCATGTCTTGAACTGGCAAGAATATGTGGCTAGGGAGAGGTGGGTGTATGAATTAAGGGTCACTGAGGAGGGGGGTTCTCATTTTTCCATAGGTAAATATCTGCAAATCATTTTGACTCAAGTTGACATGTCATCATCATCATCATCATCATCATCAGTCTTTTAACGTCTGTCGTTGGACATAGACCTTCTCCAGTGTTGACATGTACAGAACTATAAATATTCAAAAAATAGTTTGACCAAAAACAACAATTTCTACATTTTTTAGGAAATAAAACAGTTTGCTAGTATGCATATTTTGGCTAGGTTCATATATTTCACTTACCTGGATTTTCTTTGGTTTAGCTCCAAAGAATGAGAAAGGAAGTGACAGGGCTTACAATGAAGTCAAACTGAGAGCACAGGTTCTTTACTCATCACCAAAGTTAAGTAGTATTGAACTGGGTCAGTACTTTGATGGGTGTCAGCTAAAGAATACTAGATATTTTAAACAGACTGAGTAAAACTTAGCAAATAATGAGACATAAACTAGGGATATATATATATATATATATATATATATATATATATATATATATATATATTGTTTATATATATATATATATATAAAATCCAGTTCACTCAGGTACCCATAACACTTCATATACAATGCAAAGAAAGAGGAAAGCATATAAGATCCACAAAACTAACACCAAACAAGACAAAAAGAATAACAACACTACTATTAGACACATCACATTACCCACCAACCTCAGCAAACTAGAAATACACATTGCCATTGCCTGACCTCAAGAACCCTCAAAAATTTGGTGAACAAACCACCACACAACCCCAACCACCTGAAGCTGGCATTTATGCAATTCCATGCAAGGACTATGATATGATTTCAACTTTCACAAAGCCCATCACATCAAAAACGTTCATGACTTCTTGACATGCAGATGTATTGAAGCAGCCCTTATATCCCAATGTAATAGGATAACACAAAGGTATTGGACACTTCCAGATTGCAAACCCTCTGAATGCATTGACTTTGAAACAGAATCACATAAGTACAACACATCATAACATGAACATACAAGTAATTGGGTAACACCCAGCAGTCCATTTAAGAAACAGTATAAGCTCAGAATTCTACCAAAGACTCTACTCCTCCAAACAAGGAATACAAAACAATGAACAGGATACGTAAGATGCAAACAATCAGCTTGAGGGTTTCCCACAAGTAACCCTATTCGGTGAAGCAAGCCATCAAATAAACAAAGAAAGGAAAGACCCCTGGACTAGACAACATCACTATGGATCTACTGAAAAAAGCTGGTAAGATCATCACTAGGAAACTGGCTATTCTATTCAATTTATGCCTAAAAGAAAGTAAAGTCTCAGAAGATTGGAACACTGTAATCGTAATGCTTTTATATTAAAAAGTAAACTCAAAAGACCTTAACAACTATAGACCTATAAACCTACTCAACAGCATATACAAACTTTTCACAAAAATCATCACCAACCGAATCATGAGAATACTAGATAAAAACTAATCATGGGAGCAAGCTGGATTTAGAAGAAGCTACTTAACCATGGACCACCTGCATTCAATAAATCTGCTGATACAAAAAGCAGCATCATTCTACAAGGTATAGACCCTGTATATGTCAGAACACTGTGACATATATACAATCACAGAAGCTCCTTCATCAGGCTACATAAAGACTCAGAGCCCTTTCAGCTTCAAAAAAGAGTTAGATAAGGTGATACCAGCGAGCCTTAACTCTTCATAGCCTGCCTCAAGATGATCTTCCGAAACAAAGACTGGGAAAACAAAGGAATCAAAATAGAGGGCAAATATCTGAGCCACCCCAGATTTGCAGATAACACTGTCCTTTTTGCAGAGAATCTTAACAACCTCTAACTAGATGAACTATATGAAGAAAGTCTGCCCACACATGAAGTCCAGCAAAACAAAGATCATATGCAACAATCACATCTGGAATGAGAAGACAAAGATCAAAATCAAAGATGCAGAACTGGAAAAAGAAGACCACAACATGTACCTTGGACAATGAATCTCTAAATAGAGAATCATACTAGGATGGCAAGCCTTTGAAAGAGCTAGCTCAACCTTCAAAAACAAGATCCCATTAATTCTAAAAAGAAGGGTATACAACCAATGCATCTTCCCGATAGTCATTTATGGAGCGGAAACATCAACTGAGAACCAAGCAATGTGTACATGAAAGGATTATGCTCAACCTCACAAGGGGAGATCACAAGACAGTATAACATATCCGAGAGAAAATAGGAGTCCAAGACATTATAGAATCCATTGAAAAACTCAAATGGCAATGGGCTAGCCACGTTGCAAGAATGGCAGACAAATGATGGACATCACGACTCCCAACATGGATCCCAAGAGATCTCATATGCAATTGAGGCCAGCAGAATGTTAGATCAAGACAGGAACTAGACAGTTTCAGAAAGTACTGGCTCCGCGATGCCCATAATAGAGAAGTGTGGAGAATCCTTGGGGAGGTCTTTGTCAAACAACAGACATTAAGTGACTGATGATGATGATGATGATGAGTACAGATACCTCCCCTTTGAAAAAAGAAAAAGAAGTCTCATCCAGCATCAACCAAAAAGGTTAAAAACAATACACCCTACTTCCATCCCACCCCACATATGTCACCAGCTATTGATTAAAGGCTCTATATCACCACTCCAATCCAGAAAAAAAGAACTTTCCTAGGATCAGACCATTTTCTTCCTGACACCTTCAACACTCACAGATACAGATACAAACACCCTCTGACCCCTCCTCTCACAGACATTTCTTAGGTCAAACTTGACTCTCATCTACACAAATACAAACAACTCCCCTCCTGCTCCTGCTAAACAACCTAAAACATTGAAATATCTTCATTTCTTTCCTCAATCTCAAACACGTAAACAGCATACAATTTTCTCAAATGTTGCAAAGTTTCTCAGAAAAAGATGACTGGTAACCATCAAAATGCATCAAAACATACCCATGAACTAATAGGAATTTCCAAGATGTAACATCAGTCTTCTGGCTCCCATTTCCCTCTGTTTGGATTTGTACATTACTTCGTACTAGATATGATCAAAAACAAAAAGTGAACAAGCGAGTAAAGTTTTAATCAGAAGCAGCTGTTTGACCTGCACATCTGCTTGCTTGGTCTGTTGGTAACTTTGAATTTAATCTTACCCAATATTCAAGCAGTGCAAAGCTGGCCTAATGTATCCACTACATGCCTACATACCTCCAGACTTGATTTTCAAATCATGGCAGGGTTTTGTGAACTCTATATACTTATTTGCTGTAGTGTGACAGAAACCCACAAACAAGTAACAAAAAAATGCCAGACTTCAATATGATATATATATATATATTCATGAAAATCTTATTAAAGAATTGAATAGAATAATAGATTTGGC
>OY735235.1:26850455-26975455 GCA_963457665.1 Thysanoteuthis rhombus
TAATCATAGTTCTTTAGAAAATAAGACGAATAAGCAAACAGGTCTGGTTAGTCACTTAATTGAAACTGTCACATGGGCAACATCTTTTGGCAGCATGTTGGAATAATCAATTAAACAATTAGAAAACAGGGTGGTCAATGAATAAGTTACCTCTCTTGCTTTGGTTTGACAGATATCACAAAAAAAGAAAATTCCACCCCCCCAAAAAGAGTGAATGCTACATAATATAAACTGAGGGACTAATTTAGCAAAAACTTTCATTGCAAATTGAATGCACAACTAAAAATCTGTTTTGTAGAAGAATTTTTAAAAAATAAAGAAACATTTAATCTAGACATAGATAACTCCATTGGTGTGGTTTGTATGCATGATATATGCATATATACATATTTGATTAACCATCCATAGCAACTTAAAAACTGAAGAAACCTGTGTTGACTGGTTGGTGACAGTTTTGGTTGATAGTTTCTAATAATTATGATATGAATTTTATGAATAGGAAATGACCTTGACATTGAATCGGAAGGCTGTTTGAAATAAAGTTTTTTTTCTTTTCATGTAGTAATATTTTAGTATCAATGAAAGGAAGTCAGCTTGGGTACAAAAGGAAGCACTCCAAAACTGAAAATGCTAGAATGAATTCAGAGGCACAAATTTAAAGTCTCACGTTTGGTGCATGAAACCTTTGCGCTGACCCTGTAGGACAGAAGAATACAATTATTTCTGATTTTCTACAATTCTTTTTGAGTCAAATATATATGAAAAAGAAACCAAGAATAAAGCTAACATTCTGTTTATAAAATGTTCAGCAGAGATGCATTTTTTCTTTTCATGTGAGGATGATTTTTTTTTATACCCAACCAAATAGAAATAAGACAGGTCTGGTAATCACTAAATAGAAACCATCACATGACTATCATCTTTTGGCAGCATGCCATGTTGGGATTGATCAATTCAAAATTTGAAAAAGGGTGATCAATGAATAAGTTATTTCTCTCACCTTTTGTTGGGCGCTGATTATCAAGATACATCTGAATTTCCAAAAAACAAGGATGAACACTGTCGGACACAAATCAAAAGACCAATTTAGCATATACTTACATTGCAAATTGAAACTTCCACTAAAAACCTGTTTTTTTAGTTGGGGGAGGATTTTCAAAGAACAAAAAAATGTCTTTTCTAGACATGAGAAGGAGTAAATGTTTAACTTTCCAGCTCCCAAGCTACATTGGTGCGACCGGTACGCATGACATATACATAGATAAATAGCCTGTTAGAACAACTTGAAAACTGAAGAAACCTATGTCGACATTGACTTTATTGATGTTGACAGTTTTGGTTGATGGTCTCTAATTCAAAAACTCTGGTAATAGAAAGTTAGAATGATGGAGCATGTTGGAGATTTTTTTAAATAAACCAGAACCGATATTTATCTGACTCCCCATGAGGATAGAATGTAACACAAGGTCAAGTTTAGTGTGGCGACCAACAAAATTACTTCCCTTTGGGGTGCCCTGTGTATCAGGCAATGGATATGCGCCTACCTCTTTACGGACAATAAGGGAGGTGCAGCCTTGGAGGAAAGTCTTCGTAACTAGACATGGTTTTCATACTACTCTTACCATGAATGACAAGCGGGTTGGTAGAACTGGAAAACACTCGAAAGGAACAATCTTTGAAAGTATGTATCACAAGTGATTCTTAGCATTAACAGCGAATACTTATATGAATATGTAACTTTCTATATTTTCACTGTTCATGCCAAAAAGCTGTCACATTGTTAATTTGGACGAATCTTTAAAATTCCCCAATGTCTCCATAAATTTCCTTTACTACTCTTATTCAAAGTGCTATTGATGTATTTGAAGGAAGTTTCTCAGCCATAGTTTAGAGAAGACCATGAAAATGATTACATTTCATTGATGATGCAGAACATTGATCTATAGCAAGAGTCTCCAAAGTGGCTGTAGGCCACATCCAGCCCAAACATTAGATTTTATCCAGTCTGTAGCAACTTGAAATATTTATAAATAATAAAACTGATTATTATTCATCACTACCCACAACAGGGCGGTTTAATCACTGTTGCTGGATTTAAGTTATTCGTGTGTTTTGACATTTATATGTATCTATGCATCCAGATTTTGCCCAGCCAAAATCATTCAGAGTAGAAACTTGAAATTCGGTATATACACTCCCCTCAATGAGTAGAGAATGCATTCATTTTTTTTTTTAAGACTTCCCTTCAAAATGAGTTTTTTTATTTAATGGGGGATTCAATTTACATTGATCACCTTTTTTCCCAATTTTTTCAATTGATCATCCCCAATGCAGCACGCTGAAGACATTGATTATATGATGGTTTCTATCGAGATTTTTTTTTTTGAATCACAAATTTATTTCTCTTTATTTTCTCCCAACCACTCCTCGACAGTTTATATGTGCAGTTAAGTAATTGATTATTTTGATAGGGCATTTGCAACTGTTTGACATTTATACTCATTATATATTGGTTGTTCACATTTTTGAAGATTTATCATCATTACTACCATCATTATCAATATCGAGTTTTAACTTATAGTACATCTGCTTAGTTACTCAATGGAAACAATCATATGACCAATATCTTTTGGCAGTATATAGTGTTGGGGTTGATAAATTATCCTTTTTCTTTGATAGTAATAACTAAAAGAGACTGAATTTAAAAAAAAAATTCAAGTGAATGCTGTCAGACACAAAATAAGGGAACAATTTAGCATAAACTAACATTGCAAATTGACCCCCCCCTCTAGAAAACCTATGGTGGATGTAAAAAAAAAAGCAAAAAATGTTTTTTCTAGTTATGATAAGGGGTAAATGTTTGAATTTTCAGCTTTCTAGCTCTATCAGTGCAGCCTGTATGTGTCATATATACAATGCTAACCAAGCAGTCAGCCGGACCAACTTGAAAACTGAAGAAACCTTTTTTGACAATTTTAATCACAATTCTGATCAATGGTTCCTAATACAATGTGGCCCACTTACTGAAAATTTTGGAGACCATTGATTAATAGTCTTCCATGATGCAATGATGAAGGAACTGTTCTAAAGAGCCATTATTAGTAAGTTTTGTCACCAATGGGTGCACCACAATTGTAGAACTGTAACAAATTTGGTCCATTCCAATAAATACCTTGGTTGAATTATAAAAAGGCTTGACACTGCATGAAAGATACATTCCAGATAATGAGTATACTGTACAGGGAATGCGTGCAATAGGCGGGTATATTTTCTTACTAACATTTAGTTGAACATTGAGATGCCAAACTATTACTAAATGAGATTACTTATGAATAATCGGTCTAGCTAGTGAGTTTCTGTTTTTTCCAGTATATTACATTAGTAAGTAACTAATTGAGATTCTTGTTTTATGTCGTTATGTCTGTAGTTTTGAGTAGTTTTGAATTCAGGTCTTGTCTTTTTAATGCAATCGATTTTTAGTTGTTGGTTAATATCTTGCAGTATATAGCTTAATTTATAGATAGAGCAATTATCATTGTCATTGTTATTAATGAATAAATGCCTGTATGTATCTCTATACAGAAATTTTTTCAATTAAAATGACTTATTCTACAAAGTGTATGTTAATTCAAGTGGTACTATGTGTGAGGCCAAAAATTCATTCTTCCAATTTATCAGTATAGGTAAATATTTGTTGGGTGCATTTTATTTTTTCTAAATTCTTTTATATATTTTGTTTCATAATTACTATAGTTTTCTTATTATTGTTATTTTGTTTTTAGTTGTTAGAAACATAATCTTGTGATTTATAGCTTAATAGGAATTTATTTTTATGCCAGCATTTTGTTATTAGTTCTGTGAGGAGTGATTTGGGATTGAAAAAAGTTATGATCATTGATTTTTATTCAAGGAAAAGGATACATCTTTTTAAAACATTGCTATAAGCTGAGGCAGTTTTTATACTTTACATGTTATTTCTGGTGTTTTTGTTTTTTTTTTTCTTTTGAGTTTTCATCTGTATTTTGGTTGTGTTGGGATGTTTTTGTAGTCTTCATTTATTCATGATAGTTTATGTTGGTAACCCCATTTTTCAATGTTCCGTCAATTATTCCTATGTATTTATTTTTCCTGTAATATATTTAGATTTGGTTGTAGCTTGGTATACAATGTTGAACTTGGGGCAATTACCTTTCAGTTGGCATGTGGATTTTTATCTGCAGTTACATTTGGCTCTTGGTAGTGTTTGTAATTTTTTTGTTATGTTTTTTATAATTTGTGATATATTATCTAAACAACTGTAGCTTATTTTTCATGTGTTTTGCTTAAATATTTTGTGTAGTTTGTTTGTTTGGAAGGGGGCAAAGATTTATCAATCAGACTGAGGAATATTCTGCTTTTATTTATTTTGACAGTTTTGTTATTTGTTATAAACCATATGATGTTTCTTTTTCTGTTTGAAAAAACAGAAAAAGAAACATCATATGGTTATAGATATGTTGTTTTTGTAGGAAATCCGCAGTTTTTATGCTTTTTCATATTCTTCTTTTGTGTCGTTGAAGATTGTTTCCTTTGATGAGTTGTCAGATGGATGTTGTGACCCAATCTATGGTGATTTTTTGTTTTTTCATTTGTTCAGCTCAAAGATGGATCTTACGTTAGAATTTATTTCTTTGAGTATTGTTTTGCTAATTTTTCCTGTTTTTCCTATAATAATAATGATTAGAATAATAATAATGATAATAATAATAATGAGACTCCCTTTCACCTCTGCTATTCATAATGTCATTGATCCCGATCACCATGATCTTGTAGAATAGGAAAAAGGGTTACCAAATATGCAAATAAGACATCTGCCCAATATGGATGACCTAAAGATGTATGTAAAACCAGTTAAAGAGACAGAAAGTCTACTAAATACTGTCAGAATATTTTCTGAGGATATTCACATTTTGATTTTGGACTGAGTAAATGTTCAAAGGTATCTATTGATTAAAAAAACCCAATATCAACTGAAGATTTCCATCTACCATCTGGGGAGCAGATAAGGGAAGTAGATTTAGGTGAAACTATATAAATACTTCAAGATCAACCAGTAAAATGAAATTGAATGATAAGATGAAAGAAAAGGCTGTATCTGAATACTCTAAGTGATTACGATACATCTTGAAATCTAAACTTAGTGGTAGTAATCAAATAATTGCAATTGACACCTTTGTAGCACTAGTAATAGCTTACACAATAGAATAATTGATTAGACCAAGTAGGTATGAAAACCAGGAAAAAGATGACAAATTACAAAGCTCTATATCCAAGAGCAAATATTGACAGACAGCGCATTCCAAGGAAAAGAGGAGGAAGAGGATTCTCAGCTATTGAGGATTTAGCAGCATTAAAAAAACATAGCAGAATGTGTAAATGAAAGTTGAGAGCTACTAATGAAAACGCTATTGGAGGAAGTTCTTGTCAAATATGGTATGCTAAAAGCTGAAAAAAAAAGAAGGTCCAAGGAGAAAGACAGGCAGGGTGAAGGAACAAAACAATACATAAAAATTGACTGAAATAGTTTATGAAATGGATACACTGACGTCTCAGTGGTTTAATACCTGTAACAGAAGAACTGCTTACTGCAGTACAAGATTTAGCACTAAATACTAATCGGCATGTACATCATATTCTTAAAACAAAATTTTCTAACAAGTGTAGAGCCTGTAACGAATACGAGGAAATGTCCAAAATTAGCATGTTTACCTAGAGGGACATAACTCAGTATCAACCACAGTTCATTAGAGTTTATAGAATGTAGCAGGCTTTGAAAGAACAGTGGGTTGATGCATAAACCTAAAAATGCATTAGAAATAAAAAATTCAAATTACCTTATGAATTTAACACTATCACTGACAGAAAAATTACAACCAGAAAGCTAGATATTGTCATCATTAATAAAGAAGACAATCAGACTATATTGACTGTTATCTAATGCCCAACAGACAGGGATATTGAACAGAAAGAAAAGGAAAAATAGAAAAATATCAAGACTTGAAGATGGAATTGCAAAAACTATGGGAAAAATCAATTAAGATTGTGCCAATCATTATTGGAGCATCGGGAGCAGTAACTACAAATCTGAAAAAATATCTCTTGAAACTGAACACCAAGGACATTAGCATTAACCAAATGTAAAAGACAGTACTTTTAGAGACATCAAACATAATCCGGGAACATCTTGAACTCCAAGGATCTAGTTTGTCTAGTGTTGGGGATGAAAGACATGACAACCCTACATTAAAACAGTGATAACCTGGAATGATAATAATAATTATAATAATTAGTAATAAGTAATCCAAGAATGTAATCCTAATCTATTTATAGCAATAAAAAGAGAAAAATCTAAATTCCAAATATAGTAAACTACAGATAAAACGACTATTCAACAATCTAATTTACTTATTTACTCATATGATGTGCAAGAAATAACAGAAAATTCACTAGCTAGTTCAATTAGTAAAAAACCCTCTCATTTAGCACTATTACTATTATTATTATCATCACTCATTTAGCACTATTACTATTATTATTATCATCATTATTCATATCTTTCTCCAAAATTTCCCTTACTTTACCCATAAGTACATTCACAGCTCTCAATTACTGCTAACAGCACTCCCTAACCTCCTACTCTGAGATAAAGGAACCAAACACACAATCACATCACTCAACAAACATTCTAAAATTACCTCTAACCATCCCCCATAACCTAAATCCCAACCAGCATGGCAGGTGATCCCAACTCCTTCCTAACCACCAACCCCTATACACAGAAGGAGATAAACAAAAAAAAATATTATACCATAAAAGCAAAAACCCAGTGGTATATAAAGACAAGAGAAAAACAGAAAACAGTTGTCCGTTGGTCTCAATAACTGAGTGAAACTAATCAGATACCACAAAAATTGCTAATATCCATCTATCTTTATATATATATATATATATATATATATATATATATATATATACATATATATATATACTGTGAATGTTTCACTGATATGGTCATTAAAAAAACAACACTAATCAAATTCACAATAATTTAATAAGTACTTTGAATTTATTGTAAATTTGATCTATTCTATGTAAGAATTGGTACTCCAACCCCTTCATAAGACAAGTGAATAATTTTAACCCTTTCATCAATATACCAACCATTGATCCATTTATTGGAGAAGGTACATTGAGTGCCAAGTATCGTCATGGCAACCAACAACTTTTGCAACTAGTGAGAATTCCTACAGACATTCTTTGACATTCAACACTTGAAGACCAACTGACTGGCCATCCAATGAATTACAAAGAATAGGAAGTCTCACAGAGAGAAAAATTGGACACCGATACGGTTTCCCCCTCGAGGTTCTACTGTCCTAACTGTACAATGCTGTCAATAGATTCAAGTATTAGATGGTAATGGAGCAGTAAATGGAATGAGGAAAAACAGGAATTCTATTGTTCTGATACGGTTGTCTTTTTGTGAATGCGTAGAACAAACTCTGTAGAAGGTTCGATCATTTATAGCAATGGCAAGTCTTTATTAACAACCATGGCTTTTCTCTAAGTCATAGATAATATATTCTTACAGCATCTTCTAAAAGCCACCATGTTGTTACTTATACCAAGGAAAATGTTATAACATCAAGCTGAACTTACCACCAGGTTTCCATGTTTTGCAGTCCAACTGGGACAGTTTGTCTCCACTTGGTATTAATACCTTTAGGAAAGGCATGAATCCACTTCTCCTCCAACTGCGGGTATGTGTAATACATACAAATATAGATTGGATATCCAGCCAGAACAACATAAAAACTAAAGAAACTGATGTTGATGTTGACTAGGTTTATGTTGACAGTTTTGGATGATGTTTTCTAAAAGTAAAATGTTTTTATTCTTTTCGATTTCTTCATACATATGCTGCTATAAAAGATAACAGCAGTGCTTCCAAGAAAGCCTTCATCAGATGATGAGTGTAGCATTTGAGGCTTGAGCATCATTAGCATTAACCCTTGCCAAGCATTTATATATATATAGAGAGAGAGAGGGAAAATGTATACAGATTTGAGTGCAAAAAATTTTCCATCACTTGTAATCCCTTAATGAGGAGAAAACATTCTCTCCTCTTTTGACCCCTTGTGAGGGTAGAGTCATCAAAGTGAGGAAATGGTTTTCCTTCACTTTTGACCCCTCAAATGAAAGTATTTTCCTCTCATCTTTTACCCCTTACAGGGGAAAAATTCCTTTCAATTCTGATCCCTTAAAAGGGGAAAAGTTTCCCTTCATTCATAACCTCTTGAAGAGAGGGAAATTTTCCCTTCACTTTTGATTGATTCAAGGAGGAAAAAGTTCCTTATCACAATTGACTCCTCAAATAATTATATACACACATGAAATGAAGTGATGTACTTGTATATAGGCATATTGAGCAGAAAAAAAGGATCCAGTTTAGCATTATAGTTACATTGTGAGTTATCTCCCAGCCCTTTAGAATCTTTTTTGATTTAAAACTTTATTAAATCCATTAAGTATACATGCCACATTTGGTTTGCCTGCCCCACTCCCCACGTTTAGGCAGTTTCTATAGCATGACAAAGAAACAGACAGGGTGATACTTATGTTTATATACAATTCCAAAAGGGTCCTAAATGAATTGAATCTTTCTACCCTTTCAAGGCCTCAAAAGTGTAGGGCCTTATACCCACTTGATCAGTCAAAAGTGAATGTACACTTTTTTTCCCCTCCATTAAGAGGTCAAAAGATTTTTCACCTTTAAAATGTCAAAATGGAAAGGTAACTTTCCCCAAAGTCAGTAAGCTTTGGTCTTTTTTAAAACTTTTTTTACTGTTTAACCTTCACTTTTGACCACACAAAGAATTATATGTGAACATGAAATAAAAAGATATGTATACATGTATATTGAAGGGAAAGTAAGGTTTCTGCAAAATACTACAGTTACATTGTAGATAGAACCTCCCCACTTCTGAAACCTTGCAAAATTTTTTTTGTCAAAACCTTCCCCTATGTACATTGAGTATGCTTGCCATATTGGGTTGGTCTGCACCCATGATTCATTAGTTTCTATATCGTGACAGTCAAGTAGACAGACAGACGGTGTGACATATCATCACTTATACATACAGATTTATGAGTTGGCTTATTTCAAGTGATATCCAGATGGATAGATTATGTATGTATATACAGAGATATGCACAATACCACACATACATATATATATATATATGTGTAAATATCAAAGTGTGAAATAAAGAAGATTGCTCTTGTCTACAATGAGAACTAGATGTGATGCCCCTACAATGAGAAACTGAAGAAGCTATTAAGCTGCAGTTATGTGAAAGGCATGGGCATTGATGGAATTGCCACAGTGATTGGGGAACATATGCTCCATATAAAGAGCTCCACAACCTCCTCATTGGCTGCTGAGAACAGAGAAAATTACCCCTAAACTTTGAAAAAACAGCATTTATATCTCTCTACAAATATAAAGGAGACAAAACAGACTGTTTAAACTACGAGCCTATCTTCCTACTTTAGATTGACAGAAAAATCTTGGTGTGGATACTATTAAACACTATTAATCCAAATTGCTGGGGAACACTTCCCGGGGAGTCAATGTGGTTTCAGAGCAAACTGGGACACCACTGGTATGGTTTCCACCCAGATAGGTTCAGGGAAAATGCTGTAAATGAAACAGGGGACTTTTGTTGACCTTACAAAAGCAATCTTGGAAAAATTAGGCTTCACCCAAGTTTCTCACCATGATTGTCCAACTCTACAAGGCATAGCTAAGGCAAGTCTGATGTGGTAGCTCTTCCCAAACAAAATGTGTGCTAGTCCCCATTTAGTTTTCAATATTTTTCAGCTCAATGCTGGTTCGTGCTACAGAAGCAATGAATGACAGAAACAACTTGAACATTTGCACGTGGAGTGACAGCAACTATTTCAACCTAAAGTGACTCCATGCACATAGCAAAACCTCTATACAGCTAATCAAAGAGCTCCTGTTTACCAATAATACACTTCTTGTAGCTCATACGGAGCAGCCTTCAAGTAGTTAATGTCCTGCTTTGCAAAGGACATAGAACTCTTTGCTATAGAAGTTAGCATTAAAAAGACTGTCATTTAGCATCAACCTACACAATGCAAAAACACAATTCATCTTCCATCTCCATTGGTTTGACGACACTTAAAGTTGTCCAGGACTTCCTTTACCTAAGTTGCATCTTCCAATGCCAGGCTAGACAAAGAGATAGAGAACAGACTGGCTATGATTTCGGTAGACTGTATTAGCATGTCTGGCGCAGTAAAACCATGTGAAAGACATGTATGGCCAGACAAGAGACATACGTTTAATATAAGAATGAAGATGAGGTACATGTAAGGATAACATAAATACGATCGATCGTGAGAAGTAATGTTAGAAGAGATAGAAGAGATGACTGGTGTCGGTGTCGAAGCGGAGTTTGTCTGAACTGCTTGGATTCCGTATGGTTGGACTGCTCCAAGATAATACGTGGAAACCAGGTTCAGTATGCGAACCTTACTGCCAAGTAAGTGAGTTAACTTGGGGGCTATTCTCTGACACTGATAGACTCTCGACAAACAGACCATGAAAGACAGAGAACATGGAGTTTTATCCATTCGTGTTTCCTGAAGTAGAGAAGTTTAGGGAAGATTATCGTGACTATCGGATAGTAGAAAAGCTTTGCCATTTCATTCACGAAAGTGAGAGGTGATGCACATTTGTAGCATGTGGTGAAGACATGGTGGTGTAGTTGCGAAACTGTGTGTATGTGTGAGGCTTGGTATTGGTGAAATGAAATGGGCAAAGTTAGTACAGAGATAGGTCATGGAGGAAGAATGGTTAAGATCAGATCGGCCAGTGGGTCGGCGAAATGATAACAATCTGAGGGAGAAGGAAAGAGAGAGAAATAGTTGCCAACCACAATGGCCGGGGCCAGAGGCATGACCAGCTAGGAGTCCTGGCGCCAATGCGCCTTGGACCAGGGAGAAGGAAAGAGAGAAAATGGCTGGCTGCAAAGGCTGGGGCTAGAAGTGTAGCCAGCTAGGGGTGCCAGAGCTAATGAGCTTTGGACCATGTACGTCCAGGGGTTTTATAGGGGTCGTTAGAGGAAGTTACATTTTGGAAATCTAGCTAAACAAAGAGTTTTGTATTTAATTCCTAACTAAAAGTATACAGGGCACTACATATGAAAATGAAAGTCTACAAAGCCTAGATATTATCCACATATTACTATATGTGGGTTATATACCCACATCACATACAAGTTCTTGAATACTTTCATCAGCACTACATTTGCACCATCCTTAAAGCTCATTGAAGTGACTACATCTCAAACAATAGGATATCCAGGACAGCCACGACTACAGTCATCGAGGCCGTGCTGTAAAAGACCCAGCTGCAATGGAATATTGGCTGCCCAAGATCCTCCTCTTTGAGGAACTAGTCCATGACCAGAACAGAAGCAGGACCCCGCAAGAGAAAAGATCCTCATCTCCTGCATCACCAACCTGAGACAGTGGATGAGAGAGGCAATGACAGGAATGTGTGGCAACACTAGGTCTACTAAGCAATTTCCCATGCCAAAACCAGGGGCAGAACAAAAGCAGAAGAAAGAAAACATCACCGCAAAGCAGGAGCTCCATCCAGAAGCCAGACTTGCAAATGCTGGAGAAAGAAATAGCTCTTTTGGATCAGCCTCACTGACCAACTAAGAGTCAGAAAGTCATAGAAAACCCTTCCAAATCTTTGTTCAAAAAGCCAAGCCATAATAATGATAATATTAATAATAATAATAATATATATATATATATATGTATGTGTGTGTGTGTGCATATCTATATCTATATTCTTGGAATACTGATTAATATGTTTAATTTAGCCTTGAAAAATGCTATAGTAATCGAATTTGTGAGAATTGAATACATGAAGGAAATTAGATTTTTGTAAATTTTATTTATTTCTTGTGAGATTCAACCTCTTTGCACCTTTGTAAGATGATTTTAAATTAAATTTTTGATGCACATTAATTAAAATTTGTTGTGAAATGCAAGCAGTACTTCATAAAAAATGCTAAAAAAATATAAATCTCAGTTTCAATGTACAAATAAATATATGGATAGATAGATATGAGCTGACTGAATGACAGATATATAGATTAATGCTGAGAGACAAATACATGGATTGATAGTTAGATAAATAGATAGATATCTGTACCTTACATAAATGAATCACTGTAATGTGCGTGAGTACCAGATTTAATCATCTAAAATCAGCTAAAAAAAAAATAGATCTTTCAACAAAAATCATCTAAAAAAAAAAAAAAAAAAATTGGTTCACAACATTTGGAGATTGTTGGTCCAAAATGACTATAGGGACCCAAAAAAGCATATATTTTGAAAAAATAAAAAAAGCATTTCAAGATAGTGTCTAGCGGTATATACATGCAAATTTTCAAAGTTTTATACCCCCAAAATATGACTGGGAGCACCCGGGGTCACATACATACAGATGAGATTTCTTCTCTGGCTGTCATTTTTTTTCTCTCTTTCATCTTATTTTTCTGTTTTTTATCACAACACTCAAGTCATTTCAAAATTTATCCAACAACAGCCAAGTAAGTTACATGAATGGAAATGAATTCTGGTGAGATTTAAACTCACACCCCTTATCCTTGAGAGCCTGTGACAGTGCCTTACCAAAATGAGATAGAAAGATTATCTAAAATAGATAACAATGACAATGATTCATCAAAGAAAATCAAACAACTTAAAAGACTATCATAACATATTACAAATAAAAACTTTTAGTCTTCCTGAATCGCTTTAGTAGTTCATTATATACATGGAAATAAATTTTTCACCCTTAGCTTCCTTTACCTAATTTTCTACTCCAGCTATATGGCTTTCATTACCTAAATTCTGTCTTTGTTTTCATTCTGTTTTTACACTGGCATTAACTCAAGTTAATCCGGCAACCCCTTTTGTCTGACAACCTCTTTAATCCGGTATCCTTTTTAATAGTGGAAACTTCATTAATCAGGCAATACCCCTAACCCTACAACTCCTTCAAAGAACAAATTAAAAAAAAAATTGATTTCTAGGTTGCTAATGCGATATTTAGGCGACAACCACTGTTTAGTTTTGTATTAGCTCAAAAAAAAATTCTGACATTGTTTTTTCTCCAATCTTTCTGTAAATTTTGATCAAAAATCATTTTTTCACTTGATTCATTCTGCTTCCCATCTTTAATCATGTGAAAAACTAAGAAGGAACACTAAAAACTGAATGAAAATCAGTTCATATGTAGCTACAATCCAGGGGAGGTGACTATATAAGTTTTCATCTTTCAATTTTTAGGCTACTGATCCAAAATTTAATCAGTTCTTTCTAAGCCTATGCACCCAAACACGCACTTCTACAAAATGTTATTGAAATTGATTGAGAATTTCTGAAGATACTATGAGGACAGGAAAGCAAACATAACTGAATATGTGTAAATAAATGAGAAAAATAGCTCTAAATAGAAAAGAAATTCTGAATCAACCCCAAAATTCAACTAATTTTCCCTTACCCCATGGCTTACTCTTCGAGAAAATTTAATTGAGAACTTTTGGAGATATTGTATGGACAAACAGGCAGACAACCATGACTGAAAATATGCACCTCTTCCATATTCATTGGCAGAGGTAAATTATTGTCTTATAATGATTCAAATAGCTGAAATATTCTTAAATTAATCCCATGAGACTTCACTTACATTGGAATTTAAACCTGTTGCTTACACATAATTTGATCATGCATAACATGAAGTTTGAAAGAATAAATGCTAATTCAAATTTACAGTTTTCTTACCAATCAAAATATTCCACTGTTAGCAGAGAAGAAGTAAGCTAAGAACCTCCTAGCAGGCTCTATGAGAAGGAGGTGCAAGTTGAGCTACTTGTGGATGAATTTGTCTATATGTGACAAAAGCAGTGTATCAGATGTGCCCAACTGCCATTAAAACTTCTTTTGGGGGTACATTCAGATATTTTTAACAGTCTTAGTATTTGATTTCAACTGGGAATGCAGAAGTAGTAAGGCCTGAGGTTCCTAAAGGTGTCTGGGAATTTCCAGACTATGTATGCATCACACGTACAGGCCACACAAATGGAGCTAGAGTAAACATTTACTGCTTGTTATTTCTAAAAAAAAAAACAAGTTATTTTTCATTCTTTTAAATCCCCCTTCCCTAAAAAAATAGGTTTTTAGAGAAAGATTCAATTCACAATGTAAGCTCATGCTGGATTGGCCCCATGGTTTGTGTTCAGCAACATTCAGGCTTGTTTTTTGAAAATTCAGACTTTTGTTAGCCCAACAAAAGGTGAGAGTTGTAACATTCATTGATCATTCCTCTTTCCAATTTTTAATTGATCACCCAAAATGCAACATGTTGTTAAAAGATGTTGGTCACATGATGGTTTCTATTGAGTGACTAATCAAATCTGTTGAATAATATTATTCATTTGTATATGCATTCATCATAGATTAACTGCATCAGTATGATTTTATGGGGAAGCCATGGAGCCAATGTTAGATAGGCCTATTGCCTGCACTGCTTCTGTATGATTATTCTAGAGTGTGCGCAAAGTATTGATGTGCCTTTTGATCGGATAAGATAATACCTTTATGTGCTTATTATATCAAATTTTCAAATACTATGTTATTTGTTTTTATTTGGGGAAATACTGTGTGTACATAAATTTGTGGACTAGAAAGCACTCAGAAGGTACATAATTCTATGAGTGCTATACACAAACTAAAAACTGAATGAAAATCAATTCATATGTAGCTAGGATATAAAGGAGTTAACTGTGTAAGTTTTGATTTCCATTTCCAGGACTACTATCTCAATATATGAAAAAATATCTCAATCAGAAAGATTTTCCCCAATTAATACCAAAATTTAATCAATTCATCCTTAACCTATTCACAAAATTTCATGGACATTCACTGGGAACTTTTGAAGATATTGTATATAAAGGCAGACAAGCATAATTGAATTCATACAAATAAATGAAAAAATCTCTCGATCAAAAATTAATCTCTGGATCAACCCTCAAATTTGGTCAATTCTTCTATAGCCCATAGCTTATACTTCCAATGACATTGAAATTTATGGATAACATTAGGAGATTCTATGTAGATAAAAATAAGTGAACAAATATACCTTTTTCCAACTCAGATCACTTCTGTTGTTTTTTTTAATTATTTTGTTTATTCATCTTCTGACAACTCTGATTCCAATCCAGAGAGAGAAGTGGATGGATGCCAATTTTCACTTCCATCCGACAGCTCCTGCAGCCAAGCTGATGTCAGAGGTATTATTCTAATTTCCTTTGGACTATATCAGCAATGCCAAGAGGGGGTTTCTCTTGACTAAGCATCCCAAGATCTCTATGGGCTTTGCCCAGGCTTGCATCCTGGTCAGGTCACAAGAGTTGTTCCATTATCTACTGAGGCCATCTATGTGTGTGTGTGTGTGTGTGTGTGTTTTTCAGTATTGGTGTCTGATTGTGTCTGTGTATATCTGTGGATGTAGACATTATATATGTGTATGTGTGTGTGTGTGTGCATGCATGTCTGTGTGTACAGTTATGTATTTTTTAAGGACAATGATTCTTTCCCTCAGCATTTATCATTTCATTTGTAAAGCAAAATCTTTAATAGTGCGTTTTTTAATTTACTACAGTTAAAGTATTGTTGTACAAATTATTGTAACTAAATATAAGCTGGGAAAAAACACATTAAATTATAATAAGACTTAGAATAGTGCAGTTTAGAACAGTACAGAAAATTTTGGAACGAATTCATCACACTAATCAAAGTAGATCTGTATATGCACAGAAAAGGTGAGAGAGTAACAACAGAATGAGTTCCCAGTGGAAAGTTTTACACAAATGACTTAAAGTAGAAAAATTAACTTGGCACCCAGTCACAAACTATTCATATAAGTCGGTGAAATCTGGTGGATTTGCAGAGCAGCCTAAGTCAGTAAAAGCAATTCTGTACAGAAAATATTGTGTAGACAAATTACACACACGTACACATATATATATTTAATGTATCATCCACAGACAGCTGTTTCGATGTATTACATCTCTTCAGTGTGGCTATAGACTTTTATCCCATCCAATACCGCGAGGCAGAATTGAAACCCTCACATCAGACCCAGAGGCCGATATCCTTCCTCTGGACTACGGAACTGGGTGGTCATTAAGGCTGAATTTAAGCGATATATTCATTTTACACAGAAACTCCTCATCCACCAGAGTGCTCTATTCCTATGGAAGAGCATTGCATAAGCTTACAATAGATGAGTTACCTCACTTAAAGATATATATATATATATATATATATATATATATATATATATATATATATATATATATATATATATCTTTAAGTGAGGTAACTCACTTATATATATATATATATATATATATATATATATATATATATATATACACAGTTCTGGTTAGTCATTCAATAGAAACCATCTCATCACCAACATCATTTGGCAGCATGCCATGTTGGAAGTGATTAATTAAAGAATTGAGAAAAGGAGTGATTAATGAAAGGATGACTTCTACTTTTTGTTGATCACTGGAAAAGTTCAAGTTTTTGAAAAACAAATGTTATCACTGCAAGTCACGATCTAAGGGACCAATTTAGCATAAATTTACATAGCAAATTGAACCACCTAGCAAAAATGAGGGGGGATGGTAAAAAAAAAAACAAAAATTGTCTCTTCTAGACATCATCATCATCAACATCAGTCTCTTAATGTCAGTCATTCGATGTAGACCTTCCCCAGGATTTGCCACTCTTTTCTATCATGGGCGTTGTGGAGCCAGTCCTTTCTGAATTTGTCTAGCTTGTCTCTCCATCTAATACTCTGCTGGCCTTGATTGCATATGTGATCTCTGGGGATCCATGAGTCGTCATGTCCATCGGTTGTCTGTCATTCTTGCAACATGGCCAGCCCTTTGCCATTTGAGTTTTCTAATGGATTCTATAATGTCTCGGACTCCTGTCTTCTCCTGGATATATTGTGCTGTCTTGTGGTCACTCCATGTGACATTGAGTATAATCCTTTCAAGTGCATGTTGCATGGTTCTCAATTCGCGGGTCTGTCTCTTGCTTAGGTTCCATGTTTCAGCTCCATAAGTGACTATCAAGAGGATTCATAGGTTGTATACTCTTCTTTTTAGGATTAATGGGATCCTCTTGTTTCTGAAAGTTGAGCTTGCTCTGCCAAAGGCTTGCAACGCTAGGGTGATTCTTCATTTGATTTCTTCTTTTGAGAGTCTCATGGGGATTCGTTGTCCGAAGAAGACGTAGTGGTTTACTTTTTCCAGTTCTGTGCCCGTGATTTTGATCTTAGTGTCCTCATTTCTGACATGGTTGTTGCACATAATCTTCATCTTGCTGAAGTTTATGTGTATGCTGACTTTCTTGCTCTCTTTATTCAGTTCATCTAGCATTTTTTGGATGTTGTGTAAGTTCTCTACAAAAAGGGCGTTGTCTGCAAATCTGAGGTTGTTCAGATATTCTTCATCTATTTTGATTCTTTTACTCTCCCAGTCTAATCTTCTTAAGACAGGCTATGAAGAATTTGGGCGAGCTGGTATCATCTTTTTTTATCCCTTTTTGGAGTTAAAAAGGCTCCAAGTCTTTATATAGCCTAAAAAAGGAGCTGCTGTGACTATATATGTTCCAGCACATCAACATATACTGGTTCTACACCTTGCAGAGTGATGGTGTCCATGACCTTTAGGATTTCCACTGATTCAAAGGCTTTTTTGAAGTTGGATAATGCTACAGCGAGTGGTAGCTTGTATTCTGCTGCTTTTTCTTTCAGCTGATCTATAGAGAGCAGGTGGTCCATGGTTGAGTAGCTTCTTAAGCCCTATCTTCATTTATGCGAGAGTATGCATGATACATACATACATACATACATACATACATAGCCAACCAGACTGACTTGAAAAGTGAAGAAATGGCATAGGAGATTCTATGTTGACAGTATTGATTGACAGTTTCTAATGTATATATATATATGTGTGTGTGTGTGTATGTGTGTATGTGTGTGTGTGTGTGTGTGTGCGTGTGTATGTATGCTTGTGTTTGTGTGTGTATACTTATATATTTTGATGCCAAAGTAGGTAAGAACAATTCTGTATAAAGAGATAACCTTAACAGAAAGGCTCTGATGGAGGCTCCGAATTTTACTGCAAGCGTTATTTTGGCATTTTTCATTTTGAATCAATTTGTGGATGTAATCTGCTAAAACCATTTTTTGGCAATATGACACTTTTTTCATTCTTTCCAACACGATTTTGTCAAAACATTTTTCATCATTATTAAAAAAAAAAACAAGTAATAATCTTCTTTACATGTACAAATTTATATTTGTTTTTTCTTATATCTAATATCTATATATATATATATACATATATATATACATATATATATATATATACACATATATATATATACATATATATATATATACATATATATATACATATATATATATGTATATATATATATATATATATATATATATATATATATATATATATATATATATATATATATATATATATATGCATTGTTCTCTTGAAAATATTCTTGTAAATGTGAATCCTGAATAATAACATATTAGAATCTGTCAACAAAAACTGTCAAGATAGGTTTCTACAGTTTTCAAGTTAACCTGCCTTGCTGGGTAGCTGTCTATCACTCATACAGGCTACATTAATGGAACTAGAGGGCTTAAATTTTCTACGTTCACTTCTCATTTTCATCTAGAAAAAATTTTTCCCTTAAAATTCCCTTCCTAGTACATTTATGTTAAAATGATCCCCATAGTTTGTGTCAAGTAGCATTTACATTTGTTTCTTGAAAATTCAAACTTTTATAGTGATCTCTACCCAACAAAAAGTGAGAGAACTAATTTATCCATTGATTATTCCTTTTTCTAATTTTTTTAATTGATCATCTACAACATGGCATGCTGCCAAAAGATGTTGGTCACATAACAGTTTCTGTTGAGTGACCAACCAGACCTGTTTTTTTTATAAGTTTTCCCTGGCAAAATGAGGCTCTTTTCATTCTTCCCAACATGATTTTGTCAAAACATTTTTCATTATTTTTACAAAGAAAACAAATAATAACCTCCTTTATATTTACGAATTCATATTTATTTTTCAATGTTTAATATACAGGGTGGATGAGAATCAACTCCATATTATATATAATAGGTAACTCTTTAAATATTGCTCTATTTTGCACATGGATTCTTGGATCCAACTAAACATTTCTAATAAGGTGTTTCTTTTCTCCCACCGTATATATATATATATATATATATATATATATATATATATATATATATATATATACATACATATATATTATTGTGTCATCCACAAGCAGCTGTTTTGATGTATTACATCTCTTCAGTGTGGCTATAGACTTACCATTAACCCATCCAGTACTGCGAGGCAGGATTGAAAGCTTTGCTTCAGATTTATATGGCTTTGCTTTGCAGACAGAGAATATTTGGGAGTGATATCCACAGCAGTAGGACTTTACATGGTGGGGCCTGTGTGAAGAATATCCCTCCAGCCTGAGAAATGGATTTTTTAAGGTGAGGCCAGCTTGTCCAGGGCCAACCCATACGTTTAAACTAAGAGTTAGCTACTTATGGTCTACAGAGGTAGCACAAATAGGAGCTGAATTCCAAACTTGTAAGTTTGATAGGAGTATCCTCCTCCTGAGACATGTGAGCTAGCAGTGGGTGTTTGTGGGTGTATTCTGACAGTAAGGCTGACCTGTGGTTTTACCACAGTATGTGAACGGTCCACAGTTGGTAGATGTCAAGATAGCTATAGAGTTCTACAGTCTTTTTAGAGGAGGATTGGGACAGTATGGCTGTTATCCACTTTTAGTTCAGGGCACAGCTCTGTATTTTTAAGCACAGATACCCAAGATAGTACAGTTGCGTGTAAGTTCAAGCAGAGATCCTAAATGCTCCAACATAGCAGATGCACTGGCTATAGAGGTCTGCTTCCCCTTGGGGTAGTGACCTTATGATATAGCAGCCTGGACCCCAGGCCAAGTCCTACTCTGAGTGGGGATACTTATTAAGTTACAACTTAGTAGACCAGACTTCCCCTTCTATTGAGGTAACAAATAGAGCTGGTATACACTGTGAATAAGCAAGGAAGGAATTTGGATTTGAGACAGTTATTTGGGCCTCTGCATCACCAGTGACTGTTTAGCTCAATGGTAAGAGCAACACTGGATTGAAGTGGCTACCATATATATATATATATATTTATTTATTTGTTCTCCTGAGAATGCTTTCGCAAACTTGAATCTGAATAATAGCATACATATCTTTTATAAGTTGTACTAGCCTCACCTTGTCAGACTAATACACAAGGCAGCTATCATAGCACTAAGATTAGAAAGCTATTCTCACAGACTGATTCACTCATGGAGTTCCTTACTATTGTGACATTTTGCTTGTCTAAACTCAACTTAGTGAATAACAATTAAAGGACACTCTCTTATGGAATTATGGATAGAAGGCTAGACATACATTATAAATACTGAAGTGAGTTTGATCTACTACAATGGCCTTCTGCCAAACTAGGCTGAGCTTGCTAATAACCCTATGCAATACCCTTTTCACTGCTGAATAAACTTATCTTCTATTTAACGGAGGTGAGAGGTAGTATAACAGTAACTGACAAAGAAAATAGAATAGGTAAACTGAATTCAAATTCTGGTTGAGACTGGATGTATTCAGTTTGCAGTAATACCCTTTGAAAAGACCTGAATATACCACTCCCTGCCCTCTGTCACTAGATGTCCCAATAAAGGTCTTACCACTGGAATATTTTTATGGCTGATTGAAAAGAGTGCAATCAGGTAAAAATTCTTCTATGCCTGTCCTGTGTTACTTGGAGAGAAGATAAGCAATACCAAGTAAGATCACCCTTGCCCTAGAGATGGCATGAATGACCCAGCATGCTACCCTGATCATCTCCAAGATCATTGAACCGATCATTATAATGCTGAAGGCTGTAGTCTGTACTTATCCATCACTCGAGATGATAGAAGTAAAAAAATTACTGTAGAGTGGTGTAGTAGTTACTAGCATGGAAAACAAAACCAGTGATATAAGTTTGAGTTTCAGCCATATCTACTTATGTTCATTTTGCGCTAATGCCTCTGGGAAAGGCATGCCTCTACTTCTCTTTCTAGCTATGGTTAAATATCAAGGCAGTTGAAGCTCTTTAGCCCGGAAGTCTATTTTGAGTGCTGGGTTAGTTTGGTGTGGTAGAACACCTACTGGGGGAAGAAAGAGGAAGAAAGAATGTGTTGCACTTTTTTTGTCTTTTTTTCCCCTATTTTTTAAAGTCATTTTTTCACCTGGGTTCAAACACAAACCACTCGTATTGCTAGGACGTCCACAATATGGTTGGTTCAAAGAATTGATAGAAACTCTTAAAAGGAATCAGGAAATTCTTCCAAAAGAACTTTAGCAATTTTAAGATTCTAACTTATATACTTCTCACTTGACATGCTGACAAAGGTAGTGTTATATGTACTTACATGATATACCTCATGGCCCTGTTAGGAGGATTGAAAAAAAACCCCCAAAAACAACAGCAGTAGTCATTTATTGTATGATCTTACTATCATTATGTGACTCAAGTAGAGAGCCTTTCTATGGTGCTCCCTGTTATTCCTTCTGAGAGGATGTCAATTCCTATATCACATTAAATAATGCAATCCTTTGGGTTAAGAAAAAAGTCCCCCCATCCTTACAGTTAGGTCAGACATTATTACAGCAACAAAATATGAATGTCTATCATTATTGTAATTGTTTAGGTGCAAAGATGGAATGGCACACTTTGTATTGATGATGTTAAACTTGCTATTTATGATTGAGCAAAGGATAGTAGTAATAATTGTTATAACGACTTAATTTCTGTTGACATCTTGTGGAGTATAGGGATACAACCACTCTGCAGTGGTTTCAGCAGCTATTACTTTATTATGGGGTAGAGTTGATAACTCGACACTGGAACCTCCCCTTTTACCTAGGCTAGCAACCAGCCATGTCAAAAGCCATGCTGTATTTATATTTTTGTCAGAGTAATCTTCTCTTAGATAGACTGTCTAACAGGGCTAAAGGGACCCATCTGCCCTGCTATTTACCCATAGTTGGGGAGAGAAGTGGATTCATGACTCTCTCAAGTGAACAAATGTGAAGTGAATGTAAACAGCATTGTCGGAAATCCAAACTGATTCTGTTTTCTGTGCTGGTAAATGTTGTGCCAATCTGCACTTCCTAAATTCTACCTACCATTCATTTTTAGTCTTACTGTTGTTGGAGTTGTGTTTATTTTCTTTCACAGCCTAATTCTACTCTAGAGGCACTTTATAAAGAATTGTCTAACATCTATGGTTCCAAATGATTTAAGCTCTGAAAATTCATGTTTTAAGAAACAAGAATTGTGCAGCTTTTATGTGTCTGTGAGAAATGGAGATAAAAATTCTAAATATTACTATTATATTATGCCTGTGTATTTGTATGTCTAGGTCTTGTTTGTAATACTCAAAAGGAAAAGAAAAAGGAGAAGTGATAATATATATCAGTCATCCTCATCATCATTCTTTCAATGTCCGTCGTTTGACATAGACCTTCCCCAGGATTTGCCACACTTCTCTATCATGGGCGTCACAGAGCCAGTATTTTCTGAATTTGTCTAGCTCATCTCTCCATCTAATATTCTGCCAGCCTCAGTTGCACATGTAATCTTGAGGGATCCACGTCATGAGTCGCGATATCCATCAGTTGTCTGCCATTCATGCAACATGGCCAGCCCACTGCTATTTGAGCTTTTTAATGGATCCTATGAGGTCCCTGACTCTTGTCTACTGTACTGTCTATCCATGTGGGGCCTAGGATATTTCTCTCATGTGCACCTTGCATAGTTCTCTATTTGCGGGTCTGTCTCTTGCTCAGGTTCCATGTTTCAGCTCCATAAGTGACTATTGGGAGGATGCATTGGTTATACACCCTTCCTTTTTAAGATTAATGGGATCTTCTTGTTTTTGAAGGTTGAGCTTGCTCTGCCAAAGGCTTGCCATCCTAGTGTGATTCTTTGCTTGATTTCTTCTTCTTTTGAGGATCTCATGGAGATTTGTTGTCCTAGGTAGAGTTAGTGATCTACTTTCTCCATTTCTGTGTCTTCGATTTTGATCTCAGTGTTTTCATCTCCGATGTGGTTGTTGCACATGATCTTTGTCTTGCTGAAGTTCATGTGTAGGCCGACTTTCTTGCTCTCTTCATTTAGTTCATCTATCATTAGTTGGAGGTCGTGTAGGTTCTCTGCAAAAAGGGCAATGTTGTCTGCAAATCTGAGGTTGCTCAGATACTCGCCGTCTATTCTAATCCCTTTACTTTCCCAGTCTAGTCTTCTTTATCGTTCATTTACTACTGAAATATTTTTGGCCCATTTATTCCATTTAAACTGTTGGTATATCAAGGACTTGACAAAATATCAATTTCATGTCATTTTTGGTGGCATGGGTACACTAGTCTACTATGATAATAAGCCAAGTGTCTAAGCACATTTATTTCAGTGGTCAATATTTAAAGACCAGCGTATTAAAACTTTCTAATAATAGTAAGGACTTAACAAAATATCAATTTCACACATGCCATCATTGGCATGATACACTTATTATAATTTCTTTGTGCATGTGGCTTTTTTTCACTTACAGTCTAGATTCACTACAAAGCAAGACAATTTTTAAATAAATGGATTACGCATATCACAATGGCTGTAGCAAATCAATACAAACACACCAGACATGTCCCTTTAGATTGTAGGCAAATGCTAGCAGCTGTAAAAGGAAATAGAAATTAACACAGTAAACTGGCAGCAGCTGCGGAGAAGGCATGAACAATTGATTGTACTCTATTAGAACTAATTGGAGGACTGGGTAATTATTTCAATTGACTAAACTTGACTGGTTGAGTGAATTTATTATTGCTTAGATTTATCAAAACAACCAAAGCATTATCCCGATCATCACCTACAGAGCTGAAACATAACAGTCAAGAGATTGGTTCTTAAACTAAGAGACATGCACATGCGCGCAAGAAATCAATGTGTAAAATCACATAGATTGCAGAGTAATACACTATAGTAGAAAGAAAGCAGTGATCCGAGATTTCATAAAAAACAATAGAAAGATCAATTGGCAATGAGCGGGCCATATTCCAAGAATATCAGTTAACCACTGAACATCATGACTCCCAATATGGATCCTCCAAGATCATAAGTAAGAATATGGCTGGCAAAAGAAAAAGATGGCCTGGTGATCGGAACAATTTCAGAATGTATTTGCACTGTGACACCTAGGAGCAAGAAAACTGGTGGATCTTGTGGAAGGTCGGTATGCAACAACTGATGATGATGATGATGATGATGATGATGATGATGATGATGATGATGATTGCAGGACAAAAGTTCCATAAGATTCACAGATTTACTGAGTAGTGCTGGGAAGTGGGCAAAGAATTTTCTAAAATTTTCCTAATTAGTCAACCACAGATATGAGGATCTAGGGATTCACTGATCAGAAGAATGATCAGAAATTTGCATGAGACTGCTGAGAAGCATGCAAGATGTACATGAAAGAATCTTGCTCAACCTCACATTGAGAGATCACAAGGCAGCATAATATATGAGGGGAAAAAACAAGAGTTCAAGACATAAAATCCATTGGAAAACTCAAGTGTTAATGGGCTGGTCATGTTGTAAGAATGGCAGATAACATGGATCCCCAGAGATCACCTGCGCAATCAAGGCCGGCAGAATACAAGATGTTGAGACAAACTAGACAAATTCAGAAAGTATTGGCTCCGCAACACTCATGATAGAGAGGCCTGGTGAATCCTTGGAAAGGTCTACATCTAACAACGGATGTTAAAAGACTGATGATGATGATGAATTTTAGAGAAGGGAAGGTTTTAAAAAGCTTCATCAGGAGGCAGAGAGCCAGCGGGAGTGAAAAGCAAAACATGCTCAGAGGGGATTGGCTACAATAAATACAGGCTAATTCTCAACAACATTGTTTGGAGATGAGTTTTTGTTGTCAGCCGAGTTGACTTAAAGAATGGTTTACAACCAATGCATCCTCCCAACAATCACTTGTGGAGCTGAACCAAGACATTGGCTCTTAAACAAAACCATGCAATATAAACAGGAAAGAAAAAATCATACTAAACATCACATGGAAAAATCACAAATATTTTAGAGAGACAACAGATATCAGAGACATCTTAAAATCCATTAGAAAACTTAAATCGCAATAGTCAGGCCATGTGGTATCAATGATAGACAGCCACTGTACCTTGCAACATACAACATGAATCTCTCAGGACCATATGCAAAATTATGGTTGGCTAAGAATAAGATGGCATGCTGAACTTTGAATTGAAATTGTGATGACATCTCAGTTTAACAACTTTCAATTCTTTTTATTATATTAGTGCCAAGACTTTTTCATGCATCCCTTAATGCTATCTAATTTTTGATGTTTAATAAATATTATTTACTACAATCAAGAGAGAATGTGTTTGAGTTAAAGGTTAAGTGAAAATAATAACTGTGAAAGTGATTTTACCCAAGGCCAGGCAGTCATACAGGTACAGGTGTAATTTGTACCAAGGAAATGGCTTCATAAAATTGATGGGAAAGAATATCTTTTAAAAAATTCAAAATCTCAACCCAAGCTTATATAAAAATATGAAATATATGTAACTAGTAATAATAACCCAGTATCGTCTGGGAAAAATAAGCAGAAGTATAAAAATGCTGTTTTTCCTAGCTTTAAACACCTAAAAGACAAGTAAATGTAAAAATTAGTTCCCCTTCACTTTTGACCACTAAAAGGGAGAAAAAATTTGACCATCCCTTTTGACACAAAGAAGTGAAAAAAATATTCCCACTTGAATTGGACACCTGAAAGTGTGAAAAATTCCCCCATCTCAAGTTTTGTCCCTAAAAGTGAGAAAAAACTTACCATAAGTTGGAAAAAGGTCCCCCTTTCATTTTGTCTCCAAAAAATAAATATAAAAAGTTTCTCCCAATTTTGATCCCTAAATGACAAAAAATAAGATTCCCTCCCCTCCCCGATTACAAGCCACAAAAGTGGAAATAATTTACTTTTTGATTCTGACCCCTAAAAGTGAAAAAAATTTATCCCTTGATTTAGACCTGCAAGTAAAAAAAAAAAATCTTCCCTCTTGGTTTTGACACCTAAAATGAAAAAAAAAACAACTTTCCTCTTTATTTTAACCCCTAAAAGTCAATAAAATGTTCTCCCTAGATTTTGAACAATAAAATTGAAAAAAAATCTTCCCTATCAG
This sequence comes from Thysanoteuthis rhombus, assembly GCA_963457665.1. NCBI lineage: Eukaryota > Metazoa > Mollusca > Cephalopoda > Oegopsida > Thysanoteuthidae > Thysanoteuthis > Thysanoteuthis major. Next base: position 26,877,049 of record OY735235.1, read on the forward strand.
TCTTGATACCTAATAGTAAAAAAAAGTTCCCCCTCGATTTTGACCCTAAAAAGAAAAAAAAAAATTCCACTCAACTTAGAATCTTGAAAATGAAAAAATAATTTCCTTCGGATTTTGATCTCTTAAAATGAAAAAACATTTTCCCTTCGTTTTTGACCTCTAAAAGAGAAAAAAAAAGTTTCTCTTTGATTTTGATCTCTAAGAATGAAAAAAATTTTCTCCTACCTCAATTCCTGGAAAGAAGAATTTTTACTTTATTTTCAAAGAAGTTGAAAAAAGATTCCCCAGAATTTTGAATCCTATAATTGAAAGAAAAAAAAATCATTTCCTTGATTTTGATCCCTGAATATAAAAGAAAGAAATCGCGGCTAGTACATTAAAAATGAAAAAAAAAAATCCATAACATTTTGAATCCTAAAATTGAAAGAAAAATCTCTTCAATTTTGACCTGCAAAAGTGAAAATTGAAAGTTCTCTTCATATGATTTGCATACCTCTTAATCTCCAAATTCTGTGCTCTGGAAAATGATTTATCAATGAAATAAAGGGTTCAGCAATATGATTGCATCATAAATAGAAACCCCACCATCCCCTCCAAATTTTGTGTTCTGTAAAAACAATTAACATGTAAAAAAAACTTACCCCTTGAATTTGAAGAAGTGTTGGTCAAAACTTGGGCCTGATCCAAGAATTCATTTTTGATTGAGATATTTTCTCATAAACAAAGACAACTGTCATATATATTCCCTCATGTTTCATTGTTTATCTCCACTATATCTCTTTGCACTGTTTCTCAGAAAATTTTAATGAAATTAAGTGGAAGGTTAGGCCATGGGCTAGGGAACAATTGATTAAATTCAGGGCAAATCCAGAAGAGAATCTCCAATTTAGAGATATTTTTCATATATTAAAACAATAATCCGAAACATGGAAGATCAAAACTTACAGTCAACATCATATCAACATCATATTTATTTATGAACTGATTTTAATTCAATTTTGGGGGACTATGACATAAACAGTGATACGCGCTTTCTGAGTGATTTTTAGTTTGACCAAGTATCAGTTAAAAAATTATGTTCAAAGCAACAAAGATAAGACAATAGCTTGAAAAATATATAGAATAATGATGCAATGTTACATGAATATTTCATGAGATCTGCTTTCAAATGGAGCATTACTTGAGAAATTTCCCTGTGTGAATGGAATCTTGTATTTACATACCAAAGAAATGGCTTCTTTTTTTTACCGTTTTTTGAACCATGTAAAAATATAATTTAAATATTCTACTTAAACTGATATGAAAAAATAAGTTTGGGTTGTAAAATATATCATCATCTTACAATGTATCAGCTGAAATATTGTGTTAAAACGTACAATGAAGACAGAGAAGTATAGTACTTCCTAGCATTAAAGACACTATTTTTTTGCTGAAATATGTCTTGAACTACATACCTTGTATCCTACAGGCCAAAGGTTACTTTATCCAAAGGCCAATCTTATTTTTAGATGTGCTTGCATTCCTAGTCACTGACGCAGCAAAGACTAATTTCAAATAATCATTTTATTTTTTTGTATAATTAGACTGCTTTATAAAAACAGTTTTATATCATAATTATACAACTGCTGCTATGTATTTGTTAATTAAAGAAAAGTCACTTACAAAAACTAAGATTTTTAGAGTTAAAGTTAGAAAAAAGAATTAAACACAACAGCAATGAGATAATGCTATAACAAAAATTCAATACACAACACTGATAAGGGAAGTCCAGGCCTTTGGTTGCAGTTACATATATTCACTTGAGCCCCCAAAATCCACTATGACTTTTATTTTCATCTAATAGCCTCATTACCCCCTTGGGCTACCTATATTCCCCTCTTGGAGGACAAAAAGGTGGTTTTAAAGGAGGGAACTTTCAAAAAGCTTTTAAAAGAATCCATGAAATCGAACTCATGCATCTATGGTCTAATTTTCAGGTCTGTTTTTTGTTTTTCTAAAATTTTGCAAGTCAAAATTGGGGTGTGTCCTTGAGGCTTGAGCATCTTCCATGCTGGAAAATATGGTATATGGAATAATGTAACTGTTTTGCATGAATATTTCATGACATTCATTTTCAAATGGAGTATTGCTTGAGAAATTTCCCTCTGTGAATGGAATCTTGTATGTAAATGGTGTTTTCTGCTTGTCAGCAACAGAAAAGAAAAAACAAGAATGTGAACAGATTTTTCATGAATTCTTCAAGAACCAAAGTCGTATTTTATATGGAATCAATAAATTCCTTCCTTTTATTTAGACATTGCAAAGTCTTGAGGTTGAAAGTTTCTTTAGGTTGGACTAAATTGGACTGTTAACGTAAAATAGAATTAATATGCTTCATTTCTCTATCTTATAGAACTGGAAGAACAAATACTTTACTTCAATTATAACAGTTATTGGCATGGAACCAACAAAGCAAGTTTGAATTCTGGCTGGTGCTGTGTATGCTCAATCAGCATTAATACCCTTGAGAAAGGCATGAATTCACCTTTCCCTGTATTCTGTCCGATCACCAGATGTTTTGCAAAAGGTCACTCATATGCTACATAGATTGAATGATTTATTTGTCTCCCCACCAGGGCTGAATTAAACACTAGGCCAAATTCAACTTGAGCCCACAAAAGTACATGTGGGCAAGGGGAAAAATTGTTTTGTCCTCATTACCAGTGTCAAGAGTATTCTGTGCTCTCCCCTTACAGTGCAATGGGGAGGCATTGCTCAAGGGTTGGATTTCCCAGAACTGGACATTGTATACTTTTTGGAGGTCACAGCACGAATCCTAGGCCGAGACAGAAGTCTGGTCGTATTCTTCTGAGCGTCTGGGACCATACCTACTTTTAATTCTCTTATTGCTCCTCATTTTTGATGTCTTCAAGTCATTTCAACTCTCTAATAGCTTTTTTTAGTAATCTCGTCTTCATTTTAAACATTTTAACATGTTTTTTTTTTATTGGTCTTACTTCTGTGGCATAAATAACACCCTTTTAACTAACCATTTTGGGTGAGAAGTGGCTGAATGGCCTTGTTCAGGGTGACGAAAAATAAATAAAAAAAAATATCATTCACCTCTACCTGCCCCAGGAGGTTATTGACACTGCTCTCCTTGCACTATAGATATCATAAAGGTTCCAACACAGTACCCTAAAGATCTTCTTAGATTTTAGGACCAACCAAAAGATGACATAAATGGTCCAAAATGACACTCCAATGAACTCCATAGGACAAACAAGAATTTTTTTCTCTCTTCTAGATCATTCAACAGGTTGACTAATTTTTTCTATAAGCAAACAATGAATGAAATCCTTTGCAATAGGTCATTTTCCATCTCAAGTCATTGATCATTTTGAAAGGTATATGATATAGATTTCATTTATGGCAAAAATAATGGTCATGTGAACTCATTATGTATTCAAGATGGCCGAAAAATTTAATGCGCATCTATGGGTGTTCCCATCCTGAATGAGTTAAAAGAATGATGGATGATTCGATATTTGCGTGGAAAGGATTTTCCTTATTAAATGCAATATTTGAAAATTTATAAAGGTCCATACTATTCAAGAGTGTCTTTTTAATTACTGCTTTTCAAAACATGTCTTCACCCAGGAGATGTACAGCTCTAGCCTTTTAAAATTATTCCCCACCGATCATGATATCAATGCATTGAGCACAGTGTTAGATTGATAGATAGATAAATAGGCAGACAGAAAGACAGATAGACAAATAGATAGATACTGACTGAGCTTATTTGAGTGTGGCACAGATTGTAGCATGATTGATTGTCATTAGAATTTATGTTAGCTGATACTTGTGAAAGGTATACATGGGTATTGATGAAGAAAATTTTTCTATCTATTCCATAAGAATAAATTCAATCCTATACCAAACTAAATAGTTAAAACAATGAAAAAAATGTTATTTGAGCATCTTATTTATTTATTTTTTTATATTATCTTGTAACCCAGTACATGGTCTTTGGGGCACCCCTACTATTTACCAATAGCTTGGGATGGACAGAGAATAGATAGATTCATGCCTTTCCTAAATGCAAAGTGAACATAAACTGCCTTAGCCAGAGTTTGAAATCACCAATTCCTATCTTAACCATTCAACCACTTCAAACTTCCTATTTGGGTATCTTATTTAAAGCATATTGTAAAAACAATATGTTGTAAAAAAATCCTTTGTTTCTAAATTGTCTAAAATTATTGGGAAAAAGTAATCTGTCAAAGTCTGCAAATAAATCTTGCAATTGCCATGCTGATTTGTTGAGGAGCCCAGACATTAAATTCCAGAGTAAATGTTTTTCCAAAATGTGTTTCCAAAATGTTAAAAAAAAAGCAGAAAAAAAAACTAAGAAGAAAAAAATCATTCATTTATTTATATGGATATTTTTTCCCAAATTTAAGTACAAATTTTTTTACACCAATTTTTTTGTTCAGCTTTTGCTTTTTTTGGCTTCAAGGCTCACCAAACAATGAAGAAAAAATATTGAATTCTAAATGATTTTCTAATAATAGAGACTTAATTTATTTCACTGATATTGGCTTGATTTAAAATGGAATTTTTTAAAAAGTTAGATGCTATTTATCATAGAGAATCAACTTGTGAGGCTATGTAAGAACTTTTCATCTTTTTTTTCTTACTGATACTATTATTGTTAGCTGAAATGCCTGTCTGCACCAGGTTAAATATCTAAGGAGTAAAAAAGAAAAGGACTAAAGCTTTCAGACTTTTAAATTTTATTATAGGATTTCCACATAGAACTTTGTTCATCATTTTTTAATCTGTGTCCCAAGCCATCTTCTGGCATGGGTACAATGGTTACCTGGGGGCCCTAAAATTTGAGAGGCCCAAAAATTCAATTTCAAAAATAAAAATTCAATTTCAATATATTAGGGGCCCCTAGTTCATCACTATATTCTTAAGATGGCTGGAAAATCAAAATAAAATTTACTTCAAAACCTTCCCCAGGACCATTGAATATACATGCCAAATTTAGTTGGGTTGCACCCACATTTTGATGATTTCTATAGCATGAGAGACAAGAAGTCACAGATAGATAGCACAAAATCATATATATAGATTACTTTTATTAGCAATTTCAACAGAAAGATTCATGGTGGTCATCACTGGAGATGAGTTTTTTTTGGAAGGGTGGACAATAGGCTAAAACTAATTAAATTTTTAGATGGATCCGTGCATAATTACCCCCTCCCGACAATAGCTTTGACAGAGTTATACACACTCTAACTGCTTTTTTGTTTATAATTCTGAGTAGTCCAATGATTAAAGGCACTATCTTCATTCAAACAAAGATAAAAAGGAAAGGCACCTGGACCTGATAACATCACCATTGACTTACTCGTAAAAGTTGGAAAAGTCATCACAAGGAAATGAGTCATTCTATTCAACTTATGTCCCAAACAAAGTCAAGTCCCAGAAGAGTGGAACATTGTAATCATAATGCTGTTATACAAAAAAATAAACCCAAAAGATCTGAACAACTATAGGCAAGTAAACCTACTAAAATGTATTTTCACCAAAGTGATCACCAACAGAATCACCAAAATGCTAGATGAAAACCAACTGTGGGAACAAGCTGACTTCAGAAAAAAACTACTCAACCATCGACTATCTCCATTCAGTGAACCAACTAAGAGAGAAAGCAGCAAAATATAGAGCGCCACTAGCTGTAGCTTTCATTGACTTCAATAAGGCCTTTGATTCAGTGGAAATCCTTAAAGTCATCGATGCAATAATACAATAAGGTGTAGAGTATTGCAACATATCTACAGCAGTTCTCTCATTAGGCTATATAAAAACTGAGCCCTTTAAACTAGAAAAAGGAGTGAGACAAGGTTATACCAGCTGATCCAAACTCTTCACAGCCTCCTTTGAGATGATCCTCCAAAACCTAAAATGGGAACAGAGGAATCAGAATAGACGGTGAATACCTAAGTAACCTCAGATTTGCTGACAACTTTGCCCTCTTCGCTTAGAACCTTAATGAACTAAATGGAGCAAGCAAGAAAGTTGGCATCCACATGAACTTCAGTAAAATAAATATTATGTTGAGGATGAAGACACAATGATCGAAATTGAAAATGCAGAGCTGGAGAAAGTAGACCACTACTTCTGCCAAGGACAGCGTGTCTCCATGAAACCATCAAAAGAAGAAATAACGTGAAGAATCACACGAGGTTGGCAAGCTTTCAGCAGAGCAAGTTCAACTTTCAAGAACACACAAATCCCACTAGACCTGAAAAGAAAGGTATACAACCAATGTATACAACTGATAGTCACATACTGAGCTGAAACATGGAACCCAACCAAAAGATTGATTCACAAACGGAGAATCATGCAACGTGCATATGAAAAGATCATGCTCAACATCACATGGAAAGTTCATAAGACAGCATAGTATATTACAGAAAATTTCAAGATATAGAAACAGTTGGAAACTCAAATGGCGATGGGCTAGACATGTTTCAAGAATGGCAGACAATCACTGGACATCAAGACCCACAACATGGATCCTCAGAGATCATATGCAAAATTGTGGTTGAAAGAAAGTAAGATGGTGCGAAGATCTAGATAAACCCAGAAAGTATTGGCTCCGCGATGCCCATGATAGAGAGGTCTGGTGAATGTTGGGTAAGGTCTATATCCAATGATGGATGCTAAAAGGCATGATGATCTTCACACACATTTCTCAGCTTCAGCAGCACTTCTTTTTTTTCCAACTTCTAATACTCTTTCGGTCTCCCCCAGATGATTGTTATTTTCATTATCATTACTATCACTACAACTATCATTTCATCATTGTTATTCTTTTACTATTTCTACAACTACTGTTATTCTTATTTTTATTACTGCTAGTAGGACTACTACTACTATTGTTATTACCATTATTACTAGTTATCATCTTCATTACAATCATTATTGCTATTGCTTATTCAATTGCTATCATGGCTATTTTTGTTGATATTAATACAACTAACGACCAATACTACAATAATACTATTCATAAACTATTTCATTCATTACTACCACAGTTATCAGTATCATTTTATTACTTCTGCTGCTACTACTTTTTTTATTATTGTTTCTACTACAACTTGATCATCACTCCTAAATTTGATATTCCAACAACTAAAAAATTGTTATCAATACTCCTAGTACTATCAAAATTATATTAATACTCCTGGTACTATCAAAATTCTATTCATACCCCTACTACTATTAAATTTTTATCACTACTCCTACTTCGATTAAAATTTTGTACTCCAAAAATTTTTACGACTCCTTATTTTTTCTACAACTCCTGCTGCTTTAAACTTTGTTATTAATACTCCTACTTAACAATTAAGATTTCATTAATAACCGTGCTACTACCATTAAGATCTTATTACTACCACTATAATTTACTGGTACTACAATTATTTTATTATTATTATCGCAACTACTGCTACTTCTAGTATTATCGATAGAAAAGATGGAGATGTAGAAGCATTGGAGCGAATCGGGAATCAGGCTTGTTGTGCAGTAGCGCATCAAGTCGAGTGCTGTGTGTATCGACATTATTATTATCCTTAACTTCTTCATCCTTTTAGCGTTGGTTCCACTGTCAACAGAGAAAGAGAAGCAACCAAGACAGCAACGTCCATCGCTTCTTCATTCATTCTCGTTGTTTATCACTACAGACCTTTTTCAAAACAAAGAAAAAAATCACAAGAGCCCCACTTTTATTTTCAACTCAAATCTATTCTCAAATCATTTTCACATCTTTTTCATCGAATTTAAAGATGAATTGCAACCGCTGAGGGGCCTTCCCCCCCTTTTTTAAGAAGCTACCTGTCTCATAAACTCGGAGAGATTACTAACCTTTTTTTTAAAACAAACGAAGAAAAAAAAAACAGAAACTTCGTTTCTCAACATATATCTACCCTTGAATCATTTTCTCATCTTTTTCAACCAATTTTAAGATGAATTTCAACTGTTGAGAGGATCCCCCCTTTTTTTTTCTCAAAAAGAAGCAGCTTCGCTTGTGGCAGCCGCTGTCGTCTGCCAAAATAAAACAAGTGACTATCATCATCATCTCCCTCATTTCTTCTTGCACATAATTCCCCCCCAGGAAAACCAAACATCATGTCCGATAACGAAGTTGAGGAAGTTTCCTTTTTACCAGGTCAGTTAATTTCTTTGCATATTTACCTTCTTTTTTTGTTTCTTTCCTTCAGATGTGTCTGTGTGTAAAATTCTCGTGTTCGTCCGTGCAACTGTTGTCCAAGAAGGGCTGGTCACAAAATGGGGGATCTCGTTTCGACACGATCACATGTCTCAACTCAACACTGTATCAACTTTATATTAGCCAGGATTACAAAAAATTGATATGAATTTAATTATTAATTTTGCTTTCAAGTTTAATATTTCGGAAACAACATTTTTTGTGAATGTTTTATAGACGTTTCGGAAATTTCGCGCGGTCATCGTCAAGCTGCATGTCATTTTTATATCCTCGGCGTGTTCTTTAATCTTCGTAGGTTGCAATTAGTAAACATAAACAAACAAATTATGCAACATTTCTCCGTGAGGATCCGACTCTAATTTATTTTTTAGCATTTTCATTAGATTACTAGGACACAAATTTACAATATATTTCTTATTCAAGATAAATGATTTAAATTTGTAACAGCTAGTTCAAGGTACTTAGTACCTACCTTACTGTCCATCTGGCCAGGTAGTAATTCATAGTGCAATGGCCCTGGAAGGATATGCCTAGAAAAATTATTCAATGGGATCACAGCTTTGTTCATTCTATTTAGAAATTTGATCCCAAATTTTTAATTGAATCGACTTGAAATAAAAAATCAAAAAAATCTATCATCAGGAAAATATTTCACTTGTTGTTGTTATCAAATCGACCCCCCAGTTTTGGGACGGGAAAGGGCGCATTTCTAGACAGGTTTTAACAGGCTTTTAAATTCATCATTTTTCAATTTCATCAAAGAATTATTTGCAATAATTCCATTGATTATATTGATTTAATAGATATAAAAAAAAATGAAAATCTATGATATTACATTAAACAATTATTACTGGCCAATTTGAAGTTAGTTGAAAAAAAAAAGAAAAAGGCCAGAGAAAAGATAAGGACTAAGAAGGTTGAAAGTAATTAAAGGAAAGATAATAATTGTATTATATGAAATAAATATCTATAAAATAAAAGAAAATAGGTATTTTTCATTTTTTCTTTTTCCTGATTGCAGGTAAAGTGCTTTTAAAATGCTAAAGCTTGTGATTTTGTTTATGTTAAAATTCGAATTGAATAAAATCTAACTAAGAACTTGAAGGTTAAAAATAACTAACTAAAACTATGGAATTATTATTAAAAAAGAAAGAGTATTTTGGCCGGTTTAATTTTCCACTTGCAGTGCAGTCTTCTTTCTTTCTATTTCCTTTTTATGTTGAAGGGAAACTCAATAGTAAAAGCTAGCACTGATTGATTTGGGTTTTATTTTTGTTTATGTTAAATTCAAATGAAGTAAATTCTACAATAAAATGAATTATCCCATATTTACTCATTGTAGATTCTTTATTTTGTAAAATAAAGTTCAAAATCGAAGCTTTAAAAAGGATATTTCCAATGGAAACCATTTTATCAATTACTCTAAATTAATTGTTTACGTTGTTAGTTGTCAATTCCGTCTTTTTTTTTCTGTTTCCGTAAAAATTTGGAAGAAGCGGCCTGACTTGAATGAATAAACTTTAACCTTTTACACCTGTAATAACCCTGACCATCAATTGATAGAAAAGAAACAAAATTCATTAAAAAAAATTTATTAAAAAAAAAAGACAGGTCTGGTTTGTCATTTCATGACCAACATCTTTTGGCTGCACGTCACGTTGGGGATGATCAATTAAAAATAGGGAAAAGGGGTGATCAATAAATTACTTCTCTACCTTTTGTTGTGCTGTGATCACAAAAAATTATCTACAGGGGGAATTGAGAAAAACAACTATTTTTTCAAAGATGTAATGAGTAAATGTTGAGATTGTCAGACCTCTTTAGCTCTACTGGTGATGTCTGTACGCGTGACACACATACGTGCATAATTACATAGCCAGCCAGCTAGACTAATTTAAAAACTAAAGAAACACATGCTGATGTTGACAGTTTTAGTAGACAGTTTCTAATAAATCTGGTTTAGAAAATTTTCAAACTCTCTTTAGAAATCGTTTAAGGAAGAAAAAGCCCTAAAAGCGCATCTACTTGACGCACGCACTTGTTTGACATTTCCGAAGTTTTTTGATAAGAAGAAAAAATCAAAACGATGAGATTATTTTCTGATGAAACGATTTTTTTCAATCTACTCCTGGCCTGACATCTGATTTAATTTTGGTTTCAAATAACTAACATTACAGAAACAAAAACAACGGATCAGAATTTAATTTCTTCCGCTTAAAAGTTCAAAAGTGATTTTAACTTGAAAAAATTCATATAAGAAAGGAGTCTGTTTTATTTCCTTTTTCCATAACGTCTTTAAAAGTACTGAAATTCCAAACCTGGAATTGAATTGGCTTTGTTTTTCCACCCTAACAAGAACAACGACAACAACGAGAACATTCCCGCACCGTGATTTGAAACCACGACCAATAGATTGGAAATCTTGTCCCTTACCAATAGTGTTAAATAGACAATTTAACAATTGTCTTACATATCTACCAAAATGAATGTTACAAATTTGCAAGAGCTTTTTTCATTTTAATAGATGAACATGTCTATAAAATCCCCCAACTGGAATCACAGCTTAGTGATTATTGGTAACCGGCTCTATTGCCGACTTAGTCAAACTGATAAGTCTTTGGATCTCCACGAATTTTATCTTACAAATGACACGCAAGAGCTTAAATGGATACATTTATACTAAAAAAAAAAAATTCTTTATAATTTATTTATTTAGGTACAAAACAATACAAACGCTGTGCTGCAATCATCTCCAGTTGGAATAGAAGTAGAAGTGGAGTTTGACCCTCAAAGCTTGTAATCATAAACTAAAAAAACAAAACAAAAAAAAAACGGGAAAAAATATTTTTTCCTTTCTCCACGGATTTCACGAAAGTGAAAGTAAGCCGCAGTGAGGGAATACACATTTTTCATGCTCATTTTTTCTATTTTTAAAACATTAAATTTCTTTTTCAAGAAGAGCCAGAGTATTTTCTTGTATTTGTAGCTTTCTTAAAAAAAAAATTGTGTGCAGTAATCGGAACTTGATTCTTTCCTACAACCACTAATAAATAAGTTTAAACTTTTCAAAAAATGGCGGAAGTCAATTTAATGAAAAAGCCTCAAAGAACAGGTGCGTAATAATACTAATAAACCCTTAACACTTTGTGTGTAAAATTTGCATTTACCAAGTGAAAAGTTTTTTTCTTCAATTCTTTGAGTTGAATTTTTCTCCCGTCGGAAATAATGAATAACTTTGATCTTGAAGGTAAAAACTAGGCAAAATTAATGATAAAAATGTGTTACAATACTTCATCTAATAATAAACAATAAACCGTGATTTCCTTTTTGTTGTACCAAAAAAATTGCTTGGAATTTTAATCATTTAATTTTTAGCATTACCAAAATATTTCTCAGAGTGAAAGTGAAAGACTGTTAAGTGAAAACATGAATCATCAGATAGTTTCTATATTAGGGAACTGTGAATTGTAATAACACTTCAATTTTTTATTAGAAACCTCCAACTAATACTGTAACCAAAACTGTTGACATAGGTTTCTTCAGTTTCTAAGCTAGTTTGGCTTGCTGGGTATGTATGTATGTATCTATCTATCTATCTATCTATCTATGACGTGCACAGGGCGCACCAATGTAGCTAAGGGGCTGAAAATTCAAACATTCACATCTTATTATATCTAAGGTTTTTTTGTGCTTTCCACCTCCCCTTGGGAAAATCAATTTGCTGTATTTATGTTAAATTGACCTCTTGTCTGGTGGTGTTCATGCTTGTTTTTGAAAATTCATATTTTTTAGTGATCATTGCCCAACAAAAACCCAGAGAAGTAACTATTTATTCATCAAATCTTTTTACAATTTTTTAATTAATCATCCCAACATGGTATACTGCCAAACAACACGCCACACTTTCTATTGAGTGACTAACCAGACCTGTATTTTATTCATTTTATTAGTACCCGATAAAATGACTGGATTATAAACATATGATTTGACACTTGTGCTTAGGCTCAGAGTATCTGTACACTCTGCTTAGGTTCAAAGAAGTATCGCATCTTGACCCTCTGCCTTGGATAAGACTATAGTATCTTTACCCTCTAGGTTTCAGACTGTAGTATCTTTGCACTTTACCTTGGATCAAAGTGTTGCTTTTTGGGGTTCTGCCTCGAATCAAAGTGTCACTCCCTTGTACATTTGCTTAGGATCAGAGTATATTATCTGTTTGCTCCAGAGGAAGTTACAAACAGAGAAACTGAGAATAACACAATGTTCAAGATTTCTTTTCTTCCTTAGAATTCTTATTTCAGGATCCACCAGTCCATCCTTCAAACCTCAGGATACAACAGCAAAAACTAAATCTCTTTTTGCGTAACTGGAGAAGCTGAGTAGCTGGATAGCTGAGTGGATAATGCCACTGAGAATGGACTCTGGTTGAGAGAGTTTGTGTTTGCTTTGCACTAATGCTCTTGGGAAAGGCATGAATCCATCTCTCACCCTAGCTATAGATGAAATAGCACAAGGTTAAGTGAGTGACCCCATGTCAGTTGCTTGTCGCCTCTAGGTCTAATTCAAATATCACAAACAAGCTGATTAAGTGATAATATATGTGAATCCAAAGCAGGGACAACTGCAGCTGTAGCCAACGTAAGAACGCTACTTATATGAATCATGACTAAAAATTAAAAATTTGAAAAATGCTTTTTAAAACTCTAGATTCAAGGGTAGAGATGAAAGAGAATTCAAATTAAATGATTTCTTCATCACACATATCTTCTACCATATTTAAGATTTTGTGTCTGCCATGTTTATAGTATCAGTAGCAACTATCAGCCTCTCTCCCTTCCTACCTTTTTATTAAAATACATATCTTTCTTTTCTACTGCCTTATTAAACTACTCAATTTATCTTCTCCTCTCTCCCTTCCTACCATGACAGTCACACCTATAGTAGCAGTAGCAGTCATCAACCAAGCCTGCTGTTGTATTCTTATGATAACCATCATGCATTCAAGGGATCAATCAAAAAATTGTTCTCGTTCTTGTTAAGAGGGAAAGTTGAGTCAATTCCAACTTGGACTGGAGTTTGACCATTGTTAGTTAAAATAAATTTCTCTAATTGTAAATACTAAGGCATGCTCATTCAAAAGGTACATGCTTGAATGACTTTATGATGGTTAGAACAGTCTGCCATAATTGTCATGTAAATAATGAGATATTGTAACTTGTTTATGATGTCATTAATAGCAACAATTATCTAAACTATAATTTAATTTAATCTTGTTCTATACAAAAATTGTCAGAAAAAAAAGCCCAGATTCTCTCTCTCTATATCTGTCTCTTTCTCTCACTCTTTTTCCCTCATAAAACAGATTTTTTCCGAAATGCTGTTATGTCATCTATTTATAAACCTACACTCATTAATGATAATGATGTAGTATTCAGGTAAAAAACTATATTCATTTCAAGATGAATTTTTATCATATATTGAGAACCGTAAATCCAAACAATTCTGAACTTGACAGTACAATGTCCGATTCACGGATCAGCTTATCTGGTAAATATCAACTTCATACAATAGCCAGTTGTTGAGTGCATACTCACACAGACTTCTCAAATTTTCGTTAGATGTTATGTACTACCTAAATAGTGAGTAAACTTGTATTTTGGTTGTATTTTTAGTGGGATATCAATTGATAAAATACTCGGTACTTGTCAAAAATGAAATTATTCCACTGTTCCAATTTGTCAGGTGTATAACTGGTTGCGAACACTATTTTCAACTTTGTATAAACTAGTTGGCCTCATTGTCTTGTACATATTTTACATCAAAACCTTCCTTTCCGTCACTTGAGTATGCATGCTGAATTCGGTTTGGCTAATCAGACTTTTTGGTATTAAAGAAAAAACTGATACTGCAATGAAGCTAGAGGGCTGAAATTTGAACATTTACTCCTCACTATGCCAAGAAAAAATGTTTCTGGATTTTTGAACCCCATCCCTGTAGGTTTTTAGTGGGGTGTCCAATTTACAATGTAAGTTTCTGTTAAATTGGTCGATTAGTTTGTGTTTATCTGCAATCACGCCCATTTTTTCTTATTTTAAATTGAACTTTTTTTGTGATCCCTGCCAGACTAACCAGACCTGTGAAGAAATAGATTAGATTTGCATCGTGAGTAAACTTGAATATTTATTTACTTTTAAAAAGCAGAGAGGAAATTATACCGTTTGATAAATTTCTTTACACAATTTTATCACATCATGTATGCTTTTTTTTATTTCATAAATTAAGTAGTATTGGTGCAAGAATCAAGTTAACTTGATGAAAATACTACCAGTATATTTCAAACCATTAATTTATGATTAAAAAAACAACAAAACAGGTCTGGTTAGTCACTCAATAGAAACCATCATGTGATCAATGTTTCTCGGCAGCATGCCATAATGGGGGGGCATCAATTGATAATTGGAAAAAGGGGTGATCAGTGAATAAGTTACTTCTTTTATCTTTTGTTGGGCAGTGATCATTAAAACAATCTTAATTTTAAAAAAGTATGAACATTGCTGGACACAAGCTAAGGAAGTAGTTTAGCATAAAATTACATTGTAAATTGAACCCCCTACCCAATAAAAACCTATTTCGGGGGAAACTCAAAACAAATCCAAAAAACTTTTTTCTAGGCATATCAAGGATTGGATTTTAAAATTTTTAGCCCTATGGCTCATATATATGATAAATTCATATATGCCCTATGGCTTGTATATATAAGCCCTATAGCTTGTATATATGATAAATTCATAGCCAGCCAGCCAGCCAGACCATCTTGAAAACTGAAGAAACCTATGTTGACTGTTTCTAATATACCTTGCTCTAGGTGTACAAAGGGTCTGGAGCACTGAAGGTATATCAATTCACTTGACCTGTCTAGAGTTGCAATCATGGGCTGAATGGCTGACACAGTGGCATTTGTGACTTGGGTGGTTTGCTTGCCTATCAATATTCGGGGTTCTAATCTCCCGTTTTTTGCACTCATAGATCTAAGATGACATATTGACAGCAGTAACATTTAGGATCATCAGATCTTGTGGGTTTGGGAGGAATTCCCCCCCCTTTATCCCTGATTATTTCAAGGTGGATATTCTCCTTTTTTTAGGAAATTCTTTGAAACCAGGTCTCACCTAGTGTTTAGAATTTTTTGATTTTTGCATCTTAGTAGTTTCAACTCAACTTTCTGAAAGTTATTTTTTCTACATTTTCATTGGCTTCCTCAGTGATTGCTTTTGCATCGATATTTTTATCAGTGTTTTTGACCAAATTTACACAAAACATTTTATCCAACATATACTAAGTTTGATAAGCCATTTTTTGAATTTAATTATGCAGGGTTCATATCTAAGACTGCCTGTTTGGCTTTACCCATCAAAAAATGCAATGGGTGTTATTTTAGATTTTCTATCTTTGATGCAGTCAGATACATAGCCATTTTTTCATGCCATTTACAATAATTTTTCAACAAAAAAATTAGTAATTCCAGTACTTCAACTGCAGTAATATAATCTTCCATTTTGTTTTTTCTTCTTCAATTACAGAAATATCAACGTCCATTTTTCTCAGCAATTGTAAAAATGGCATCGAATTCATCAGTCATATTGTTTGTTTCTTCTGTCTTTCCAACTAAACTCTGCTACCAGTGTGAGAATGAGAAATGATGGATTTGATGGAATTAAAAACAACAGAAGATTACTTACATCTCTTTATTTTGTTCTCTTATGTCTGACTCACATGTGATTTCATTAATGTGGTAGCTTCCTTAATGGAAGTAAACAGAACAAACTCTCATGTAAAAAATATTAAAAACAGGGTTACTTAATCAACATCTTTGGTACTGTTGGGGTTGATATATCAAAAAATTTGAAAAGAACTTTTATTGCTGTAAAACTTTTTAGAATATTTATGATTATATTCAAATAATAACCTTTTATTATTTTTGCTGCTGCTGTGTTTGAGCTACTTTATCATTGGAATTGCTTGGGTGCTGAGCTCTCTGCATTTTTCCACTGGCTCCATGGGTTTGTAATTGAGCCCAAGTGAAAACTACAAATTTGAATGCTGATTTCCAAGGGAGGCAGGCATGCCCCAACCATGTTGAAAATTGAATTAACACAATCTTTTTACTTCCATTCTTTTCATTTGGCATTATACCATTTTAATCTAAGTTTAGTAAATATCAAAATCTAATTCAGATACCTCAAGCTTTTAGAAAGTTTGCTTTAGGCCACTTTTTCACTTATTATTTCTTATCGTGGCAGTGCAAACTATCTTCTGCTCTCTCCTGCACCCCATTCTTCATTACCTCGCACAACCCTAACTTCTTACAACTCTGCTTGACCAAACATTTTTGGGGTCTGGGAATGCTAAACATTTTTCTCAATATAAATCAATGGTAATTGTTGATTTTCTGCTGTGTGCCATTTTGGTTTATGGAAGGTTTTTCTTTGGAATGCTCAACCATTCATCAGCAGGTGAAATGTGTATTGAATGCTGATTTTCAAAGCAGACAAGAAGACTTGAAAGACTGGATGAATATTATCTTCCTACCCTCATTGTCTCCTTTCTAATTTGATCCAGTGCTGAACTGAGCGAAGGTTATTAAGTCTCTCTGTCTCTCTCTGACATCTTTATTATTTTTAAGTAAAAAAAGTTTCAACAATTAGATTAGCTCCAACAAAAATTTGAACTGACAACTGAAGTAAAGATATAAGGTATTGACTTAAGAAGCAAGTAGCTTGCAAAAAGAATTTTATTCACAACTAGCATTGTACCCATCAAAAATGTAAAATCATCAGTTTGTGATTGGCTGGGTTCATACTTGTTTTGTGAAGATTCAAATCTTTTCAATAATCACAGCCCAACAAAAGGTAAGAGAAGTAATTTGTTCATTGATCTCCCTTTTCTCCCATACCACCATCACAGCATGCTGGCAAAAGACAATTGTCATGTGAGTTTCTATTGAGTGACTCACCAGACCTGTTTCCATGATTATTTCTTAAGCTCGGTTTGATTTTAGCACAAAGTCACAAGTATGTGACGCCTAGTGAAGATTGAACTCACTCATCAGTGGCAGTGATCCGTAAGACTAGCTTGCAAATGATTAACCCACAAGGCATCCAGATACTATTTGCATAATCAAGCATAAAAACATAGACAGACAGTTTTAGAATTCACTAACTCCAAAAAGCACTATTATTTGTTATGTGTTTAAAATGGTTCCTTGTCATTTCCCGGTTGCACTTTACTGCTTGCTTTTCCCAGAAACTCGACTGAATCTTCTGTTCACTGACACTCAAAAGTGAATTCAGTTCCATCTCATTTTACTATCTCGCCTTTCTTCTTTCCTTAGTGATCGAGTTTAACCATTCTCTTTTAGTGAATATCTTTGTCTTACCCCTATTCTTTTACGTACTCCTACCTCTCTTTTCTCTCCTGCTCTCTGCCTTCTTTGCACTCTTTGTGTTGTGATTCTATTCTCAGAACTTCCCTTCTATCCACACACTTTTCAATAAGAAATATTCATTTTTAAAGTGTGACACACAGAAGTGAAACTGGCGGAAGTGTGTGGACGCATTGCTCATTATAATATAGATTGCCTATGTATATTGATTATACTTATTATCTATGCATTGATTATGTTTATTACCTACGTATTGATTACATTTATTATCTATGTATTAATCATCATTTTGGGAATATAAGACTGATTAGGAAATCGATGATTAAATCAATAACTTGTGTCTGTTTAACCCTGCTTGGTTTGGGTCAAAGAGTTGCAATCAATTTATTCCCCTTCAATATTTCTCATTCTTCCCAAAACACATGGGTAGAAAAGTTGATTATGGGGTGAGATCAATCCAACAATGCACGGGAGATTATTGTCATAGTCTATCAGTTCCTTCCCTTTGATGTCTAAAACTTTTGGTATTATAGAAGCAATCTTGGTACGCATTATCAATTGGAAAAAATGGGCCTAAAGTGTGAAACAGGTAGTCTTACCACTCTCTACACAAATACACACTATCTCTCTCATATGTATAAAAACATAACACAGCAGTTTTTATTGGCAATGTTAAATTTCCTCAACATGAAATAACTTTCTAACTATAATCACAATTTCATCTAGCAACCACAAAATAATTGATAATACCAAAAAGATTGCCAATAGATGTTCTAGAAACATTCACCTTTTTTGAAGACCAATATAAGCAGTGTCAGTGTGAATTCAGCCTTGATAATCAACTAATTATTGGTTTGTAATTTCTTGAGATTACATAGCTTGTTTCGACCAATTTATTCACTCTTGATATTTCTAATTCGTTGCAAAAGATTTCCAAGTCAACTCAGCATATAAACCTTATTCGAAATATTTGCCAGCCAGAAGTCATTCAAGTGAAAGATCTCTTACTACCAGGTCAGTCTTCCTTTATCCTATATGCCAGTATGTAAGATAGACACTTAATTAAAACTGTATCTAATGCGCTGGTATTATGACTGGGGGCCACTACCGAAGCTTCTTATGGACAGTTATGGGGTTTGGATGAGTTGCAGTGAGCAGTAATCCTCCAAATATCCTGGTAAACCATTCACCTCATAGTCTGGCATTTATAGACATCTATTTGAAATCAAGACCAAATTATTTTTTATCTTTTATTATTCATGACAATGATTAACAGAAAATTATATTTATTATCTATGTATTGATCATCATATTTTGAGAATGTAAAACTGATTAGCAAATCTCCTCGAACACTGTTCAATGATGGAATCAATAAGTTGTGTCTGATTAAACCTGCTTGGTTTAGGTCAAGAAGTTGGAGAAAAAACAAACAAAAACTACAATTCTGTATTGTTTAGCCATTTGCTTGGAGCAATACACACTCACACCAAACAATTGAAATAAACAATTTTTTTCAATTTTTATCTTGTTCATTTCCTGTTAAATATGATTTCCAGTTAATTTGTTCTAACAAAATCATAGAAGAAAAAAGTCTAGGCTTAAACTACAATGAAAATCATTCTATCTGACATTCAGGAAATCAACTGAGAGAATATTTACTATTATCCATATATATATATATATAAAACATATACGGATACATATCTATCTATCTCTCTATCTCTCTATCTATCTATCTATATATATATATATATATATATATATATATATATATATTGTGTGTGTGTGTGTGACAATGAGGAGTGACACTTCGATTGTAGACGAAGGGCACAGATGCACTGATTATAGGAGGGTGTCTGTCTCTACATAAATAATCCCATCATTTTTGACGGATACTATGTTAGTGTATATATAAGGAACAATATATTTAAGATATGACCTTATGTAACTCAGATGAAAAAGAATAAAAACAAAGATGCTCTTTCTAATTGTTTTCAAATCAATTTATCAGATGAAGTATTGTGAATTATGATTATTAATTTTTTGCTAATATTTACTTTCATATCAATTATTGTAGCTTTTTATCATAACTAAACTCAGAAGGTACCCAGCCTGAGTTTAATTGTGATGCAAAGCCGTAACAATTAAGATGAAAGTAAATAGTATCAAAAAATTAATAATAAAAGTGCTTCATGTTTAGAATGTTTTGAAAAAATTAATCTTTAAACATGATGCAATTATCTCATCATGATGGACACTTTAACTTTTTTTTTCTTTCAGATATTTAGTTGTCATTTTGACTGGTGCAATGAGCTAACGTCTTTTCTTCTTGTCAGAGCTGACTAAATGCTTTCATTATAGAAAGCCTCTTAAAAACCAATATAATCTAAGAAAAGAAAGTTATGTACTTTTGTATTACTTACCTTAATGATATAAAACAATTTTTTTGGTGTCATTTAATCAAAATGAAGTACGATACGTCTTTCTTTTTTTTGTTGAATAAAAAACTCCAAGTCTATTGTAATCGTTGATTTCAAAATGAAATTTTTTAATGTTAAAATGTCCCAATAAATTTACTTGTATAATTTCTTAAAAAATCACCCCTAGGTTTTAGTATTTCTATTTGAAAACAAATTCCACAGTGTCTTGATGAAAACCCTTCCAGCAAACATAACACACAATGACTAAGGGACCTGCCCAGTGGCTGAGATAGTTGTATATCTTCTTCTTGTGCCAGTGGTTGGTGTCCAAGCCTGAGTAAAAAGCCAGGATTTCAAATGATGATTTTTTGTTTCAAGGCTGGCTGGGTTTTATAATTGATTGGTAGAATGAAATCATCCTAGTCAACTCCTCTCATTTACCATTCTGTGTCCTACCACTTACTCTCACTAAGAAATTTTATAAAGTCTCTTGTTTGACGGACACCTTTCTGAGTTCTTTTTTTTCGTTCATGGTGCCAAAATATTTTGAACTTTTCCAAATCATTATGCCATTTCATTTTTTGCCAGACACGATTTTGTTTGTGATCTCAAGCAACCAATTTTGTGCGTTGTGATGTCCATCAGTTGTCTGATATCCTTGTGAAATAGCCTGCCTATTGCCATTTAAGCTCGTTAATGGTTTCTGGGATATCTCTGACACTTGTTGGTTTTCTGATGTATTGTTCTGTTTTGTGGTCTTTTCATGTGATGCTTAGTGTGATTTTTCTCCTATGTATGCCGCATAGTTTTTTGTTTGAGAGCCAGTTTCTTAGCTAAGTTCCAAGTTCCAGCTCTGCAGGTGATTATTGATAGAATGCAGTGGTTGTTGACATTCCTTTTCAAGATCAATCGGATCTTCTTGCTCTCGAAGATTGAACTTGCTGTGAAAGCTTGCCAACCTTGTAATAGTAATTTCTTTACTTGATCTCTTCTTTTGAGGATTCCATGGAGTTTCATTGCCTCTGGTAGTTGTAGGGATCTACTTTCTTCAGTTCAAGTTTTTAATTTGGGTTGTTGTGTCTCTATCCCTGACATATTTACTGCACATGATATTGGCTTTATTGAAGTTTATATGAAAACCAACTTTCTTGCTTTCTTCATTCAACTCATTTAGCATTGCTTGGAAATCAAAACGGTTTTCTGCAAAAAATGGTGTCATCAGTAAATCTATGGTGATTTAGGTAGCTGTCATCATCAATTTTGATTCCTTTACCTATCCAATCTATGTTTCAGAAGACCATTCTGAGGCAAGCTGTGAATAGTTTGGGTGAACTGTTGTCACCTTTTCTTTCAACTTTCACAGATGGAAAAGCTTTGAGGCTTTGTGTAGTCTGATAAAGGAACTGCTGTATTTGTAGATATGTTGTTAAACTTTGACATATACAGAGTCTACACCTTCATGTTTGATTGCTTTGATGACTGAGGGAATTTCCAACAAATCAAAGGCTTTTGGTAGTCGACAAATGCCATGGCAAGTGGCATTATTTATTCTCCTGTTTTCTCTTTGATTTGATTCATTGAAAAGATATGGTCAATGGTAGAGTAACCCTTTATCAATAAGCTATGAAAAATGTTCATTTTATAAAATCATAACAGAACATTATCAACTTTTGCTTATTTTCTCACTTTTTTCTATTTCTTTCTTTTTTCTCTCTCTCATTTTTTGCTTTTTTTTTACCTCTCTCTCTTTAATTTTTTCTCTTTTTCCTTTTTTTCCACATTTTTTTTTCTTGTCAAACACGATAAGTAGAGTAGTAACACTAGCAATTTTTTGAAGTTAGAAAAATTGCCCTCAGTATATTTGCTGCTTATTTGTTCGTACATTCATGTCACGTAATGCCGAAATCAAATTTAAAAGTCAGAAATTCAACTTTTGTGCTCATCTTATTATGACCGAAGTGAATTGGAAGAAAGTAAAACTTTTATGTTATTGCTTCTCTAATCCGCCTCAAAACATTTATTATTTCACTTGTGACATTAATGGAACAGAATTTTGCCTCAACTAACTTTTCATTTTTTTTTTTTTTATCATCTTTTAAAATAACATTTTGTTATTGGTTGTTTTGAATATTTTTTTATTTCATATTTGACTGCACTTACAACAAACTCAAGTTTTTGCTCCATAAAACCTTATTTTACTCTTCTTGATCAATTAACTAGAAAACCAAGAAGACTTCAGCCATTGATTTGATCAATAGGGAGAACCTTTGGGACACTTTACCTATTCTTTTTTTGTTGGCATCATTCAAGAAAGAGTGGACTCAAAAATACAGTTTTACTCTGCACTTCAAAATTGGGTCATACCAACAGAATAATAAGAATGTCTGTATAAAATATTTGTGCTGGCAAAATGACCATAAAACAGAATAAATCATTATGCATTCCCTTCTTTATTGATAGCCATTTTTAAGTGCTAAGAAGCTTTGTCCTGTTTCAAGAGGTGGAGAAGCCATTGGATGTAGTTATCTAACAATGGAGTTAGTTTACGATGATTGATATTCATTTTAAATTTATGAGCATAAACAATTTTCTACAAAGTTGCATTTTCTGATTGAAGGGCTTCAGAGGGAGATGAGGTGAAATGTCAGTTCATATGAAAAATGTGATTACTTTGCCAAAGTTATGGTCTTGCTTTGTGGGCCGAGATATTTGTATATTTCTCATCAGTTGTCAGAATTTAAGCCCTTAACAAATGCTAGGATTTCAAATACTAATTTTCAAGATAAGCAAGACATTTTGACTTGTACTGTACTAAAATAATCTTGAAAAACTAGAGAGTACTTAGAGAGCACATACCAATAAAATTTGAATGTAAATCAATTCATATGATGAAGCTGCTATGCAGGGAAGGTAACTGAGAAAATCTAATCAATTCTTCCTTAGCCCATAATCCAGCCTTCCAACAAATGTTATTGAACTTCATTGAGAAACTATAGAGATATTGTACCAACAAACATGAAGGAATAAATAAATATATGAAAGAAATGAAAAATTATCTCTAAATAGGTAAGAAATCCCTGGACCACTCCAAAATACAAACAATCCTTCCTTGCTCAAAAGCCTATCCTTCCACTCAATTCCAATGAAATTTGTTGAGCACTTTGTGAGATGAAGCAGATAAGATAACTGTAAAAAATTCCTGTATCCATCCCAAAATTTAATTAATTCTTCCTTATCACATAGCTAACTCTTCCACAAAATACCATTAAATTCATTGAAAACTTTTGGAGATATTGTGTGAACCGACAGAAAGGGAAAAATATGAAGGAATACATATATCTCTTCAAACCTTGTTGGCTGAAGTAAAAAGTTATGTGAACATAAAATGCTATTTTCAGTAGTTTTAGTGAAATCATAGACAAAATGTTGGGTTTCAAATGATGATTTTCAAGGCAGTCAGGTCTTCATCTCTTGGAAGATTGGTGCAATACAATCTTCCTAGATCCTTCTGACCTTTATCTGGACTTATGCTGAACTACTGTACATGCTGGTGTATAAGATGACACTCAGTTTTTAAAAAAAATCTGCAAACATTACAGTATAACCAACTCATTAGTATTTTGTCTAGGGGGTTGTCTACCAAAGCTTGATATGGACAATTATGGGGCTTGGATAAGTTTCAGTGAGCAATTGTCCTCTAAATATCCTTGTTGAGCATTTGCCTAATACTTGGGCAAACAGGGTAAGCCAAGTTTGATGAGTATTTATTATCCCAAAGTTATGTACATACATGTACATACATGTGTGGCAAGGTGTATAAAAGTACACATTCATGTACCCACCCAATAAGAGACAAGTGGTTTGCACAAACCAAATATTACATGTTACTCTTGGAAATTAGTTGGAGAGGAGTCAAATTCATAAGTATTGAACTAAAGTTGCCTAGTTTGGAATGCAAGAGACATTTAATGCCTATAAATGAATGGATGATAAATTTACTGGAAGAATTTATTACACTTTGTATGCAAACTGCTATGTTACTTGAAAGAGCTTTAGACTTAAGGTCATAAGGAGCATGTCAATAGTATCCTTATTTGTGTGGTTTGCTAAATCATTGTTGGCATTTATGCACACAGTCACTGTACAAATATTTTACCTCTGGCAGCAAAGTTGGGAGAGGTTTATATGTTCGCTCATATCTGTCTGTTTGTCCATTCAATGTCTCCAAAAGTTTTCAAAGAATTTCAATGAGATTTAATGGAAGGGTGGGTCATGAGCTTAGGAATATTTGGTTGAATTAAGAGGCAGAACTAAGAATTTATTTGTAATTGAGAGATATTTTTCATTTTTAAATATATATATATATATATATATATATATATATATATATATGTATGCCTGTTCATACTATATATATATGTCTGTTCACACTATATCTCCAAAAATTTTCAATGAATTTCAATGAAACTTTGTGGAAGTGTGGCTATTGGATAAGGAAGAAAATTTGGGGGCAGATCTAGGGGGTTTTGATTAGGAGTAATTTTTTCATGTATTAAGAAGAATCAAAAATAGTCTGAAATATGGAAAATCAAAACAAAGATTGACCCATTTTATCATAACTATAAATGCATATATTTTTTTGCGATTAGTGCTGTTTAATATACATACTCACATTTAAATATACCTGAAAAAAGGTTTATTCATGTATGGATCAGCACTGAGGAGCCCAAAGCTATTTCATTAGTTAATTAGATTTTAGTAACTTAATTCTAAGTTTTTAAAAACTTTGATCAGACATAAAGTCTTAAGAGTTTCTATGATGTAATTTTTATTGCCATGTCATAATAGAAAGTTGAATTATCCAATGAGATCAATGTGTAAACAAACAGAAAAGAAATTTGCATACATGCCTATTATATGGATTGATATATTTTACAATAAGTGCTACATAAAATATATACCAGGAACTGTCAACCAGAATAATCAACATAGGTTTCTTCAGTTTTCAAGTCTGACTAGCTGGGTATGTATGTATATATCACATATGCAGGCTGCACCAATGGAGTAAGAGAGCTGAAAATTAATATGTTTATTCATTATTATGCCAAGAAAGAATTTTTTTAAAATCCCCCTCTAAATAGGCTTTTAGCAAGGGGTTCTATTAGCAATGTTAGTTTATGCTAAATTGATCCTTTAGTTTGTGTAGCATTCGTGCTAGTTTTTAGAAAATTTAGACTTTTTTGTGATCCCTGCGCAACAAATTGGAATGAGAAGTAAGTTATTCATTGACCATCCCATTTTCCAGGTTTTTAATTGATCACCCCCAACACTGCTGAAAGATGTTGATCAAGTGGCAGTTTCCATTCAGGATTAACCAGACTTGTTTTTTCTATTTTTAAAACGATAACTTTGAGTATTTGAATTAAAAAAAAGAGAAAAATTATTGCTGTTTAATATATTATCAGCAGCAGCAGCCTTTTAGCATCCATCATTGGACATAGACCTTCCCTAAAATTTGCCAGACCTCTCTATCATGGGCATTTCAGAGCCTGTACTTTCTGAATTTATCTAGCTCGTCACTTCATCTTACTTTCTGTCAGCCACAATTTTGCTTATGATCTCTGGGGATCCACGTTATGAGTTGTGATGTCCAGTCTAACATTCTTGCCACATGTCTAGCTCGTTACCATTTGAGGTTTCAGTTTTTGTGATAACTTGGACTCCTGTCTTTTCTCTGATATACTCTGCTGTCATGATCTATCCATGTGAGGTTGAACATGATTCTCTCATGTGCACGTTGCATGGTTCTCAGTTTAAGGATCAATCTTTTGGTTATGTCCTATGTTTCAACTCCATTGGTGACTGTTAAGAGGATACATTAGTTGTGTACCCTTCTTTTTAGGATTATTAAGATTTATTTTCAATTTGTAAAAATACAAAAAGAGTGAAATAGAAAACAGATTTTATCCAATAAAGATGTTTAATCCCAGTACTCAATATCTAACACAGTAAACAGAGTTATTGATTTATAAAAAAAAAAGAAAAGAATTACAAGTTTTTATTATTACAGGAAAAAACCTGTTGCTGTTTGCTGATGAATGCATTAGGTACAAAATGTTAATATTCTCTGGGTATATATCCTTGCAATTTTTATCTTATATATATATGTATATAGTTTACAGCTTCAATGACTAAATATATAAAAAAAACAATTTTTCCAAAAAAAATTATATCATTTCAGTCAATAATTTCCCAATATCTGTTAATGTAATTTATTTACTTTTTCTGGTGGGTTTTATTCTTTACACAGAATTAGATAATATGGTACTATGTATGAATTTAAAACACATCTAGATTTCATTCTTAACCATTTTTCAGATATTTACTGATTAAACTTACACACACACACGCACACACACATATTATACAGCACTGATTGCCAATATATATATATATATGTATAAATATATGAATAGTTCAATCAGTAAAAGTTTGAAAAATGGTTGTGAATAGTAATCTCCTGAACAGATTTGACATTTTACAGCTTGACATCAAAGCTGAAACTTCCACCATTGTCACTTGTTGAGAAGTATAACATTGGTAATGCATAACTCTGCCAAATGCTGTAAGATTTTTGACACCCATTTGTGAAAAGCGCCCTACCGCTTATCATAACTGGACGGAAATGAAATGTCAAAAATGCTGTGATGCAGAATCATCCCTCAAGATGAAGGAAGTGTTTCATGCTGTGGCAACTAGCAGAGCCAAATGTAGATTACCATCCACCATGTTGGTGGTCAAAGGAGACCACAAGAAACAGAAGAAATATGGTGACTGAAGAAATTCACCATATTCAGGAAAGTGAGCATCATGCTATTCCTGTTGGACATTCTAAAAACAGGTGAATGGTCCAAGTGGGAAAACATCAAAACAAAACTACTTACATGCTGCTATATCAAACAGTTGGACCTAAAGAGAAAAACATACCACTTTTTGTTCTGACAATCTAATCTCTTCTTCCCCTCTTCAATACTGATACAACGTTTCGGCCGATTCATTCTAAATCCTGTATTGGGTGTAAAATGTAATATCCTCAAGGAAAGAGAGTCTCTCCTATCAGTCTATTTCCCTGGTGATGCAAAGCAAAAAATGGCATCAAACAGAAAATCTAAAAGTAAACCGCAACACTTGTGTATATTAATAAATTGTAAATTTACATCAGAAGAAGGCCATAGAATGAATTTCCTGAACTGTTGTGTCAACATCAAAGGTGGGAAGAAATTAGATTGTCTGAACAAAAGTTGGTATGTTGATGACTCTTCTTAAAGTTATAAACAATCTAAAAGTTTCCTGGTAAAGGCAGTATTCAATATCGTACTGATGCCATTTGAAATTCTGATAGTCGATAAGATCTGATGTATGTGGGAAATCTTCTAGTCTCAAACATATCTTGGCTGGTTGTGATTATTCAATGCAAAGTTATATGTAGAGACACAGCCATGTGCTTGAGGTCCTTGTTGGGAAGCTGCAAAAAGATTTCATGAAGGTGCCAATAAAATTTTTAACTAATAGTGAAAAAAAATTTTGTAAAAAAAAAAAAGCATCTTGGTAGTTACTTTTACAAAAATGTACAAATCATCTATGTTTGATGGTTGTGCTAGTTAACTATGGTGAGATGGGAGTAGTCCCTTTTGTATGTTGTGTGCATATAGAGGGTGCTACATATTTGACTATTTCTGTTTTCCTGTATATAACGGAATACATGTTAGAAGCAGGCAGTGTGTGTGAGAAGCTGGGTGTGTAAGAAATGGACATAGAGTTGAATTGACATTTAGTTTGTGTATATTTTATTTAGAGATAGAAACCAATATCCTATTGGTTATTTGCTTTGCCCTGAGAATTTGATTTATTATTTTTGACAGCGCAGACTGGAGCATCACAGTAAATTTTTGACGTCATCTCACTTTTCTAGCTGAGATCACAGTAACTGCCCAGTGTCCTGATCTTGTCATCTGGTCAGTTAATTCAGAGAAAGTTCACGTTATTGAATTAACTGTTTCTTTTGAGGAAAATATCGACTGGGCACATTAATGTGAGCAGGAAAAGTACAAAGATCTGTGAGAGCAATATATAAGACATGGCTGGATGGCCAATATATTTCTTATCAAAGTCGGATGCTAAGTTTTTATAGCCAACTTGACCTCATCATACCTGACTAAACTCAGTTTGTCATCAGAGAGAAAGAGGCAATTTATGAAGTGCCATCAAAAAGTTCCAGTAATTTGACCATTGCAGGGAAATAACTCTCCAAAGATCTTAGTTCTTACTGTTGCCCTCAAAGTAGTCTCCTTGGGCATGTATAGAGTAGTCCCAGTTTTTTTTTTTACTATGATTCCATGCATCACTGGAGGGATTCAAGCATAATGATCTTTTGCAGTCCTTGCGATTCTTTCTTGATCTCCTCATTTAAGTCAAAAAGATCATCTTTCCATCTAAATTTTAGCTTAAGAAACTGGAAAAGTTGTGGGGGTAAGGTTGGGTGAAAAGGATGGGTGGAGTATATCTCCCATGTTATTGGAAGCCAGGAACTGCCGGATTACTCTGCATTCTTGGCATTGAATTTGCAGCAATGTGTCCCATGTCGAACATATCTGACAAAATGCATTAAATGTTCCTGTACAATAGTCAATGATATTACAAACATCAAGAATAGTAAATCTATGATCTGCTAAGATAGCTTAAGGCATTGTTTGGGCACCCTCAGCTAATAGTAATGATGCTATGGCTCTGAAACCATGTCTGATCCAATGCTTATCATCTGATAAAGGCTTTGTTGGAGGCATTGCTACTTCTTCACAGCAGTAGTTGTATGATTTCTTTAGGCTTCTGTGACATGAAGTTGGGACCCAATGAAGTTTTCATGCTTATGCCTTCAGTAGAAAGAGAAAACAAAGTGGAAACTGATAGAACTAATTGTAAAAGAAAACCAAGTACAAACTTGAATTGATAAAATTTTTTTTGTATATTAACCTCTGACAAATCATTTTTCACGGGTGCCAAGATTCTTAGTAAATTTGAAAGCCTGTAATTTCTATGAGTGAAATTGACAAAACAACCATGAAATTCCAACACACTATTGTTTGGCTATCAAACTTTTTACTTGGTGTACAAAGTTGATTACTGAGTGCTAAAAAAATAATAGCACTTAATGCATAACAAGATTTTTCTAATTGAAATAAATTTACTCAAATAAACGCAATGAAATTACAGCATAAATTTTGTCAAATAAAATCATGAAAGAAAACTATTCATCAGTTGATCAAACATTGTCTTGTTTACATTTCATACCATTTTATTTAAAGACAGATTTTCATGAATGTGATGTTAGTTGTTTGAATGAGGTGCAGTCATACTTAGAATAAACCCTATCAATGTTTCTAGAACTCTCAATCAGAATGTATTCACAGTGTTTCGGAATTTTGTTTTTTCTTTAGTAATTATATGAGCTCTTGTTGAAAAGTTAGTTGATCAAAAAGACTTTATACTTTTATTCTTCCCGTTTGGTATGTGAATCTCCTCTCTTATACATAGATTTTGTTTTACTATTACCCTCATTTTGGTTGTTTATTTGTACACAATGTTTTGGTCATTGTAGCCTACAGCCTTCTTCTGCTTGTTGTGATTGAAAGTACTTTCAGAATGTCAGGTGGACTATCTTGTTTGATCCAAGAGGGTCAATTGTCCTCATTTCACCAAATGTAGATTAGGAAAATAGCCCCCGAATCTCTGTATAATGATAAATTGTCTTCTACAAAAATTCAGACAAATCTCCATTCTCTTTAGATGAAAATGGCCAGAAATTGGTCCTTTGAAAAAATATCACAAGTCATTAACCATTTCTTTAGACACTGGGATTCATTAGCTGAAGTAGAAAGGGAACATATTAACCCCATCATGCATACCAAAATAAATTTTGTAATTGTCACCGTGAAACTTACTTCCTTAAAAAATGATAGATTTTGTTAGTTTGTTTTTATGTATCCCAAAATGAATTTTGCATTAGTTGTTACTTCAGTAGCTGTTTTTTTGTTTTTATCTATTCCTGAAGACTCCTCATGGAGTATGTTTATGGGGTAGAATTTCTAGCTCTATGCCCAAGCTGCATTTCTTTTTCCTGTCAGAGTAACCTTCTCTTAAATGGACTGCCTTATGGGGCCTAATAGGCTCCAAATGCCCAGCTATTTAACTATATCTGGGGAAATGGATTCATGCCTTTCCCAAAGCCATTGTGCCTAGTGAAACTCAAACTTGATTCACTGATTCCATTTTCTGTGCCACCAACTCTTATGCCAACCCGTAACTCCTAGTTATTGGTATTGCCTTCAAAAGTGACAGATTTTCTTTTTCTTTTTAGTTTTTGAAATCAAATAAATTACTGCGAATATATTTACTGCATTGAATTTTGTTGTAGGGAATATGAGGGTAGGAAAGAATTAATGGTTTGACTTTGCTCTGATTGGATTGGGGTTTAGAGAATAAGATCGCTTGGAATGTCTGTGTGTCTGGTGGGGGGATAGTTGAAAAAAGAAGTGAGCATAGAAATAGAGGAATTTGTTCTCCGGAGATGCACTGTCTGAAGTTCAGTAATCAAGTATTGGAGTCAGATGGGATAGATCTGTCTTATAACATGTAGCTGGAATTTATTAGGGAGTTACCATTGAGAAATAATATGCTACATGAGGTATGTGTTTGATTTGTTGGCAAAAATGTCTAAAGCAATAAAGTTGTTTCCCTTTGACCAATAAAAAATGCAAGAGAATGACATAACTTCAGCAGACAAACTTTCAAGAACCAACAAATCAGTAAAGTCAAATTAGCAAGGATTCAAAAGAAATGAAAAAGAATAATGTCATTGCAGTATACATAGGTATCTACTCAATAAACAAGCTGAAATGTGCATTCAGGAAATCTTTGGATTAAATCAGTATAGTGTAGAGCTTAAAAAAGAAGTGAGGGAACTCAAGGCTGCTTGCTCTAGCTAAGCAAGCCTCTACAGCTGGGTTGTAACAGGGAAGGGGGCTTCAAGTCCTCTTTCTCAGAAAACTCTTGAAGCACAACCAATTAGAGATGTTTTGAATATTTGGACATATACTGGCTAAATTCTCTCATCAATGAATCATTAAAAGAGAGAATGTTAGTATGATATAGATAGTGGAGGAATGCTGTTTCCCATCTCTCCACAAGTAATGGAATGCCATTCCCACTGCACAACATCACTGGTTGAAATTAGGTCAAATTGACCTATTACGTAATTAAATGTTCCATTAAACAGAATGTTTGGAAGAGTAAAAAACAATGGCCAAGAAATTAGGAAAATGTCAACATGGAAAGTATTCATGGTTGGCAATGACAAATAAAAGTTTGTAGAAAGTTGAAGAATTGCTATGGTATTGTTAACCCTTTGTAATATGCACATATTGAAAGGTTAACAGGCATTACTTTTGGAACAAATTGAAATAACTCACAAAACAATTTGTTCTGTTCTTGACCTGAAAGAGAGAGAGAGAGAGAGAGAATTAACTCTCTGCAGACAATATAGAAGTTTAACATTATGGTGCAGCAAAGGCTTGAAAAATCACTGTCACATTGTTGCTGCAATGGCAGACAAGCTGTTCTGCTAAATATAGTTTAGTGGTGTCAGTAAATTTGAATCAACTTTAAAAAGTAGATTTTTTTTTCTAGCGTTGAGTTTGGTTTATGATATTTTTAATTGAGGCGCATCAGAAGTATGGTCAGTATTTTATGAATTATCCATATAAGTATCTTCATTTCTGTTGTTTTGATCACTCTTCTAATTGATTCATTCTCCAGCAATCTCCTGTACACTTTGAATCTCAACCCAAATTTCGAAACTTGATAGAGAATTTATTGCAGCATCAACCCTTAGCAACTGATTACTGGGAATTTCTTCAGCTGGCCAAAAAGACAGAATTGTAGATGAGATTTAACTCTTAAATTCATATTCAGGAATCTAAATATTGAATCAAGGGGAGTATCTTCTTGGTAATCAAATTAAATTTTCTTCAATTCAATTCACAAAAGTGTTCCATTCATTCAATACTATTCATGGAAGAGTTCCACAGCAATTTCAAGCAATTCATGAATTTTAGAGTTAAAGATTACGGAATGCTACATTGAGGCAGTATAAGTGGCACAATAGTTTGCAGCACAGAAAATAGAATCAGCAAACTGACTTCAAACTCCGGCTGAGACGGATTGAATTCACTTTACACTAAAGAGATAGACAACTCTAATTCAACCACTCAGTGAACTGGGTAGTCATTCAAACCTCAGGATATATAAGTCTCAAGCATCTCAAGAGAATTAAAAAAAACATTTGTCCTATTTTTTTATTTGATCAGTTTTTAGTAAAACTGTTTCCACTCTATCTTACTACAAAAAATCAAAGATTTATCATGATTAAGTGGCCTTTATAAATGCTCAAAGAATGATTGCCTAATCTGTTTTTTTCAATCATCACTGACTATTTCACTATCAGTAAAATACTTATTGCTTTGCTATTGTTTTACCTGGGGGGTGATCTAAAGTACTATAGTATCCCAGTACACTTACGGGAATTGCCTGAAGTGACCATCCCCAGCACTTGACTAAATCTTCCTCTAATAGACTCTCAAAAGCAAATTGCATTCCACCTCATTTCATATTCTTGCCTTTCTTCTTTCATTGACGGCTTAATTCAGCCATTCTCTTCTAGCAAATATCTTTATTTAACACCCTGTATCCTATTGTATTTCCTATCCTGCTTCTCTTTCCCTCTCCAAACCTCCTCAACTGTGTTTGTCTTATGATTCCATTGTGAGAACTTTTTCTTTACTTCTACCCATTTTGACATGAATTCTTTTTTTAGAGTGTTGTAGACGGAAGTGTGCAGACATGTTGCTTATTACAATATAGATCGTGGCTTTGTGCCATACTAATCCAGGCTTAGTATATGAACTGATCAGAAAGTTCTTGGAGTTTCTGACTTGGAATATTCATATACCTTTTCACTTCTAGTACATAGATATCTTTAAATCTCACCTTGCCTGGCACATGGCACATTTACAAATCAGTTTCATTATATTGTAGCATTCGCAATGTCGGGAAAAATTGGTTTCCTGCAAATTGTATGATTTCAGAATGGATAGAATCGATGGAACAAATCAACCAGACATTTGGACAAGAAACTGCCAGTCATACATTAGCTTGTAAGTTGTTCACTTAGTCCCAGTCCCACAAATTCAAGATGCTGGATACGAATTGGATGACCATCGGAGCTGAATCTGGATAAATTGTAGAAGGTCATGGAAGCCATTCCACAGATGACCAGGTGAGAAATGGCACCACAATTCAACTGCACTCCCCCCAATATCTTGAGTTATTTGGCTTTAATCGGCAAAACTTTTAAACTTGGAAATTCAAGATGCTGGAAAAGAATTCGATAATCATTGGTGGTAAATCCAGATAAATTGCAATAGGTCATGGAAGCTGCAAATACCAAACTTTGAAAATTATGTACTAAATTCACTGATGGATAACAACCAAAATCTCTGATTAGATACAGATACTTTTGAAGAGTTTTTCAGATTTAATTCATTTTTTTTTGTTATTTTTGTTTTTCCCCACAATATTTTGGCCAAACCATTCTACAGCTTTCTTCAGATTTACTTTTTGGGGGCCAATCCATTCCATAGTCCTCAGCTATTTTTTTTTTTTTTTGGTGGTGCCAAGAAAAGAGGTTAGCAAATTTTGTAGGTTGTGGATATTTTCAAAAACCTTTCTTTCTTAAATGGAGAATTCCATACCAAGTCCCTATTAAGCAGCAAAAGTCATACCAAAATCCTCACTGGTCTGACTTGTACATCTGACTAACTAACTTAACTTGTTGCATGCTGATTCTTTCAATTTTCTCCAATGACAAAAATCACAAAGAAGATGGGTTTAATTTTCAAAAAAGCTGTTTGAATGTATAAGAGTCTTTCCAAAATTATAGAGATATGAATATGCATCAGCTTCTGAAGGGAAGAAGGGGTCTGAGGAGAAAATATTTCCTGGGGGAAGCAAAATGATGTATTCACAATGTATCTCAGTGTCAACCCTGTCACCAGCAAAGAATAATACAATCTTTTTATAAGTATATATTGAGTTGGGGGTATATAAAACAATTGTATAGCATCATTATCCTCTATTGACTATAAGGTTCCAACTTTCAACTCCTCTCACTCAAAGTAACAAGGCCTGATCCAAAGATAGATGTTGCTGCAAATGCCCCCTGGCACCAACCTCCAGTGGGTATCCATGATTTTGAATGTTTCTGTGCATGCATAATGTAAATCTCAATCTGCATGTTATGTCAATGTAAAAAGCTGAATAGATGAAGGTTCTGCTGCTTTAGCTGCACCAAATCCAGAGTTGCACAAGAAAAAAACTCATGTTTTTTTTCTTTTGATGTATGAAGAATTGTTCCCTAGGAACTGCTTGATCCTGACAAGACACAATGCCACAGCTGCACTGCTTTGATGATGATAAACACCTGCAATCACACAAAATCTACTTATTGCATGACAAGACCTGTGAAAAGCAGTTAGTTTGGGAGATTTTGCCATGCTTCCAGGGCTCATGGGAATAGGGTGCAAGGGGTAGATTGTACTCAGGCCTAAGGGTACAAAAGGGGCCTTGGGACTTAAAGGGGCTAAAACAAGATAAAAGCAGGATGACTATTGGAGGAAAAAGGGTACCCAAAAGAAACTTTTTACCTCCTGATAAAGTTGCTTTTAGAGGCCCACCACAATCTTACTCAACTCATTCGGTGTGTACCAATTACTACTTTTTTCAATCACTGCAGAATTTTCTACATACATATCTTTCTCTCTCTCTTACTTATATACTTACTCATATATATATATATATATATATATATATATATACATATATATATATATATATATATATATGTATGTATATATATATATATATATATATATATATATATATATATATATATATATATATATATATATAGGAAACCACTTTAAATAAGTTAAAACCAACTTATTCTAATAACAATAACTATTTGATGGCATTATCCATGATAATGATAAACATATTCCTTTGTATATATGTGTATGCCATATTTTTATTCATAGATTGTATTTATATCATATGTCAAAAGAAAATACTGTAATATTGGGATATTCAGAGTAAAAAAATATCTTTATTGAAAAGAATTACGATTATCTGAGATCATGATCAATATTGATTAAATAAGTCAGTTTGCAATAACAAAACAAGAAATAAATCATTATTTAATGTCAACAAAATTAGAAGGGGGTCATCCATTCAACAATGTTTGGCAAAAAATTATAAAAGATTTCATATTTCTTTCACTCGATTCAATTGTTTTTATAAGAGATATAATTCATTATCATTGGAGGTTTTTCAGCTGTTAACACCGATGATGTCTACCCAAGGAAAATTAGAATAATCTTCAAGTAAGATTTCAAATTAGCTGCTGATAACATCCACAGAGGATTTGGAGTGAATACTGCTACAGTGCAAACTGTTCAGTATTGGTGAAATAGGTTTAAGTCTAAGAACATGGGCATTTGCTGCTATTTTTCCAAAAGGATACATTTTCAGCAGGGAGTGAAAGGGTGTATTTGGAATCTATCTTAGTGGCAACCCTATCACCAGGGAATAATAATATAATCTTTTTACACAGAAAAATTACACTGCCTCATAATCCTTTATTAACTAAAAGGCTTCAATTTTCAAACTCCCTGGCATCCGGTGAGAAGATCTGATCAAGGGTGGGGTGCAAATCCTTCGTTTACCTATTCGATCAGGTGGACACCAATGTTAGGATTCCAAAAATAAGCCCTGAGGAAGGCCCAAACCTACCCTTACTCATGACAGGAGCCAAATAATGAGTATGTTTTTGAGTGCATGTGTTTCAAATTTTGTGTCAGGAGTTAGCTGACGGTTTGGTATTTCATTCAATAAAGACAAAACTAGAAGAGAACATGTGAAATCCCTGCAATTGGCAGACTTGTTTCCATAGTTACCAGAGACATAGCTAATGATCTCTGACATGTGTGACATTTTATTAATTTCTGCTTTCAATTAATTTTAGCTGTGTCTTTAAGGGGATGGATGGCATGAACACCAGACCCTATCAACCCAAGGGAAGGTTGAATCTTTAAAAATATCTTTCAATTCTAATCAATGATTTTATCCCTTGCGCAGATCCAGGGGGGCATTAGGGCTCTGTAATCCCCTGCTAGGGCAAAGTACAATAAAAAATTCCTAATATCAGGAGAGATGAAGAAATCTTATAAATAAAATCCCAAATAATCCCAAATAATTATAAAATAATCTTAAAAGCAAAATATTTTTATATCCATTGTCTAATGATGAGAAAATTAAAAAATTGGACCCCTTCTTATTCAAAATCCTTGATCTGCCCCTGTCTCCTGACATATTTTTCATTAGAGGGATATTATTTTGACTAATATTTTCTTTTATTTTAAATTTATGATTTTTTTCTACTACCGACCATAAGAGTTCTGGTAGCTTAGTCCGTATAACAGTGCCATATATAGGCAGCTTCTCAATGGAAAAAGTGAGTGAGTTCCACCTAAGGTTTTTTTTAAATTTCTGATCTGCACTATTTACTCACTACTGTAGACTGATGGTCTGAGTAAGTTGTGATAAAAAGCGACTAAAAATGTAAGCTGAAAGAAAATACTGTTGAATAATGTGTTTGAAATGGTTTATTGAATTAATGTTGACTTTTGATAATCCAAATTCTATAGAATTTTGAAATCATGGAACTGAAAAATTTGTGTTATAGTACTGTATGTTTACTATTGCAAGCATTTTTTTTCTAAGCTTTCAGGATGTATGATCTTTGAGTACTTGACTTGTTACTTCTGTGTGAAAGGAATATTTTATCAGTACACACACAAAAAAGTTAGTTTTGTATAATAGTTATACCAGTTTGTTCTTGAATTTCAAAGATTAGTTTAAAATGCTTCATAAAACTGAGTATCTTTTTGAGTCTTAATCTTTAGGTGAACCCCTTCCTTATACATTACCTTTGAAGTGCCAGACTCCATTTCATATGTATTATGTATGATATGTCTTAGTGCTAGACCCCATTTCATGCGTATTACATACAATATGTCTCAGTGCTGGACCTCATTTCATATGTAATAAGCATAGTTGGTGTAGGTGCTGGTTCCTATTTCATGTGTACTAAGTATGGCATGTACAAGTTCTTCATCTAAAAATAAGTATTTTGGTCCAAACTATTAGTTTTTTTTCTTGGCATAAAACAATCATGGTGATCAAACATTTTGATCTGCTTTTGAATTTTAAAAAAAAAGAATGGAAATAAATTTGCCCTTTGCCCTTTCTTGGAGAAATACTTTGTTAACAAAAATACTTGTATTCCCATCAAAGTGTTTGACCAAAAAAAATGTCTGAAATTCTCGCCGAACATTTTGTTCTTTGATGATTGTTTGAGGAGAAATAATTTTTGTTTTCATTTTTTTTCTGACATTTCTCAAGTTTTCAGAAATTTGTTTGTTCATTTCCAATTTCAAATAATGTTGCCAAATGTTTCCAAAGACTGGTTCCCTCTAAAAATTTGAAGGAAGAGAGATATGATAAAAAACTAAAGAGCACTCAGAGAGCACATACCTCTGTGGACACCATACTCAAAATTTGATCAATTCTTCCATAGTCCGTGGCCCACCCTTCCACAAAATGTCATTGAAATTCATTGAGGCCTTTGGAGATAATTAGTGAATGTCATCTTAATACATGAAAAAATTCTGTTACAAACTTTAATCATTTCTTCCTCAGCCCAAGGCCCATCCTTCCATAGAGTATCATTGCCATTTCTCAATGAACAGTTCTTTTTATGAATAAATTTTTAAAAAAAGAGAGATTTGAAAACCTTAGTAGTTAGGGAAAAAATGTAATTATAAATCTTACTTATTTTTTAACTCTTAAATTCATAATATCTATGAAGGGAAATATTTCAAAGAAAATAAATCATGATTGAAATTATCCTCCTTTGAACATTAGGTGAATTTTTTTTATTGAATTTGTGAAAGAGTTCCATTATTTTCATTTTATTCATCCACTGTCAATACAAGCGGTCCATGAATTCAGGAGTTGATATTCAGTTTTGAAATGTTGGCCTTACGCAGCTAGTCTTTTTAATTTTGGTACCATGCATGTGGAAAAATTCATATGTATATATCCAAAAATATATTTGTACAAGTGTACATATGGGATCTGTCTCGAAAGTATCCAGCCAAGTAGTGTTAACGAAAAAAAAAGCCTACTGAAGACAATGGTATCCTCACTGCCCTTCAAAATAATCTACTTGGGACTTCATACACTTCCAAGTTTCCTCTTCACTTTTCAAAATAATCTGCAAAGTCCTATTTTCACCATCAGCTGCCTTACTGTGTTCTCCTTAATATCGTTCACAGTCTGGAATCTCTTTGGGAAAAGTCACAAGGAACCGAATCTGAATTGAAAAGAGGCTGACAGATTTGGTAGATGCAATGTTGTACAAAATGTGAAGAGTGACTCGCTCAGTACACTATACAAATGCTCACTCAATGGCATCTCTCTACCAACTGAGTGACTCCATGGGAGATTGTCTGTTCATTCACGGACGTAAGGTCCCTTATGATTTGTGATTAATTGCTCTTGATGTTGTTACCACCACCTCGGTATAAACTGGAATCACCTGTACACATGGCTGGTGGTATGGTTTCGTCCATATGTATAGAGTTGTCAAAATGGATTGTTCTGGTTGATATATTAGAGTCCATTTTCTGTCACCATTTTTGGGAAAAATTTTTTTTTTTCCTCTTTTCTTTTGGATTATACCCTTGACAAAAGCTGAAAAATGAATTGGTCAAATCATTGTGTTAACAATATTAAGAACACAAAGAAGGAACCAAATTGTCCAAACAAAGATTGAATTTCAAATTTTGATTTTCAAAGCTGTCAGGCCCTCCTTATATGAAAAATTGGTGCAAGACAGTCTTCTTATTCTACAATTTTACTAAATTCAGCTTTGTGCTACACCAAGCTAAGCTTAATAAATGTTTATATAAGTACACCCCCTTTCACATTATTCTGATAATTTTGCCTAGCAACCTGTGCTTGAATGTTTTTAAAGATCCTTCCTCAGGGACGATTGCATTTTCTCAGCCCCAAAGGTTGTAGTCACACTATGGAACATCACAAATAACAGTCTTTTTGGCCACAGAAGTTGCCAGGAAGGAGGTAGAGTTTACCACCAGTCTGCCCTAGGGGGCTCCACCTAATTTGTTTTTCTATCAAGGTAACCTTTGCTTCATTGGACTACCTTACAGAGTTAAAAGATTCTAACTGCCTTGTTATTTCCCATAGC
The DNA here is from genome assembly GCA_963457665.1 of Thysanoteuthis rhombus. Lineage (NCBI taxonomy): Eukaryota > Metazoa > Mollusca > Cephalopoda > Oegopsida > Thysanoteuthidae > Thysanoteuthis > Thysanoteuthis major. The sequence continues at coordinate 26,916,696 of OY735235.1, forward strand.
TGGGGATAGAATAGAAGTGGGTTATATGCCTTTTCCAAGTTTATTACTGCAAAATGAATGTAAGCAGCTTCTGTCAAAACTAGAACTCAATTCTTTGATTCTATTTTTTCAACATTGTTCCATTACAACACCCTTTATTCCACCATGTATATAAGCTCCTATCTTTTATTGAAAAAGATTTTTAAAGAATTGTAATTTAGATTTAGAATACATCATAAACAAGCAGCAGGTGTTAATATTCTGATAAATTCTCAAGGAAACAATGAAACAAAAAGATCTTTAGTTTTTCAAATGTTTTTTTTCTTTATTTGCTTTCCTATTTCCTGCAAAATTTCTAAAATACCGGATTGATTTAGTGAAAAGAAAATGACGAGAAAAGATTTCTCAACATCAATCATGTGTGGAAGAAAAACGTTAATTTAAAAAAATATATACTTTGAAAGATTTCCTGATAAATGTTGCCTAAATTGCGTCTTTCAATTATTTCTCCGTTGCTGATGTAATGTCGAAGAATTTGTGCATTTGGTTGCTTTTGCTATAAACCCAACACTACACTATTAAGACAGTATTTAGAAGAATCATGATTATAGATAAATGACTTTCTTTATAATGGAATAATTTTGCTGCTATTTATTTGCTCTAAAGTGTCTATTCATTCGGTCACATGATAAGTAAAGAGAATATTACGCCTGTATAGAAGTATATCTGTGAAATATGTTGTGAGAAAATACTATTCTTTGGCTTTGTTGCACTAAATAAAAACTTATGATGAGAGATAATTTTTATGGAATACATACTGTATATGCCAGTATATAAGATGGATACTCAATTAAAAGATGAAAATACGAATAATACACTGCATCCAATGTGCTGGTATTATGACTAAGGGGCTGTCTACTGAAGCTTTGTATTGATAGTTATGTTGGATGAGTTGCAGTGAGCAGTAAGCTTCTAAAACCCCTTGTAAATGATTTATCTTATAGTCAGCCGCTTACAGTGCTTTTATTTTAGGAAGTATTTTCATTTCATTAATCATATTATCACTTGCATATATAATATGCTCATTTCAATGTTCATTTGAAAAAAATATTCCAGTATGATTACTTATAAATATGAATCAAGATGAGAGAATTAGTCCTATAATGTTTCCTGGGACACTTTGTCATACAACTATTTTCATGTATTTTGATTTTAGTATAAGATTTAATCCACATACTTCATACATTAATATCATTATCATTTTTTCTTTGTCTGATTTGATTTTAAATTCAAATTTAATGTCTTCAATTTTAGGACATTTGCCTGCTCTACAGGATGTTCCTTTTTTCATAAGCCAAGTTGCACTCTTCCAAGAGTGATGTTTTAAAAATGATTTTTATGAATTAATGGAAAGAGGAAAAAAATATTATCAATTTCAATAAAAAGTGACAGCAATTAAGATGAGGGTAAAGAGAAGCAAAAAATTAATCCTACTGATCTACAATACTTCATCTAATGGAATAAATAAAAATAAAATTGGATTGAACTAAACTATTAGTTCATAACAAACACGGCTTGGAGCAGACTTGGTTAAGGAGTGAGTTTGAGGGTTTGATTTGGACTAGTGCTACTCACTGAGTGCCAGTTGTTCAATGATAGGAATAGTCGCATATTGAGTGAGCTACCCTCTGGCAAAGAGGGTCATGATTTTGATTCTTACCTGAAACTTATTCTTTATTCTAATCCTTGCTGTTGATTTATTTACTCACTGCTTGCTGAAGGATACTCATCCTGAATTTAATTGTGATAAAAAGTAAAAACAATTAAGATGTAGGAAGATAGAAGCATAAAATTAATAATAATGGTTTACAATACTCCATCTAATAAAATAGGTAAAAAAGGAAAAAAATTGTTTGTCCAAAATGGAAATGAAATTTGAAAAAAGATTTTGAAATCAGATTTCCTTGGGGTCATTTTATTGTCACTCTAAACAAGTTTTTTCAAAATCATGACAATGTGAAAAGTCCGTTGAACAGTAGTCCTTCCAATTTTGCAGACTTGATTATTCACATTTTTCCTTCATTGATAAAGGTAAGCTACTCTCACAAGGTTTTGAGAAAAAAAAAGCAACATGTTTTGAAAAAAATGTTGTTTTCGACAATGTCTCATATAGCAAAAAAAAAAAAAAATTTTATCAAGAGACCACAGGTGAAATTTGCTTGTAAATCACACACAAACAAATTATTCATTACAATCAAAATGTAGACAAGATACCTTGTTCTGTAAAAAAAGAAGTTCTGATAAATTGAAAAGGAGCTAAGAGCTAGATATGAACTCAAGGGGTTAGTACACAAAAAAATAGCTAGATCTGGCTTCAACACATCTAGATCATCTGCTAAGGAGGAAACTGAAAATTAGGAAGAACAATAGCAAAGAGTGACAAAAGTTGAATATAAAGTATCCTAAAATCTATTTAATTTTCTATTTCGATTTATATGAATTTATTGATTCAAAAATTATTTCATAAAAAAGAAAAATGTGCTGAAAAAGCTTTGCTAAATTGAAAAGAAGCTAAGAGATATATACAGACTTTGAGGCTAAATGTCCTGAAAAATAGCTAGATCTAGCTCCAAAAGAACTGCATTGACCACCCTACTTTGTCTGAAATACATATTTTTTTGTCCTACGCATTTGGTAACATCTATCCCCATATGAAATTGCCAACTCCAATTGGTCACATGTTGTGTGAACACCTTTGATCTCGCCTAACTATGTATCACTGTCTAAAGAATCTTGGTCAGGTAGGTGGGTTAGTAAAGTCTAGAGAGGCAAACCAATAAGCTCTTTTGCAGACTGATTTTGATGAAGTATTCAAGGAGCAGGGTTGCCAAATCAGCCATTTCTCAGCTAGAAGTGGCTGATTTTTTCCCAGTTAATTGATAAATTATGGACTGTATAATGAAATCTTGTTTTAATTTTAGTTATTTATTTCTTACTTCTTTTTTCCCAATCTACTAAATAAATTATTAAATTCTATGTCAATGTCAGATTTATCTCCAAGTAATGCATGTTGAAATGAATGAAAAAAGTAAACATGTTGAAGACTAAGACACAACAATCAAAATCAAAAACAAGGAACTGAAGAGAGTAAACCACTACATCTACCAAGGACAAGAAATCTCCATGAAATCCTCAAAAGAAGAATAAATCAAGCAGAAAATTTCTCTAGGTTGGCAAGCTTTTGGTGGAGCAAGCTCAACCTTCAAGAATAAGATAATTCCATTTGTCCTAAAGGGAAGAATATACAACCTGGTTGTCACCTATAGAGGTGAAATATGGAATCTAACCAAAAGATTGACCCTCAAACTGAGAACCATGCAATGTGCACATGAGAGAATCATGCTGAATATCACATGGAGAAATCACAAGACAGCACAACATATTGGGGGAAAAACAGGAGTCCAAGATATCATAGAATCCATCAGAAAACTCAAATGGCAATGGGCTGGTCATATTGCACGAATGGTGGTAGACAACCACTGGACATCACGATTTACAATGTGGATCCTCAGTGATCATATATGAAACCATGTCCAACAGACTATGAGATGGTTGGAAGCAGAAAGTATTGGCTCCATAATGCCTATGATAGAGAGATCTGGTAAATCTCGGGGAAGGTGTATGTTTATTGGCAGACACTAAAAGTTTGCTGCTACTGCTGCTGATGATGTGTCTTATAACTAGATAGCAAAGTGTATGAGTCAAAAGTTATTTGCGGACTTTAGATTTTGAGAGACCAGTGTATTTCCTATAGATTCAGTAGAACCATCAATGTTAGAAATTTTCAAATCTTGGTTAGAATTACAGGTCGACCATTACTAATCTGGCATCATTGAAATCTGTTGGATGCTGAATTAGGGAACTTTGCCTAATTCCTCTTTTTCCCTTTCTCCCTCTTTTTCTTTTTTTCCCCTCTTTCTTCAACCCTCTTTTTCTTTCTTCCTTTCTCCCTCTCTTTCTCTTCCTGTTACATCTGCTATTTTTCTTGTTGCCTATCAGAGTAATCCTAGTTGACCAATCGTTGTATGTATCACTAATCTGGCATTGTTGGAATCTTTGAGATGCTGAATTAGGGAACTTTGCCAAATCACAGTGAGTCAAGCTAGGTAAACACCACCCATCCAAATGTTGACCTTATCACTCAACTTATAAAACTCCCTATAAATCAGTATAAGTAAAGGAAGAAAAGAAAATGAAACATTCATTGCAAACCATGTGGAAATTTGATTAAGTATTGCAGTGGTAGCACTATATCCCCAGCAATTTTTTCGGATTATTTTAAAAATTTTTTACATTTTTTTTCATAGATCTTTTTAGATTATTACTTAGATTATAAAGGGTTCTTCAAATATATGACTGCGGGTCCTATGTGCTACTTTGTATTACTATTATTGGATTTTTAGTAAGCAGCATAATCTGCTAAGCACATTGAGGAAGAATTAGTGTCTATTGAAAGCATTATAGAATTATGTAATTCAACATAATTGACAAAAACAAGAATTCCGAAGTATTCATGAATCACCACCACCCATTGTTTACCTGGGAAAATAATTCAATTGACAAAAAAATAGTATATACTTCTCTGATAACCATTTTTATGACAGCAACATGCTTCGCACCTTTGATTTCAAAGTACTGCCTCTATAAGTAACACTGCCAAAACTAGAAATGCACTAAATAGAGCATGAAATTGGCAACACTATTAATATTGTCTTTTTCAGAAATTGCCACCCTCCCCACACCCCGTTGTTTCGTGGACTCCCAGTGGTCCGTGGATCCCAGGTTTAGAACCCTTGGTTAGAGTGTCCGTATTCGGCCACCCTAGCCGCCCTTTTACCTCAACATGCTCTGTGCCAAATCCAGGTACATAAAAGATAGATAGATAAACAAGCCAGGTTTCTTGGTGGATGCAGAATGAGGGATTAGTTTAAGATAAACTTTATTGCCGATTGAACCCCCTTCTAAACCTATCCTGGAGGGGAATTTAAAAAAAACAAAACCATCACCTTAGTCCCTGAGGTGTATGTGTACAAAATTTCAAGTTTTTATAATGAATGGTGCGTTCCATACGGAGAGCTGATGGATAGATGGATATCTGTCCCTATCCCTGTGCCACTCCCTGGTGCCAAGTCCAGATACATAGAAAATAAAAGATACATTGGTAAACCAACCTGAATTCTGTGGGACGCAAACGAGGGGTTCAATTTAGGAAAAACTTGCACTGCAGATTGAACCTTGCATCTAAGAACTTATTGGGGGGAGGGGATTAAAAAAAAAACAAAATGAAAATGTATTCCCTAATCCATGGAAGGAGTATATGTTTCGAATTTCAAGTTTCTACACCAAATGAAGGGCTAAAAAATAGACAGTTAGTACCTGCCCCCTCCTACTGCGTGCCAATTCCAGATGCATAGAAGACCATGAAAATTAGAATTCAACAAATATAATAGTACCTACCACTCTACTAACCATTGTACAGCAGCAACCTACCCTCCTACCTGCCATCTGTCCCCCTGTGCCAAGTCCAGATAAATAGATGATTAATATATAAAAAGAATTATATAATCTTCAAAAATAAGCATGAATTCTATTGAACACAAACCAACGTATCAATTTAGGAGAAACTTACATTGCAGATTGAACTCTTTCTCAAAACTATCCCCAGGAATTTAAAAAAAACAAAAAAACTTTTTTCTTGTACCTAAGACGAGTATCTGTGCAAAATTTTGTGTCTCTACCATGAACAGTATGGCTGATACATAGTGTCTATTGAATATAAGAATGCCCTAACCCTGACAACATCCTTGAAACTTGTCTCTGGTAGTGATTAATATTTACCTGAATTGGAAAACAATTTAAATGTACTAATGAAAAAAAGGGAAGACTTCAGGTTCTCATTTATTATTGAAATGATTACTGGATAATATGAAAAGAAACAAATGAAATGGAGTAATCTATTTGAATTTATCTTCATTGTGTTGAGCACATCAGGGAAGAATCACAATTTATTGAGAGATATATGTAACAGGTCTGGTTAATCACTCAATAGAAACCGTCACATGACCAAGTCTCTTCGCAGCATGCAGTGTTGGAGGTAATCAATTAGAAAAATTGAGAAAACAATGTATGAATAAACTACATCTCTCATGTATTGAAAAAGTCTGAATTTGAAAATGAAAAACAAGCATGAAACTAAGGGATTAATCTTGCATTAACTTACATTGCAAATTTGAAGAACTTTATTTGTTCAAACAAGAACTACAAAACAATGAACAGGATATGCAAGACGTGAGCAATCAACTTGAGGACTTCCCAAAAGTAATCCTGTGGGAGGTGAAAGAAGCCATTAAACAGACGAAGAAAGGAACTGCTCCTGGACCAGACAACATCCCCATCGACCTACTCCAAAAAGCAGGTAAAATCATCACTAGGAAACTGGCCGTCCTCTTCAACTTGTGTCTAAAACACAGTAAAGTCCCAGACAATTGGAACACTGCTATCATAATGCTTTTATATAAAAAAAGAAACCCGAAAGACCTCAATAACTATAGGCCTATAAGCCTACTCAACTGTGTATATAAACTTTTCACAAAGATCATCACCAACCGTATCACAAAAACACTTGATGAAAACCAGCCACGTGAACAAGCTGGCTTTAGAAGAAGCTACTCAACCTTGGACCACCTGCATTTGATAAATCAGCTGAAAGAAAAAGCAGCTGAGTTTTAACTACCACTCGCCGTAGCATTTATCGACTTCAAAAAGACGTTCGACTCAGTAGAAATCCCTAAAGTCATGGAGGCCATCAGTCAACAAGGTGTAGATCCAGTATATGTTGAAGTGCTGAAACATATATACAATCACAGCAACTCCTTTATCAGATTACATAAAGACTCGGACCCCTTTCAGCTCCAGAAAGGAGTAACACAAGGTGATACCAGCTCACCTAAACTCTTCACAGCCTGCCTCGAGATGATCTTCAGAAGACTAGACTAGGAGAATAAAGGAATCAAAATAGACGGCAAATATCTGAGCAACCTCAGATTTGCAGACAACATTGCCCTTTTCGCAAAGAACCTACACGACCTCCAATGAATGATAGATGAACTAGATGAAGAGAACAAGACAGTCGGCCTACACATGAACTTCAGCAAGACGAAGATCATGTGCAACAACCACACCGGAGATAAAAACACTAAGATGAAAATCGAGGACACACAACTGGAGGAAGTAGATCACTACATCTACCTAGGACAGTGAATCTCCATGAGACCCTCAAAAGAAGAAGAAATCAAGTGAAGAATCACACTAGGATGGCATGCCTTTGGCAGAGCTAGCTCAACCTTCAAAAATAAGAAGATCCCATTAATCCTAAAGAGAAGGGTTATAACCAATGCATCCTCCCAATAATCACTTATGGAGCTGAAACATGGAACTTAACCAAGAGACAGACTCGAAAATTGAGAACCATGCAACGTGCACATGAAAGAATAATGCTGGGCCTCATACGGAGAGACCATAAAACAGCACAGTATATCCGAGAAAAGACAAGAGTCAGGGACATCATAGAATCCATTGAAAAAACTCAAATGGCGGTGGACTGGCCATGTTGCAAGAATGGCAGACAATTGATGAACATCACGACTCACAACATGGATCCCCCGAGATCACATGCGCAATCGAGGCCGGCAGAATATTAGATGGAGAGATGAGCTAGACAAATTCAGGAAGTACTGGCTCCGCGATGCCCATGATAGAGAAGTGTGGCAAATTCTGGGGAGGGTCTATGTCCAACGACGGACGTTAAAAGACTGATGATGATGATGATGATAACATTGCAAATTGAACACCCCTCTAAAAACCTATTAAAGTGGGGAATTTTCACAAAACAAAAAAAAATGTTTCTTTTAGATGTGCTGAGGAGTAAATGTTAAAGTCTCAGCCCTCTAGCTCCATTGATGCATCCTGTCTGCATGAGACATACATGGCCATCCAGCAAGCCAAACCAAGTTAAAAACTGAAGAAACATTTGTTGGCAGTTTTGGTTAACAGTTTCTAATGATGCAAATGAACAAAAATATTAACCTGATCATAAAAAAAAGGTTCATTGCAATAATGAAAGAAAAAATGACTACTCATTTATAATTGATATGTTTAGTGGATAATCAGATCAAATTTGTGAAATATGTTCTGAGTTTGTTCCAGTATCAGATTGAGAATGAAGTTTGATAACTTACTCTTTCAGCACTTCTTACAGATAGATTAGAAAAGTGTGAACATATTGTTAACTTATCGAATTGATTTCAAGTTTATATACTGGTCAAAAATTGGATAAAGTTCTAAAATCAATTCAAGTTGTAACTGAATTCTGAAAACATACTCCTTCAGACCGTTTGTCAATTTGACTGTGTTGAATTCCCAAATCTTCCTTCTTCCATTTACTCCTGTTTGAATTGGCCTTTTTCCATAGGAACCTAAGCTTGGTGAATATCTAGACTGTCTTGTCCTGCTGTTCATGGGAAGAGCTTTTTTTTCCTGTTCTGAACCCAATTTTCCTTTTTGGGGGGACTTGGGATTTTTGCGGCTTTACTTTTTATCCCTGACATTTTGATGAAATATTTTGATGCAAAAACTATCCCTTCCACTTCCTAATACTTTAAGTTTTCATACATAAACAAACTCTCTGTTTCAGGTTAATGAAGTATCGGGATATATTTTACATCAAAGTATTTCATTAATGTGTGACAGAGATAGTTTTTGCATCAAAATATTTCATTAACATGTGGTAGGGTGTGGTGGGAATAGAAAGTAATGTTTGAATTTCTGGTAGGCTACTTAATCTGCAGTGCACATTGATGAAGAATCAGAGTCTATTGAAAGTTGGATGGAATTATGCAAATAAATGTAATTAACTGAAAATTAACCTGACTCAAAAACAGTTTAAATGCAAAAATCAGGAAAAAAAAGACTTTAGAATCGTTTATAATTAAGATGCTTTGTAGATAATCGGATTAAATTCTTTAGATTCCAAAATTACTTCTGAGTTTGTCGCAGCATCCAATTGATACTGAAACTCAATAGAATCATCATCAACAGCAATAGTAATTTAAAGTTTTTTGCTGTACATAGACCTTCCCCAAGATCCTTCAGATCTTTCACTCCCAAGCATCACGGTGCAATTACTTTCTAAACTTTTATAAATCATCACACCATCATATTTTTTGCTGGTCACAATTTTGCATATAGTTTCAGGAGAATTAATTGTGTGATTTCCAGTAATGGTCTAACATTGCTGCAACAGAACCAGCCCATTGCCATTTGAGTTTTGTAATGGTTTTTATATCTCTGACCCGTTTGCTTTCTAATATGATATGCAGTCTTGTGATCTCTACATGTCATGTTGCATGGTCATTAGTTTTAGGGTCAATGTTTTGGTTAGGTTCCATGTTCCAGCTTTGTAAGTGATTATCAGGAGGATACGTTTATTGAAGACTCTAATGGGACATCTCGTTTAAAAGAACATTCTCATTATAGTCCATTATTGGGTTAAGTCAATATCATTCTGAAATTTGTCCTGACAATTGAACAAAGTTTTTGTGCTGCTTATGTTACTATCACAACATTTTGGCCCATCCATTCTACAGCTTTCTCTAAGTATACAATCTTTAAAGAAAGAAAGGGTCTCATTACAGAACAAGATAGCGAGCAGGAATTGTAGATGATAGACCTACCAGCTTTGTTTGTTTTCATGCAACACAAAATGCCATTTGTCGCCACTCATTCAGTCTGCTGGTATTACAACTGGGGGCTGTCTACTGAAGCTTGATATGGATTGTTATGGGGCATTGATGTTTATCAGTGAGCAGTAAACTTTCAAATACTCTTAAACCATTCGTCTTATAGTCCATCAGAGAAGATAATGGCACCGTGACGCTTGGGGGTGAGAAATCTGAAGGATCTTTGGAATGGTTTATGCTCAGTGAAGGTCTTTAAAAGGCTGCTGCTGCTGTCAATGATGATGATTCTAAATGGAATACTTGCCATAGAGCCATGATTGAACTATTAATCATGCAAGTCATTGATAATGAATCCTATTCTTTCGAGAAGTTCATGAATATAGCCTTGTGCCAAAGTTAGACTTTACATATTTCTCTTTCATTTGTTAAAACGACAGGAAAAATTGAATTTTGATCTCAGGCAGTGGAGAGTGAGTGTCTGATAATATCATTTGAAACAGAAAGGTATAATTAATCATTCGTCATAATTTTCAATTATAAAGTAATGAAAACTTGCTGATTAGTAGATTTCTAATTAATGTTCCACGCAATTGTCTGCTGTCTGTCAAAAATATGATTATATAGTTTCATTTTACAAGCTCTTTAAGGCTTTTTTGATACTTTAGGACACATCCTGCTAACAGAGGCATAAAATAAATCGAGATAAAGCACAGATATCCACAGTTCAAAGCTATGGCAGCTTGGGTTCCCTCATAAAAATGAACTAGAATAAAGCAAACTTTTTTATAGTGGGGGATACCTGTATTTACCAACGTGAATTTTCTGTATTTTTCATTCATTTGTTGGAATATGACCTGGAAAATGAATATTTAACCTAGGCTGTAGAGGTTGACTGTGTGATAATGTTTTTTGAAACTGAAAAGTATGATTGATCATTAGAAATCAAAAACTGTCAACATAAGTTTCTTCAGTTTTCAAGTTGGTCTAGCTGGCTTTCTGGCTGACTATGAATATATCACATGTACAAGCAAAAACAATGGAGCTAAGAGGCTGGAAATTTCAACATTTACTCCTTATTATGTCTAGAAAAAACTTTTTTGTTTATTGAAAATTAAGGTTTTTCTTAGTGATCATGACTTTGAAACACATCATATTGCCAAAAGACGGTCTCTATTGAGTGACCTGTTTTTAAGTATTTTTCTTTCATTAGTTAAAATATGACAAGAAAAATGAATTTGAAGGGTGTCTGATGATATAATTTGAAACTGAAAAGTATGATTGATTATTTGTCATAATTTTTAATTTCAAAGTGATGAAACCTTGCTGATTAGACGATTTCTAATTACTGTTTGAGGCAATTGTCTGCTGTCTGCCAATAATTAGTTGACGTGACTTTATTTTACCTGCAGTGAAAGAAAAATCATTAATGTTCCTTGGGGGTAAAAAATGCACACATTATATTTGTTGCATTTAATTCGCTTGGATAGATGAGTAGTTGCAATGAAAAACAATCGAAATTAAAATGAAAAAAATATTTGAAAAAAATCAATAATGGAATATCTGAATCATTTACTGTTCACCAAAAATTAGTTTATGTAGCTTTGTTTTACCTACAGTCAAAGGGAACTCTTTATTAATATTCCTTAGAAGGAAAGCAACATTGCAACTTTGTTTTTGGCAATTCAACCTCTCCTTTTCATCTTTGATGTAGTCATAACATTTCGGTTGATTAATTTCTACAAGCCTCTTCAGGTATAAATCGTAATATCCATAATGCAAGATAGTCTCTTTTTCCGGTAGTTTAAAGCAAAAAAATTGTATAAAATAAAAAATTTAAATGTAAACTTCAATGCTTGAAAATATTCCACTTCAGCAACACCTGCAGTACAACTTATTTCAAGATTATCAATGATAGGAGAGACTCTCTTTCCTTACGAATATTACAATTTACTCCTGAAAAGGGTCTAGAAATGAATCATCCGAAACATCATGACAACATCAATGATGAAAAGAAAAGGTTTGGTTGTCTGAAACATAGTTGGTATTTTATGACTTTTCTCAAAGTTATAGACAAAAATACATATTTGCTGTATTCAATTTTCTTGAATTTTTGTTTTTAATTTGAAAGTTTTATAAATTGCAACAACTCTTAATAATTCTGTCTTTTATGTATTCTGTTTGAAACATAAAATTAAACTCTGAGCCATTGAATTCTTGGAGACAAAATTTGGACATTCAAATAATTGAAAATGTACTTTTGAATTATTTTCTTCCACCTTGGATAAACCTAGTATAAAAGCTGTCCCTTAATAAAACTGAATTATCATACAATTAGTATTTTTGATTTTCCTTTAGAAGTCTTCAGTTAATCCAATTTCTAATAAATGAAGAAAGTTGCAGAACATTTCTTTTTTGCCTTTTAATTCTTCAAAAATTTTAACAATCACCTATATTGATACCCTTCAAAGTATAGTATTATTTGTCAATTCACTCATGTTTTACAGTGACAGAAAAAAAATATGCATGTATAATCATTAGAACAATCATAAAAACAATCAATATGAGAAAATTCACTGATGTGAAGTCAGATTTTTGAGGAATATGAGACAATTAAATATTCTCTGTTGTGGTGAAACTAAGACTAACAATTGGCAAAAGAAATTCTCATGGTTTGATGACAAGCTCGTTTAATCAATACACTGTAATTTAAATTACTTGTATACATCTCTACAATTATCATATGTATATTTATATACATCTGATACTATATTGATTGATATTAAGTATGAATTATTTAAATTACAATGTATTGATTAAATAGACTTGACATCGGTCACAAGAATTTCTTTTGTCAATTGTTTCTCTTAGTTTCACCTCAACAGAAAGTATCTAAATCTCACATATTCCTGAAAAACCTGCCTTCACATCAGGGAATTTTCTCATTTTTTTTTCTGTTTAATGTATTCATTTTTCTTTTTCCATCTGTATTTTGAAAGCCCTACTGTCCCACCAGACACATGAAAGGTGCTCCCTAGGGCATTGTGCCCTATACAACTGCCTCTTTTGCTGGTTCCTTGGCCCAGCCTTGAGCCCTTCATGAAGGCTTCAAGATTCTTGGTGGGATTGAGGTCAGGTTGATTTCCTGGCCACTTGCTATATCCATCTTTACAGAAAAAAAACAAGAGTCTGTATACATCTTCGAATGGGGCTCATGCAATCAATTTCTGTACTAATGAGTTAGCTTTCAAATTCCATTAATTGCTAAATTCATTTGGTTGAGTGGCAGGTTTTACATGAAAAACATCAAAAAACAACCTTGAAAAACAGAAAGAATGAAAAGCAGTCTTTTATAAATAGATAATATATAAGATAAAAACAAGTTCACTTTATCAAATATAAAAATTAACGGAAGTGCTTAGTCTAGTGCTGTCATTTCCCTTCTATATTTTAAATCAATGTTTATTATTTTGATCTATTTCGTGCATCCGTTGGTCAGATGAGTCCTGAGATATCAAACAAGCCTAAGAGAGCTTAAAAGGGTGTTGTGCTTTTCGTAAAACTTGCAGACATAGCTAAAGATAATTGGTGAGTCTACGCATAATAAAAAATTTTCCATATAGATTGATGATAATTGTTGCTTTGCTTTTATATCAGTTTGGCTTATGAAAGATTCCCTAGGAAAACTTTACTTTTTGCTTGCATGAGAAACCTGTATTTCAAATGTAATCCCATGATTATACTGGATTTTTATTGAAAGACAAGAAAATATAGTTAAAAATATTCAAAATTTGGGTGAATTATAAACTCTTTAAAATCTATTTTTGCCTCCCTTTTTTGGGGGTGAAGATGGATATTTTAGCCAGTTAGTTTTTGAAAATTCAAACATTTTTTGATTTTTTAGTGTGGGGTTAGATTTATGATATAAGTGTAATCCTAAACAGGACACTTACTTTGTGTCAGTTCACTTTTTGTTCAATTTTATATAGCAGATATCTAGCTGAAGAACCTGTCCATAGACTGGGTTTTGAACTAGTCTTCTGAATCAAGCACCACAAAAAATTTTGTGTGGTGTGAGCAAATTTTTGTCCCGAAAGTACCGCCCAGATGAATTTCTTCAAGAACTACCATTTTACGATACAAAAAAAAAACTATTTCCATTAAATCAATGTTGTTGATTTGTTTGACACTCTAATATTATTGCTGCCCATTATTCTTTTTTGTATTTGACAGGGCGTATCTTTCATTGCTTGTCAAAAAAAAGTCTAAATGAAGCTGGGTGCAGCTGCACTAAATATTGCATTGGTTTTTTATTGTCGCAAGTAAAATGCTTGATCTTTTGCTAACGGTATACTTAGGGGTGAGAAGCGAAAGTACTGCAGTATCTGAAAAGACTTATAGGAATTGTCTGAACTGACCATTCCCGGCACTTAACCAAATCTTCCGCTCACTAACACTCAAAACCCAATTCAATTCCACCTCATTTTACATTCAAACCTTTGTTTTTTTTTCAAGGGAATGAGTTCAGCTAATCCCCTTTAGTGAATATCATTGTTTCACCCATTACCTACATAAAAATTGGATGCTTTGAGATTTGAGAAGAAAAGTCTTCTTCATTAAATCAATGATTTAATGTGGACTTGTTTGTCCCTCCGATATAATTACTGTCTATTTTGAATACAACAGGGCGTGTCTTTCTTAGATTGCCAAAAATATAGTTTGAATTTTGCTACGCACAACTGCACTAAATATTGCATTGATGTTTTATTGTCACTCGGTTAAAAGCTATCAACCTTGATGTCATGTCACTTCCTATTTGGGGAATTTATAATTTGATTTTTTTGAAAATGAATGAATAAATAAGGGAGACTCTTCAATCATCAGTACTTAATATACCCCCAGTTATCTGTTAAAAAATCAGATCATTATATGAACAATGCACAATAAAGATCACAGATCATTATCATTAAGTTGCAAATTGGACTGGAAATTACTTCATTCTCCAAGTTTAACGGTGTTGTATTAACAAAAATCTCACTATGATGTGCCCTTTTTGCTGTGTTATGATAAAAAACACACAAAGAAACATACAGGAATCGGATCATCATGATATAGATGAGGCAAGCAGAAGTTCATTGAATATTCTTTAATTCACTAAGTCAGCAATAAAAAAACTATTTTTTTTCCACAAATCTTTTTATGGAAATATTGATATAGATGATTGCACCTAAATCAGTTCACCCTTGCCATAAAAAAAATTATGGTAATATTTGAGCATTTTTGCAATTGCATTATACTTATAAGATATCAAAAACATTGTATTGCATAGCATTTTCTTGTTCATGTTCAATATTTCCTGATTAAATTAAGGTAGAATTAAGTGAGGATTAAGAAAGAATTGGAAGTGTCCAATACAAAAAGATGGTTGAGTTGCTGATTGTCATATTGTTTTTTTTTTGTGTTTGTATGAATATTGAAAAGTATTTCATGCACAAAAATACATACATATGTATAAATTGTTACACATTTTGGTTTCTCAGAAGAAAAATGTTTTGCTCCAAAAAAATTTACCAATAACATTCATTTCATCATTGAATTATTATGGCCAAAGTTAACATAACATAAAATTGGTCATCAGAAAATAAGATTTTATTTTTCTACATCATCATGTGGTAATACAAAAAGTGTGATAGAAGACAATTAGATAAATAGACCTTCCCAGGATCTGCTACATTTCTCTATCATGGGCGTCACGGAGCCAGTATTTTCTGAATTTATTTTGTTCATCTCTCCATCTTGTATCCTGCTGGCCTTTGTTTTGCATGTGATCTCTGGGGATCTATGTTGTAAGTTTTGATGACCATTTATTGTCTACCATTCTTGCAACATGATCTGCCCATTGCCATTTGAGTTTCCTAATAGATTCTATGATGTCTTGGACTCCCGTTTTCTTCCTGATATACTGTCTTGTGATCTCTCCATGTGAGGTTGAGCATGATTCTCTTATGTGCGCATTGCATGCTTCTCAGTCTGTGGGTTTGTGTCTTGGTTAAGTTCCATATTTCAGCTCCATAAGTGATTATCGGGAGGATGCATTGGTTGTATACTCTTCTTTTTAGGATTATTGGGATCTTCTTGTTTTTGAGGGTTGAGTTTGCTCTGCGGAAGACTTGCCATCCTAGAGTGATTCTTTGCTTGATTTTTTCTTCTTTTGTGGATTGCATAGAGATTTGTTGTCCTAAGTAGATGTTGTGGTCTACTTTCCCAATTTTTCATCTTCGATTTTGACAGTTATGTTCTTATTCTTGATGTGATTATTGCACATGACTTTAATGCGTTGAAATCTCCCGGTGATCTGGTTGGTGATAATTTTTGTGAAAAGTTTATAGATGCAGTTGAGTAAGCTTAATGACCTTTAGTTGTTGAGGTCTTTTGGGTTTCCTTTTTTATGTAGAAGCATTATGATTGCCGTGTTCCAGTCTTTTGAGACTTTACTCTTTTTAAGACACTAGTTGAATAGAATAGCTAGTTTTTTGCTGACTATCTCACCAGCTTTTTTGAGTAGATTGATGGTGATGTTATCTGGTCTTGGGGCTTTTCCTTTTTTTGTTTGTTTGATGGCTTGTTTCACCTCTCATGGTGTAACTTCTGGGAAGTCTTTGGACCAATTGTCAGCATCTTTCATATCCTGGTCATTGTTTTGTTGCCCGTGTCTTGGAAACTAGAGTTCTTGGTAGAATTCTTGGGTGCGTTTGACAATTCTGTCTCTGTCTGTTGTTATGTCTCTGTTTTCTTTGAGTATGATAGTTATTTCACTTGGTCCCATACTGAGATTTTAGTTTATTGCTTAAAAACCCCAACGTTTTTCAAGAGTGGTTCTGATGATTGTTTTCTCTTAGTTTCTCTTTGATTGTTTTGTCTAGTTGGGTCTCCTCAATTTTTTTTCTCTTGTTGTTGGTGATATGAGGTTTCTGCACCTTTCAGTGAGTTCCCTGGTTTCATGTAAGATTTTACAAATGGTCTGTGTGTTTTTTGGTTTAAACATGGTGGTAGCATCTATTGGAAAGATTGTTATTTTGCTGTGGAGTCTGTTGATGTTGGTGTCGTTTTCATTCGTAAGGATTTTATAGTTGTTTTTCAATTCTAGCTTGAAGGGTTGAGTGAGTTCATTTGGTATGTTTAGTGGTTGTGGTTTGGTGTGGAACATTTTTCTTCATTCTTTATTGGTGTTTACTTGCATCTTACATCTTTGATGGTGTCGCTTTTGTCCACTAGGATGAAGTCTATTTCATTTTTGGTTTCATGGTTGGGGTTCTTCCAAGTCCATTTTCTATTGGGTTTCTTTGCGAAGAATGTATTCATGATTTTGAAGTTGTTGGCGGTTGCAAAGTTCACAAGATCTTCACATCTCTCATTCCTTTTTTTGTATACGATTTCTCCAATGCATTGTTTGTTTCCTTGTTCTACTTGTGTGTTGAAATCTCTCATGATGACATTGGAGTATTTTTTGGTATCTTGTAATAGGGTGTTCAATTCATCATGGAAGTTGTTTATTTCTTCTTTGGTTGATTGCAAAGTGGGAGCATAGGCACGGATAACATTTAGCTTGTCCCTTTTTGAGAGTTGTATGGTGACGCTGGCTATACTGTCTGAAATAGCTTTGAAACCTACCATGTTGTCTTTGAGGTCCTTATTGATGAGAAAGCCTAATCCACTTTGTTTTGTTTTCTCTCTTCTGCTGTTGTAGAGAAGGTGTTTGCTTTTCAGTTCTATTAGTTCTTTTCCTGGTCTTCTCATTTTGCTAATACCGATGATGTCCCATTTGATGTTTTTGATTTTGTGCTCCAAATGGGTCAGGTGAGAGTCTGCTGAATCTTCTGACGTTATTGGTGCTGATGAATAATGTATTGAAAATTAATGAATAAAATTAAACAGTGTATCAATTGATTACGCATAATATTGTTTTTTCATTTTTGTTTTTGCTTTTTATCGATTCAGTAGTAGATTTCTATAGAATTGAAAAGTAAGAAAAGTCTATAAGTAACTCTCAAGCAAGGTCTTGGTCTCCCACTTTTCACACACTATGTACATCTGCAACTCTCCCAAACAACCAAGCAACTTAGAATTCTTTTGGCTGTATGGCTTGGACCCTACAGAGGGGACTTTATCTGGCAAATGATGTGGCCTGAGAATTCAACTACCATCCACTCTTCCTATGCTCAGTTTGATTTTTCCCTATTGAGATACCATATTAGTCTACAGAGTATTCCCAGAAATAGTTACAAGAAGTACAAAAAGATTCTATCCCTTATTTTTGCTTCTGTTGGTTTCAAAATCTTTAATTCTTGCTCAAAAGCTGATTCTGAATTTGTACAGTCTTCATTAGTGTATTCTATTAGCAATGGTCATTCTATTTTCATTGCAGTGAGTCATTGTTTTTTCTTTTTTTTTTCTTCTCAAGTCTTGGGAAGGTTAAATTACATCTAATTTTTCAACTGTTGGCGTCTGCATATTGGATCATCTTGATACCATCTTTTTATTTTCATAGCGTAAATGTTTATATTCAGTCCCACTATTTTGTTTAGTACCTTGGCTAATCAACAGATGGCAGGAAAATGGAGGAAAAAAAAGTTTGCCTCAAAAAGTTAACTTGGTACTGCATAAGGCTATAGATAGTTAGTGATGTTTTAATCACCCTTTAACTCTTATATTCATGGACTGGTTATAATTGCTTGTATTGACAGCAGAACTCTTCAATGAATAGAACTCAAAATAATGGAATTCTTCTGGGAATTAAATGGGAAAAAATTTGAAAATTCAGCTTATGGTCAATGGGGGATTATTTCAATCAGGAGTTTTTTTCCTCCATAAATTTTATGAATTTAAGATTTAAACTTGTGGGCTCTCTGGTCTTACTTGTGTTCTCTAAAGTTCTGGAGTGAAGTTCAATCAAATACTACTCTGTGTGCTGGTATTATGACTAGGAGGATGTCTACCGAAGCTCAATTGGGACAGTTATGGGGCTTGAATGAGTTGGTTTGAGTGGTTTTCCTCTAGGCTCAATTGTGTACCATTTGTCTTATAGTTTGACATCTATGGTAATCATCTTCTCTTAGCAAAAAGCCATCCGAAATGAAAGCTATGAAGACTTCATCAACAGAAAAGAATTTTTAGTGTGTAATTTATTTCTTCGCTTCTGAAAATTTTTATATCCCATAGATTTTTCTTATCGAGGTGCCGAGAAAATCACTGTCTGAATTGAATCTTGGACTACTTCTTTTGTCAAGTTGATAGGATGCCAATGTATACATTAAACACGAATAAAAAATAAAAAATTAAAGTAACAAATAAGATATCAAGAACTTTCTGTTTTTTGTAACATCTACAAAATATGAGTATACAGAATTTTTTTTTAATGGATAACTTGATAATCTTTATTTGCATATTAGAAACTGTCAACCAAAACTGTCAACACAGGCTTCTCCATTTTTGAGAAGTGATTCTATCTAGCTGACTGGCTTGCTGGTTATTTATGTATGAGTCATGAGTACAAGATACACTAAAGGAGCTAGAGGGCTAACAATTTCAATATTTACTCCTTATATTTAGAAAAAAACGTCTTCTTGTTTTGAAAAATATATCTCCAAAATAAGTTATCATTTTTGTGATCCAACCAAAGTTGAGAAGAGTAACTTATTCAACCATCATCCTTTTTTTCCAATTTTTCAATTGATCACCCTCAACGCAGCATGCTGCTAGAAGACATTTTCACTGAGTGATCGACTAGACTTGTTTACATGATTACCCAAAGTTGAGTTTTGCAATATTTGTTAGTTTTGTACTTGGTTGGATTGTCATCCAAGTGTAGCTATCTGGCCTTTGAGCTGGGTTGTTAGTGTTGAAACAGTTTCTTTGTCATGCTCTCATCTTTTGACAGGATGTGACATAAACATGATGAGTCTGGTTCTGAATGTTCTGATCCCAGGACAGTACCTCCCCATTGCACTATTAGGAGAGGGTTGTAAGGTATTCTGATGCCATTGCGACTCTGGTCGCTAAAACTGGGCAATTTTGGTCCTTGCTTAAATGTACGCATAATCTTGGGCTCTTTCCTTAAGTTGATAAGATACCAATGTATATACTGATATAAACAAGAAAAAAATTATCAAATGTGTGATCAGAAACTTACTGATTTTCAAGACATCATTTTCATAAGATGTATTCTTCTTTGTTACATCTACAAAATATGAATATATAGATTTCTTCGATAGATAACTTGAAAATCTTTATTTGAATATTTATATTTTTATCTAGGATTGAGTCTTTCAACATTTTTCAGCTATAAGTAAGGTAGCAAGAAAAGTTTGGGTGGCAGGGGCCTACAGTAAGGGGAAGATATTTTTAGGGAGCCAAGGGGTAATCGAATCAAATACAGATTTGGTTTTGGAGGTGCTGTAAGCCTCCCAATGGGGTCCATGGTCAAAGCACTGAAAAATTTCAAATTTCCGAGCATCTTATGACCCAAATTCCTACATTTTGACATATAACAAACTTACAAACAAAAATGTCACCAAAACTGTTAAGATAGGTTTCCTCAGTTTTTGAATTGGTTTGGCTGGCTGCCTATATATGTATGTACAGGCCATAATGATGCAGTTGGAGGGCTGAAACATTTTACTCCTTCTTTTATCTAACAAAAACTTTTTTTCTTTTTTTTCATCCCACAACCTTCCAAATTGGTTTTTAGTGGGGGGTTCAATTTGCGATGTAATTTTTGTGCTTAATTGATCCTTTAGTATTTGTCTAGCAGCATTCATGTTTGTTTTTTAAAGATTTAAACTTTTTTAGTGATCACTGCTAAAGGAATGAGAAGTCATTAAGTCATTGGTCAACCTTTTTTCTGATTATTTTTAATTGATCAGTGGTTAATTAGTGGAGTAGAGGTTAGATATACTTGTAGACCATCACTTCTGTAGTAAGTTCAATCCTCATAAGGTGCCATGGACTTGTGGCTTTGTGCCTGGGTAAGCTAAGTAAATACCAATCGATGTGTATATAATACAGATATAAAGTGAATGTATGTATGCATGTCTAAATGAATGTATATTCCAGGTTGTTGGTCACAATTTTGCACATAGAAAACCTGAAATTCCACCTTGGAAAACATCTTTTCAAATTGACAGTCATAGCCTATGCAACTTTTCCTTACTGAGTTGATTTTTTTCTGGAAATTGCAAAATTTTACTGAATTTTTACTTATCTTATTAAACTAAATAAAGAGGACAACTCTATGATTTATTTAATTTAAGGGTGAACTCTATAATTCATCATTTTTATTCATTGGATTTAAATCAATAATGACTTTCTTTCAGAAAAATACGAATAATGAGGTATTTATTTCCAAGGCGATTTTTTGAAGGGCAAATGATTTATACAGTATCCTGTAAAAGAATGATAAAAATGTGTTCATTTCTATCTTTATGGATTATGGCTTGATTCTAAGCCATAGATTATTTTACAGCAATTTATACAAAGTATTGGGAGCTCATGTGATTGTATTTATTGTAGGTATTTTAAAACACATGCTAGTATATACTATTGGACAGAATTAACCAGTCACCTTTCCAATTTAAACTGACTTTCACTTTGTAACTCAATTACTTTTACCATAATGTTACATCCATATTGGTTTGTTTGATTTATTATGACAAAAATAATTAGGTCACAAATTAATTAGAAGTCTGTTGGAATATGAATGATGATAAGTTAGTTTTAGCTAATAGTATATATACACAATAAAAAAACAATAATATATATATATATATATATATATATATATACTGCGTTATCCACAGACAGCTGTGTCATTGTATTACAACTCTTCAGTGTGGCGATAGACTCAATATCCATTCCAGTACTGCTAGGTGGGTTCAAAACCTTTGCTCTAGACCCAGAAGCAGATGCTCTACCCCTACCCTAAGTAGAACTGGACGGTCAGTAGGACTGAATTAAGCAATATATTTATTTACACATAATTCCCTATCTACTAGTGCTCGATTTCAGAGTTGCAAACACACACACTTATACACTCACACATATATATATATATATATGATTTAACAATACCAACTAAATCTGGTATAGGACCCAAGAAGGAAAACTGAGAAGATGGTTTTGTATGAATATTCCAAATAAAAGAAGGCATTGGTATTCATGCACAAATCATTGAGGGTTTCATGGCCCATGTCAATAAAAAAAATAAAGTGTATGAATGGAACAGACAAGGATTTGAATGGAGATGGCTGTAGAAAAGTATTCTAGAAGATACTTTTATATGAACAATATCAGAAACAGTCAAACTGTTAAAATAGGCTTCTTCAGTTGAGTTGGTCTGACTGGCTATGTATGTATGTATCATGGGTGCAAGCCACGCTAATACAGCTATACGACAGAAAATTTAAACATTTACTCCTTATGTTTAAAAAAAAACAATCCTTTTGTTTTGTAAAATTCTTTCTCTAAATAGGTTTTTAGTAGGTGGATCCCAATTTTGTGATTGATCACCAAAATTTTTGGTCATGAGATGGTTTTTATTGAATGACTAACCAGATCTATCATTTGTGATGAAACCATAATTTAAATTTTATAAACTGTTCTGTTGCATCCACACATCTCTGTAAGACACTTTTGGGTCGGGCAGTCTATCTATTTCTCAGTCAGTTGGTTTGTCAGTCCCTAATGTATTAGATATCAGTCTTCTTAGCCAAATCATTTTGGATTGATATGAAACTTGGTCCAGACCTTTGAGTGAGCCATCCTCATATTCCTCTGATTTCTCCTCCTACTCCTACAACCACAACAACTAATATTACTATCAATTCAGCTCATTCCAAGTGACTGCCCTGATTAAACTAAACTGAAGAACTTCAACATGGCTGTCTGTATTTTATGAATGTTCCAACATGGATGCCAACAACATTGCCACCTAGTGGCTTTCACTAGAGATGGCATTACACACAGATGGTTGCAATTTAGCATAGACTTGCATTGAATGCTGCTGCTGCTGCTGCTGCTGCTGCTTCTTCTTCTTCTTCTTCTTCTTCTTTGTTTCGAATCATTTGAATTCAGGAATCATTTTTTTATTGGGAAACATGCATGACTCCTTCTCCCCTTAAATTCCTTCTCATCGATAGTCAGCCTCTTCTCCTCCCCCCTTCTGCCCCGTTTTTTCTTTTCTCATGGAGTGGAGGAAGATTTGCAACTTTTTACACTATTTCAAGTTCCATTGATCTGAAATCTTCGTCAAACCTTTGGGTCAGTCAGGTGTGTCATTTTCTCCCTCCTCCACCCCGGTTGCCAAGGAAAGTTGATGACTAAGGACATAGGCTTAGAAAAGCTCAATTCTTTCTCTCTCTCCCTCTTTCTCTCTGTCTCTCTGTCTCTCTGCGGCTTCCTCAGCAGCTGAAGAAAGATGATGGCCTGTATCGAAAAAATCATCGTCGGGGTTGAAGCCTGTGTTTTGATTAGGAATTCTGTTTGTTTAAATGAATTTTGTTAAATAGAAGTTGGTTATCATTGAAACATTTCATAACGAAAGTTAGAAAAATGTTTGAAAAAATTCTCCTCTCCCATTCTTTTCCCTTATTTTAGTTGCAGCAGAAAGCAGCACAAGCAGCCAAACTTGTTTAATACAATTAAAAATTTTCTCAATACATCAGTGAAAAAACTTTTCTCATTTGTTAAAAGAATATCTAAAAAATATTTTACATTTGTTTAATCTTTATTACTGTTACTTTTGCTCTTGTTTATAGTTTCATAGTAATCATTGGGTTATTGGACTGCTGAGCAGTCACATTCTAAAAAGTCTTTCACTAATTACAGGTTGTTGGTAATTATGGTAACGACATGGACAGATATGGATATAAGGATGGTGGACAGATCATATAACTTATGGTCCAGAATCGATTTCTTTTTAAATTAGGTTTTTGATTTTGGGTACTAAGCCAGGACAATTTGGGAAGCTAATCTATGAGATTGCCAACCTTGTAGGGTTAATGATGCCCACTCCTCTGGGCAAATTCTGTTTGTCATTTCTCTCTTTCTCATATCTTATTCATAAATAGATGTCAACCTTTTTTTGTGTATTTGATCATTTTTTATTGGCCACTCACAAAGAAAAGCTTTTATATCAATCTTTGTGAAACTGTCAACTAAAACTATCACGAAAACTGTCAATGCAAGTCTCTCAAGTTTTTAAGTTGGTCTGGTTGGCTGGCTATGTATATAATTTCAACATTCACTCTTCATTATGTCTTGAAAAAACTTTTTTGTTTTTTTGAACCGTTCTCCCACTTTTTTTTAATGGAAATTTAGATTCTTTTGCGATCACTGCCCAAGAAAAGTCACGAGAAGTAAATTATTCGTTGATCACCTCTTTTCCTAATTTTTGATTGATTACCCCAACACGGCATGCTGTTAGAAGACATCAGTCACATGATAGTTTCTATTGAGGGACTAACCAGATTTATTCTAACTTTATTTTTGCTTTTCTTTTAAAAAAAATTTTAATCAATAAAACATTAAACACAAAAGTACTATCATATATGCTGGACCATGAGACAAATGTTTACAAGGACATTTTGGAGGTTTAGTGCTCACTGCAACTCATCCAAGTTTCATCACTGCCCATATCAAGTTTTGGTGGACAGGCCTCCTAGTCATAATGCCAGCACATTGGATGCAATATAATATTTGTCTTATATACCAGGATATATAGTACAGCTATCCAAAAATAATCCTCCTACAAAAACCTTACAAGAACTAAAGTGATGTAGTGCAGAGAAACCCTTACCCTAAATTTATACAGGAAAAGAATTTGAGCATGCCTTAATGAAAAAAAAAAAAATTGAAAGTAGTATGTAAGGCTGAATCATCAAAAGTTGAGGTGGTGGGGAGTGCAGGAGACTGGGGTTTAGGAGGGAGAGAAAAAGTTACACACTGCCTCTATAACAGCTAGCTGGGAAACAAACTGAATGCTATCTTTACTTTTCACTGCTTTCCATAAAAATTGAAAAAGTGGTGCAAAACGAACTTCCAAAACAATTACACTTAGTTAGAGTTGAAGTTGGCACATCTCTACCCACCTCAACTCCAGTAAACAAATAATTGCTGCCAATTCAGACTCTACGACTCTTACCCTAACTCTACTAGCCCTGATACCAAGTTGATTAGTTGCACCAATCATCATCATCATCATCATCATCATCAGTCTTTTAGCGTCCGTCGTTGGACATAGACCTTCCCCAGGATTTGCCACACTTCTCTATCATGGGCGTCACGGAGCCAGTACTTCCTGAACTTGTCTAGCTCGTCTCTCCATGTAACATTTTGCCAGCCTCGGTTGCGCATGTGGTCTCGGGGAATCCATGTTGTGAGTCGTGATGTCCATTGATTGTCTGCCATTCTTGCAACATGGCCAGCCCACCGCCATTTGAGATTTTTTATGGATTCTATGATGTCTCTAACTCTTGTCTTTTCTCAGATGTACTGTGCTGTTTTTTGGTCTCTCCATGTGAGGCCCAGCATTATTCTTTCATGTACAGACTAATAAAGAATGATTCTAGTAGGACTAATGGTATGGAATACCAACAGAAGTGACCCAGGTGCCAAGCCCTAGTTACTTTATCACAAATCAATTGGTTCATAATCATTTGAAAAGTTTGCAAAATGTTTCTTGATTACTTTTGGCTAATTAAAGGCTTAGTCAGAATTTGAAGATTATTAGAGAAATTAATAATTTTGTAGCAATTCAAAAATATGAAAGAATCAATTTTGCATTCTAGAACTGGTCTCATAAAATTTTAAGGAAATAAGGTTCAATTTGTTAGTTCAAAACATGTAGAATAGCACAGTTTCTCTCACATTAGTCATGTAATTTCAAAGAAAACTTGGTTAAAAAGGAGCAATTGCAATTTATATCTAAAAATCTGTGTGTCGCACAAATGTTAAAATAAAAATAAAAGACTTATTAAATTCTTCAAAATTTTATGTAAATAACATTCTTTAAAATTCAGGTATCAAAGGCATACAAGCCAGTGGGGGAGAGGGAGAGCAACTCTCTTTCTGCATGATTTGTACTAATAATGTATTGTCAATTGAAAAAAGATTTTTTTTTTTGAAAATCAATACTTGTGCTTTTATTAGTGTAAAATTTTGGGCAAATCTAGCCCTCTGTCCTCCTTAAACAAATAGTTCTCATATGCCAATAGCAGGTCTCCCTTGTTTTCTGAATTTTGCTATATGCCACTTTTTAGCTTTTATGGGAAAAGTCTGAAAAGCAAAAATCGCACTGTGTTTATTCTACAGTGTGCTCCCTATTTCTCTCTCTTTCTTACACCCAAATCTCTTTTGTCTCCAACCGCGCTCAAGGAAGCTGCTCATCCAAACGAGAGCTTGTATTTTGGACCATTTTGGGAATTAAACAGATTTTCATTGGCCAAATTAGGAAAAGTCAGCCAGATGTTGCCAAAAATGACTAATTTAGCAACCATGTGTTATCCTTCTATCTCCTTCCTGATATATACAGCTATGCATCTCTGTTTTGTTCTCTCACTTTGGTTCACTTTGCCTTTGAAGATGACAACAGACAAAAGGAGAAACCATACAAAATAGATGTATTGTATAGGGAACATGGTCTCAACTTAAAGCTATTCTTCTCACCAACCCTCCAAAATACTGACAGTAAAAACAAATTGAATAAAATTGGCCAACAAAGTTAGAGAGATATATGTATTCGGTCATATCTTGCATTCCATCCATAAGTACTCAATGAATTTCAATGAAATTTTGTGGAACGGATTATCTTTTAGATTTTTTAGGGTCCCTCTGATATATTGTGACCTTTGGCAATCACCTTTAGTTGCAGGATCTGTGAGTCCCACATGCTGCCTCTGTTGATACATAAAGAGTTTCTCTAACAAATAAAATCAAGTTGAATTATCCCATAACCTAGTAGATAATTGGGGTACCATGCTGAGTCTATCATGACATTTTTTGTGAAAGTGCATTTACTTGATATTACCCATCTCCTCTCCAAAAAACAATCTATTGAGAGAGGTAGATTCTATGCTTCGTCTAAGGTCATTAGTCCAGAATTTGAACTTGGATTGCCAATTTCATTTCCAATTCTGTCAACTGTTAGGCCAACTCTGCACTTCCATGCTTTAAAATATTGATTATCAATCATTATTATTGATCATTAGTTATTCCAGCCTTCATTACTTAAATCATTACATTCATAGTTAACTTCGAGAAATTTGTATTGTAAAAGTTATTCCTTAGGATATATGTTCACTTGCCATTTTTAAAATATTGGTAAACTATAAATCAATATTTTTCCTATAGTCTCCATTTTACTATATGTTTTCTGTGATCAGATTTTGCTAGATAATTAATTCTAAACCCAAATGCAGATTTCATTTACCAGAACTGGATAAGGAAAGAAATTTGGGTGTTTCATAATAAGCTCTTGGAATTCTGAAATTGAAATACGTTTCAAGTTTCTGATACCAATCTCAAATTATGAGGAAATTTATAACTTTCCAACCAAACAGAGAAGATCTTATTGTGCATGCATTAACAAGCACTCACTGGTATGATTATTCAGTTGGCAATGAGATGCCATTGAGTGAACGTTTATACTGTGTGACCATCCCATTTCAAAAATACTCCTGCCATAACAATTTTATCCTTTTCAAGGTCGCTTTTGACTTTCCCATAAAAGCAGCATTTCCCACACCGAAATGAAGTACTCATCGCCGGTTTATCAGTTTATATACCTCTGCTGAAAATGACATATCTTATCATCTCAGACTGTTAAAATGCAAGGAATTCAAGTTCTGAGATGACAGGAAATTCAAAATTTTCTGGGGCCACATCCCTGACCAAAGCGTGGGACTTTAAACACCCGTTCAAACTCCAAGCTACGTTTGGACTGGTTATCCCTTGCCAACTCCTCCACCCAAATTTTCTTCCCAATGGTACAGGCCTTGACTTGTGTAGTTGTTACAAGACAGTTGCTTTCATTCTTGCCACATGTCACTGGTCATAATGTTTTGACTACTCATCTACTTAGATCATCTATTTTAAATTGAAACATTATGCAAGTTCATCTCTCTCAACGATCCCATTATACCCACCACAGACTCTCACTGTGATTGAGCTTTTCATATTTGAAATGAGACATCATTGATTGATCTTCTTCGTCTCTTTAGTACATCATCAATCTCTGACTATAACCATTCAGATTTTGATTATGTTTGCCATAAAGTTATGATTGCAAAGATTGTCACACTGGATTGATTGTTATTGATTCTTGCAGTTGTATTTTCACAAGAGAAATAAGCATTGTTCAAAATTTTCAAGAGGAGGCATCATAGTTGAGTGGTAGTTATTTTGGACCAGCAGCAGCAGCAGCAGCAGCAGCATCATTTTAATGTTCGTCGCTGGACATAGACCTTCCCCAGGATTCACCACAATTCTCTATCATGGGTGTCGCGGAGCCAGTATTTCCTGAATTTGTCTAGTTCATCTCTCCATTTTGTGTTCTATTGGCCTCGGTTTCTCATGTGATCTCTTGGGATCAATGTTGTGAGTTGTGGTGTCCATTGGTTGTCTTTCATTCTTGCAACATGGCCTGCCCATTGCCATTTGAGTTTGTTAATAGTTTCTATGATGTGTCGGACTCCCGTTTTCTTCTTATGTACTGTGTTGTCTTGTGATCTCTCCATGTAAGGTATCAGTATCTGTCAAAAATTACGGTCAGTTTTTTTGGCTAACTTCTAACCTCACTTGGGCAAACCACTTTTCTATAATTGTCTCACCTGTTTATGTAGTAGTAGAAAAAAGCTTTTATACTTATTGACAGTCATGACAGAAGACCAGTCAGATTAAAATAGTCTAAAATCTATAGTAAAAAAATGATATTATCTTTTCGACATCAATTTGAATGAGTCACTTTTTATATCAATAGGATCATTTGAGATGCTTGAAATATTGGGTATTTTTATGAATATTGATGCTATAAATCAGTATATCTCCTACCTTTACATATCAGTATACAAAACAAACAATAACGTACAAATCCACAAGCTAGACTGACTTCATAAAATTCTACTCTTATCTTGACAACAGAATAGATTTGGCATAAACAGATTTTCATTCAAGAGCCATAAGAATATGTAGCCCTTAATAGCTGGATGAGGAAAAGGAATTCATCAAGAATACCTTAAAACACATTCTCTACCCAATATCTTACATAATTAAAGCTAAAATAAGCCTACGAAATACACAAAAACAATAGCAAGAATAATTACAATGATATAACCACATACATAATACTCCCAAACAAATACTATAGCCAGAAAACTTGCAAATGACAGTACATCCAAAACTAAAAAAAACGCAACAAACAAGAAAACAAAATTGAAATTGCAATGAAAAATACATTGGTGAAACATCAAAAACTTTAGAGAGAGAATTTATGAACATAAAAGAGACCTACGAATAAATGATACATGAAAGTAACTTGGGGTCCATTGATTCAAGGAGGACCAAGATTTGAAAATTAATTTAATCTTAAAGACACAAAAATGGAACCAAACAAAGAAAATGATGAATCATAGCTATACAGTGCTAATTTGAGAATATTATACTATTCAATAGTGTCAAAAAATACAGGTTAGCAAAAAAATATTTAAAAAAAAAACTGTTAACAAAAGATTCTAAGTAATGAAAACGGTCTATGTATATTTTTCAAAATCAATACTGATGACGCCATTATCAAAAATATGTATTTTATATAGGTCTATCTATTGGTTAGGTTCCATGTTTCAGCTCCATATATTCTTATAAATACATATATATATAAATATATATTTATGTACCCATGAATATACATATATATGTTTACTTCATTATATTCATATACTTATATATATATATATATATATATATATATATATATATATATATATATATATATTTATATATATATATATGTGTGTATATATATAATGTGTGCGTGTGTATATATAGTTTTTTCATAGCAAAGTCATTCACGAAATCCAAAAATATTTATGAATTTCTTTTCATAGTGCAAGCTAAATAAAATTTTTAGTCTTTTTCCAATCCAAACAAAGAAATGAATGATATTATATAAGGTTCCTCTTGCAAATTAAAATGATGATATTTTCCATTCAAAATCTTTCTCTTGTATTTTTTCATCCCATTGTTTCAATGTTGAATAATAAGAATGCAAGAAACAAATGAGGCCTCCTTCATCATGACAAAATGCAAATACTGAGGAAGCCATTTTCTACAAACACTGGTATTGTTATCAAATGGTCATTTTTATCAAATTCAGTCAGTTACAAACGTTTATTTAGAATGAATCAAAATTTATTTAGGATTAATCATAAATTACATATTAATTCATTGTAATGCAAATTTTTTTTATAATAATTAATTTAATACCCAACAATGAATTTATATTTATAACAATGAATACAAATTGTTCCAATCGTTCCAATATTTATGATTTTTGTATACTATTATGGTTCAGAGATGAGAAAAACATCAAACTGAATACAGGGCTTAGACATAGTTGGTATTTCAACCCCCACTCCCAGGGCTCTCAAAAGCTTTATAAATAGAAGTCCAAATATTGTATTTCTGCTGGTAAATATCATTTGATTTTGGAAGCTCCCTGGGTACCCAAATCTCTAGCTAAGCCTCTGATCTTTGTCTTGTTATCTACAAGGGCTTAAATGTGATATTACTTTCTGAACAACTTGATATAATTAGTAATTATTGTATAGCAGATTGATTACATTTTTTCTCAATAATAATGAACTTATTTTCAAATAAATTCACCACACAGGTTGGATCAATAAACACAATCATCATTTTTAACAATTCTTAATGTTGTTTTCAACTTGTTCCAATAGATAAAAGTTTTGATGATATTAATGCAAGATAAGAAACAGATTTGTGATAAAACTTCCCTCAATAAGGCTGAAAGCTTACCTTTGTTCTCTTTTTCAACAAGTAAGACTCTTCAAATAAAACATCTACCAATGGCAGTATCTTGAAATTGTATCCATTCACTTCTTGAAAGAGAATATTCTACACCTGTTTCCCTTTGATTTTCTTGCTTTGAATTTACAGATCAAACATCCCGCTCAAAAGAAATACCTATTTGGGAAAAAATATTGACTTTGCTGGAAATGGTTCACCATGTAGATCAAACAATATTTGTACCTCACATATATGAATCACACACGCGTGCACCAGAAATAATTATCTAAAGAATTATCTAAACTTACCTGAAAAAAATGATTTGAGCATTTTTGGTACAAAATGACCATACACACCAAAAAAGTACGTTTTTGAAAAAAACATTTTAGATGGTAATTAGTGGTATACTCAGGCAAATTTTCTAGATTTTGGCCCCCAAAATATGACCGGGAGTACATGGAGACAAGCACACATAGAATCATATACAAGCAAAGAGGGAAAAATCTGTAGCCCATTTGGCTGGTTGGTCAGGTGGCTCATTTTTAGGGCTTCAATGATTTGATGATAATCCACTAGAAGGACTCCAAGAAAATCATTCAGAGGATATTTGTCATGATTATTTTGAACCATTCATTAAAACTGTCGCCATAAACTGAAAATTAAAACATTCACTCCATATTATGTTTTTTTGAAATTTCCGTCCTGGAAAAGTTTTTTTTTTGGGGGGGGGGTTCTATTTGCAATGCAAGTCTATCCTAAATTGATCCATTAGTTAGTATCTAGCAATATTCATGCTTGCTTTTTGAAAATTCAGACCTTTGTAATGATGATGATCATCATCAGTTTTCTAACGTCCGTAGTTGGACATAGACCTTCCCAAGGATTTGCCAAACCTCATTATCATGGGCGTTGTAGAGCCAATATTTTCAGAACTTCTCTAGTTCGTCTCTCCATCTTGTATTCTGCTGGACTCGGTTAGGCATGTGATCTCTGGGGATTTTTAGTCCTGATGTCTATTGGTTGTCTGCCATTCTTGCAACATGACCAGCCCATCACCATTGAATATTCTAATGGATTCTATGATGTCTCAGATTCCTGTTTTTTGTGTTGTCTTGTGATCTCTCCATGTGAGGTTGAGCATGATTCTTTCATGTGCACATTGCATGGTTCTCAGTTTGAGGGTCAGTCCCTTGGTTAGGTTCTATGTTTCAGCTCCTTAGGTAACTATCAGAAGAATGCATTGGTTGTATACTATTCTTTTTAGGTCTAATGAGGCTTTTTGCTCTTCTGAAGGCTTGCCATCCTAGAGTGATTTTTTGTTTGATTTCTTCTTTTGAGGATTTCATGAAAATTTATCCAGTGGTCTACTTTCTCCAGTTCTGCACTTTCAGTTCTGATTGTTGTATCTTTATTTCTGACATGATTGTTGTACATGACCTTTGTTTTGCTGAAGTCTATGTGAAGGCCAACTTTCTTGCTTTTTTCATTCAGTTCATCTAGCATTTGTTGGAGGTTGTGGAGGTTCTCTGCAAAAAGGGTAATGCTGTTTGCAAATCTGAGGTTGCTCAGATATTCACCATCTATTCTGATTCCTTCATTTTCCCAGTTTCAGAAAACCATTGCTTGGCAGGCTGTAAAAAAATTAGGTGAGCTGCTATCACCTTTTTGGAGCTGGAAGGGTTCCAAGTCTTCACGTAGCCTGATAAAGGAGCAACTTTGATTGCATATATGGTGCAGTACTATCTACACTACGGTCTACACTTTGTGGAGTGATAGCCTCAATGACCTTCGGAATTTCCGCCAAGTTGGAGGCCTTCTTGACGTCTATAAATGCTACAGCAACTGGCATTTTGTATTCTGCTGCTTTCTCTTTTAGTTGATTCATCGAATGGAGATGGTCCTTTGTCAAGTAGCTTCTTCCAAAGCCAGCGTGCTCCAGTGGTTGGTTTTCATCATACATTTTTGTAATTTGGTTGGTGATGATTTTTGTGGAAAGTTTGTAAATGCAGTTGAGTAGACTTATTGGTCTGTAGTTATTCAGGTCTTTCTGGTTCCTTTTTTTATATAAAAGCTTTATGATTGCAGTGTTCCAATTTTTTGTGGCTTTACTTTGTCTTAGGCATCAGTTGAATAGAATAGCCAGTTTCCTTGTGATGACCTTTTTTGAGTAGGTCAATGGTGATGTTGTCTGGTCTAGGGACCTTTTTTTTTTTGCAATGATCACTGCCCAATAAAAGACAAGAAACACTTCATTCATTGAACAATCCATCCCCAAATGCTGCCGGAAGACATTGGTCACGTGTTAATTTCCATTGAGTGACTAACCAGACTTGCCCAGACTATTAAAATTTAGTCTTTTAGCTCAATATGTGAGAAAGATTTAAAAGGGTTAAGTGCAGCTGCCTCAGTAGCTCTGCAGGTTGAGATGGCCAAGGCTGCTACCAAGCTACTGAAGTCAATTGAAAAAAAAAGAAGGAAAAATGATCAGCAATATGTTTGACTTGATAAAAGAGGATTATACACAAGAGATTTATTATATTTATACAATTCTCAAATCTTTGCCACCTGAAATATATCATGCGAACATCGAGACTTTGCCAAAAGCAAGAAATAAATCTTTTGACAGGAGTTAACAAACATGCATTAAAGATGATCGATGATTTGAGGAACTGTATCTGCCTAAGAACCTGATTGATGGAAATCTAAAAAAATTGGTTAATGTTGGTTTTTAAACATAAACTTCTGATCTCATGGTGAGATGAGTTTAGATGGGATAAAGATAGTGTAAAGTACATGTGACTCCTGTGAGAAGGCAAAGAGTTAATTTTGTTTAATTATGTAAGAGTTTGGAGGTAATGAGAGTTCTAATGGCTATGGGCTTGGAAAACGGTATTGGCGGACTGAGTTCAAGTTTGGGCTGAGGCTGTTTATGTCCACTCCGTAGGAGAGGCATGAATTCATTTGCTACCAGAACCACAGTGGAGAGGTTGTGGCCCTAGCCTCGATAAGTCTACTGGAATAAACAAAGAGAAAAAAAGGTCTGGTTAATCACTCAATTGAAACTGTCACCTGACCAGTGTCTTTTGGCAGCATACTGTTTTAGGATGATAAATTGAAAATAGGAAAAAGGGTTGATCAATGAATAAATTACTTCTCTCTCCTTTTTATTAGAAGTAAAGTCTTTAAGAATCTTTGATATGAATTTAAAAAAAAAAAATATGTTGCCAATTTTTTCTATGACCTGATGTGTATTTTATAGACCAGTTCCGTAGAGGCCTGAAATACCACAAAAACACACAATTCTTCACATGTATTTATGAAAAAATCTAACCTTACCCCTCCAAAAACGTTTCTTGATGGTCATTTGTTGTAGCAGATGTGCTCAATGACATACTAAAAGTTTACCACAGTTTGACCCCTGGAAAGGTATGATTTTCAAGATAGCATGCAAAGCCCCTATCATAGACATGCTTCATGAGTTATAGATGCTTTCATATAGCAGCACACATTATATCGACCAATTTGTGGATCTACCCTCAAATTCAATCATCTCTTCCTTACTTCACAATCAAAGTTTCTACAAAATTTCATTGAAGATTTTTGAGAACTTCAGAGGTACTGTGTGAATAGATATGAATGGAAACATATCTCTTAATCAAAAACAAATTCTTGGCTCTGCCCCCAAATTTGATCAGCTCTTTTGCGATAGGTGCCCTGCCTTCTTACAAGATTTTATCATAATTCATTGAGA
This sequence comes from Thysanoteuthis rhombus, assembly GCA_963457665.1. Taxonomy (NCBI): domain Eukaryota; kingdom Metazoa; phylum Mollusca; class Cephalopoda; order Oegopsida; family Thysanoteuthidae; genus Thysanoteuthis; species Thysanoteuthis major. The sequence continues at coordinate 26,951,295 of OY735235.1, forward strand.
ATTTTTGGAGATATTGACTTGACAGACAGGAGCAAATACATAAATTCATAAAAAACACCAGCAAAAAAATCTCAATAACTTTTTGAAGTTATTGAGTTGCCAGACAGGAACAAATACAAAAATATACAAAGTAGTAGAATGGAAAACAATTTCTCTATCAGAAACGATATCCTGGATCCACCCCAAAATTCTTTTAGCTTTTCATTACTTTGTGCCGTGAGCTTCCACAAAATTTCATTGAAATTCATGGAGAACTTTTGGAAATACATGAGTGAATTCAGAAATGGAAAAAATATCAAACTGGAAAAATGTCTCTTAATCAAAAACAAATTCCGTGATCTGCCCAAGATTCAATCATTTTTTCCTTACAATGTGACTTATCTTTCCACAAAATTTCACCGTAATTCTTTGAGAAACTTTTGAGATATATGTCGACAGACAGAAGTGAATATGGAAGAGAAAGCCACAAATATCCCTTGATCAAAAACAAATTCCTGGATCCACCCCAAAATTTAATCACTTCTGTTCTATATTGTGGCCCATCTTTTGGCAAATTTTCATTTAAATTCATCGAGATTTTTGGAGTATATATCATGTGGACTGACAGGAGTGAATACAGAAATGTATAAAATAAAAAAAGCAGAAAAATATCTCTCAATTGAAAAGAAATTCCTGGATCAGAATTCAACCACTCAGTCACTTAAGGCTTATCATACTTAATACTATGAAATATATATACCTTCACGAACATCTTTTGTAACTGGCGAGAGAAATGCAAAATGAGCAGTTGATGTTGATACATCATTGGGTTTCCATGCATTTACTGTCTGTGATCTGATAAGCAAGTTTTCTGGTAAGTCTAAATTGGTATGCTAGAAAGTGTTCATGGCTACAAATAATGATCTTATTCAGGCATTCCAAGTCCTTGGAGGAAATGAAGATGATAATTTTGAACAGTTTGTTATCATCTTGTATGGCAGTTTACAACTCCAAGATAAGCTTAATATAGCTCAAGCAAGTCGGAATTTATACAGTAAATTTCAGGAGTCTTTCAAGCTTTCTCCTACACCTTCTGCACCTTCAATTTAAGATTTTCCAAATCCAGCTAATATGCTTAATAAGGGAAAGTTCCCGCCTTCAGAAACAATAATTGTCTAATCCAACTAATTATGGGTGGGAAATTGAGGATGAAATCTTTGTGCCAGTCTTAATGGACAGACTACTGGCTCATGAGGCATTTATTGAATTGAGTTTATACAAATCAAAAAAAGATTGCCATACACAGCGGTGCAAATGTCCTGAGAATGAATGTGTGTTTGGAGATGTGCTTCCATGAGAAATGTGAAAAACCAAGAAGACTCAGTTGATTTGTTATCAGAAGATCAAGATGAAGATATTGAATGACTTGTCATAGCATTTCAGATATTGTGTGAGTGACTGAGTGGAAAATTTATGAAAGAAAAAAGAAGTTAAGACATAATATTGGTAATGTTTCAAATAGATTGGATTGTTCATATCTGTAGAAAGAATTAATTAGTAATGAATATTGTAATTGAATCCAATAAAAGTAAAAAGAACTGATTTTTTGATTGGAAATCTGTTGTTTATGTGCTTCTCATATTTTGAACTGATTTGAGCAATAAGTAGTTATTTTGGATCATTTTATAGTGAACTTTATAAGTTTTTGTGCTTTTTGTACTATTGTATTCCAGTCCTCTATAGATTTGATCTGCAAGATACACACTGGGCCATAGAAAAAATTGGTGACATATTTTTAAAAAAAAAGTACTTAGAGCTGCATTTCAGCCCACACTATGAAATCTGTTGTTAAAAATATTCCAATAGCAGCAAAGCTGATTTTCTGACTTCTTAAAAATATATTATAGACACCATCATAATCAATACTTGAACAACCGTAGTGTCAAAAATTGAATTCCTATAAAAAAAATTCTATTGAAGATTATATATACTCGGAAAAAGTTCTATTTATGATATCACTGGCGTTATCCCTTGGAAAACATCTAAAATAAAGCAAAAAATATCTAAAATCTGCAGACTCTAGATTTTATTTCCACTGGAAAACATCTAAAATATAGTAAAATAACATCTAGAAACATGTACATTATCCAGAATCTAGATGTTATTATTGAACCTGTAAGAAAATGCCCCCAAAAGGTCAAAAAAGCTTCTTTTTTTTCAAAAAAATCAAAAACATTTTCAGAAGGGGTCTTGTAGAGTACTTTTGCCAATTTTCAAGTCTGTAGACAAAACTGTATGGAGAGGAGTGCTGCAGCACACAAATACACTAACGCATAAACAGACTTGCATATAGAAGAGGATAGAACCTCTTTACCATCTTTGATGGCTATAATTACTCAATATGTTTCCCTGTAAGTGCAGATGTATGCATATACATGGGTATGTATGTATGTGCACACAAATAAACCCATACATATATGTGCATGCATGTATGTATTGCCCATAAATGAGGACACCCTGCCGCTTTTATCTAGAAAGTTAGTTCATGACTAACCTTTACAACATTGAAACTCTATTGGCAAAAACATTTTCTCATGGGACTCCACTCATTTTTGCACAGCAGTCTATTCATATTTTTGGTAATTGAGATTCAATGCTGTAGAGTTTAATCATAAATTAACTTTTTATATAATAGTAGTACGGGTTGTACTCATTTATGGGCAATTCATACATATTTACCAATAATTGTTTCGATTGTGCAATATTCCATTATGAATAATAAAACCTTGCTATGTTTGGTTTTTGAAGAAAATTAACTTTCTATAAAAAAAATTGTAGGCTTATACTCATTTATTTACTGTATAGCTACATATCATGTTTATGTGTATTTATATGTATATGTACCTGTGTGTGTGTTATGAGTGCTAACCAAAACTTTTGGAAGATTATGGTGCAAAATGTCTTCCTTATAGAGAGGAAAATTTGATAGAAAAGGCTTCAGGTTTTGTGAAAAGTCGAGAATATCTGACAAGAGACTGGAAACCTGGCATAATTTGATGGAGAAACAGAATGATCAATTTCTTGAGTTTCCCTGAAGTTTTGGAAGCATCTTATTTGAATAAACACATAGACACACTCAGAGAAAAAGATAAGAAATCTGCAATATGAAGCTTTACAAACTATTTTTGACATATTTGATCATTCACTGTACCTTCTATATAATCTGCCAAAATCATTTTTTGTGTTTGAGTTGCATGTTTACCTTTCTTTAAATGAAAATAAAAAAGCATTATGATGAAAATGTTGCTTATTTTCCATCTCTGTCAATGTTAGGATCAATAAATAAAAATATGTTAATTTTGACAAAAACATTCAAAACTGCATGTTAATATGAGAGCTGTTGCAATACTATGACAAGCAATTATTTTGAATGAACTTGATTAAGTCTAAACACTCCTAGTGTCACAACATCAAAAGCAAAACAAACTTTTTGGGTTATCCAATTCAGAATGAATTCTAAAAAAACACTGGATTCAATGTACAAAATTCATCTAGAAAGTATCTAGACATTTTGAAAATCATGAGAACAGGTCATGCTGCCTAGGCAACCAATCAAAGGGGAACCATAATGTGCATGTGTGAACAGATACTCTCCTGCAAGGTTACTCAGATGGCAATGAGACTCCATTAAGTGAAGCCGCATTCTGTGTTAATGTTGCAATCGCAATGATCGAGCAAGCACAGATCTGTCAGTAGCACCAAATACATTTCTGTTTCTGCTTCCTGTGACTTCTGGCTTTCAAAGATTTTGGATGAGATTATGGAGAATGTCACAAAGAAGCTGATTGCAATCCTCAAAAAAGACTTTGCTGAATGGAAGGGATACTGAGATAAGTGTGTGAAGATCAAAGGGAATACTTTGAAAGGGACTAAAGTACCATCACCTTGAGTAGGCTATCATTTTGTTAATATCAAATGGCTGGATACTTTAGGGGCAGAGATTTTACCTTAGCCAAAGACTAAAGAACTTACTGGTTGGAATATTGTGTTAAAAATATCAGAAGTAAAGATAATGGTATGAAAAATGGAATAACTTCCATATTTTATTCTTTCTATTGGTAGCCCAATCCTCCCAATGGTAAGTGGGGTTTTTGTTTGTAATGGAACTCTGAAAAATAGCACCAACTGCAAAACCAAATGATGTATCCCCTATTCAATCTCTTGTAATCCCTTGGAAAGTTTGAGGGTGGTTAACTGGCATTATACCTTACTCAAGAGGGATCTGGAATTGTGCAAGTTGGGGGCTTTCAGCATCCTGAGGTATTCTTACACACCCACATACAATATCTATATAATAGTATTAATAATATATAGTTACCAGTTTCTTGCAAATGTCTGTCTTAGGTATGGATTTTCATTGAGGAAATGATAAATTTACTTTGATTTCAACTCCTCAGGTGCCTGACTGAAAAAAAGATCTTATCGCTGTCTACATGATACTGAGGTGATTAATGGTCTGCAACACTAAGACAGTTGTTTATACTCAAGTTTGGTCAAAAGATGATTTATTAACTAAGAAAAATTGAATTGAGTAAAGTCAGAGTGTCAGGCAGAATGTATACATTGATATCATCATATCACATACAAACATATTTATATATGTTATTGCTGAAGACAGGCAGGGACCAATGCATATGTATATACAGAGTGTCTCTAAAGTAACCTATATTGAGAAAAATAGAAAAGTTGAAAAAATAACTGTAGGACATGGATGTATACATATATATATATATAATATATAACATATATATATATATATATATACCTTATTTTGGAATAAATGCATGGAAGGATGTGGGCTCAAGTTCAATCATTAGTTCCTATGTGGCGACCACCAATGTATCTATAGATCTCAAAGCGATCAACTGTTTCCATGGAACACCGTCTCAAACATTTCAGGTGAGATTTTGTAACTGCTTCAGTAATACAGTTACAAAGAAGATCAATGATAGATCTGAAAATGAGAATAAAAATTGGGGAAATTTGAAAATCAATTAAATTTGGTTTTGTGCAATTTAGATGTGAAGAAAACTCGCCATCACAGTCAGTAATTGAACAACTGTAGTGTCAAAATTTGATGATAAATATGTTCAGAATAAATTCTCTTTATAATGTTACTGGCATTTTTCACTGGAAAACATCTAAAATAGAGTGGAGAAACATCTAGAATGATGTTATTAAAAAACCAGTCAAAATGAGCCCCCCCCCCTAAAAGCCTCCTGCCCCCAATCGAAACATGTTAGAAGGGGTTTAGTGGAGTACTGGAACACACAAATGCATGAACAAACACACAAACACTGGCAGATATAAAAAGGATAGAACCTTTTGCTATCATCGATGGCTACAATTGTTCAACATGCATCCTGCATGGTATCATACGTACAATAAAGCCAATATAAAAGATGTTTAAAATCCTCTAAATTTTACCAAAATAGAAGGTTACTTTGGGACACTTTGTGTGTGTGTGTATGTGAGTATATATATATATATATATATATATATATATATTTTATTTTTTTTATTGTCATCCACAGACAGCTGTTTCATTGTATTACAACTCTTCAGTGTGGCTATAGACTATCCATTATCCCATCCAGTACCACGAGGCAGGATCGAAACCTTAGCTTCAGACCTGGAGGCTTGTATCCTCCCTTTACTTCACGGAACTGGACAGTCAGTAAAGTTGAATTTAAGGGATATGTTTATTCATCGTATGTATTCCTCACCCACCAGAGTGCTCCATTCTATGTTGGAAGAGCATTGCATAAGCTTTCAATGAACGAGTTACCTCACTTAGAGAGTTCTCAATACATATGTATATATATATATATATGTATATATATATATATATATATATGTATATATATATGTATATATATATATATATATATATATAAAATATGTTGATTTAACTTTTAAAATCTTTCCTTGTTTGTGAACTTCCTTAATTCTTGTGACCCAGTGAAAAAGCAACTTATTTGTGAATGAGAAAAATTATTAAAAAAGTTGAATCAGCCAAAATTATCTGTCATGTTCAATGAAACTTGCTTGAAAGATAAATTGCTACCAAAATACTCACATGCACATACACACACACACACACACATATATATATATATATATACATAGTATAGTGGTTACTAGCTTGGAAAACGAAATTGGTAAGCCAAGTTTGGATTCTGCCTGAAGCTGTTTATGTTTAATTCACACTGATGCCTTGAAAAAAAAAGATAAGAAGGCAAATTATCTATTGACCCTCTGCACCTCAAGTCCCTTCTATTACTTACGTTACTGTATGTACCAGGAATACTTCTCTTAACCTTGTGGTAAATTGCTTTTTCATTGTCAGCCTGACCTGTTGCCAAGCTTGTGCTTATTGTCCCATCAATCAGGCGTTTGAAGAATGCAGTCGTCTCCTTGAGAGCCCTGTGTGAAAGTAACACTAATTTTTCTCCACTTTTTTCTTTGACAATATCAAACTATTTTTCTTCTTATATGTCTTCAATGACGCTAATGAGTACAGACTGGCGTCTCTAGGGCCACAAAGACACTACTAACTATATGTGCTGGCATATAAAAGGCAAATATTTCACCTTAAAACAGTATTAAAGCATTGCACTATGTACAATGCATTGGTAATTTAGATAGGAGGTTGATGATTAAAAACTATTGCTACCCAGCTAGGGCGATGGGACTAGTGGGATTGCTCAGTGGTTCATTATATGTTCTTGTTAATCATACACTTTAGAGGCTGTTAGTAATGGTAGGGACCATATTTGCCAGCATGTAAGACACTTATTTAAAAAAAAAAGAGGTCTGGTTTGTTACCTAATAGAAACGATCACGTGATCTTTGTGTTTTGGCAGCATGCCATGTTAGAGGTGATCAACTGAACAATTGAGAAAAAGGGTAATCAAAAAATAAAATACTTCTCCTGCCTTTTATCAGGAAGAAATTACTAAAAACGTACACTGCCAGACACAAACTAAAGGAACAATTTAGCTTAAAATTACATTGTAAATTGACCCCCCCCCCACAAAAAGCCTATTCAGGGGGTCAATTTTAGACATAATAAGGAGTAACTGTTGAAATTTCCTGCCTATTAGCCTGTACATGCAATATATACAGCAAGGCAGACCTGCTTGGAACCTGAAGAAACCCATGTTGGTTGACAATTTCTGATATCATGAGTAGGAGTTGAATACCAAACCTCAAAATGGATCAGCTAACGTATCATATAGGCTTGCAAATACACTAATTATTCCACATTATTCTACAGGATATTTTTTAAAAAAAATCTTCTCAAATCATGCCTTACTAAAAAAACATTCCTAGTTCATCACTCAATAGTATAGCAGCATACCATGTTGGGGTGATCAATGAATGAGTTACTTTTCTTACCTCTTGTTGGATCATCGAAATGTCCTAATTTTCAAAAAATAGATGTGAATGCTGCCAGGCACAAACTAAGGAGCCAATTTATCCTAAAATTACATCATAAATTTAACTTCCCACTTAATTTATTGAGAGATATTAGAAAAACAAAACATGCAAAATGTTTTTTCTATACCTAATAGGGAGTGAATGCTTTAATTTTCAGTCCTCTTGTTCCATTTTGTGGCCTATACATGTGACTCATATATACACAGCCAGCCAGCCTGAATTACTAGAAAACTGAAGAAACCTTTGTTTATAGTTTTAGTTGAGGAATTTTAACTGATCTAATCAGACATATAGATATGACAACAAATCTAAATAATTCCTGTCAGGATAGTTTGCATCCACTTTACACTAATGCCCTTGGGAAAGATATTGATTCACTATTCATATATAGCAGGGCAGACTGAGCCCCTTAGTCCTGTGAGGCAGTCCAAGGCTGGCCCCCTGTACAAATCCATATATACTACAAACAGTAATTAGGTCTCCATGGATCATTTGAGAAATGGAGACAAATTCATTGCCTCATGTATTGCGTGGCATGGGAAGCAAATCATTGTCTCTTGATTGGGTGGTGATAACACTTATATGAATTGAATTTGACAGTATTAGTTTACACCAATCTCAACACTGTGCTAGTTTTTACTTTTTAGATAAATAAAGTGGTGTAAAATAGATATAAGAATAACATTAAAAGCATGCCATTTCCTTGGTATCTTCATTCTTGTTGTTTTTATCACTGTGTTCCTAGTATTCTTGGGATTTTTCTCTTATAAATGGTTCTAGATTCAAGTGTCAAAGATTCTGAAATTCAACAGAAAGAATAAGAATATTAATCCAAATAACTCTTTTTTTCCTTGTGGAGCACAGGGTTGCATTGTTGTTTCAGCAGCGAGCAGGTTCTACAGGATGGAATCACTAGTCTGTCTCCCAAGATGGACTGCTTTACTGGACAAAAAGGCTCGATATGCCATAGTTTTGGTGGGTTAATGCCTTTCCCCAAAGGCATTAGTACCAAGTAAACATAGGCAGCCCTAACTGAAACTTGAACTCAGTTTAGTGATTCCATTTTCTACACTGGTAACCATATATGGTAATGGAGGGGTACACAAGGGTAATGCGTATACCTACTTTGCAATTTCTAAGTTTTTGTATGTTCACTATTTACTAATAGAGACATTTCTTTATACCTAGTCCCCAGAACCCTGCCATACTGTATATGTAGTAACTAAAATCTATTTTTATCACTGGTAGTAACCACTATGCCACTCTGGACCTCATAAATAACTCTTGGAATGAGGACAATGACTCATCTCGGAATTTTTCAAACAAAATTTACTATTTTCTCTGTGATAAGTTAATGTTCCATGAAAATAGATTTTGTTCGTTGGTTTTGGGAGAAAATGACGATAAATGTTTTGGCTTAGTGAAATTCACAAGATGTTTGAATGAAGTAAAAAGAATCGATTGTTATTTGAGATGAAGTCTTTTGACTGTTTCATATATTTTTGAATTAGTGTTCATCTTTGTTGAATTAAGCACAATATTTTGGTTTGGCTTTCTTAAGATCTATATTTCATCTAGTCTTTAGAATTCACCAAGTATTTCTTTAAAAATTCCTCCTACTTATCTCCACAACTAAAATATACAAGTCCGGCTGGGCCCAGGGTTCATCCAAGGTACTGGCAACACTTACAGCTGTACGAGGTGCCAAGTTCTATAGGGCACCTTTCATGTGTCAGAGACAGTTGAACATTTTAAATAGAAATTGAAAAATTGGAAGAATGAATAAATTATACAATAAAAAGAATCATAATTTAAAAATTCCTCTGAAGTCAGATTTTTGAGAGATATATGACCGTTAAATACCCCTTATTGTGTTGAAAAACACAGAGAAGCAATTGACAAAGGGAATTTTCATGATCAGCAATAAACTCTTTAATTAATACATCGTAATTTAAACTTTTGAGATTTAGTATGAATCACTATGGTATAATACCTATATTTATTTTTCATGCTGAAAAACAAAAATAGATAAGAATTTCAGCGTGCTCAAGGTACCAGGAACCCTGGAGCCATCCCTGGCTGAACCAGAAGACTGAGTTTTAGGCTTTTGTATTAGATGTATTAATGGGGCAGTCAAACCAGAGGATAGATTCCATTTTTGCCTGTTCTTCATTTGATAAAATGAAAAACTGTTCACCACAATGTCAAGGACCCTTTAGCTTCAAGAATATACCACAATTTTGACTTGCAAAATTTTGAAAAAAAATATAGGGTTGTTCCGTCAATAGAGAACAGGGTAAATTTTCAAGACTTATTTTGAGAAACAGATTTTGTCTTTGACGCTGGGATATACAATATGAACATTTCTACGGGACAGAGTGCTGGGAAAAGTAGAATTATCATAAGTTGTATGTAGTTTTACATAATCAGCCATGTCTTTGTCTTTTTCAAACCCTGTTGGAACTTTCTATTTGAAATTGTATATGAGAATTTGTCCTACTTCTTGAGTAGACACCATCATTGTTAATGATAATGAATTATATCTCTATTCACATTGAATCTGCAAAAAAAAGAATTTGCTCACCAAGATTCCTCTACAGCAAACTCATAAAGAATTTTCCTGAAAAAATAACTTCTTTTCATAGAGTTTTAAAAAAAACTCTTTGATGAATTTCTAGGATTCAAAAAAGCAAATATTAATGCTGTAGCCAAAAATCAATAGTATTCATATATAAGTTATCCTTTTTTACTCTTGAGTATAATGCTAACCTTTGTATATAATTTTGCATATTTAGAACATTTACCTGAGAGTGAAAAAATTATATAAATTGTTAAAGAGGTACACATCTTAACACTCATATCTACACAATATCTACATTTGCTGTGCTGTCATTTACATCTGTTGATAGCACTACAAATTCCGGTTATCTTTTTCACATTCCCACACTCTATTGCTAAAAAGAATTATCAGATATTTCATCTACATCCATCTACTCCTACTGCATAGGTGTGGCTTATCAGTCCTTTGTATTCCCTTTTTATGAAAAATTCATCAGGGTCTATTAATTCTAAACCATACTCAATCTTAAACATTTCTATTAAGTCACTCCAAGCCCTTCAATTTTCTAAGGATGTTAACCATAACTGTTTTAACCAATCCTCATAACTCATACATTTTAATTTTAATACTAACTTAGTTGCTTGTCTCTGGACTTTTTCTGGGATATTTTTATCTTCCTCTGGCTTGTTCTTAGTACTTGAGGTGCGGACAGATATAACTCTTATATAGTATAAGGAATGAGTCCTTGTCTATGTGTGAAAAAGTATGCTTTATCAGTCCTACTACCCTGCTTGCCTTAGCAACATCACTGGCAATATACCTGGAAAATGATTGTTGATCAGTTCTTGCCAGATATTTACAATATAGAGAATATTATCATTCATAGAGTAATAGTAATGTGGATTTCGATTTCCTATATGTAACACCTTAAATCTATCTTCATTAAAAACTAATAAACATACTCTTGACCATGACAGTACTTCATCTAGGTCTTCCTGTACTCTCACTTGGTCAATTGGTGATAAGATTGGATGGTACAGTTTGGTATAATCGACATAAACTTCACATTTTATAGATATATCCAGCAGATCATTGATAAATAACAAAAAAATTACTGGTCCAAGTACCGACTCCTGTGGCAAAATCTTCCATCCATCAAGTTTATTTGCCAGCTATGCCACATTTTTGCAGTTTGTTAGTCTACGATGAAAAACTGAATCAAAGGCTTTTTTGAAATCCAGGTATATCATATCAAAAGGAACACCATCATCATATCATTTTGACAATTTTCCAAGTGTAGTTAGCAGATTTGTAAAGTAAGAACTCTCCTCTTTAAAGCCATGTTGTTCATCACAAAGTATACCATTATTCTTGATGAATTTAATGATTCCTTTCTTTACAAGTTTCTCACAGATTCTACGCACTTGCGAAAATAAATTTTCAGATCTATAAATACTATTTATAGTTTTGTCACCCTTTTTTAAAAACAGGTGTGATATTTGCTGTATTCTATAATTCTGAAAGTTTACCCTGGTCAAAAGATTTCCAAAAAATGCCGCACAGTGGACCATATAAAACATCTGCAGACTCTATAAGCACTAGTTGATGAATCTCATCAGGTCCCACGGTTTCGTTTTTGTTTATTGTAGTTATCAACTTTTTTACATCTGTAGGTATAAAAAAAAATTCTAACAGATGTGCCACATCCTCCCCATAGATGTAATGCATGACATAGTTAAACCAGATCTCACATATATCATCCACCCCAACAAATACAGATTAAAAGAAATGATTTAGTTCCCCTGCTATTTCCTGATCATTCATATGACAACCCCTATCTGTTTTAAGTTTAGAGATTATTCCTCTCGACTTTATCTTACTGTTTGCATACATGAAGAAAGCCTTCAGATTTATCTTAATTATTTTGCTGAGATATTTCTCATACTACTTCTTGACAATTTTTGATTTGCCAAGAAGCATTTTGACCTTGATTTTTATATTGGATTTCTTACTTTCATAATCATCAATCTTTTATTGTCTGTTGTTGGACATATGAATCGCAACACGTCTATAGCATGGCCATTGCAGAACTAATACTTTCTGAACTTGTCAAGTTCATCTCTTCATTTTGTATTCTGCTGGTTTTGGTTAGGCAAGTGCTCTCTGGGGATTCATGTTATGAACCGTGATGTCAATCGGCTGTCTGTCATTCTTGCAATATGATCAGCCCATTGCCATTAGAGTTTCCTGATGATGTCTCAGACTCCTGTTTTTTCCCTGATATATTGTTCTGTCTTTTGATATCATCATGTGAGGTTGAGCATGATTCTTTCATGTGCACGTTGCATGCTTCTCAGTTTAAGTTAGGTTCCATGTTTCAGTTCTATAGGTGACTATCAGGAGGATGCATTGGTTGTATATTGTTCTTTTTAGGACTAATAGGATTTTCTTGTTACGAATCAATACAGTGTGGCGACCTCTATATTTTTTGTCAAGAATTAGATACAAAACCCTTCTTTTAGCTAGGTATCTAAAACATCACTTCCTCCGACTCTCTATAAAAGCCCTGAACGCATGTGGTTGAACACCTCTTTGTCCCGGTCTTTGAACTAGTCAACTTCTACTTTTTTGGCCCCAGCATCTCGAGCTGGTTATCTTCCTTAACCCTCCTCTAAACTCGCAGTCAGTATAGTTCCCTCTTTGACCGTGACTATATTGATATTGTTTTGTCACATCTTCTTTGATGTGAGTATTCGCAAGAACTTCATAGCTAAAACTGCTACTATTATTTTTGGTGACCACACAAACGCTGCATTCACTATTTTGCCTCTTTAGCTCCTTGATTCTTGACTACAAATTTTCTGATAGTACATTTTTTAGAAAATTTTTAGCCACTGCCTCATCAGTTGCTGATTTGGGATTTGGTTTTATTTTTTTTCCACCTTCAACAAATTTTGACTTGGCTCTTCTTTGGTATGAGGAAAGTTTCAAAATATTTGAAACTATTCACCAAAACTGTCAATTTAGGTTTGTTCAGATTTTAAGTTGGTCAGACTGGCTATGTATTGTGCATTCAACATCCACTCCTTATTATATCTCGAAAGAGTGCTCTCTATAGGTTTTTAAGTTAATGTTAAATTGGTCCCTTAGTTTGTATTTGGCAGTATTCCGATTGTGTTTTGAAAATTCAAACTTTTTTAGTGATCACCGCCTAACAAATAATGAGAGAAGTATCTTATTCAATGATCATCCCCTTTTCAAATTTTTTAATTCATCACCCCAAACACTGCATACTGACAAAAGCCGTTGATCACATGACAGTTATTATTAAACAACCAACAAGAACCATATTCTCTTGTTTTTTTTTTTTGCATTCGTCTCTTTCTTTTCTGTTTTGGGCTAAAGATGGACTGGGAGATTCTTTGGGCATTATTATATGGAAATTCTCAGGGATAAAATGAAGGCCCTCTCGCTTCAACCTGTCATTTTACCTGGACAGTTTTATTCTGAGCTATCCACAAAATCCAATTTCATTTTGAATTGCTCTCAAGGGAAGTGCGGTAGGAACTGGGCTATTTCTGGAACCAGCCACACATACATGTGATGGTCCTCACTAGAAACTCAACTCTTGTGTCACTTTCTTCTGCCCTCATGGGGAGGCAAATAAATACCCATATATATATATATATATATATATATATATATATATATATATATATATATATATATATATATATATATATATATATATATATAACTAATATGAAAAATACTACTTTCTTTAAAAAAATTTGATAAACAAAGCAGGCAGTTGAATTGTTTGATCTAATTAATTTTATCAAATCAAAATAAACTTTGTTCGATATGTTAATCATATAATACAAAGCCATGTAGTAAATTCATCCCCCAAACTTTTAGTATATATATATATATATATATATATACATTTGCCAGGTTCCATATTTCTGAAAGTTCACCCTAAATGAAATATGCATTCCTAAGGGTCAAAATTTTTTGTGTGCTCTACTAGTCATAAAACGAGAGAATCTCAGCCTGCTCTATTTATTAGCAAGCAGTTTATTTTATATGGTTTATATAATTCATCATCAATTATCACTACAATACAAATGTAGCGGCAGAAAGACGCTAAAGGTCATTGCTGGTCCTTAAGCTTGTGGTAAAAACCATTGGCTGGTAATTTTTTTTAGATAATTTTTAAAAACTTTTCAATAATTCTTTCATTCAAAAATGTTTTGAATTATTCTTGAGGGGTTAGGGTTTTGGTTATATTGTTTAGTCTTATTTTTAAAAAAATATCTTTTAACAGATACATACAACGAAAATTTCAACCAAAATTGAGCAACACAGCTAATGACCGTTACCTCAAGTGTTAAAACCAGCAGTGTCCGTCAAACTAATATGAAAAATACTACTTTCTTTAGAAAATTTTGATAAACAAAGCTGGCTGTTGAATTATTTGATCTAATCAATTTTATCAAATTAAAATAAACTTTGTTCAATATGTTAATCATATAATGTAGAGCCATATAGTAAATTCATCTCCAAAACTTTTAGCATATATATATATATATATATATATATATATATATATATATATATATATATATATATATATACATTTGCCATGTTCCATATTTCTGAAAGTTCACCCTGGTCTAAAGATTTCCTTAAAATGCAGTACAGTGGACCATATGAAACTTCCGCAGACTCTATATCTCATCAGGTACCATTACTTTATTTTGGTTTATCATCATGATCATCATCAGTCTTTTAATGTCTGTCAGTGGACATAGACCTTCCCAAGGATTCGTCACATCTCTCTGTTTAGAAATCTCCCATGTGATGTTCAGCATGCTTCTTTTTCCTGCACAAGTTGCATTGTTCTTATATTTTTACTTTATCCATAAAAACTACACATTAATTATATATATGCATATATATATATATATATATATATATATATATATATATATATATATATACAAACTGTTAACCTGTTATAATGCGGAAGTTGGGTTCATAATTTTCTACCCTGTTATAGGTAAGTCAGCATGGTAACAAATTTTCCAATTTCAAAAATCTTCATCCAATTCCCCACGCAACTTTTTCAAGTCCCATTCAAAAATGAAGAAAGATACTTAGGCTGGGGATAGAGTGAAGCTGGTTTTGCAGAAGACAGAAATAAATATAAGTAAGAAAAAAAAAATCAGAAAACTCACCAGAAGGTTACATTTTGACAACTCAGTTCCGTATGTAGCAGGTGTCATGAGTTAACAATAAGTTAGTACTCTTTTTAGCCTCTGGTAAAAGGGAAAGGGTCTAATTCATTTCCTTTTTACTGTTGGTATGATCTGATTTGGTGTTTTGCATGTTTTAGACTATTTGTAGTGTCTTTTTGGTGGATTTTGACGATTTTTGGCTATTTTAAAAAATTCAACACTAAATCATTATAAACTTATAGGCAGTCAAACAAGTGCAGAAAATATTTTTTGAGTTGGCAACACTGGACTGATTTGCTTCTAGTTTTTTTAATTTTAATATATCCATGCTACCGATGGACAAATTTAATATTAATGGGCCCAGTGCATTATATTTTTTAGGGATCTCCCTATTTTTGTATTTAGCTTATATTTTGAGAACCAAATTTAACGTTTTGAAAATTTAAAGTCCATGTTCAAACCATATCATAAGCAATTTTGTCTTATACCGAGCCATGTTTTAAAGGGTCTATTGCGAGTGTATACATTGTAAGTAATGTGTTAATTTCATAGAAAAGGTGCTCAATATAAAAAAAAAAAGATAGAGCTAGGATAAGCTTTTATACTTATGGATACTTACAATGGATCTGTTTTACAATCTTTTGATCTTAAGGTGTGATCAGTTTTCTAAAAATCAATTGTCATGTCTATTTCATTTTCTTTGTTTCATTTTCTTTACTTTCATTTTGCTGTATATATCTAATTTGAATTCGAATTATATCCCTTGTACTATTAGTTGATCAAAACAATATCTTTATATGATATTTTGCAATCAAAATTTGAATTTGAAATTCTATTGTCAATGTGTTTTCAGTGGTTTTCATATTTCTTCAGGGAAATTTTTGTCAAAATAGTTTTACATTTCTTATTTTTGTTTAAGGATATATATATATATATATATATATATATATATATATATATACATATATATAAGTTCTTAGTTTAAGAAATTCTTTCTCTCCCCATCTCTCTCTCTCTCTCTCTCTATATATATATATATATATATATATATATATATATATTTATGAACGCATTATATTATTTGAAACTGTATTTGAAATTACCTCCCACTTTTACACAGGAATGAGTCACTTGGCCTAGACAGTGTGAGACAAGTGACTCCTTCTCCGTGTAATGACGAGAGCTCATTTCAAATAATATAATGCATTCATAAATTTTCTATTGGACTTTGTATCCATTTCTTAATAATGTGTATATGATATATAGACCATCCATAGACTGATATTCATTAGCTGAATTTTCATATAAAATTTTTCACTGTATAGGATTGATCTATATGATTGATATACACCTCTGAATTAAGTAAATAGACATTGACATTGATTATAAAAAAATAAGTGTTTGTTGCATGAAATAAAATCATTTTTTCATCATTAGACTGAAAACATATTGATGCATCCTTATATATATATATATATATATATATATATATATATATATATATATATATATATATATATAATATTAAAATTATTTCTTTGTTTTTTTCCAACTTTGTTCCATACATTACTAAACGGCTGTATGATAAGTACAGCGTGAACATAGAATAGATGGCACTGACTTCTGGTGACCTCCAAAGGTCAATGCGGTCAAGTCAGTGGTCCAGGTCAAAAGTACTTTGACAGATGAAAGGGAGACTTTTAGATTTGCACCAATACAAAGAAGATGATTTTAATGATTATTTATGTTTTTGTGTACACACACACATGTGCAAAAATACTTCAGGTCAATTTTGACATTTTCAAATTTGAGGGAGAGAAGTCATTTTTCACCAATTTAGTGTGCAAGCCTTTCTGGTGGAAAGAGTTTTATACTTCTTATATTTTATGAAATCTCTAAAAAATATAATTTGCTTCCCTGCGTTGCTTTATTATTTTTTTGTGTTTGTATGTGTGTGTGTGTGTGTGCATACCTGACCAGAGTATGAGTAGGTGTTTTCCCACACCACTTACTGGTATTAATATAAAATTTCTATAAAATGATATTTGTTATCATGTATTGTCATGAAGTTTTTTTCCATGCAACACTGGGTACCTCAGCTAGTAATACCTTGAAGAGATGATTTAGAAAGCCAATGTTGATGTTACAAATGAGATTTCTTTATTCAATTTGACATGTTTTGTTAGTTTGAGTTAACATGTTAAATTGAATAAAGAAATTCCATTTGTAACATCAACTTTGGCTTTCCAAATTGTCTCTTGAGCCTAATACTGTCAGATGAATTATAATCCACTTTCATAGATTGGTCATATATATATATATATATATATATATATATATATATATATATGCACTGACATACAGTTCATGCACACATCTGCATACATTCATATTCAAATACACATACATACATATATAACCTAAGAAGATCTAGTATTTCTTCTCTTTTAAAAACAAATTCGCTGATAGACCCAGAAAATAAATGTCATATTCTGGTGTGATCCATCTTCTTGTTTTACCAACTTCCATCAATGGAGATGATTTGATTTATAGAATCAAAGTTGAAACTTTCTATTTTTGAAAAAAGATAAAACTTCACTTGCTCCAGAGACTCAGAACTAGAAAGGGTGTCTCTGTAAGCTGGAATGTAAGCTCTTTTTACTTTTAACTGCTTCTATCAATTTACCACAACAAGGAATGGATAAATATTAAAGACTAAAAAATGGCAGTACCTTGACATGTTATCTTTTAGACAGACTACAGTGTCTTTGTAATAAAAGAAATACGTCCTTACTGAAAAAAAAAAAAGTTTGAGTAGCTTGTTTTACACTGATTCCAATCATCATTTGTTCCAAAATATGCCATATTTTGGAAGTATTCAATTAAACATTTAGCTTTTTTGATTAAAGGACATTTTTCCAACATGACCAGTAAGTCCAACATATATTATGAGTGATACCTTTCTTTCTGGTAATGTATGTAATCTTTTGTAGTATATATGGGCCGCCACTCTGTTGCCAATGCCTTGACCGCCTGTGACAAAGAACTAGTGTTGAACTTAACATCTCCAGGTATGTGTCGGAACAATGTAACAGCACACATTTTACATATATATATATATATATATATATATATATATATATATATATACATATATGTATATATATATTGTTGGAAAGAGAATTTCATCAGTTACCTGAATGCGTATCTTGTTGATTTTTATCTGTTGTACATGAAAGTTGGAGGCAAAAATGTGAAGCTGGCTATTTCACGTTTTAAAAGAGAATTTTCAAAGTGTCAATTACCTAGCATCATGTTTTTGGCTGTATCTTTTCAGATACCAGTTGACAAGATACACTGTTAAAAAGCTGATGAAAATATATTTCCAAGGATTTACTTATGTGTATAACTCTACTCACCAATTAATTTTTAATTCCATGTGGTCTATTAAGTAAACAGATACTGAAAATTTCCCCCCAAAATGCTAGATACCTAGCTCCACGGATACTGATTGAAAAGATATAGACAGGAAGCTGATGAAATTTCCTTTCCAGGATTATCCCATTAATCCTAAAAAGAAGGGTGTATAAAAAATGCATCTTCTCAGTAGTCACTTATGGAGCTGAAACATGGAACCCAACCAAGAGATAGATCCGCAAATTGAGAAACATGCAATGTGCACATGAAAGAATTATGCTGAGCCTCACATGAAGAGACCACAAGACAGCACATTACATCCGAGAAAAGACAAGAGTCAGGGACATCATAGAATCTATTAAAAAGCTCAGATGGAAGTGGGCTGGCCATGTTGCAAGAATGGTGGACAAACGATGAACATCACGACTCACGACATTGATCCCCCGAGATCACATTTGTAACCGAGGCCAGTAGAATATTAGATGGTGAGACGAGAGACAAATTCAGAAATTACTGGCTCCATGATGCCTATGATAGAGAAGTGTGGCAAATCCTGGGGAAGGTCTATGTCCAGCGACAGATGTTAAAAGACTGATGATGATTATATATATATATATATATATATAAGATGAAGTGACATTTTGGGGGTAGGGTCTATTTTTCTTTAGAAAATCCAACATATGCCCCATTTTTGTAAAGGCATCAGCTATAAGTTGCTAAATGCAGACAAAAGGAATTTTTTTGTTTAAGCATGTAGCCATTAATAAATCAAATGAATGCTTTAAAGACAAAAATAATGAACAACACTGAATATCAATTAAAATTGTTTTTCTCTTTACACAAATATGATACTTTATATTCCATATGCATATATATTTGTAACTATCTAATCTTCAAGAGATAAACCTGAAAATCAACATTATAGTATACCATCATTATTATTTAATAGATATCGTAATAACCGTGACATGAATTTTTTCAATTCAAATCCAGAACATTGCTGGAAAATTTAGCATATAAAAATGGGATGTATATGAAATTTCATAATGCCTTTTTTTCTAGTAGTATATGTAATCTTACGTAGTACTTATGTTGTCAAACGTAGCATCTTTGAGTTGATGTGCTATAACAGCACATATGAATATATACATATACATTTATAAACACAATACAAATCAGGAATACAGTATAATGCATTGTCTTCATTTTTTTCTTCAGGCAAATGATTTGGTTTATCTTAGAATCCTATATACATATATATATATATATATATATATATATATATATATATACATATATGTGTGTGTGTGTGTGTGTGTGTGTGTGTGTGTATGAGTATATGTATATATAGAGGACATGTTTTTCGGGGATGTATTTTTCAGGTTGTCCTTCTTTTATTTTATTTATGTATATACAATCCTTTCATCTGGTAGGAATACCTTGCTTGTCGGTAGTTATAAATCATCAATTTGGAGGATATGGTGTTGGCATTTTCGTTATCAGTATGTTGTTAAAATATCAGCTCTTTGTGGTATGTTTCCTCACTGAAATCTTGTCTCAGTGTTAGGGGTCCCTTTTATATGTCCTTAGTTGTTGGTTTAATTATCTTGGGTTTGGTCTGTTTCTACAAGTCAAAGATAATTATGGTGATTTGGTTGTTCTTTGAAGTGGCTGGAGGTAAAAAGTAATGATATATTTATCGGGAATAAGATATCTATGGTGGTTAATTTTTATCAGAACTATAATTGCGGTTCAAGTTATGTTTGTTAAAAGAAATTTTGAAGGTGCCAGCATTTTAACATTAATTTGATTACAGAATTTTCTTTTCTGTGTAGTTTATGGGTATCATTATCTAAATTAAAAGTAGCATCTAAAAATGTAGAATGAAAAATGTCAAATTTCAACATTCTCCTCTCTAAATTAACTTAATGTTTAATGTTGAATGTAATTATTTCTATTATTATTTCTATTATTCTGAGAAACACTTATGTTGAATGTATCGAGCATTTTTTTAAATGAACCTATCAGATATTATACTCTATTATATACCTGGTTTGTATTATGTATATAAATGTATATATATATATTCATATGTGCTGTTATATTGCGCCTACTTGATGATGCTATCTTTGACACTATATTTCCTACAAAAGATTACATATAATACCAGAAAAAGGCATTACTTAAAATATATCTTAAACTTACTGGTCAAGTTGAAAGATTGTCCTTCAATCAAAGAAACCACGCAATTAATCAAATACTTTGAGAATATGACATATTTTTGATCAGTTGATAATTGAAACCAGTGTGAAAAAAAACTAAAAATGATTTTTTTTCAATAGCCATGTATTTCATTTTGTAAAAATAGGCTCAAAATTCCTCCAGAAAATGTGCCTAGGTATTGCTTCTCAATTCCCTACATTACACCAAAAAGGCTTTTACTGTCCATTGCTTTTTACACATTCTAAAATATTTTTGTATTTTTGTGTATCAGTAGTTCAGAGCACAGCCATGATACAAAGCACCATATGCTACAGATGTATAATTTTATTATGGAAGTCTCACTCAGATTTGTTTTACACTTCTTGGCGATTATCAAGTAAGTCTTGATTGAAATCAATATGGTATTTTATATATATCCCATTTTTATGTGTTAAATTTTTCAGCAATGTACTTGATTTGAATTGAAAAAAAAATATTTCTTTCTATCTTCTGGATTTGAACTTTTTAAAATTTATGTGTTATGGTATACTATCATGTTGATTTTCGAGTTTATCACTTGAAGATTAGATAGTTATAAATATTTATGCATATGCAATAAAAAATATCATGTTTGTAATAAGCAAAAAATTACTAATTAATATCCGGTATTATTTATCATTTTTATCATTAAATTGTTCATTCGATGTATTAACGTCTACCTACTTGGAAAGAAAAAAAATATTCTTGTTAATGGCTAATGCCTACACAAAAATGGGGCATAGGTTAGACTTTGTATTGACTTTTATTTAGACTCGCCTGATAATTGTGGAGGAAAATATACGCACAACTTCCTATCATTATTATTTGAATATATATATACATGTACACATGTGCATATATATATATATATATATATATATATATATATATATATGTATATATGAATAAATATATTAATAAATATATACATATGTACATATATAATCCTATGTATATGGCTGCTGTTTAGCACAATGTTTGAGCAACATGTTGAAGTGGCCACCCTATCAGTCTTAGGGTAGATTCCTGTGGCAACCCTATTTTCTTTAATTATTTGATCTATCTATGTTGTCTTGGCTGAATGATACACTCACTATGTAATAACAGATGATCATTTCAAATAGTTTCAATGAAATATAATGCAATTCATGATTATTCTGTCGGAGCATATATATATATTCATGTATATATTATATGTATTCCTTAACATTCTACTGAACTCTTGGAAACTGAATGTACTTTTATAATATGAACTGAATAGGCTCCTAACTATTTTCCAATCATATTCCAGTATACAAGCCCAAATGCATTCTAATCCAATATCAAGGCTAAAAATGATGAAAATCATAAGAATACTAAATATTTGAAAAATTATGAAAATGATGAATAATCCGCTTCCCCACCCTTAAAAAAAAAGAAATAAAAAAGACCTTGAACGTTGTATGCTACTGGACAATCCTTGATGAGAATATCTTTGAAATACAGGAACGTCACTATTGTTCATGATTTTTAGTTCTAATTTGGCTCTACCAATGATTGAAGAAAAAAAAAAAGCTATTACAACTGAAAACAGCTTAAGAAAAATATGAATGCACACAAACTTCACTTGTGCCCACAAATGCACGCACACACTTACTTCTCTTACACACTCACACCAACTTTATTACAACTGAAAACAGCCTAAAAAAGTATAAACACTATAAACTTAACTTATGATCTCACACACACACACAAACACACTAATTTTGCTTGCACACACACACACATTAACTCTACTTACACACACACATTAACCCCACTTACACACACATTAATTCCACTTGCATACACACATCAACTCTACTTGCACATACACGTCAACTCTACTCACACACACTCATACACACACGCACGCCCAACTTAACATAAGATAGATAAAATTTTTAACAACACCCATACACCAGAAGGCCACTGTAATAATGAATACCATTGCAAATTTGATGTTATGGTATTATCTTATAGTTATTATGTCATAGTACTTGTAACTTGTTATTTTATATAAGGTTTTATCATAATGAAGTGTATATGGATGTTGTTTTATACTACACATCATTCAATTTTTTGAAAAACAGGGTTTACTAATGTAAGTTACCCAAAAAATGTATTTGATGATGAAGGCTCCATAAATATAATTACAGACATGACTTGTTTTTTGTGTTACTTCTATTGAGTGATCACCCATGTGAATAGTGAATTCATTTTGCTGGTTTTAATCTCGAACTTCATGTAAACCAATTTATGATATCTTTTAAGAATGCTTGTTACATAGAAAAAATTCTGTGTTGATTTTCTACCAACACATTTAACTGCAAAATTGACCAATTTTTTTCACTAACCTTAGACTAAGTTTTTCTATATTGTACACCATCTCAGTCCCAATATTTTAATCTATGAATTATCAAATAAATCAGCCTTGTATATATAGTTGAGACAAAACCAAACAACATTCTAGCCAGTAGTACCACTTAAATGGGCTATTCCATAAATATATTTAGACATTTGTTACTCGGCGTTCTGTGTTCAATCTCCCAACCCTCCCAACTATTTGTCAGTCAAACAAATGGACTAGAACCAAATATTTTCCTCTATTCCTATTTCTAGTCAATTCAATGATCTTTCACACTGAGTAAGACTACATCCATCCCTTTAGGTTGCCTAA
The DNA here is from genome assembly GCA_963457665.1 of Thysanoteuthis rhombus. Classification (NCBI taxonomy): domain Eukaryota; kingdom Metazoa; phylum Mollusca; class Cephalopoda; order Oegopsida; family Thysanoteuthidae; genus Thysanoteuthis; species Thysanoteuthis major. Next base: position 26,974,933 of record OY735235.1, read on the forward strand.
TTCCACTAACATTTATACAAAAATAGTTGATCTAATATACATTACTCATTTATTCAATTATCATACTCTAGTTACCTATCTCTCTCTCTCTCTCTCTCTCTCTCTGTATATGTATGTCACTCTTAACCAAAGCTAAACAATTAATTGAAAGGTGAAGGCCCAAATAACCGCCTTGTCCCCACTCTTCTCATCTTAATCATTCATTGTCCTTGTCTGCTCAGTTGTTTCTAATGCGAACAATCATATTATTAAGAAAAGGATGTATTATCCGACAATATCTATGAATGTGGGATATGTATTATAAATATATATACATCTATTCAAATATCCTGAGGGGATTTTGGGATTTTTCCTTCTTCTATCAACATTAAAAGTTATAAATCAATAAAAGTTAAGTATATTCTGATCAGATGCCTTTCTTGTTGAAAGAATTTAATTAGTTATTAGCAATTTGTCAGTTTGTTTTAAAATACTTGTCCAAGTGACAACATCATAATGAGATTAATCACTGATTTTGTAACCT
>OY735235.1:26980455-27017955 GCA_963457665.1 Thysanoteuthis rhombus
TCTTGAAGATGGTTGAACTCTGAGGACAATTGTGATTTGTGTTGATATAAATATCTATTTCTATATACATTCAGGTATTCAAATATTTATATACATAGTCCCCTATGCTTAAGGCGTGCTAAAATACAAGTGCCAAGAGAACTGGACAGTTTTTCTCCTGACCCACACATACACATGAGACTCCCTACTCCAAACTCAACCTTGTATCAAATTCTGCCTTTGTTGAGTAACGGATAAATAGCCCAACATACATATTTATAAATGCACTCATAAACACTTTTGAAACTTTTGTCCTTTTGAAGATGACTTTGGTAATCCTTGGTTATTTGGTCCTAAAATACAATTGCTTGAAATTATTCCCCTCGATGACTAAAAATGGCCAGATTTCTCATTTTTTCCCTTATAGCTAAAAATGTTATGTATACTTGAAAATTTATATAAATGCTCAAAATTTATTGTAAAAGTTTGGGGTAAGAAATACAGATTTCAATTTTCAGCTACTTTTTAGCCCTCAAGGGAGATAACTTATGATGTTCTTTGTGCTATCATATTTTAGGACCAAATAACCAAAGAATGCCATAACTGCATAATTAAACATCAAAATTTCAGTATCAATTAAAACAGAATTTAAAAAAAAAAAAATGATTGATATTCAATATATTTGCTTTTTGATTTACATCCATCTGATTTGAATTTTTTTTTTCAGGTGAATACGTGAGTCAGATTAAAGCTTTAAGGGGCATGAATCTTTTTGTCCTGATTAATCTTACTGACTTTATATATGTAATTTATTCTAAGAAGCATTAAAAATTGAAACTATGATACTCTGTTTCGCTAATGAAGGCAAGTATTGAATGAAATATTTCATCAAGTATTTCTTGTCACTTGCTCCCAGGTAAAAGTTTTCAGTTTTTAGATGTGCATCTTAATGACTCTTTTCGGTCAGTCAATTGGATCCGATTATGTTTAACAACAAAAAGAGGGAGGAAGAGGGTATTGTATTTTATTTACCAGCTGCTTTTATGCCTGAATAGAAGGTGTGATGTCATTAAAAGAACATTTATTTGGACCAAATTTTTTTCTTCAGCTGTTGTGATGTTAGAGTAGGTTTGTATTTTTGTATCTAACCCCCCCCCCAAATGCTATTTACACCTTTTTAAAAAAAAAGTGATACAAAATATTTCCAAATAGCAATTGCATGAAAATTAATACACAAGACTTAAATTTCTTTGTATTCATTTCCGTATATATTCTATCACAGACAATATTTTTCAATTTTTTTCATAGGCAATATTTTATTAGTATGATTCAGAGAAAGACTACTTGCTCTTCTCCCTTGCCCTCCTCCTCCTCCTCCTTCTGCTACTATAAGTGTAGATGCTGGTCTTTGTTTTTGAATGTGTGGGTAAAGTCAAAATTATAATTGAGATAGATTCTGTCATTAATATTTTGTCTCAGTTTAACTAAAAGTCATTAACTTTCTTTTGATTGGACTATTCAACCTCTTTACTTGCCATCCTTTCTTCAGCCCTTGTCAGATGTATAATTGAAGAAAAAGAGCTAAACCTTTTTTTCTTCCTTTTTTTTATATTTGCCTTTTTTTATATTTGCCTTTTTTTCCTAATTTGTCTAGCATACAATTCAATAGGGGGTAATTTACAATGTAAGTGTTTGCTAAGTTTGTCACTGAGTTTATGTCAAGCAGCATCCCACATGTTTTTTTGAAAATTCAGACTTTTCTAGTTATCATGGTCAAACAAAAGGTGAGAACTTATTCCTTGATCACCCCTGTTTGAGTTCTGAGATTAGCCAAAATATTGATAATATGAAGGATGGGACAAAGAGATTTAATTGTCCAAACAAAAGTCGCAAGATATAGATCTTAAAAAAATTATTGGAAATCATAAATTATGTTTGTGAAAGGACATGAAAGGTGGCAGGTCTGGATAGTCACTCATCAAAAATATCACATGATCAATGTCTCTTGGCAGCATGCTGTATCAGGGGTGATCAATTAGAAATTTGAAAAAGGGTGATCTGTGAATAGTTATTTCTATTGTGCTTTGATTATGAGAAAAGTCTGAATTTTCAGAAAAACACAAGCATGAACACTGCCAGACACAAATTGAGGGACAAATTCAACATTACCTTACATAGTAAATTGAACCCCCCTAAAAACCTATCTAGGAGGGTAATTTTCAAAATGCAGAACAAAAACGTTTTTTTTAAACATAATGTTAGTTGACGGTTTCTAATTAATTCTAATATCTCTTTGCTGTCTCTCAAAACCAAAAACTGGCAAGGGAAACTCTGTTGATTGGATATCTGTCGATAAAAATTGATGAAAACTCAAGTGAAACCTTAGTATGGAGTATAAATTAATTTCTTCTTCAAGAAAATATTCTGTATTGGAGACATTTAGCTGAAATCAGACACTTGACAGGAAGGTTAATCAAGATGATCAAATTAATTAGTTGGAATCATTCTCATCAAGAAAGCTGATCGTGAAACTGGAATTATTCCAAAACATAATAATAAACAATCTCAAATAAGTCGATGATGGCAAGAAAGTCTTGAAAAAGATCTATAAAAAAACAAAGTAGAACGAAGAAAATATATCCTAAAACATTCAGTTAAAAAGAATAGAAATGAAGATATTAGTTCAAAAATGTATGAAATTTTGAAGGAACTTAATTTCAGACCTTCAGACAATAAAAGAAAAATAAAGAATGGATCATATAAAACATTGAGTTAGAGATAAGAAGGATTAGGAGAAGAAATTAATCAAGATTATCAAATTCATTATTTGGAATCACTTCCATCACAAAAGATGATAGTGGAAATGGAGTTATTTCAAAATACAAAATAAAGTTTATGATGACAGGAAATTCACAAAAGACCTATAAAAAAAAAATACATGAAGAAAAAAAAAATGTATCATCCGAAACATTGAGTTAAAAAAAACGAAGATGAAGATACTAGTCTGAAGAATTGTGAAAGAATGGAAATAGTACTTTGTTTCAGACCATCAGACAATATCATTATATTCATCTTTTGTCGTTGAAAATGACCATGGTTTCAGTTCTGAGTGGTGCCGCAGCTGCAGTGTGCTGAAATCTTGCACTTGACTTGGATTATAGTGTAAGTGAGTTGTGCACATTATCAGCCACCTTTGCCTTGTCTGCTTGGGTCCATTGCCAAAACATAGATAGGACAGCTGGAGACAGATCAAGATTCAGTTGATGATCAAGGTGCTCTATGTGTTATACACCGTATTGCATTGTGGCCATAAGGAAGCCCAAGTCCCTGCTTAAAAACCATAGTTGTCTGTATCCTAGACTGAATGCCAACCTTGTCTGGAGTACCCAGTCTGCCCTTTAACAAATGGATTCATGCCTTTCTCGAAGGGTATTAGTGTGAAGTAGATGCAAACTATCTCAGCAGGAGTATGAACTCCGCTCATTGATCCCAATCTTCATGCTGCTGACCATTAGGCTACCTGCACCTCTCTTCAGGCAATGTGAGAAAAATGAGAAATTTATTGTCCTAAACATTATCTTAAAAACATTAGAGCTGAAGAATGAGTAGAGTTTTAAAAATGCTTAATCTAAAAGCATCAGAAAATAAAAATTTTCTCCTTTAGCATATAAGTCCTTCTCTGTGCAGTGCACTTATTTTGTACTAAGTTGCTAATGAACTTTTGTCATTTGCAAATGACTTTCACAATTTGTGCTTTAGATCATTTAAAATCTGCTTCCTTGATGTCTCGAGGAAATGAGTCAGAGATAATGACATTTTTTTTGTTTTTTTGCACTTATAATTTAACAGCTAGTAATTTTTCCATTTTTGCTAGTGTTCAAAAGTTTAATTCATTCCTGACTACATCCCAAAAGTATTGAAGGACTAATCCATGAATCTTCACTTCGCTGATGCTTATCATCATTGTACAACAACAGTCTTGGCTGATGGCTGCTACTGATAGTATATGTGTGACAGACTTGGGAGGAAGGGAGACAACAGGAAATAAAGTTAGGTGGTTTGATAATGGAGTAAAAAGGAAGAAAGAAGAAAACCAAGTGAGGTCATTTAGTAAGAAGTTCAGGAAGGGAAAGAAGGGAAACAGAAGTTAGGCAATTTAATAAGAGGGTAGTGAAGGATCGAGGCTGATGACTGCTACCAATGTTATGAGTGACAGACACAACTCTTTTTATATTAGGTTGTCCCACATAAAATGGATGTTTATGAAGGAAAAAAAAACAATTCAAAAATGCAAACAAGCCTGGTTTATTATGAAAAATAAGCTCTACTTCAATAACTTCTTTCCGTTGAGTTTCAAGAGTAAATATTTCTTTTTTCAGTTGGGTTCACACATCTCTATCAGATCTTCTCTTGGGCTGTCAGTCCCACTTCCATTAAACAACAGAGATAGGAAGGAAGGGGGAGGTGTAATGTCATTAAAGGGTGTGATACATTAACAGAAAATCTATTCCAATCAGTTTTTAATGAAGGAAAAAAGCCTCAAATGGCCTTAAAATGCCAAAGAATGCCCGAAAAATGATTTTTATTGAAAATAATACCTATGAAAAAATTCATACTGCATTATTTTAATATTCTACCAGTGTGAGTGCTTTCTCCTCCTCCTTCCTTTACTTCCATGATGGATGGAGAACACATCATTGAACACGGTTCTTGCTTATAGAAATTAACCTTTTGAGGCTAGAATTTGTTCAAATACTCTCATTTATTTGGTTTTATTGCCATACTTTTTATTTCAATAAAAACTCAAGGAGCTGGATTAGGTGATAATCTCTTGGAAAAAAGTCTTGTGAATATCAATGATGATATAAGAATTCATAATCAAGTTGCAGCAACTTTGTTTTGTCTGCTTATGAATACTAGATATTTTCTGGTTCATTTTGAATGCATTCCATCAATATGTTGTCAGTATGATAGAGCTTTCAAATGTGAAATCGAAGTTCTTGAGAACTTGAATTGCATTCTCATTGAGTTTGAACTCATACAATAACAATCTGATTTTCCTTGAGTATATAGCATCTTCAAGAGTCGGAGATGACCTTGATAAAACTGATATGATGGATCATAAGTTAAAAATTTAAAAGAAAGCTAATAATCAGTTAAATATATAATATTTGATATAATATATATGATTTGATGTTGAAATATTTGACTGAATGTGACAATTAAAACTATTTTTTGTTGAGTTCAACTTCAAGAAAAACAATGGAAGCAATTGAAGATATTAAAAATAAGTTTTAACTATTTTTTCTGCTTTGGTTGGGTGTAAATATAGACTTGCATTGATGGAAATCAACAAACTTAGCATTATTTTGTGCAAAATAACATGTCTGAATTTTGATGTGAGAGATAAAAAAATTGATACAGTGAAAGTTTTATGGTACATCATGTTATGCAAATTGGCAAAATCATGTATTCTATACATCCAAAATAGGGCTGTAAATTTTTATCAAAAATTTCAGAATAAATTATTTTTATGACCCTCTTTGTGTTTTTAAGTTTATCATTTTTAAATGAATTTCACACTACTTATGTCTTGTGGCTCTTGCTAGATATCAAGTGATTAAAAATTACTTCAGGACTCTCTTCAGTATTCTTGCCAATTTTAGTTATGTGGTTGTTTGGATGGCCATCATCCTTTGCTGGATTCTTAGTTCCTCAAATCTATTTGCTAAATTCTTTCAGACTGTTCCCTGAGCTCCAACCACTATTGGAACTACTGTCACCTTCATGTGCCATTTTTATTTTTAGTTCTCAAGTAAGGTTGAGTTACTTATCTTGCATTTCACTTTCTTCCAATTTCATCCTGTGGTCTGCCTGAATTGCAAAATCCACTATCTTATACATTCTTTCAGGATCACCTGCTTCAACTGCTTTATGGCATTCTTCTTAATTTCAATGCATGCAGGTAAATGGTCCATGCACAGAAATCACTTTGGGAAAAGCCAGAAGTCACAAAGAACTAAATCTGGACTGTAGGGAGGAACTGACAGACTTGGGTGATACAATGTTTTGTCAAATATCCCGCTCAAGAGATGAAGACAAGTCATACTGTACATCAACTCACTCAATAGTGTCTCACTGCCAACTGGGTAATCCTATCAGAGAGTATGCAGTAAAGTCCTCTCCGATTGGTTACTAAAATACATAAAGGCTGCACAACCAGTTCTCGAGATATTCAAAATGGCTGGATACTTTGCTGGCAGACCTCGTATTTTGCTCATTGTCCCCCAAAAAATAAACTAGAGAAATATCAAAAAAATCTGCCCAACATAAATTATTACATTTTGGCTCATATTAAGCATAAATATTTGTGTATCATCCCTGTTGCCTGCTAACATTAATTAGAATAGGTAATATTGCCACCCCCTAATAGAAAGTAATTTGGTATTTAGAATTATTCCCCCCTTTTACCTCTACTCAGAGTTGCTATGGTATAATTCTCTTGCTAGGTTCCATTATCTTTTCTGTACATTTAGAGTGGCTGTTGGGTGGCTTGATGATTATTGGCACTAAAAAATGGAATAAGCATATCAAATTCAAATCCCGGTAGACTTGGCCTAATTGAAAATGACACAGAGAAGTATGGCCCCATGGAACTGAACATTATGTACTTTTGGGGTCTGTAGTGAAATCCTATGCAATAAGAGTACCAACAAAAAAGCTGTTATCCCTATTGTTGAACTTGATAAGGAAGTATCAAATGTGTCAGTTCTTATTTTAGAATGCTGGGATTTATTATAGCCATATTTCTTCTGATAAATTGATTGAATACATTCCTTTTTTTTTTGGCTGCAAATGTCCATAACTTCTTCTTCTTCTTCTTCTTCTTCTTCTTCTTCTTCTTCTTCTTCTTCTCCTTATCTACTTTAATGTGTGACTTTGAAATTCTATTTATTGATTACATTTTGGGGCAAATCAAAGAAGTTATTTTACAATTACCTCCTCTGCATCCTTTCTATATGACCACACAATATCTCCAATATTTCTCGATGAATTTCAATTAGATTTTCCAAAAATGTAGGGCTAAGAAATCAGGAAGAATTGGTAAGTTTTTGGGTGGATCTAGGAATTTTTGACATATACCTCCCATGCATCGTAGCTATACATGAACTGATTTTTATTCAGTTTTTAGTGACTATGGCAGTGGCAGAGATAGGTACTCTCTAAGTGTTATCTAATTTCTATTTGCAAGAATAATAGTAGATATGATTAATCTAATTGTTACTGCAAGTTGTAAGGATTTTCATCATTACTTTACCCCAAATCTTCCTTCTTGTAGTTACGGCTGTGCTATCTCTAGAGTGCATGTATACTCGGCAGGGTAGGAATATTTTTAGAGACGAGAGATGTCAAGTGAATGAACTGAGCCAAATTCAGACAGTCAGGAGCCAAACATGATTAAAAACCTTTCTGCCATGTTGCATTCTTTCCTGCTAAGCTGTATTTTATATATTCTCCCACCTGATTTCATCTCTCTGCTGATTTTATCCTTTCAGCTAATTTAGAAAACAGTCACCAAATTTATTAATCTTATTTCACCTGGTGCTTTTCCTCTCGATTGTTTTTTTATTTTTTAAATCTTCCACTTTTACACAAAATAGTGTGGGAAGGTGAAGACAACAGTTGTTTTATTTCATCTGTCCATTTTTATTCTCTTTATTATTGTTAAACAATTTATCATTATCAACTTTGAACTTGCCAGCCCCATCAAAAGTCCACCAGAGCCCTATCAGTCGTGCATTTTGGGAACTCATCCCTCATCAGTGTGAATTGAATGTAAACTATCTCAGTCAGAGTTTGATCTCTGCTTACAAATTACATTTTCTATGCTGCTAAACACGAGGCCACCTATAACTCATTCAATATTTACAAAAAAAATGATTCTAAAAACACTGTCAATGTTCTTTAAATGTGTGTTTTGTTTTTTAAGTGTTTTTTGGGTATGCATTATATCCAGAAAACACTTGGCAAACAAAACACATGTTTATTATATATATAATGCACTTATTCTGTCAGTAATGCTTGCCTTAATTCCTGAAAATCCCTATTTCCAAAGTAAATTTACTTACAGAGCATTTGCAGTGTAAATAAAATCATTTGCAATGCATTTACATTGTACATGTAATAGCTCTTCTGTCAGTAAAGCTTATATTAATTCCGCACAACTGATAATCCCTATCTCCTTTGTTTTCATTGTATTTCTTTAGTAAAATTATTTGCAATGCGTATCTGTAGTATAATCATTTGAGATGCATTTCTTCAGTAAAATTATTGGCAATGCTTTGTCCGTAATGCTTACATTAGTTCTTGTCATGGGTTAAAATCTACTTAAATTATAAATTGCAATATACAAGTCAACATTTTGAGATAAAATGAAAATCTTCCCCCCAAAATACAGGGTCCACCAATACATAGAGTCTGTCCCACTTGTTACCTCTGCCAATGAAGTTGGAGAGATATATGTAGTAAGTTGTGTCTTTCCATTTGTTTCTCTATTGATATAATAACTTCAAAAATACTCAATGGATTTCAATAAAATCTTGTGGGAGAGTGAACAATACAGTAAGGAATAATTCATTAATTTTGAGGGAGAATCCAGGCATTCTTTTTTGATTGGGAAATATTTTCCATTTATTTTATACACTTATTTATATGCTCATGACTTTTTAAGTAATATTTCCAAGAGTTTTACATTAATTTCTATGAGATTTTGTGGAAGGGTGGGCAATGAGGTATGGAAGAAGAGACAAATTTTGAGAAGGATCCATGCACACTCTTCCTGTCAATGGCATTTGCAGAAGTGTGCACTCTTTGAATGCTTTCTAATTTACCACTATGTTTCGATGAACAGGTGAAAGTGTTTACCAAGAACCTGCTGGACATCACTTTCTGTAACTCCAACAGGTAATCATAGCCATTTCTTACAGAATCTTACCTTTGATAAAATGATCTTATTCAAGGTAGAGATTTGTATCTACTTATATAATGTATGGGGTGATTTTCTTGGTTCTCTATCAGTAGCCATGGACTCTTACATTTTGAGATAATAATTTTGCTGAAAAAATATCTCCCACCTGCCATTTGAAACAATGAAATCTTCCATGGTAATAAGTTTTTCTTAGTTTCTCCTTTAAAAACAGATCATCTAATGTCTGTGAGTCAGAGAAAAAATGGTCTTCAGTGTGAGGTTGATTCAAGTATATTGGATTTTCGCCATCTATCTTAGTCAGCAGTTCTTAACCAGGGGAAATGTTTGCTCAGTGGAGTTTATGAATAATTTCAAGGGGTGTACAAGCCTGAAGGAATAAAGTAAGAATTTCTCTAATTATTTTCAGAATTATCTCAACAGGTATTTGCATAATATTGTGATGAACATGATATATCAAAATTAATTTTTCTCACATCTTTGCAGTACCAATTTCAAACTGATCTCTTGGTTGAAGGTATGAGGGAGTGTGTAGGCAAGGTTCTGCTACAAAAGATGGGAATAGAGGTGAAAAAGTCAAGAACCACTGATCAAAGTAGTACAACCTTTTCTGTTTTGCTGTTCATACCTATAGATTCTACTTTCTACTACCAATGGAACAGGCTGTCATGTGCAAGTATGGCTGCAATAGATAGGAGTCCGACCGATCAAGAAAAGTTTCAAATATCAGGTGCAAAGTAAATTATTTCAGCTTTCCATTTCTGGATCATACTTACAAAGATTTACAATTATATGAGCACATACAATTACACATCAATCCATCTATAATGAGCAGTGTGACACCTGTTTGTTTGTTTGTTTGTTTCAGTGGCCATAATACATAATAAAAATAGAATAGAATAATTACAATATATGTAAAATAAATGTTAAAAAAATAGGTCTGGTAAGTCACTTAACAGAAAGCATCACATGACCAACATCATTTGGCAGTATTCCATGTTGGGAATAATATAATAAAAAATTGGAATGAGGGATTATCAATGAAAAAGTTTGATAGATTTTCAAAAAACAAGCAAGCACAAACCAGTAACAAATTTAAAAAAGCTCACATTGTCGATTGAACACCCGCCTGAAAAACCTGTGGAGGGGAAATAAACAAAAAAAACGATTTTCCTAGGTATTTTAAGGAGTAAATGTTGAAATCTAATTCTTTAGCTCCATCAGTGCTGCCTGTATGCATAATGAATACGTACATGCATTCATACATAACCAACCAGACCAACTTGAAAAATGAAGAAACCTATTTTGACAGTTTTTGTTGAGGTTTTTAACATTCATATATATATATATATATATATATATATATATATATATATATATATATATATATATGTTTGATAACTGCAGCAGCCCCATTCTCTTTCATTGTTTATTCTATTTATGTTGTCTAGACCAAGTTATATAGTGACCGTGTAATGACTAGAGATCATTTCAAATGAGAGTTTCAACATAATATAATTCAATTTACCATCGTATGTATATGTATATATATGTGTATTTATAAATATATATATATATATATATATATATATATTTATGTATTTATATATGTAAATATATATGATAAAAATCAGAAATATAATATAATTCAATATCTGATGTGTGATGGGTTTATTTATATATATATATATATATATATATATATATATATATATATATATATATATATGTGTGTGTGCGTAAGTGAACAATAATAAATTTACAAAACATATGTGTATATGTATTGAGTAGATTTTTATTCAAAATAGTGTACAATACCATCAGAAGAGCATTTTTCCAATAATTTCTTACTGATTGTACATCTTGTTTCACTTTTTTTTAAAATTGGAAAGCTTTTTAAAGTGAAACAGAATTTTATATATATATATATATATATATATATTTATATATATGTGTGTTCGTATGTATGAGTTTATGTATATGTATTCTGATATGTGCATGTGTATATGCGCATATATATATACATATAACATCCAACCAACTATAAAAAGCTAATTTAGTTTGAAGTAATTTAAAATATATATGGAAGTGAGATGATGTAAGACATGGATAATTCAGTCTGAAGTTATTGATCTTAAAATATTTTTGTCAAATTCTTCAGCTAAAATTTTTCTGATAAATTCTCATTCTTGAAGATGATATCATGAGTTGGTTTGCATGCTGTCTGAGATTATAATCTGATGTACCTGATTTAGTATTCAAATGGGTAACTCATGGTATATATATGTGAATAAAAATTCAAACATGTCCATCAATTCTCTTCTAGAAAAAGTTTGTTATAGACTATGCATTTATGAAACATGAATTTTATTATTTATTTCTAATAGAAGAAGTATTTCTAATACAGGTATCCTCTGATATTTGTGAGTTTTCTATTTGTGGTTCATTCTTAAATAATTCAATAAAGATGTTTTGTGGCATACTGCGAAAAAATGGTTCATAGAAAAGTCATAAATGAATTGTAATAGTATTTGTGTTAATAATTCATTGATGTAAACCATGTAAACCCTTATGGGCGAAAACTTAAACTTGTTCAGTGTTTACACACACATAATGATTAGTCAAACATTATGTTAGACATCAAAGTTTTTTTTCAATTCACTATGCTGCAGACAAATTCATTTATTTATCTATTTTTGATAGATGAAGTATTATAAATAATTATTAACAATTGTTGTAATTTTTATGCTAGTACTTACCTTCATCTCTATATAATCGTTGCTCTTTATCGCTTCTTTTCTGAGACCAGATAATAATTTAAAAATGCAGACATTAATGTTAAAAAGTATTATATTATTGAGATGTCTATATAAAGTTTCATTAAAGGGGAAAATTGTAAATAATCATTGCACTGCAGTTGTATGAAATTTTTGATTCTTTGATAATTAATTGTTTTTTACCGGAATTCACAGTGCACTCATTTGAAATGATATTTCAAAATGTATGCAATAATTTGATATTTTTTTGAAAAGTTCAATTTTGGTTCTAACTGCAAGAAAATAGCCTAAAGTTAAGTGAACAAAATACTTTGGTGCACTCATAGAGGATTTCTGAGCAGATTCCGGCTGGTTTTGCATTTTGGGCAGAAAAAATATTGATTCTGTCATAATTGATAGATCTGTTATCAGAAAAAAATGGAGTTAAGTTTTGAAATCTAAAATGTTTATTCTATGTCTTACTGTATTCATTTATCTATTTATACATCTTCAATTTGGGATTTTTAAAGTGTTTCTTCAGTCATTGAAAGCATTCTCAAAAAAGATAGGGGATTCAAAACTATTGGAAAAATCTCTCAGTACAGGAAGAAAGCAAATAAATAGTGTGTTCGAAGCAGATGGACAATTGACAACAGATAGGGACAGAATTGTCAAATGTGCCCAGGAATTTTACATAGACCTCTACTCCACCAAACAAAGGATGCAGAAAGATGAACAAGCAACACGAGTGGAAAGTAATCAGTTCAAAGATTTCCCAGAAATTACTCTGCAGGAAGTGAAGCAAGCCATCAAACAAACAAACCAACGAAGGAATAGCCCCTGGACCCAATAACATCACTATTGACCTATTAAAAAAAAATGGAAAAGTCATCACTAGAAAAACTATCCATCTTTTTCAAATCATGTCTCAAACAAAGTAAAGTCCCAGGTGAGTAGAACACCGCAATCATAATGCTGTTATACAAAAGAGGGCACCTGAAATACCTCAATGGGCCAGTATACCTACTAAACTGCATCTACAAACTCTTCACCAAAGTGATTAACCGAATCAGTAAAACACTAGATGAAAACAAACCACGGGAACAAACTGGCTCCAGAAAAAGCTACTCAACTATCAATCATCTCTATTCAGCAAACCAACTGAAAGAAAAATCAGCAGAATATAGAATGCCACTAACTATAGTATTTGTTGACTTTAATAAATTCAGTCGAAAATTTTGTGAAAATCCCCTAAGTCATTGACGCAAAAATGCAACATGGTGTAGACCCTATATATGTCAGAGTACAGCAACATTTCTACCTACGCAGCAGTTCCTTCATCAGGATATACAAAGACTTTGAGCCCTTTCAACTGAAATAAGGAGTGAGACAAGATGACACAAGCTCACCCAAACTCTTCTCTGCCTGCTCTGAGATGATCTTTTGAAACTTAAAATGGGAACACAAAAGAATCAGGATAGATGGAGAATACTTAAGTAACCTCAGATTTGCTGACAACATTGTCCTCTTTGCTAAGAAACTTTATGATCTCCAAATAATGTTAAATAAATTAAATGAAGTAAATGAGAAAGTTGGCCTCCACATGAACTTCAGCAAAACAAATATCATATACAACAAGCATGTTGGGGACAAAGAGACAAAGATTGAAATTGAAAATGTGGAGTTGGAGATAGTAGACAAGTACATATAACTAGAGCAGCAAGTCTCCATGATGTCATCAAAACAAGAAATCAAGCAAAGGGGACAAAGACACAATGATCAAAATTGAAAATGCAGAGCTGGAGAAAGTAGACAACTACTTCTGCCTAGGACAGCATGTCTCCAAGAAACCATCAAAAGAAGAAATAAAGTGAAGAATCACACAAGGTTGGCAAGCTTTTGTTAGAACAAGCTTGACTTTTAAGAACAAAAAATCCCTCTAGTCCTAAAAAGAAGGGTATACAACCAATGTATCCTAGTGATGGTCTCATATTGAGCTGAAACATGGAACCTAACCAAAAGATTGACCGTCAAACTGAGAACCATGCAATGTGCACATGAGAGAATCATGCTTGTCCTCACATGGAGAGATCATAAGATAACAAAGTATATTGCAGAAAAGAGAAGTTTCTGGGACATTATAGAAACTGTTAGAAAACTCAAATGGTAACAGGCTGGATATGTGGCAATAATGACAAATAACCACTGGACATCATGACTCACAACATGGATCCCCAGATATCAGGTGTGAGGCTGTGGCCGACAGGAAGTGTGATGGCATGAAAAGCTTGTAAAATTTAGAGAGAAATAGCTCTGCGATACCTGTGATAGAGAGGTTGGGTAAATCTTGGGGAAGGTCTATATCCAACAATGGACACTAACAGACTGAAGATGATGATGAAAGTGTTTGTATATCGTTTATGGTACAAAATTTATGGGTTTTGGATGCCAAAAAGGTTCGGGGGCGAGGGATGACAAAAATTATTCACATATTTTTTTATCGCAACCCTCTGGTGCTTCTACTCCTTGTGAATATCAAGAACTGTAATTATAATCAATTTTTATAACTACTATTTACCTTCATCTTTTGAGTTGCTTTTAATCACACATCTGTATATATTTGAGTTTCATTGGATGGCTTCAGTAGCTCAACTGCTAGAGTAAACCTAGCTTTACTCTGGTGTGAGGAATGTGAGTTCGGTTCTTGCCTGAAGCTTATTCTTTATTTTCAATGAGTAGTGTTTATTCATTGCATAAGGAGGGCTGCTTGAGTAAAGTTGCAATAAAAAGCAGCCAAAAATAAGATTTAGATGAAGATAAATCATAGGTATTGATAATAATCAATTTTGTGTTATTGTTGAACACTAATACGTGGAGTTGTTTTCTGGAGCAGGATAGTCTTGAACTTTAATCCAACTATAATAATGTGCTATGTGTATAAGAAACTGTCAATATAGATTCCTCCATTTTTCAAGTGAGGCAGGCTGGCTGGCTATCTATGTATGTGCCATGCATATAGTGAAGCTGGAGGGCTGAAAATTCAAAAGTTTGCTCCTGGTTGTGTCTAAATAAAACATTCTTTGTTGTTTTTTGAAAATTTCATACCGGGTATTTAGGGGGGGGGTCAATTTATAATGTAGGTCTTTGTTGAATTGTGTTTGTGTTTGTGTTTGGCAAAGTTCGCATTTATTTTAAACTTTTTTAGTGATCACAGCCCAGCAAAAGGAAAGAGAAGTAATTTCTTCATTGATTGCCCCTTTTTCAATTTTCTGATTGATCCACCCCTAACATCACTTGCTCCCAAGAAACATTAGTTATGTGATGATTTCTATTGAATGACGGACCAGACCTGTTCATTTATTTATTCATCTGTACTCTGTTGGATAAGGGACATGATTCATCTATATTATCATTGTGTAGCTTACCATATGATGACATCGAAATAGTATTTTATGTTCTGATGATGTAGTCAAAATACTGAATATAAAGAATCAGAAACTATCTTTGAAAAAGTGATAAAAAGAAAAGAAAAATTGAAGAAAAAGATTTGATATTCATTGCCATGCTAATCTCATCCATGTATGTAAAATACAATGTTTATCCATGTTTACCATCAGTTTTGATCATACAGGTAGACTAGTTTTGAACTAAAAACCTTGAGGTTAACTTGTGTACTGTAATTTAAAGGTAATCTGTTCTTGGTCTATTTCAAAGCAAAGCTTGCACAAATGTGAAAAACAACAGCATTCTCTCTACCAGGACCAGTTCATAATGCAAGCATGAAATCAGACGAAAAAAACAACAAAAACAAAGGATTGGAATCAAGTTGTCTTAAAATTACTGCAGGGAATCATAGCCAATCAGCACAGTAATGATAAAAGATATCTCACCAACCAGAGGCTATCATCATTACTGACAATTCTCATTGTCAGGAAGAGGTCCAGAATCTTTTCTTTGTTGGCTTCTAAGTCCAATCCTTTGAAGCATATTTGTCTACATGCAATGCATAGAAATTGCTGAGTGATGTTTGGATTGTGATTCATTCTTGTTTTTGCTGCTTGCGTTTTTCATCTGCATCTGATCCACAGTTGGTCCCAAATTCCTTTCCATGATGACAAATTCTTTTTCACATGGGCCAGTCTCGTGCAGATGTTTCAGGATTGGACAGTTGAATGTTAAATTTTCTCCTGGGTGGCCAGTTGCTTTGAGCAAAGCTTGACTAAGGACAGGATTCTTAACAGGACAAAAATTTACTTGGAAAAAGTCAAGGAATTGGCTGACTTGAATCATGCATGAACACACTGTACAGTTGACCAAGGGCTCCATGTTTTGGGGGGACCTGAAATTCAATTTGAAAAATGAAAATTCAGTTTATATAATTAAATATCTGACAGAGAACTTTCTGTAAACCAATGTTTATATTCATGTTTAAATCAGTTCTTGACTCTTTATTGAATCCATGTATTAAATCAAAGTTGTCATGAGGCCTGTTGACCAAATTCAGTACATTACTTTGCCTGGTTGCCTTAAATATTTTCAAGATGGCCTTGACATAAATGTTATGATAATAGCAACAATAAAGATGGAGTTGTGTAAATTGATCATTGAATATTGAATGTATTTCTTCAATTTTTCTCTGAATTTTTTCTGATATGAAGAATTATACACTGATTCACTTAGACTAGTAGTGTCATCATCTCAATGTCTCAATGTTTCATATGTTGTTTCCTCTGGCCTTCCTCAGGTGTTTATAATAGTTGGTAACCTTCAGGAATTTTGAAAGGAAACCTTCATTCAATCCATGGTAGTAAATTGTTCTTATCCTACTGTCCATGCCAGAGGACATCTTGTTTCAGTTAATTCTTCCTGGGAATGTTGCTTGTCTGTCTCTGCCACTGAATCAAAATAGATGACTTTTTTGTACTGCCTGACTGAGTGATTAAACTGACAACTGTCAGCCAGGTTACTGAATATGCTCTATCAATGCTTCTATCGACTAAATCGTGTCCAGACAATAGTTCAAGAAAATAAGTGTATAACAACTATTCTTCAACTATTTTGCTTGCACTGCTTTAGTAGTAAATTTTCATCAAACTTTTTCCACTTATCAAAGCCGTCAGCTAATGTTGCAAGAGTTGGCTGTAATCATAATGTTATGATTTTGGCAACTCATTAAAATCTCCAAAAGTTTCAACCAATTAAAGAACTTGTCTATTTGTTGTTTTTTATGGATGAAGCGAATAAAATCCTTAATGAGGTCTACTCGTACTTGCCATTTTCTAATCAGCTCTTTGAAAAAAAGATCAATAATGAATTGTACTGATCTAATCTAACTCTTTCTGATAGATTTTTCTTTTTTTCTTTTTCAATTAGATTGAAATTCACAAATTTTAGAAAGCTTGGAAAGATTTTTTTAGTCAAGCAATTTTAGAATAATCGATTTTTAAAGACATCTAATTGGTCCTCATTGGCCTATCTGATCTATAATTACTTGAATAAATATATTTTTTAAATTATATATACCACACTTCCTTAGATCTCTCGGCACTTACTGGATCAGTTGGATATAACAATTGAAATGAGATGCGGAGTGGCCAGATGGTTAACAGCATGGAGAATGGAATCAGCAAGCGACCTTCAATCTCTGG
This sequence comes from Thysanoteuthis rhombus, assembly GCA_963457665.1. Lineage (NCBI taxonomy): Eukaryota > Metazoa > Mollusca > Cephalopoda > Oegopsida > Thysanoteuthidae > Thysanoteuthis > Thysanoteuthis major. Next base: position 26,997,825 of record OY735235.1, read on the forward strand.
CTGAGACAGTTTTAGTTCACTTCACATTGATGCCTTTGGGAAATGAATAAATCCATCTCTTTTTTTCCAAAGCTGTATGTGAATATTAGGATACACAGGGCTCTCCACCTATTGTTGGCAACTATTCTGGGAGTCAGATTGATAAAAAGCCCTTGACTCACCTATGATGAAAATCATCTGTGATACCCCAACAGACCTGCACTGGGTTATGGGGTATTTAAGAAAAAATTATGGGAACCATGATTGTCCAGTCAGAAATGATAGAATATATTATATAATGGAGTTCTACCATTTAGTGATCTTCTGCTCTGATTAGACAATACTCCAATGAAAAAAGCTGCATGTGACCTATAGAAATCACTTTGAGACATTTCTGAAATTCTCGGATCTTTATCATGATTCTATAAGTTATTTTCATTATTACTGCTTTTATCACTGCATTTTGACCATTTAATTGTTTGGACTTCCTCTGATGTACAAAGACTGTACAGAAAGTATCTGGTATTAACAAAAAATAGCCTACTGAGAACAATGGCACCTTAGTTCTCTTGAAAGTACTTCTTGTAGAACCTCACACACTTATGCTGGCATCTTTTCCACATTTCAAAATAGTCTGCAACATCATCTTGTAGGATCACCATCTGCTGCTTCATCTCATTCCCACAATCATGTCAATGGTCTGAAATCTCTTTGGGAAAAAAGCCAGAAGTCACTAGGAGACAAATCTGAACTATAAGGGAGCTGAATAACCTAGGTGATGTGATGTTTTGCCAAAAAACCCTTGATGTATATTTGCTACTCACTCAGTCATTCTGGATGCAATGGTCACACAGGACGCAAGCTCAATCAATGGCATCTCACTACTGACTGAAAGAAAAAAAATAAAAGAGTGTCTCTTCATGACAGTGCGGTGAATACTCTTGTGATATGTTGCCAAGTTACAACCGTTTCTCGAGATATTCAAAATAGCTAGATATTTTGGGACAGACCTTATATTTCATTGGGTTGTGTTTTTTTATCTCCTATAGATGGCCCCAGATCAAGATGTCAAAGATTCATGCAGACAGAAACAATCCAAAAGTCTAAATGAAATCTTATTCTATACATATCAAATAGAATGAGTTTGCTAATGTGAGAAACATTGATATAATTTCTCAGCTCAAAAAGGCTTTTGTAGTTAGAATTTCTTTATTAAGCCTAGATCCCCACATAGCATTGAGTTCTGCATCAGGTTTTGATTCGACCCTTTCTCAACCAATATAGCTCAGGATTTTTATCAAACTTGTGTATATATTGATTGTGTTGATCAGTATTTTGAAAACAGTGATATATATATAAGTAGGTTTTTTTAAACGAATATGTCAAAGTTTCCATTTATGCTGATGGTTACATATGAAGTGAGAAAGCAAATATTAAAAGAATGCATAAGAAAGAAGCAGGTTCTAGAATTCTTACAGTATATTTAATGTGCGAACAGATACACTGAATATAGTATAAATTCGAAAATTTGATCATTGAATATTTATCTCTTCCACTATTTATTTGGATAGTAATGTGGAAAGTGTTCATCCAAGCATCGTCCATGTCCACTTTGGCTTTAGGCATGTTATGCTAAGTGACAATCTTTCTGCAGTATTTATGAGAACGATGTTGATAAAATGCGGGCCTTGTATTATTTCAGTTTAGTTTAGTCCCTTGGCTTTGGAGGGTGGGGTGGTACCTGGGAGTTGAAGAAACTGAAGTCTTTCCCTATACTGAACTGTCTCCAGTCAGCATCAGCAGTTCTAGTATGGTCATGTCTATCCACTCCTTCGCGTTGTCAGACAAACTCTTCCATTGCCACCCTTACCTATGCCTCCCCCTCAGCAGTCCTCTGCATGATGGTCTTGCATTTGCTGTCATGCTGTATGACATATTTAAAAATGTCAGTTCCATTGTTTCATGATGGCAAACAGTGGTTTCTGTGGACTGACAAAACTTCAAATAATGCCCATCTTTAAATATGGAAGGAGAAAATCCATTATTGATTTATACAAATTAAAAGCTAAACAGTATGGTTCTATGACATTTGGTCAAACAACTTTTCGTTGAACAGCATTGCTTCAAACAACATTTCATCAAAGGACTTTTTATCAGAATGACATCATTGGAACAACCTTTTATTGAAACAATATTTCATCAAATCAATTTATCTAAGTAACAAATTTTTCTTCAAGCAATAATTCATTGAAACTACTTCATCAAAATGACTTTTTATCCAAACAACTTTTTAAATTGGTAATTTTAAGAAAAAAAGATTGTTAATGATTTTAATAATTCAAAAATAAAATTTTCATTTTGAAAAACAGTAATCTAGGGATGCCCAAAATTTTTTATCAGGAAGTCAATAGATGAGAAAAAAGACCCAAAATTGTATGAAAGATAATTTTATCATTAGGATCTAATCAGAAGAAAGATTGGAAAAAAACCTGACCTAAACTCAATAGAACGAAAGATTTGAAAAAAAATTGATAGCATAAAAAGTGTAAACGAAAATGTTTGTCAGTAAATTCAAAAAAAGTGGACAGAACTTGGAAAAATAAAATAAACATTGACTTTATAACAAACTAATTCTTCATAATCATTAATGAAAATGTTGTTTTTTTTTAGACAAAAATTTGGGGTTTTTTTCTTTCTTGCGAAAGTTTTTAAAAAACTTTTTAAAAAGATTTTTGAAATTTCAATCAAGTTTTTGAAATTGGGTGTTCATCAATGGTGAAAATTTTTGGTCGTACCTACTACCATTTTCATGAATTATGTGCTATAGATTGCAGATTTAAAATTATTTGATAATTTTTGTTAAAATTCTAAAAGTGTAAAAAAAAATTGACAAATATTTTGATAAGGTTGATTTGATAAAAAGTCGTTTTGATGAAATATCAATTTGATAAAAAGTTGTGTCAATAAAAAATTTATTTGATAAAAAGTCATTAAGATGAAACATTGTTTCAATAAAAAATATTTTGATGAAACACTGTTTGATAAAAAATTGTGCTACGAAGCAATATCAATGTATGCATAAATATTTCCTTGGCTTTACTTGGTCTGGCACAGGGCCAAATGAGGTGTTGGGGGATAGGAAATTTTGTTGAATGAATAATCCAAGTGAGGAGAAGTTGCTTGTCTGAGTGTCTACCTTTAATAATCTCCATTCAAAGTCCTGGCTTTTTATTTGTGTTGAAATGCCATCTACTAGTGCTGGCAAGAAATATGCGACTCTCTCAACTAATGCGCTGACTATAGAGATCAATATTTCTAAACAACCTGATATATAATGATAAATAGAAGTTCAATGTGATAGTAATTTATAATATGAAATCTGAAATAGATGCATGACAAAATAAATGAATGAACTAGACAGCACTTAGAAAATGCTTATCTCCATAAACTCCATTGTCACTAAAAACTGAACAATCAGATTACTGCTTATGCTGTAAGCTTGTAATAATCATTCATCATTATTCACAATCATATGTTATTGTACTATACTTCCATTATGATGCTGACACCTAAATGATATTATTACCGTGTTATTATATCTGATAAGCCAAAAAAGTTGTCCCATCACACTATCTAAATAATATTCTTAAAAGATACCCTCCCAAATTTTATCAAGTGTTTCTTGGCCAATAGCCAACCCTTCCAGAAAATATCATTGAAATTCATTTAGATCTTGTGGTGATGTTATGAGGATAAACAAGGTAAATACATAGCCTCTACCCAACTTCATTGACGGAGGTAAAACGATTGGCTTCACAAAGATGTCGGTGAACAGCCGCTGAGAAAATGAATGCAATTATAAGCAAAATGATGTAGGTATTTACTAAGCTTAACTTACTCTGGCACAAAGCCTTTGGTTAAGGAAGAATATGTGTCTTGATCTTGATTGTTGAAGAGGAGCAATATCTGCTAGCTTTGAGAATAAATTGAAATTCTGGCTAGCACCAGTATGCAATTACCTCAGACAGTAAATGGGTTTTCTCTAGTTTCTGTATATTCTTATTAAGACTAATCATCATCTAACTAAATCATTATGCCATGTGTATTTATTTATTTGTCATCTGTCATGCCTAGGGATGCAACTGAAATAGTAAAATAGAATTTGTATATTCTGATTACGTAGTTAAGATGCTGATTTTAAAGAATGATTTGAGTATAAAGAGTAATAAAAACAAAAAAATTATAAGAATGTGTTTGCTGTTGACAGGTCCAATTTCTCACCAAATATATGTTATTCATACATATAAGAAGTAATGTGTCCTTGTATTTCATATATGCCTTAATTTTTGATGGCACAGGTAAACTAGTGTACATAATAGCTTTGTCTGTCACACTCATAGACTTAGTTACAGCCATCAGACCTCTGCCTTCCTACACTCTTATTAAACCGCCCAACTTTCTTCCTACCCTCCATCTTCCTATCCTCTTATCAAATTACCTTTTTTCTTATCTCACCTCTCCCTTTCTACCCTCTTTTTAAACCAACTTACCTTTCTCCAATCTCTCTTCTTAATCTCATTAAACTGCCCAACTATTCCCCTCTCTCTCTTCCTACCACCTTATCAAACTACATTTTCTACCCTCTCCTTTCCACCCTCTATCAAACTACCAAAGTCTTTCCTCTCCTCACTCCTTTTCTACTGTGTCTGTTACACTTATAGTATCAGTTGCTGCCATAAGCTGAGCCTGTTGTTGTACACTTATGATAATCACTTGTAAAGTGATGGGTCACGAACTAGTTCTTGTAACATTTGACTTCTATTTTTTATTTCATGTCATTAAAAACTATCTTTACAGATAACGTTTGTTGATTAGTCATTATTGGAGATGATTGTTTTTGTTTCTTGTTTTTTTTTTTTGTCACTTCAATCAAATAAAATGAATTTTCAAATTATAATTATGTAGAATTTTTACTCAGTATTAAATCTAATTATATGAAGAAAAACTAAGAAGCAAAACCTAAAAGTATTTATGAATTTAATCTACTTTAATCTAGTGAATTGAATCAACTTTAATCTAATGATTGTATTTTACTCTTCAAGAAAAAAAGAAGATATCAGTCAAGTGCATCAGTTTTAGTTTTGCTGATATTAGAAAACCATCATCCAAAACTGTCAACAGGAGTTTCTTCAGTTTTCAAGTTGGTCTGACTGGCTGGCTATGTATGTTAGTATTACATATACATACTGCACCAACGGAGCTACAGAGCCGAAAATTTAAATAGACTTTCAAAGGGGGGGTCAATTTAAGTTAATGCTAAATTTGTCCCTATATTGTGTCCTGCAGTATTCATGCTTGTTTTTCGAAAATTCAGATTTTTAGTATCTAACAGAAGGTGAGAGAAGTAACTTATTCATCAATCGCCCAATTTACCAAAATTTAATTGATCACCACCAACAAACCATGCTGCCAAAAGATGTTGATCATCTGATGGTTTCTATTGAGTGACTAACCAGACCAATTTCTTCTAGTGTATCACATTATGGTATGTATTGCAATCATATGAAAGTTTCATGAAGAATTTTCTAGACTCAAACCTTACTGAACTTATCTTAGTCTGGCACAAGGTGTCAGTTGTAGTACACTCAGTGAGGAATGAAATCATAGCTCTATTATAATAGCCTATTGGACTAGTTCATTAATATCACTCTATGGCTAGGCACCTATTAGATTTACTGAGCTGAACATAATCTGGCACAAAGCCAGATACATATAAATAGATTACCTAAACCAAGCAACAAGGTTTAAATCGGTCTGTTGTGGAGAGTAGTGATTAATACATTGTTTCAGAACTCAAGGCAACAGTTATTTTAATTAGTTGATTGATTTATACAACTAATTTATCGGATTGTTGCAAATATTTTGCTTGTTATAATTGCCAAAATTTTATATCTGAAGTTTGTGGGAGATTTTTTCAAAATGAAATTAAATATGATCAGTCTTTGAGCTGTAAGACCCCCCAAAAGATAGATTTTTATTTAAAAAAAAAAAATGTAAAACAGGTCTGGTTAGTCACTCAATAGAAATTGTCGCATGATCAATGTCTTTTGGCAGCATGCAGTATTGGGGTTGATCGATTGAAAATTAGAAAAAGAAGGTGATCAATGAATAACTTACTTCTCTCACCTTCTGTTGGGCATTTATCACTAAAAACATACAAATTTTCAAAAAACATGAAAGAATGTTAGTGGACACAAACTAAGGGACCAATTTAGCATCAACTTACGTTGCTAATTGAACCCCCACTAAAAACTTATCTAGAGTGGCAATTTTCAAAAAGTAAAAATTTTTTTTCCTAGACATAATAAGGAGTAAATATTTAAATTTTCAGCCCTCTAGCTCCATTGGTGTGGAAAGTAAACGCAATACAGATATACATAGTCAGATAGCTAGACCGGCATGAAAACTGAAGTAACCTATGATGACAGTTTTGGTTGATGGTTTAGAAAATTCTGTTGGTTGTGAGATGTGTCAGTTCTCTGCTTGAGTTCCCCAAGAGCTGATTGTTGTTTATAGAAGACTTTTCTTCTTGGATTAAAAGCCATTCTTGACAATCCTTCAAAGAAGACTAAAAAACAGCCATTGATTGCAAGATTCTTCAGAATTTTACTTGAGTCTTTGATAAAAAAAATAATTGGATGTTTGTGTTGAAAGATATAAGAGTGTTTACAACCAGTGATGTAAATGGTGGGGTACGTGGGGGTACGGCATATACCTACTTCTCAATTTCTATTTTGTATGTTCAATGTCGACTAATGGAGACATTACAATAGACCTATTTCCCGAAACCCATTTCCATCACTGTTTACATCTTCTAACTAATTTTAGACTTCTATTTCCTTCATTTTAATTTTTCAGTTGCTGTCTATCACTATTTAGCTCAACGACGATAACACAATGAAAATAGTAGTCAAAAATTGAAAATGATAGTTTATGATACTTCATCTAATAAAAAATAATATTTGGTGAGATTTGTTTTTGTATAATATCAGTAGAAAGGCAGTAGGTGAACTACTATTTATAAAGCTTTTGGTTGCCCCCACCATTTGGGGTGTTTTCAAATCACCCCCTTAAAGTCCCTAAAAGATTGTTTTTATGCTAAGAATAAAAGACAGATTCATGTATTTCAAAAGAGATTCTTCATTATTGAATTAAAAACTGGCCATAGAGTTAACATAGCTAGCATAACAAATACCACAACTGATTATGCCTTTGTTGGATTTGTGTCAATGAATAATAAGTAGCTTGATCTGTACAAATGCTGTGGGTGTTGACAACTGAGATTATTAATTATCTCGTGTTTCTTTCTTTTGCCTGTTTCTTTTTATTCTCTCCCTTATCCCTTATAATATTCATTGCCAACCCTGGTTTCTATACAAACATGGATAAATTTCATCGGTGAAAATTAAACAAGGAATACACTTGGAGAAAAATATGCTGACACCTTTTCCTTCTCAACAGATTAGTATAAAAAAAAATGTAAAACCGATACATTTTAGAATTGATGAAAAAAAAAAGATACACTATCTACACACATATTTACACAGCAAATACTAATGTAGACACACTCTCCCCCTCAACAGCACTCCCACAACAAACCCACTCATAAAAACATATAATACATGAATCACCAATACAAAACATCACTCACTTATATATGCTGCATGAAACATACACTTTTAATAACGCAGTCACTAGATTAAACTACATATACACACAGAAAACCCTTCTCATTTTCTCTCCCCATTCACAACTCAGTTGAACTCAGGCATCAACGCAGTTTCTCTTTTTTGCCGGTAAAAGATGATAATTTAAAACAATAATAATAATAATAATCATCATCATCACCATCAAGATCACCTCCACCACCACCACCACCACCACCACCACCACCACCACTCATCATCCCTTTACCCTCCACTCCAAACCTTGTGATTTGCATATTTTATCATTTTTCCTATTTGTTGTTTAATAATGGGAGAAACCAGTTTCCCAGAAACATTTTACAGGGATAAATACAATCCATTTTTCCTAATTATTGAGTTTTTATATTGTTTATTGAATCTGCCATGTACATATGTATGTATGAATGGTGAAGCTTTTGTGAACAAATATTTTTCATGACTGTTGGACCTTAGATGGTGGGGCCTATGTGTAAAATAGCCTCAAGCCTGTGTTATGAATTTTCATAGTGAAGTGCGATATGAATGTATGTGTGTGATATGATGTGACAGTTCTCTCCATTCTAAATAAATATGTTACATTCATAAATGTAATGTAACCTTAACTTTGTATACACATTTTATTGTATGTGGAGACATGAAAATCAGTCAATATATACAGTTTATTAAATGTAGCACTTTAAATACACAAGTGCATTCCTCTAAAAAGCAATTTTAGGACTTTTATAATCGGTCCTCAAAGATCAAAAATAAAATATCAAGATCTCGTACAATTCAAACACTCTGAGGAGCCTAAACTGTCAAATCACAATTCGCACAGTTCCACTGATTTTAGAATGAATGGCAAGTATCTAAATAATTTGGCTCTTGTAAAGAACAAAATAAAGTTAGAATTCATAGCCCCAAATCACACGTATCAAAAATCAATAATGGTAATCGGTAAAGCCAATTCTCTGCACATAACAAAGCCCCCCCCCACCCCAGCAAAAAAAAGAAAAAAAAAATCCCAGAAAGAAGGAATTGAGCAAATAGCTGCCAAAATCAATAATGAAACATTTAAAAGCTTTTTTTTAATAATAAAAGTGTTATGGCAGGTTGTTGTTGCTGTCTTCCTTGCATGCTTTCATAACGCAGAAGCTTTAACACGTTAAATTTTCCAAAGTCTCCACAATACAGCACACCAGGTTCATGTGTGTCCAATTAGATGGGGGTGAGTCGGAATCCCTCCTTTGATCAGGCGTTCTCACCTAAGGTGAGTTATTTGAAATATGGAACTTTATTGTCAATAAAGGATAATGATGCAATACAATTGTTTCATGTAATCCCAACTTAATCTACCTGTATAAAAAGATGGTATTATCATTCACTGGTAACAGGGTTGCTGCTAAGATATATTCTGAATATATCTTTGTGTTCACCTGGAAATATATCCTTTTGAATTAACCCCTCCTCCGCACCATTTTGTGGAATGGTGGGCAATGAGCTACTGAAAGAGTGATTAAATTTTGGGGTGGATGTAGGAATAGCATTTTTTATTGAGAGATATTTTTCTTCTTTTTAAAAAAATGTATTTGCTCATGTCTGTCCATGATATTTTCAAAAGATTTCAATGAATTTCAATAAAATTTTGTTGAAGGGTGGGCCATGGGTTAAGAGAGAAGTGATTAAGATTTTTGAGCAGAACCAGGAACATTTTTTGATTGAGACTGTGTATAGTTATAAGCTGTCTGAGTGCTTTTGTAGCTTATTTTCATAGAATGAATATTTATATTCTTGCAAGCAATTTTTTTTCATCAAGAAGTGAAATTATTTTTATTTTGACTGAGGATGATTACTGCTACTTTTGTATTGTACATACGATAAATAAAAAAAATGTTAAAAAAATCTCTTGGTATAAATGTATTTATTTACTAGAATGAATAAGCCCTTGCATATTTCTAACTTAAATTTTCGTAGATACATAAGAATGGTCAGTTTGGCTGAGATGATAAGAGAGCAGTTTGCAGATCGCTTGGTTATGATTTACAATAATGGTAGGGAAATTTAGTTTTATATATCTGTTTGGTTTAACATGACTACAGGGACAAACAATGAAGAGTTTACTACCCTAAATTGTTCTTGTTACAATAGAAAAATAAAGTCAACCCCAGACTTGGACTAGAGTTTGGCAATAAACACATTCATAAAAATGTTTGGCTTTGGAGGTCAGTAAATTAGGCTGGCAACATTTGTACCTTGTATGTATTCTCAAATTTGTATTTGCATCACTTTTATAGAAGTGTGGGAGGATCATTTTGTCATCCCCAGAGATGAATTGTCTTGTTCCAGAGATCCATCCTCCCCCACCCCCATTGCACTGAGAGAGGAATGATCAGGGCTATTCCCTGATGTCTGTGGTATGCCAAAAGCCAACACTGAGGGAACTAGACAATTTTGGTCTCTACCCACATGTCCTCATCTGGGGCTTCACATTAAACCTGACCATGTGTCCTTATAAGGTGATGAATAGATATACCCTACATCTAATGCTTATTGACACAGAAAATAAACTCAGAAATGAAGATTTATTGCAGGATATACTGAGCTCTTAACTTTTGTTGGTAACCAAGCAAGTCCAACTCCTCGTCCAGCATCATGTGACACAACAGATAGAGAAGAAAACATGTTCCCAATATGTAGGGTTGATGGGGACTTAAAGCAAAGTTTCAATGTTCCTAAGAAGCTAGATTATAATAAATTGCTAAAGGAAAATGAAGGAGAATAACATGACTACCTACTCCTTCTCACGATACCTCAAGTACAAGCGGGAGATTTTAAAAAATAAAAATGTTTCTGATCTTCACTGGTTCTGAAATATTGCTTCAGTGTTTCAGGTGAATTTCCTGAAGCCATAATTTAAATGACATGCTTCATTAAATTTCTGCATCTTAAGATGAAATACTGCTGCTCATCATCAATTTTTTTCAAATAAGATAGTTTCTTGGTTAATGTATGACTAATATTAGTTTGTGTCAAGGCCATATATAAAACCTCGGACTGAATGAGTGGACTTTGAGTTCATAGGAAGGAAACATTAAAAAAAATATAATAAACAAAAAAAATCAAGTAGTAGTAATTATATTAGTAGTACACATTGTAATAGCAGTACTGTGAAGTTGATACACAAAATATTTTGACTCCAACTCTAATTTACCCGTTTATAGTACCTCTGACTCTGAAATCTCAGTGTTGGCACATTTTTACCTACTCTAACTTTGATAACATAATAATCACTTTTGACTCTAACTCCACAGCCTCGTGAATTACACCTTTGCAAAGTATTTTCCTGACATCTCTGTAGTGATGACATCGAAACTGTCACCAAAACCATCAATATAGTTTTTTTTTCAATTTTCAAATGGGGCCGACTGACTGACTATGTATGTATGACACCTACAAGTCACTCCAATGGAGTCAGAGGGCTGCAAATTTCAACATTTACTTCTTATGTCTAAAAGAAACATCTGGTTATTTTTCTTGAGTATTCTCCCCCTAAATAGTTTTTTTTAGTAGGGGGTTGATGGGAGTGAATTTGTCCCCCACAGTGTTGGCACTTGTTTTCTGAAAATTGAGACTTTTTTAGTGATCACCATACAACAAATGGCGAGAAATGTTACTAATTCATTGATCACCCCTTTTAACAATTTTTCGATTGATCACCTCCAACATGACATGCTACCAGAAGCCATTGGTCATGTCATGGTTACTAATGAGTGACTAACCAGACCTCACTTCCTACTATCTTTATCATGATGTCATGTTTGAAATGATTTTCAGCATGAATAAAAAGGTTTATATCTTTCACTGGTGCTGAAATATTGCTTTGGTATTTTGGGTGAATTTCATGAAGCTATAATTTAAATGACACTTCATTGAATCTCTGCATTTTAAGCTGAACTACCATCTCTACTCATTTTCTTTCAACTAAAATGTTTTGCTCAATGTATAATTGATATTAGTTTGTATTAAGGCCTTTTTTAAAATCTTGGACAGAATGAGTAGGCTTTTTGATATAATCAGAAGCAAACATATTAAAAGTTCCCAGAGAGCTCATAACTCTGCCAATGTCATTGTAAATAAAAACTGAACAATTAGGTTACAGATCCCAGACTACACTGTGAAAAAATCTTGTAATAATTATTCATCATATATCCCTTTGAAGCTTGATTCATCTCAGTACTTGATTATTTCCTTTAGACAGAGTAACTTCATCATTACTGTGTTATCACATCTGAAATGCTGAAAAATTGTCTTATCTTGTAATATTGAAATAAAAAAGTACCTGGATCTTACCTTTAAATTCAATCAATTATTCATTGTCCCATGGCTCAGTCTTTCACAATTTTCATTTGTATTTGGAATGTCTGACATGGCAGGTGCACCCCAAAACTTGGTACCTTGGAAGACTGTCCATGTTGCTAGTATCTGAGGCCAGCCTTGAATGCATAACCTCTGTTCAACTGTTGTCAGAGGAAGAAAAAAAAATCCAGAGATAGGAAACAGTTGTAAAATTCAGTGAAATAATCTCTGAGACATTTTTGACAAATTATTCCCGAAGCCACTTCTATGTGACCGTTCTAGATAGAAATGATTTTAAAAACAATTTGGGAAACTCCAAGAGGTTTTCCAAGTCTCAACAAGATTTTCAAAGTAATCTTTTACTCTTATAGAATGTTTTTTTCATACTTGTTTTCTATTTGCAAGACAAATCAAAAGTTATGGAAAGGCTTTTTTTGACTGTAGAATGAATTCAATAACTGTTGGCTTTTTTCTTTTTTTCCTTCAAGAAATAAAAAAATATGATTCATAATTAGTCATTATTCTGATTTTTACTGGAATTTCTTTTTGCACTTGCACATGATGTTCAACAAGACATTTATGGAAGGTTACTCTTTCATATCAATATGAATAGGAAATGAGACATAATTTGGAAAATCCACCTGAAGTGGAAAAATGAAGGATACCTAGCATCATTAATGTAATCTGATTTGAAACTAGTAGCAAAATATAGTGAATACCGGACTATATGTACCTCAAACAGGACAATACTAGATCAGAAAAGTCAACCTATACAATTTGTCTGTGGCTTGAGTTATCTTATTATACACTGAATAATTTCCTTTGAGCAATATTGCATCATATATATATATATATATATATATATATATGTATACTGGTTTGTCATAATAGCATGTTAAAATTATTATGGTCCAAAGAAATATAAAACAATGGGATAAAAATATCAAACGGTCTAATTTGATATTTACTAAAATAAAACTGACCAACTCTTTTTTTCTATCCTGAAATCAATAAGAAATCTAAATTACGTTATTTGAAGTTAGAGGTTTAGCTGGGGAGGTATTTGAAATCAGTCTCCCTTGGCCCCATAATAGAGGAAGGCCTCCAAATGCTTCATAAATAGTTATTCACCTACTGCATTTCTACTGACAAAGCTCATTAAATATTGAAGGGAGCCAAGCCCACTGGGCCATCAGATCCCCCAAAATTTCTATCCAAACTTCTACTTGAAATTCGATTCACTATTTCATGTAAAGTGAAGTCAAATTTATCACATTTGTAAACGGAATAAAATCTTTTCCAATCATTTCTTTTAAATTGTTTATCCTTTTTTATCTGGAGAAAGCATTTGGAGTTTTGAAGGTAAAATTAGTTGAGTTCATGTATCTGTAGATGTACATATGCATGTGTATATTTGTATTGATGTCTTTATGCATATGGTATTTGTGTGTGTGTGTGATTGATATATATATATATATATATATATATATATATATATATATATATATGTGTGTGTGTGTGAATGCTATAGCATTCATATAAATTAGACAGGTATCTATAAATGTTGAGTTTATGTGTACATGAATAAAAGAGAAAAAAAAAGTGGGGTTGAGAAAAATATCAAAGACTAAGCTAAATAGCAGAAATTTGATAAAAAGAATGAACAAATGGGCATTATTGGGAGTCAGTACATGGATCCGTTTATTGGATGCATAAGGGAAGAGCTTGAATCAATGGACTGGCAAACGAGGAAGCTTATAACAATGCACAAGTCTCTACACCCCAGAGATGACACAGATACACTTCATGTGAAGAGGAAAAAAGACGATAGAGGACTCATCAGCATACAAGACTCTGTCCAAAAGGCCAAAACAGGATAAGAAAAATATGTGCAAGCACATAATAAAGACATTATAAAAAGTACCCAAAGCAGTGCAAAGGATAACAAAAAAGTAGCTTACACAGGTGCAGCCCAGCAATCAAGGAAAGAAAAAACTACATAGGAATTCAAAAGACAGATACTAAATGTTGCAAACAAATGATCATGGACATAGAGAAAATGGAATCGCTCATCATGGCAGCCCAAAACAAATGCATCAAAACAAACTATGTTGAGGCCAAAATCAACAGAACCCAAACAAACAGTAAATGCTGCCTATGTGGAGAAAGGGACGAGACTGTAAAACACATAACCAGTGAATGTAGCCAACTAGCACAGAAAGAGTACAAAAATAGATACGGCAGGGTAGCAACAGTGATACACTGGGAACAGAGTAAACGAATGGGATTCAACCATACAGACAAATGGTGTCAGCACAAATAGGAGACAGCTCTAGAAAATGGGAGCCACAAATTACCCTTGGACTTTGACATCCACACTGATCACCCCATTGAAGCAAAAAAAACGCACCTGGACAAGGGAAGGAAGACCTGCCCCCAGCAGTGACCACCTGGTGACTGGTGTGAAAATATAAATAATAATGATGATAGTAATAATAATCATTTCATGGAGAGGAGATATTTCATTATACTAATGATCTTTTAACTTTCAATATTTTTGCTCTTGAAAGATACTAACCTTCATGGAATGATCATATACTGATTTATTGGAAATATTTTCCTTATCTTGGTTGTTATAGTTACAACAATTTGACTGCTGTGACCTCCAGTCTACTTCATATCCGATAATGTTCTCAGAATTTTGAACTGACGGTCATCCGTATTCATTCTGCTGTTCATGATTAGCGATACCTCATCTATTTTGCGTTTTTCATTAATTTGTCTTTGTGATGCCACTTGCATGTTTTTTCCTGATCAAATGCTCATATAGTGTTCAATTCTTTGCCAGGCCCACTGATGAGGTTATCAGAGCTTAGCATGTGCAGTGATTCTTTCAATCGCCTTATTTCCAATATTGGTTTCTATGTATTATTCTGACTGCGTTCCATAGGAATTGGTAACTTCTCTTCTCACTATATATACATCTTCATAGAATCTTCATGGATCACAGTTTTTCAATGTTTCTCAGCCTCCACTTTAGAGGGCAGATGGTCCTATTGTCATATTCCCTACCACAACTGCATTGAATGCTTTACATACAGTTTGTGGTAATGTTTTATTCTTATGGAGGCTTAATTCTCATCAGGTGAAGGATGGAAGTGCTTTTAAATACTCTCCTGATATTCTTGGGACCACACATTCACTGAATCCCTTTAGACTTGTCTCTGATGTAAGGAAGAAAAACTGTGGTAGCTTTTTCAATATTGTCATCTACCTGTGGTTATAGCAGCCAAATCATTATGACTATAACAAGTAAGATAAAGGGAACAGTTTGGATGGATCAGTGAATAACAATGATAACCATCTCCTTATTCTCACCATTATCTTTTTCAACATTTGTTGCCAGTCCATGTTTTCAATCAAATGTAATACCAGCAGGGACTAGTCCCATATACAAAAATTTTTGAACCCCTTTTGTGGTAAACTACCTTTTTATTCTCCTCTTTCTCTTCATACCCTCTTATTTAACTACCCAACACCCTTTTCTACCCTTTCTCTTCCCAACTTCTTATTAAACTACATGACCCTTCCTGTTTGTCATTTCTAGAGAATATAACATTTGAACTCTAGGTTGTAATAAACAGAATAATATCATAGATTATTCTCAATCTCATATTCAGACGAACTTTCATGGAATTGTTCAGATGATTTGTATTGAGCGTTTGATATTGGGTTACTGCAATAGTTATTTCAATGAGAGAGGTCAGTAATGAACCAATTCAACCCTTTTTGTGATAAATGGCCAAATATATTGGTCTGTTCTGGTCTGTCCAGAGGCTTTTGATGTTGCTTTAGCCGTGAGATTTGGTGTTTTTCATGATTTGTTGTTTATGCCATTAAATGTTATTACCCCAAAAGAGGCAAGAATTTGTGAGAAAATGGGGAAAACTTTAGGTAATCAGAAAGCACTCAGACACTGGATACCTCTCCTAAATAGTAAAAACTGAACAAAATCAGTTCATATATTGAAACAATGCAAGGGTTGTAACCATAAAAAATTCCTTGATCATTCCCCAAATTTAGTCAATTTTTCCTTAGCCCATCCTTCCACAAAATGTTGTTGAAATTCATTGAGAACCTTTGGAGATTTTTTTTTTTAACTTACATTTAGCAACGATGCAGGTGAGGTAACTGACCATTGATTGGATCACTTCTTCCATAGCTCATTGCCCACCATTCAACAAAATTTGATTAAAATTTATGGAATACTTTTTCAGATATTGTGTAGTGTTTTAAATGGAATGATGGCTAAGTACTTGCAAGGAACTATGGAAAGAAATTTGTGAACTCTTATCCAACTTGTGATATGAACTCTTCACAATTTAGAAGACATTAAGGGAGTGCATACCTCTGCCAATGGAGTAACTGTAAACAAGTTCTGGATACAGCCACAATTAAATCATTTTTTCCTTAGTTCATAGTGCACCTTACCACAAAGTGCAATTGAAATTCATTGACAACTGCTGGAGATAATGTATGGAAAAACATGAGTGAATACGTATAAATATGGAAAAGATAAGAGAATATCTTTGAATCAAAAACATTCCTTAATCTTTCTAGAAATTTGATCAATTTTCCTATCACCCATCCTTCCAGGAAATTTCATTGAGATTCATAGGGAACTTCTTACAATATCATGTGGACGAACAGACAGACTGACAGACAAATAGATATGAGTGAAATCATATACCTCTCCTAAATTCATTTTCAGAGGCTTAAAACAAAATGGAAAAGATGAAGTAGATGTTGTTATCAAATCCAAGGCATAATTTATATTTGCTGTTGCTCATCAAACTTGTTTTTTCAGTATTGGCTTCCATTTCCGACATATTATGCCAAGATTTCTGTTTGGCAATTGTCCAACTAAAGTAAACTTAGAGACTTATTTGTCTTTGAAATTCTAGAAGAACTAATTTGTTATTTATTAAAAACAGAGAAGTTACTCATTTTATTTTCCTTCTGTTTTTTTATTTTTTCCCCTAATAATCAGAAACTTTGCAGAAGTCTTTGCTTTAGCTTTTTTACAAACTTTTACTAAGATATGAAGAATTAATTTATATTGACCACGGCAAGTTTGACACAAGGCCTCTTTTCTCAAAAATTAGTTCATTTTGAGAACCCATTTCTGATAATGTATTTGAAATATCAAAAACAAATAACAAAAATGTCTCATTTATCACTTATTAGAAAACAAAAAAAATGATCAAGATCTTTTGGTAGCATGCCGTGTTGCAGGTGATTAATTGAAAAATTAGAAAAAAGTATGATCAATGAATAAGTTACTTCTATCGCCTTTTGTTGGGCAGTGATCACTAAGAAGATTAATTTTTCGAGAAAACAGCATCAACACTCCAAAGCACAAACTAAATTATTGATTTAGCATAAAATAAACTTGTCCCCCACTAAGAACTTGGTTGGGTGGATTCGAAAGAAACAGGGAGGATGTTTGTAATACCTAAATCTCTATTTTACTTCTATAAGAGCCAAATCTGTCTAAAAATGGAATACTGCATGCACATTAGTGAGGCTGATCATTGCAAAATCATTCAGATTGTTGTACAAGCATGAAAGTTTACATATGATTCACCTTTAGGCTGCTCACTATGAAAATAATGTTAGCCATCTGAAAATTCAAAAGTGGCCAACATTTTTCAAAATGGACTCCAAATTATGACGGCTGGATGCCATTATCTTCATGTAATCAGAACAAATTAATTTGTGAGAGGTCAATTCCTACATTTTGAAACATGGCAATTCTATTTTCACAATATCTGAGTTTGTACAATGGATTTATTTATTATTTTTTTTGAAGGTTTGAAATATTATACATCTCAGTTGCTTGATATTTTACTTGGAAGTGAGGCATCTGGATGCATTATTGTATATATGTTGGACCTTAAAACTGGCACACATATATACAAATTGCAGTACAGCTCAGGCCAAACAGATTACATTTGCATCTTCCATGACATTCTTCTATCTGCATTTTAATAGCTGTTGGCAGCTCTTTGCAGTAGGTTAGAGAGTCACCTAGCAAACCCTCCATTCCTTGTCATACTTTGTACGTCTCAGTCTCTAGGATTCAGGTAATGGGACCTTTATACAGTTGCCTGACTCATATGCATCCTGAATGGAAAGCAGTGTGTTTTGCATGTTGGAGGAAGGTGTATGTTCGTTGTTTCCTTGCAAATGAATCCAGCTATTCCTTGCTAACTCCTGTAGCATCACTGGACCTGTCATACACTGAGACAACATATTTCCTTAAAGTCTGGATATCAATATCATCAATGACTGTTGGATATTGGCTAGTAATTGTATTTGTTGCTGGGAAACTTATAATTTTGTCTAAAATGAAAAAGCTCCGTTATGTTGGTATTGTCTCACAGAAAGTTGCACCAATTATTCATTCTCATTCCTTACCTTTGCTCTGTTCCTGACTCAGCCTTCAGACTAGATGGAATGTAGACATTAAAATCATGTCAGAGTACTTATACTTTTCAGCTTAGGTATTTAAAGTGGCTAAAAGGCCCTGCTTAGGGTAACCAAAAAAAAACGAGAAAACAAACTAAAAAAACACTTTTTCTAAACATAATAAGGAATAATTGTCGAAATTCAGCTCTCTATTTTCATTGGTATGGCTTGTGTACATGACACATTCATGTAGACATAGCCAACCAATCAGGTAGGCAGAATCACTTGGAAACTAAAAAAAACCTATGTTGACAGTTTTAGTCAATGGTTTATAATAATTGTACAAACCAAAATCCTTCTTAGGTTTCAAAATTAATATTACCTACTATTTACTACCTAATTTTTTTGCATATGACCTGTAATGAATCAGCCTCAATATTTGTCCATCCAGTTGCTGGCTTATTCCCTGTTTGTGACTATCAGGGGACAATGGTCTGTCTATCTTTTTTTTCAATTTGCACGTACTAAAACCATCCTTCCACAGTAGCTCAGCCAACTGAGATGGCCAGAGCTACTGCCAAGCTGCAGGCATATCTATCAGAGTAGCTTTTTTTAGATAGACTGCCATGTATATAGAATGATGAATAAATAATTTACTCTAATGATAAATGTTATGATTTTCTCGATATGCTATCTGTAACATTTGACTCTTCCATTGGAGAGGGATAAATTTTGCTGATGTAAATATCTCCCACCCACCGATTGGAGCCATGAACTCTTCAAGTGAATCAAATTCACAATTTTTTTTTCTTAAAAATTTGTTTCATAGAAATTCAGAGACGTAAATGGGTATTAAGTGATGAATAGATAGATAATAAATAGATAATAATCACATTATTATTCATTAAGAACTGTTTATTTTCTTTGACTCTTTGACAGCAACTAAATAATGAACAAATGATCACTTATCATTTTATTATTATAACCATCATTTTTTTGGTGCATCAAGAGAATGGTTACTCTTTTGATTGCATTGGATGATTAATTTTGCAAACCTGTTGATGAATTTTCTCTATTCTCAACCATTCAAATATTAAGTCCAGATGCTGAGCTCCTTGCAAGATTTTGATTTGATTTCCATTAGAAATCATTCTTGGTTTTGTCTCTGATATCTTCTTAAATAATGGAGATATTTTCCTTATGAGAACATTATCAAAAAAAATCTTCATGAACGTTTTGTTATTTTTAGAGATAAAAAAAAATATCCTCTAATCGTTCTCCTGGTGATATTGAGTGGTGAAGACAGCGGTTGCATTATTTCATCTGTCCGTTTTTATTATCCTCCATTTATAGTGTATCAATTTATCATAATCCAATTCCAGTTTGCTTGGCCCATCGAAACTTAACCCAAGCCCCGTTAACCATACATTTTGGGAACATATCCACTGCTCTGTCTGTTGTTGGCCTCTTATGAAGGTAGTTGAGGGGTTGGACTTTCTTCTTTCTATCTCTACTATCTCTAACTAAGAAGAGAAGAGATGGATTAATGCGTTTCACAGCTGGAATTTGAAGTCGGTTTGTTGAATCCATTTTCTGTGTTG
>OY735235.1:27020455-27052955 GCA_963457665.1 Thysanoteuthis rhombus
GCTGGAAAAAAATCAATTACCGGTTAGGATTGGGGCTCCGCTTCACTTTTGAGCCTTCTTTTTTTGATTTTCTAGAAGGTTGGGGGGCTCCTTTCATCCTTGACACCTTTTTTTCTCTAGACTTTTTAAAAAAATGCACGCATGTCAAATTTGGTTGGGCGCTGCCGATGTTTGGGTGGGTTGTATAGCGTGACGGACAATTAGACTCCTCTCTCTCTCTCTTTCCCTCTCTCTCTCTTTCCCCCTCTCTCTCTCTCTCTCTCTCTATATATATATATATATATATATATATCAACAATTAGATACATATAAGCCTACTCATCTGGATGTACAAACTTTTCTCAAAGATCATCACTAATATGATCACTTAAACACTAGATGAAAACCAAATATGGGAACAAGCTGGCCTTAGAAGAAACTACTCCACCATGGACTATCTTCATTCAATAGATAAGCTGATAAAAAAGACAGAATACAAAATGCAACTGATTGTAGCATTTATCGACTTCAAGAAAGTCTTTGATTCTGTGTAAACTCCCATGGTCCAGGGGGCCATCACTCTACAAGCTGTAGATTGTATATTTCAAAGAACTGCCACATATATACAGTCAGATTTATCAGGCTACATGAAGACTCAGAGTCCTTCCAGCTCCAAAAAGGGGTTAGATATGGTGATACCAGCTCACCCAAACTCTTTAGACCTTGCCTCAAGATGATCTTCTGAAACCTATACTGGAGAAGATAGGGATTAAAATAGATGGCAAATATCTGTGCAACCTCAGATTTGTAGATGACATCGCCCTTTTCACTGAAAACTTATGGGACCTCCAACTAATGCTAGATGAACTAAATGGAGAAAGCAAGAAAGTCAGCCTACACATGAACTTCAGCAAAATGAAGTTAATGTACAACAACCTTGTTCAAAATAAGAAGACAACTACTAAAATTGATAGCACAAAACTTGAGAAAGTAGACTACTGCATCTATCTAGGACAACAAATCTCCATGAAGCCCTCAAAAGAAGAAAAAATTAAGTGAAGAATCACTCTAGGATGGCAAGCCTCTCGCAGAGCAAGCTCAACCTTCAAAAACAAGTCGATCCCATTAATCCTAAAAAGAAGAAAATACATCCAATTCATCTTCTCGATAGTCAGTTATGGAACATGGAACCTAACCAAGAGATAGACCCACAAACTGAGAACCATGCAATTTGCACATGAAAGAATTATGGTCAACCTCACTTGGAGAGATCACAAGACAGCACATTATATCAGGGAGAAAACAGGAGTCTGAGACATCATAGAATCCACAAGAAAACTCAAATAGTAATGGGCTGGTCATATTGCAAGTATGGCAGACAACTGATAGACATCACAACTTAAAAAATAGATCCCAAGAGATCACATGCGCAACCGAAACTAGCAAAATACAAGATGGAGAGACAAACTAGACAAATTCAGAAAGTATTGGCTCCGCAATGCCTACAATAGAGAGGCATGGTGAATCCTGGGGAAAATCTATGCCTGACGACGGACCAATAGAAGACTGATGATGCTAATATTTTTCCCAATGTTGAGGATACTCCTGTCTGTAGAATGCACCCAAATTTTCACTTGGCAAAATCTTGAAAAAAAAAAGAAAAAAAAGATAAAATCAAAGCTACCTTCAGATCGTTGGATACAGAGATTTATTTCAAGAAGAAAATAGCATCATCGACATTAGCACATACGATATATACATATGTACATATACCTGTTTTAACTCGAAATTCTTATTTTGTTAGTTCATTGTCTATATCTGCTCTATTTGTTTTGATTATCACTAGTTATTTGTGCCTTTGCATTACCGTCACCTGTTTTGCTCAATGGTAGAGCAACACTACATTCTATTTATGTGGTCTATGCAAAATTATACATTCATAGTGTAATAACGGGCATCATTTCAAATAGAATTTGAAAGTGAAATAATCCATTTATAATCATTTCTATTGGATTATGTATCCATTTTTCAATAATATAATTGTCTGTGTAAAGAAACAAAGAAAGCAGATATAGTCATTGAATGGAGTTGAAGCAGTTTTTTTATCTTTTGCATTACTGGTGGCTGTTTAGCTCAGTAGTGAAAGCAACATCAAGTATATTCGCACATGTATCTTAAGGATATTGAATACTTCTAATTTGGTAAGTTTGTAATTTTGTTTCTAACTACCATCGTTTTATGGTATCTTATCGTCTGAAAGTTTAGCTACAAGGGTAAGTTGACCCCAGGATAAACGTAGGATGGATAGCACTATATATAAATATATATATTTAAATTATGACAAATTTGGAAAATTATACTTTCTATAAACTGTTCTATTCCAGTATGCGTTTCAAAGAGTTATTCATCTTCCTTACCCATAGGTGTTAGTTTAAAATTAAAGTGATGTTCCTCATTTTCATATGGTTATGCCATACAGTTTTTGTTATAGTTTTGTTTTGTGACATTTATTGATTGTATCTTTGTGGAATCTCGACCTGTGTTCCCGCTTACATTGTTTTATATTTCTATATAAAATCATAACTTTTCAAATTTAAATTTTGTTAGATTATATTAATCCACTATCATACATATTATTGCCTACTGCACCCCTCAAAATATTAAAGATATGATTAGCTGTAACACCATAATAAATAACAAGGTCTCATATATTACCATCCCAAAAAGTGTCAAATTGTGTCCACAATAAATTATCTTCAACAATAGAAATAGTCTATGCTGCAACCACCTTGTACATACTAACACCTTCACTAGCTCTACCACTAACTAGACATTCTACATCTACAATAATTACAACTACTTATGCAGAAATGTCTTCTACTTCCCAGAATATACTAAATGCAAACTATTGGTAAATCAGAGTGGAAATTCAACATTAAACTCAATAACTATAAACTCAGGATTAAATCACCCAATCATTCTAACCTAGCCCCAGTTAAACAACGCTTCTATACCTCAATTAGCCACAATTTCAGCAATGACGCTAGATTCACTATCATCAAAAAGATAGAAAAAATCCTCTTCTGAATAGGACTAAAATTCTGGAACGACATAAAGATATATAGATCAATAAACAGCCCCACCTCTACAACCTGGACCCTAACCCACATATAATTCATATTACAATCTTATTTTACCCAATCCATACCTAACTTTTCTTTTATGTAAATTGATAACTGTGAACATCACACAGTCAACTAAACCCTTCTAATAGATACCTAAGTATGGTCCATTTTACTTGTACCTTTCAGAACTATTTGACCTTTCATGATATCTACAATGACTATTAATGTTACATAATATGCATTCCCCAACTGATACTTGATCATACACAACAAGGACTCCCTCTAACTTATATCCCACATCTCCTTGATCACTACTACAGATAGCCCTGACCCCATAGCCAACCACCAGAATACTTCTGAATAATTTTCAGTACTTCACCACTATCATTGTCAAACACCTCATACATGGATATACTATTCATATATCTATAGTTCTATTCCACCATTCATATACATTTACCAATTCTGACAAGTAACTTTTACACCATCTTCCATTCTTAGTGATGATGTTACACTTTATAAATACTACTGTCTCAATCCACACACCCACCCTCGATGTTTTATATTTATATTTATCCCCAACCCAAGCCAATGTACTTTCTACACGTATATCATACTTACTCAGATAGATGTCTATTGTATCAAATCCACAGGTTTTGCGTCACCAATTACATTTTCCCTGCATTACATTTTCCCTTTTTGCATTACATCACCTATCACATTTTCCCCTGCATGTGTACATGTATAGTCATGTGTGTATGTATTCATAAGGTAATGTATACATATATGCATCTATGGGTTATTAAGCATATAAGCATATATATACAAGGACTCTATTATACCTTACTAAGTACTCAAATAGCTTGTAACCATGATAACCAAGTCTTTAGAATACTCATTTTCCTTCATGAAAACTACCTTCCAAAAAAAGGTCCAACCAAACTACCATATATTCCTTCACATGCATAAAACAGCCCTGATATTTAACAGACATCGCTATGGCCTCCCACGGATTTTTTAATCTATTTCAGAGCAAAACATTTTATGCTAAGTTTGTTTTTTATGGAAACCTAACCTTTAACCACTACAAGATACACATGTCACTGAAGAACCTTTTGCAAAACATATATAGCATACTAATTAATCAATTTGTCAACAAAGTCTCCATGTACTTTTACTCCTGAGTTTGTCTTATTCCCAATAGTTCATTTATATATGCATACACACACATATATATATAAATTATAGGTTGTTATACTATATAGAAACATATTTAAAATGATCTACCGTTGTTATACAGTTAATACATGTCTCAATTTAGATTCTGTTGAGAATGTCCTCTTTTTGAATATGCATATATATATGTTTGTATTATGGGTGTAAAGTGATCTGACAGAATGAAGATGAAAATGACTATTGGAAAGTTGAACCGCCGCAAATATTTTTCTCTGAAAAAGGTAGCTGGTCCCCATCAAAATGCATCAAACTACACCCACAGAATAATAATAAACAATCTTGAGATGTAACACCTATCTCTTGAGTTTTTCTCTTCATCTCCCAATTGTCATTTTCATCTACACACACACACACACACACACATATATATATATATGTATAGTCTAGAAAGCTTTACAGCTTTGAATGCTAAATATTGAAAAGCTTCTCCTAATTTTTTTTATGTCACTTATTCCTCAATATCTGTCAATGCAATTTATGTAATTTTCTTCATATACATATATATATATATATATATATATATATATATATATATATATACATTTATTTATTCATTTAAATGTATGTGTATATACACATGCATTGATGGAAAAGTGAAATATGGTGGCAGGGACTAAAAAATCAAAACATTCAATTCCCATCATTTTTTTTTCTTATTTAGTGATTAATATGGAATATTCTCCAAGCCTAATCGAGGCTCAGCTGCACCAGTGATTTTTCTCGGAGGCTGATTGATATTTTTTGTTTTGTCTTTGGTTATTGTTTTTGCACTCCATTCTTCTAATGGAAAGACAAACAAAACAATGGATGAAGGGGAATTAAGCCCATCTTTACATTATATATTCTTTCTGGAGTGTTCTCATGGCAGCTGAGCACTTTCATTTTGTGATATTGCATTCTGAAATGTTCAAACTGAGAGTTTTTCAATTCTTTTTTTTTTTCCGTTGAAGCATTGTCAACCATTGATTTTTAACTACTATTCAATTTCATCTTGATTTTAGTTACTTCTCATCAAAACTACCCATGCCATCAGTCTATGGTTGTTAGTTAACCACACGGATTGGAAATACAGTATAAGCTCTAGATGAGATTGAAACTCATATCCCATTTACTTTGGGAAGCCTGCCTATGTATAGCAGCTACTCTTCTGATTGAGCTACCAGAGCTTTCACAATTGCCAGAAGATCAAATCTAGCCTTTATACTCATTGTTTATTTTTCCCCTGTCGCTTGGCACTATATTTGTAATCTTGGCACTACATTAGATGTATCATTAATAGTAATGTTATCTTGATTTTACTTTTTGTTAGTTGTCAACCATTAAGTAAGGTAAGTCTATTTGGTTACATTTATTCTTGTACCAGCCACAGAGCAGCTGGTATGGATAACAAGGCTTCCTGAAGTAAAAGACATAGGAGTTTGAATGTCACTGAGAGCTTATCCCTTATTTCTGATCTGTGCCTCATTTATTATCAGTCTGACAGTCTGAGTAGTTGTGATGAAAAGCAACTAAAAACAAAGAAAGACAAAAGGCATTCTGGTCAAAAATTGATAATAGTAAATGTTTTGACTGTTTATTTTTGAATGAGTTTGTTGTGATGTTGTTATATCAACGCCATGACGTTATTCTGTATTCTATGATATTCTTGCATTTAATACAAAGCTGTCATAACATTGTGATTCTTCTTGTGTGCTTAAAATTTGTAAGTTTTCAAAACTGGGAACATGTTATTTGTACAGATTCTTCAATATCTCTAATTTTTTTTATGCTGATGTAAAAATAACTTCTTTGACATTGATTAAGCATACGTTTTTGTTTGTATTGATATGGATTCTTTTCTCTTATTTTATAAAAGTTATGTATGTCTGCATTTTGATTATTGAGTACATGCCTGGTCAACGTATTGGAAAAGGTCAAAAATCTTCTAGAAAACGTCCAGTAACGTGCAATCTAGTTAGTACCAGAATTACAAAATATGAGTTATGAGCATGAGTTAAAAAGGGTTAGTGTTGACAACATTGGAAAATAGGAGAGATTG
Organism: Thysanoteuthis rhombus; assembly: GCA_963457665.1. Lineage (NCBI taxonomy): Eukaryota > Metazoa > Mollusca > Cephalopoda > Oegopsida > Thysanoteuthidae > Thysanoteuthis > Thysanoteuthis major. The sequence goes on from OY735235.1 coordinate 27,026,834, forward strand.
TGAAGATTTTATTTCCAATATGTATTGTATATGAACAGCTATAGAATGTCTAGGATTATGTTTTGTTTCAAATCAGTTGACCCTATTTTCAATTGGAAGACAGTAAAATGGACTAAGAAGCCATAAACATACTATAGAAGTAAAAAGAAGTTGATCAAATAACAGAAAACTCTTTTTAGTGATAGAGTGGTAGGTCTACGGAAGTGCTCCAACTGGATGTAAATGCTTTTAGAATGAATCATGATATTTATTACAACACCACAAATAATTAACGTTCTAATATTGTGTGATCTAGATTTATCATATTGTGTGCCTGTATGTATGTTTTATATACTTTTTTTTACTTTAGATGAATGTATTACGTATTATGAATAAACTTATGTCTGGCAATATTTTAGGATTCAAACTAAGCACATACAGTTCTGTTTGTCGTATCTGTGTAAAAATCTATGTACAAATTCAAGTTGGAGCATGTACAAAAATAATGTAGATATCTTGATGTTTTTTGAATGTTCATGTGAATATTGTTTATGACTGTTTGATTATTGCCTCCATCAAATAGAACAGAGAACAGGTCTGATAAGTCACTCAATAAAGACCGTCACTTGATCAATTTTGGGGGCAGCATGCTATGTTGGGGTTGATCAATTGAAAAATTCAAGAAAAAGGTGTTTAAGGAATGAATTACTTCTCTCACCTTCTGTTGGGCAGTGATTGCTAAAAAGACTGAATTTTCAAACTACAAGTGTTAACACTGGCGGACACAAACTAAGGGACCACTTTAGCATAAACTTACATTGTTAATTGGATGCTTCCCTTAAAAAAACTATTAGGGGAAGATTTTGAAAAAAAAATGTTTTTCTAAACATAATAAGGGTTAAAAGTTTAAATTTTCATCTCCATAGCTCAACTGCTACAGCTTGTACACATAACATATACATAGCCAACCAACTGGACCAACGTAAAAACTGAGGAAATCTATGCTGATGTTGACAGTTTTGATTGACATTGAAGGAAAAATGCAAGAAGGGTAGATATATTTAAGTCAAAATATAAGTATCTTATTAAATATAAGAGAGTAGTAAATGTTGAAATATTCACGAATGTTAGGAACAGAACAAATGTGATGCAGTGTATTTTAAGCAAATAGTAAAATGAAAAAAGCATACTGAACGATTGGAATATTAGAATTCGCACATTGAGAAAAATGATTTTTAACATTTGTCAGAAAGAGGGATTTTACTCTATGATGGCTAATGATGAGCAAAATTGACATCAGTTTTATTTCTTGAATAAATAAAATACTGATGTAGTTCTAGATATATCCCATTTCACAAAATTTTGTCAACAGCTTCTAGATTTTAAAATTCTAAAATTCTATCACGGAAGCTATCTAGCTGTAAATTGATCAGAAAATGTCACTGCATTTGATCTAAAAACTGTATAACTCATTGTTAATTACATAATGGAAAATGTATAACATATCATTCAAGTCATTATGAAACAAAGTTAAATTGATTCGCTACACATGCTATAATACCACAATGCTGAATTATGATTGTCCTTCTCTAAAGGAATGCTTTTAAAAGTTAGATTTAAAAAAAAACAAATAAAGTGTAAAGTATCCATTTCTCTTCTTTTCCCTTTATTAATATCTTCTGCTATTTTTGAAATTGGATTTTATATTTTTTCCTAGAGAAAGCATCTTTGATAGCTTTAGAAGTCATTTTAATATTCAGTACTACTTCCAGTAAGTGGAATGTTTGCTAAAGCTAAAACTTAAATTCAAATTCCGGCAAAGATTCCCCTTTGATCACAACACCATTCTCTTAAAAGAAGATTTTTTTCTTTCAATTTTAGATGCTTTCAATCCATTAAACCTTTGAAATATCTGTAAATCTGTCATTTTTAAGCAAGAAAATTCAAAAAGGTTTTAGGAGGGGAGTTCTATTTAAAATGTAACTATCACTTTAAACCAGACCCTTATTTTCTACTATTTCTACGGAAATATGGTTCAGTGTGAAAATTTTGGAATTTGAAAAATCAAGCAAAATAAAAGAATACATTTAAAAAAAAGATGTTTAAAAAGTAAAAGGAAATAAGAGAATTCATAAAAGAAACAAAATTGTAACAAAGGAAGATGATTTATGTAAGCCATACTTCTGTTAAAATGGTGGAAAGTAAGAGTCCAGTTTAGAATTTAAGTTACATTATAAATGAAAAGAAACCTCCAAAATCTTTGAAGAATTGTTTTCTAAAAACTATCAAATTTATGGATAGCTTGAAGGTCTAATGGATTGAAAGCACCTAAAATTGAAATTTGAATAATTCCTTCTAGGCGAACGGCTTTGCAACCAGTAATGAATCCCTATCCTAATTCCTAGTTTAAATGGTTTTGTTATGTTTTTTTTCTGTTCTCATTGAAAACATTTAAAAATAAACTATATTAAATAATTTCATTGAAATATTTGTTCATGATAGATATATCAAATCTTTCCAATAATGCTTAATTAATAGATATAATTCTATCAAACACAGATAATTATCAAATATACCAGCTTCTGTTCTGACAATCGAATCTCTTTGTCTCATCTCTGATGTTTCGTCCATTTCATTCTACGGCCTTCTTCAGGTCAAATCAATCAAAATGTGCCAACATCAAAGATGAGAAGAAGATTAGATTGTCTGAACAAAAGTTGGTATGTTAATGACTCTTCTGAGAGTTATAGAAAATTATCAGATAATTTTGTATTTTGGCTTTGAAATATATTTTCTCATCTATATGTTCATTTTTCACAATGTTTTGGCCATATACTCTCTGGTCGTTGTTGTATTTGCCAATTGTTCTCCCTGTCAATAATTTGTATTTTACCCCAGAAGGGCCTGTCCCCATCTGACCACTTTGAATGTGGTCAGCCATGCCAGATTTGTATGTGTTGCTGCGTTTTATGGCTTTCCCGTGATTTTGAATTCTTTTTTCCACAGACTGACATGTTTTGCCTTTATAAAATCTACCACAGCGGTGCAGGGAGAACAATTGGCAGATAAAATGACTGAAGCAATTGGCACACTAATTTCTTCAGTTGAACTAATTAGCTGACCAGGTATTGATATCAATAGCATCTGGGGGCCTATCATTACTAGAGACTTCTCGAAAAAAGCAAAAACGGAATACTAAATGCAATAACCTGATAACTAGGATATGCAAAAAAGGCAGATATGATGTGTCCAGTCCAACCAAGCATGCGCTCTGAGTAGTGATTCCATATTCTAGAACCAATAGCACCTGATGAGAACTGGAGGGTACATAGCCAATACGTTGTGAAATAAAGAACGCATAGATGAGGGAAATAGTCCAGCCATATCATACATAATAATTTATCTACCCCGTCTTACAAAATTCAAACAAGAATTGAAATCCATTTGTTCATTTTGATTCCATTTTATGGACAAGGAATCAGATCTCTTTTTTCCTGGATTATTTGATGAGGGTTTATATCTAAAATTTGTCAAGTTTATTAGAAATTGCCACCACAACTGTCAACATAGGTTTCGTCAGTCCTTAAATTAGTCCTGCTGGCTGGCTATTTATCAAATTGTATTCCATGCATAAAGGTCGTACCGATGCAGCTAAAAGGTGAGAGAAGTAAGTTATTATTTGGTCATCCCATTTTCTAATTTTTCAATTGATTACTCCCAGCATAGCATGCTGTAAAAAGATGTTCATCATGTGACGATTTCTATGGAGTGACTGACCAGAACCAGATCCATTAATTTATTGATAAGATTCATGCATGTAACATTTATTTGCCTTAAAGGTAGGTGAATAATTTTGAACAATTCTCTTGATGAAAAATAAAAGTAAAAGTTTCAAGTTTGCAATGTTTCCATTGGCAATTCTCTTATCCTCATTTGGCAAATGAAAAACAGTTTTTGTCTGAATATCTAAGATGAGGAATTACACTCACTTTGGGTTTTTTATTCACAATGTTTCAGCCAATGTACTCTCCAGCCTTCCTCAGGTGTCTGTCATAGTCCAACTTTTAATAAAGGGTTTAGTTTTAAGTTATCTGTAGATTACTAAGACAAACATTTGAAAAAGGCTGTATGCTACAATCACCAAAACATTGTGGCTATAACAACTGAAATGAGGACACTTATCTGAGTAAATCAGTGTATAAATGAAAGTATGCTATTAAAAGAAAAAAATTTGTTTATAGATGGGTTAGATCCTGTTATACATAATGGTGGCTTGATTTTTTTTGTGTGTTGAAATCTGCTGTTAATGTACAATATGATGGCACAGAAATTAGACTGTGTCTGTAACAGATTTCAGTTGAAAAATTCATAAGCACAATAAACAATTTCTTTGACAGCATTTTGAGGATTCACGATAAATCCATCTGAGGTAATTACATCACAATGTATACATCATCTGTTATTTCATGGCCAGATAAATCAGTTGTGAGGTAATCATATCACAAGCCCATACATCATCGGTAAATACTAGTGCTGCATACTTTTCATTGTATTTTCTTGTCTGTGAAATTTAGTGCTGCTTATTTTTCCCTAATCCTGAATCTTGACCCTAAACCTGCAGAGGATATAACGTATAAATGTGTAAATGGTATATAAGTATTATGTATGAATAATGTTTGGCAATGTATCATCTCGTTGAAATTACCTTGTGATGAATCTACTGTGATGAATTTACCAGAAGTGCATTTTGAGAATTGTTAATTGAAATCTTTGCATGATTGAACGGTGCAAAATGATTCACTTGTCTTAATGTATAATATGAATTAAATTTTTTAAAAAATACAAACGTTTTAATTGTAAAAAATACTTATCTCTATTCATTTTCTTTTCCTGCTCATCTGAAGCTGCTGACTGCTTATGTAAGTGTTTCAAAATGAATATTATTCACTATTTTTCAAATGAAAATTGCGATTCAGTTCACAAAGGGCTTCAAAGGTGAAAAAGCTTCATGTTTTGAATTTGACTGTTTTTAAAAAGATCTGACATTCAAGTGTCTGTGGCCCTTATGAAAAGGAACAACAATGATCAATGTTCTCTGTATTTTTTTGTAGTCAGTGTGGGAGAAAATCTTATGTTGTAAAATCTTTTCCCTGTGACAAAAGTATGTGTGCCATTTTGTATTCGACATAGTGAATCAATATTTTTTCGATTAGAACATAGTAAGCTCTTTACAGAATTAGAAATCTTTAGTGCACCCGTTAATTTCCCTTGTGCACTGAATTCAAAATGTTTGTGTGCATGCACCATCACACGGTCTACAGAGAATGAGAATGATTCAAATTATTTCAAAATTTCTGTTTTGACCCATGAAGTAACCAACCCTAAATGACATGAGAATCTCCAACCAAGCTTCACAAGTAATGAAATATGATATTTACTAAGCTTACATTAGTGATGAGCTGAGATGTCAGGTCTGACAAACTTTCCTTTTTCCTGCACTGATGCTGCAAAAGTAGATGATTATGTTTGTAAAGGCTCTAGTGAAGTTTTGATCGATTAAGCAAGCAAGAAGTGGCTTGAGATAAATTGCTCAAGTTAGATAAAGGAGGACAAGAATACTGGACCGGCCCAAGTTCCTATGAAGCCCTACGTAGAATTTGATTTGCAAACACTCACCAACTTTATGGGCCCCTAAGGAGGCCCCTCACCACCTCTTACAGGCCCTTTAATGGCCACAGAGCTAAACATCTGCTTTTAGTTTACTTATGTATTAAGTCGGATCTATATAACTGTATGTTTGGAATAACGTGATCTTTCCACCTCCTAACAGCTCCTTGTATACTAGTGGAAGGTTTTTTTTTAAAAAGCTTTCTTAATCTGCCATGAGACCACAAGCAGCCTATTGAACCTGGTATTCCTAAGTGGTCACCTTTCAAACTATTGACTAGATTTGACTTTTCTTTTTTTTCTGATCAGACAAGAACTGGTAGTTTTAGCATAATTTGTTTTATTAATTCAACTTTTTCTGGTATAAGGCCTTGAGTCATTGTTATGCTTGTATGTGGTCACACATCAATGTAATGACAAGGTTCAGCATTGATTAACTTCTTGATCAGACTCTTCCTTTCAACATGACTTGACTCAATTATGGAAACTCGTAAATTTTAAACTGAATTTCAGAATGTTTTGTTTGTGACTTTCAAAATAGTAATTGTACAAAATATTTTCTTGTTCTTGAAAAGTCTTATAAAAGTTTACTTAAAATTGAAGACTTTTTTTCTAAACTTATGTCTGATTCGGCCTTTACGTGTCATGAGAAGCATTTTGTTGACCAACTTCATTCAAAAAGATCATTTTCGATTACGTATTATTTTTTAAAAATGCATGTTGTCATGTTTCATATTTGTCCTAATTGGCACATTGACTCTAACACTGAAGATGGAAGATGAAAATAAGTAACATGTTTAGTATACTGTGCTTTTTTTTTTAATCTAAGAGAGGTAAAAATGTAACTCAAGCACAAAAAAGGATTTATACGGTTTATTGGAAAGGTACTGTGAATGATTGTTAAAAGTGGTTTGTGAAGTTTTGTGCTAAGGATTTCTTGCTAAGTGATTCTCCAAGGTTGAAAAGACCAGTTGAGGAGATAGTGATTGAATCAAGACATTACTTGAGAATAATCAATATCATAAAATATATTCAAAATTGGAGGCTTTTTACAAAATTATACCCTAAAGTTATTCCTAATATCAATTTATATAATTGTCAAAAAAAAATGTTGAAATGAAATTCCTTAAAATAATGGTGGAAGCAGCCACATCTTGCTGAACTTGAAGTTCTGTAAAAACTTCTTCAAGATTTCATCTTTATCTTTTAGCAGATTTAGTTTGATAGAATTGAAAATTAGTTGAAAGCCCTTAAGCTATTTTTTCTTACATTCTGGAGATCATTAGTTGGAAATAAAAAATGGTTTAAATCAAGTTTGATATTCAGCAAAATTTTGAAAAAAAAATTTTTTTATTTCTGTGCTATCAAAAATATTCAAATATTAGGAGCATCTTTTTATCTGGTTAATTTAAAAATTTTGATCAATTTCTCTTTTGACAACTTTTTGATTTCTTTCAATTTGTTTTCATTGAATATATTCATAAGTCTTGAACAAATAGTGTGCAAGGTGTAGTTTTATTACATGCTGATTATAAAAAAAATAGCTCTGTAAAATGATGCACAAAATTTGTGATATTGTGTGACAAAAACATGAAGTTTACTCCCGCTTTTGTTAGCTTACTTTAAAAATCAGGTGAGAATGATTGTCTTCATTTTCATGTATGAATTCATAATAACAACTATTATGAAAACTATAGCTGCACTTCCAAAAAAGCCTCCATCAGATGATGAGGCTTGAGTCAGGCATTGTTTAGGGGCTGAGATTTCATTATCATTAATTCAGGGCAACTGCTTGATTTCTTTTCATTGTGTTTTCTTTAAATAGAGAAATTATTTAACAGATTATGTGCCAAGTGTAGTTTAATCTCATGCTCATTATAAAAAAATACAATATGAAATATAATACCTGTGTAAAATGATGCAGAAAATCCATAGAATCATGTGACAATAACATGAGGTTTACTCCCATCAGCATTTACTCACTTTCAATACCGAATTAACTACGTAACAAATGTATCATATACTATGGTACCAATAATTTCAAGTTACCTTTGCTAAATGCTTGCAAGCTTTCAATTCTGATTCAATGATTCAGCACTTGATCTATTTCTCAACCCTCAAGTTTTATGAATGACTGTTATAAGATGAGCTATTTTAGTCAATTATCACTTTAACACAGTTATTAATGGCAGGTGGTAACTGACTGATACATATACAACATATAACTATAAAGGTATTTGAAACTGAAGTCATAGCCCCTGCACAGAGATGAAAATGAAAACAAAGTAATGCTATCACTGAAATGTCAGACACATTTGTTGCATTGTCTATATAATTTAGTAAATGAAAAAAATATAGTTACTCAGCAAGTTAAATTTACATGTGTTTAATATCCATGTGTATTTTTCTTGATTTAGAGCCCCTTTATAACATATGCTACAGGCTCTGCACCAGTTTAATCTGGCCTTGCTCACTTGAAAAATCAAGCAAAAATGATCGCTTTTATTCTTACATGTTCAGAGGAAGCCCTGAGTTATAATCATGGCTAATATGAGGAAAGATTTTTGCTACCAGATTCAGTCAGTCCCAAGCACTTTATTTAGAATGAACTGAAAATAATTATTAAATTTCTTATTGATAAACTATGGAAGTGTAAATTCTTTCTTCCAGTTTCAGTGTTCTAGACATTTTTTTTCAAATCTTTGTAAAATTCTAAAGCTTCAAAATTTTAAAATTTCAATCTTCCTAAAATTCTTATTAATGTGTGTTTGCCTTGTTTACCAAATTGATGGATGCCTTCTGAGGGATATACATGTTACTGTTGTTTAGGCCAATATCAGGATCCTGATTCCTAAACTAACAACTATTCAACAAGCTTTTTTTTATAATTATTACATTCTTTTTAATGTGAAGTAGTTAATAACAATGAATTTTCAACAAATAATGTGAATTGTTCCTATTTTTATCACCTTTGCGTAATGTTATCAGCTGATTATTGTTATCTAAAAGACTTTTTCCCAAAATTTCACAAATAAACAGCTTCCTCTGTATTTGCATCAATATTTGATCTATTGTTATCTGAAGTTCTGAATGGAAGTGCTGTCATTATTCAATTTCAGATTAGCATCTTCACCTTTTTTGCTTTGATCACTATCTTTTGGCCTGTGTACTCTCTAGCCTTCCTCAAATGGTTGCATCTTGTGATTGAAATGAAGATTTCTCCTCTTCCTTTGAGTGACATCTATTCATCAGATAGAATCAATATTTTATTTAAACTAAATCATTGAGAAAGGTTAAAGGGAAATAAAAGCAATCCTACACTGAGACCCGATCAACTTATTATTTAAAATAAATTGTTGTCTAAAGTTCAAGAAATTTAATGAAAAGTATTTAGTTTAACAATCACTTTAATTTGAAAGAATTATTTATTGTTTTGAGCTTCTTAGAATTCTCTCTTTAACACAGTCTTATGTTTGAAAAGCTATTGTATTTAAAAGTGCCTCAATTACTGTTGAATGATAAAGACTTCAGATTACTGTCTATGATTTTGAGAAGAGTAGTTCAACATTCAAAGAGTTTTTGAGACAATTGAATTCATTCTTCTTGTTATTTTTGTTGTTCTTACACCATAGTGAAATAAAAATCAACAAAAAGAATGAGTTTGATTGTCCAAAACACTCTTTGAATGTTTTAGATTACTATTTGGAAACATTAAATTATTGTTGCTTTTTCATTTGATTGGTAAAGGGGTTTGATTTGATTTTCTTTGCAACCAAAATGTTTGATCCCTAAAAAGACAAGCTTTTTCCCTGTGAGCTCTTCTTTTGCCTTGTAATCGATGTTGTTTTGGTGAGATTGCTAGAGTCTGTTGTTCTGACAACGATTTTTGTCATTTAGAAAATATTTTGAATGCTTCAGAAACTATTTCTTGCTGTTAAAAAGCCAAAGAATAAAAAATGAAACAAAACCAAACTGCAAATTTTCTTTGCATAAAGATATGATCTTCGCTTTTCCTTTGTTGAAAATCATTTTCTAAATTTTTTACAGCTGGTAAGATGCTAGAGACAGTGAAACTTGCTCTAGGATTAGCTAGGTATTTTTCAGTAAATATTTGAGGATCATATAGTTTACCATACTATTAGTAAGTGCAAATTTCCATATCTTTCTGTCACAGCTAATTATCACATTTACGTATGACATATCATCAAATATTTTTCAGGAAAAAAGCACATTCCACCTGCTATGAAATACACTATTCATATATTAGAAACAAGTTTTCTTTTAGATGAACCTCATTTACTTTTCTTTATTGACCCCCCCCCAACCAAATTTTGATTGGTAAGCTGTGATTTTTCATAGATTTTTTTGTAAACTTATTGATATTCCAAGTTTTTATCATATTACATCACAACAAAAAAGGTGAATAAATTTTTACCTGAAAACATTCCTTATCACGATTGTAGGTGATACTATACTCCTAATTTTCTTATCATTTTTTTTGTAACTTTTATGCGGAGACTATATATTTTGCTGCGGAAAAGGTAAGTCTTAAGATGTGGTGGCACCAGGTCTAACTGCACTCATCTCCCCCAGCGATTTTTATTTTTTTTCTTTCCTGGGTTCTTCAGATATATTGTATTCTCAAAGCTCCCACTCCCAACACTTGCAGTATCTGCAAGTTCCATGCACCACCTCTTTCTTTAACCAATTAAGTATGTTCCCTTATCCTCTATGTTCAATCTTGATTGAGTATCTTTAGGGCCATTTTCCTCCAAACTCATCACAAATTTTCATACATTATCAGTTTCAATTAGATTTACTCCCATGTTTAATGCATGTACAAGCTCATTGAAATGTTTTATGTTTTCGATAATTTATTTCATTCTTATAATCTGATAAACATTGAGAATTTCAATTCGATTTTAAAAAATATATAACTTGATAAAAATTACATTTGAAAAATAGAATTAAGAATGTATAGAGGTTTTTCATTGATTCAAGTGTAAGGGACAAAGAATGAATGAAAATGGAATTGAGCCAAGATGAGGAAAACAGTCCAAAAAATCGACACATATTGAGTATCTTTTAATTTATTCATTTCCCTATTTGTACTTAGAAAGTCCTACAGTCTTAGCACTTGGCACCCTGACTGACTGCCAGTGTTCCTGGGCGTAAGTGTGAATTAACACAAACTGTCAGAATTGAAATTTGAACTTGGTTTGCCAATTCCTTCCTCTATGCTGTCAACCATGAGCTGCACCTCCCAAGTAGAAGAGATGAATTCTAAAAATTTTGTTAATGCATATTTCTTCCTCTACACAAAATGAAAAAATGAAAAAGGTATATCTATTTAAAAATTGTGGAGAAAATGATGTTCTAAAATCTCTGTTTTTTTAAAATCCTAATTGTAATTCTTCTCATCTGACTGGAATTGATAGAAATATCTTGTGGAAATCTGGAATGTCAGAGGAGAAGGAAATATTGCATAGGTATAGAAATTGCCCAAGATTATTGTTGACAAATGTTGCAAAATCTCTTACAGCTGTCACTCGATATTGTGTGTTAGATAAGAGAAGACTGTTGTCAGACGTTGCTGCATTGCATAATCCACGTTTTCCTTTCTCGCATCTTCATATTTCCTTCAGCAAATTATCAAATGATTTATTAGAGAAATCTAGTGGATTTGTAAAATCTTTGAAATTGATGAGATTTTTTGTATACGTTTGTAGGCCATGTCCAACTTTGTCACATTTTCTTGATGATTAATGAAGAATTCAAATTACTTCTCATTTTGTCAGCAAATTAGAGGCCTGTACCCCCTTATGAAAATCATTAGGTACATCTCTGTATTTACAAGAGGAAAGAATGTTTTCAAATGTGGACTGTAGTTATTGATATTTACTGAACTAAGTACATGGCCAAATTAGATGGGCAGGTACAAAGATTGTATTGTGTCAGTCTCCTAATTGGGAAGGGTCTGCCTGTTTTAACAATCAACATTTCTTCACCCTTGCTTCTGATATTTAATAACCTTAATTTGGTGTACCATTGAAGGTGGCAAAACATCAATACTGCCGTTTTATTTGTTACGCCAACAGTGGTAAAATAATACAATAGCTTCTCCAAATGGACAGCTATTTCATTTTTTTTGTAGCATGAAAGCTGTTTTTGCACCTTTTGTTTCTGGTACTGTAGTAGGGCTCTATAGAAATTTTTGAGTTGACCAATGAAACCAATTGGACTTGGTAGAGAGACCCTCAGTGAATAAAAATTACTTGGGTGGTGCCTTGGTCAGAATATGTTTTATTTTAATCAAATATAGGCATATTGTATATTGCTGAAAAAAAATTTGTGCTGGGTGAACTTTACAAAAAAAAAACTTCCCAGAGTTAGTCATTCTGCGCTATTTACAATCAAATGTTATAAACTGGAACACCTGTGGATAGACAACTATGACACAGAGGATATAATTGTTGATGAACTTGCTCTAACATTTAAATACTTCTTCCACAGAACATCATTAAAATTTATTGAAAACTTCTGGAGATATTGTGTGGACATACAGGGAACCTTTACAACAGTTGGGCGGTGCAGACACTTTGCTAGAAAGTAGGGAAGACAATTGTGCATAGATTCACTCCATAACTCCCTTTCATAGCCACTACCCATCCATCCTTCCAAAAAATTTCATTGGAATTCATAGAGAACTTTTGGAAATATCATGAGAACAGAGAGAAATCCTTTGGAAACATTTTTGGTTGCTGACAGTTAGCTGGGTCATAGGGAATATTACTGTGCATGGGTCCATTCCCAAATTTCCTGACTTCTTTATTAACAAATTGTCAACCCTTTCACAAAATTTAATTGAAATTCATCAAAAACTTTTGATGATATCATGTGGACAGACTGAGAATTTCTGAAGATATTTTGTGGTTACCAACAAATAACTAGGACATAGGACTTCTTTTGTAGCTTATTGCCCACCTTTCCAAATATTTCCAGAGGATTCATCAAGAATTGTAGAGGATATTGCGTATACGGATAGAAGACTTTCGGAGATATTTTTTGTTGCCATCAGTTACTTATGTTGTAGGGGAATTAATTTTTTATGGATGCACTCAAAAATTTTCTAATTTTTCTGTCATCTATTGTCTAGACATCCACAAAGTTTCATAGAAATTCTTCAAGAACTTACAGAGATATTGTGAAGACGGACATAAAAGTATATATATGGTATGGATGTATAAACACAATGTGAGGGAGGTAATTGCGCATGGATCTGCCCATTAATCCGATCACTTTTTTGTAGCCTATTGTCTATCCTTCCACAAAATTTTATATAAATCCACTGAGAACCTTTGGATATATCCTGCAGACAGACATTTTTTATCTAGACACCACTCATAGGGTATGGGTAAAAAAGTCATGGTATCTACTACTAAGCTGTCACTCTGAAAAGGCTATTATATCAGAATAGGTCCCACATACATGGAAGATTACAAAAATCATTACTAGATGGTATCAATAAGTGACTTTTTTTTTCATCTGGTGACATTACATTAAGGAGATAATTGCGCATGAATCCACTCCAGAATTTAATCTCTTTTTCTGAAGCCTATTGATTACCCTTATATAAAATTTGATCGGAATTCATTAAGAACTTGAGGTGGTATCATGTGGACTGTCATGTGTATATGGATGAATGTATGGAGTGGAGAAAAAATAGAAAAATATCTCTCAATCGAAAGCGAATTTCTGGATCTACCCACCAAATTGAGAAACCTTTTCCCGTCCCAATGCCGACCACTAAATTTTGTATAAAATCATTGTGCACTTTTTGTGACAGACAGAATGAAAGGTGATAGGGATTTCATGTGGTGTAGATGTATAACCACTTCATAGGGAAAGTAATTGTGTATGGATCCAACCCAAAATTTAGTTACTTTTTTTGCAGTCTATTGTCTACCCTTACACCTAATTTCTTAGAAATTTGTCAAGAACTTTGAGCAAAGTTGTGTGGACAGAAATTTTCATTGTCCTCAGGTGGTATCGATAAATGATCTTTTGGGAGTCTTGGCCCATGGACTAAGCAAAATAAGTGAAAGAAGACAGATGGCTGATTTTGTGGTGTTGCACTCCAAAGTGGAGAGGGTCTACCGGATCTGTTTGCCTCAAAAATCAGCATTTAAAATCCTGGCTTTCCACCTGGGTTTGAAAACCAATCTCTGTCAGTGGTGAAAAATATGCAGGTATCACAACCACAATCTGCACCTTACATTGGGTATAGTGAAAATTATGCTGTAGTGGTTTTCTGCTTGTGGTTAGGTCTTAATTTTGTGTAAGAAATTAAAAAATGGTTGAGGTCTCCAGTTTGTGATAAGTTCTATGTGTGTAAAATATGCTATATCCAAGTAATGTAATTATCAACAAGGTTGATGGATTTTCTATCAAAAGCTATGGTCTCCAATGTAGATCCCTATTGACCTTTCAGAACAATTGTAGAAACCACTAAAAATGCTTTTGGCGATGAATATTGGTTAGCATGGGAACTCTGTCCTCCACTCACTTTTGCATCAATAAGTTTTGATTGCCCTATACCTTGTTGGCAGTTGCTGATTCTTCCATCTTTGGACCATTGCAGATAGGTACCAACCACAACTGAACATGTGCAGGCCATGCCATTTTAGAAATGTTCTGGCCTAGTCATTTGATTCTAACAATTAGTCCTTTATCCTTTAAAATTTTCTTCTTGCCCATATCTGAAGTACTTGACACCAGCTCAATTACTTATATACCTCTGACCCTGACATACACAGTTGTTACAAGACTGTAGCTGTCATTCTTGCCACATGTCGCTGATTTTAATATTTTGACTCAATAGTACAAGTTTTCAATTTTAAAGAAAAGTAAATGAACTTAATCACCTCTACCCACAACAGACTGGTTTAATTACTATTGCTGGGTTGAGGTTATTTGTGTGTTCTGATATTTATATGCATGTATGTATGTATCTATCCAGACTTTGCCCAGGCCTAACCATCTGTTGTAGAAACTTGAAATTTTGCACACTCACTCCTCTCAATGAGTAGGGTACATGTTTTTTGTTTTTTTCATTTTTTGAAAATTTGATTCCTAAATATATTTTTAGTGTGGGGTTCAAAATGCAATCCAAGTTTATGCTAAGTTGGTTGCTAGTTAGTATCCACTTGCTTTTTGAAAATTTAGACTTTTTTTGTGATCACAGCCCTCAAAAAGGTAAGATAGGTGATTTATTCATTGATCACTTTTTTTTCAATTTTTTAATTGATCATCACAAACACAATATGCATAATTGGTGGTGATTCATAATTTCATTTGGAATGCTAGTCTTTTTTCTTGACTGTAATTTTATTATCTTAGCCTAGCACGATCAGTTTTGCCATCCCCCCTCAGTTGGCAACATGGTAGAGAAACATGTACTTTGAAGGAAAATTAATTTTAATAAAATGCATCTTATAAGAAAAAATATTTAAAACTGAACCTACTTCTTTGATAAGAATCTTGAATTAAATCTGAAAAAAAGATTGTTACCCTTAACACGTTATGACCATGTACAAAAAGCACTGGAATAGCTGTTGAAAAAAGCAGATAAAGTGTTTTTTAGATTTCCTAATAACATTATTAGAAATGGCTCTATGTGGCACGACTCAGCTATATATCATAACTGAGTTATAAAGCATCTTGTGAATAATTGAATAAAAGGGAACTGAATATTTCCAGCTACTTGAAAAGCCTTTTGCTTCGGCAGACATTTTTTTTTCACAGACACTCTTGCCCGGATAAAGGAAACGACCACAAATCAAGAACATAATATAATCGAGTCGATTCATCTAAATTCGTATTTCAACTATTATCAATGAAGTTGGAAGATATATATGTATATTTAGTTCTGTCTGCCCGTCTGTCTGACTCTTTGTCCACACAATATCTCTGAAAGTTCTCATTGCATTTTGATGAAATTTTTTGAAAGGTATGTCATGGGGAATGGAAGAATTGATTAATAATTGTTAGGGTGGATCAAGTAATTTTTTTTTCCGATAGAGAGATATATTTTGTGTTTTTTTTTTATGCATATGATTTCACTCATGTTTGTCTATACAATATCTCAATGACTCCTCAATGAATTCCAATGGCATTCAGCTCAGGAGAAGGCCATGGGCTAAAGCAAAACTGAATAAATTTTTGGACTGATCCAGGAATTTTTTACAGTTACCTACCCTGCATAATAGCTATACATGAACCAATTTTAATTCAGTTTTTAGTGGCAATTGTGTTGACTGATGTATGCACACTCCGAGAGCTTTCAAGTCTCATTTTTTTTTTTCTTTCTTCCTGCAACTGTTTCTCCTGTCATAGTTCTGTTGTTTCAATGGTTAATTGGTCAAAAAAAAAAATTTGCAGAAGTTTTGTGTTCTCTACTCATGACAAAATTTTAGGATAATAATGGCTAATGCTCTTTAGCCTTTTCCTCTCTTATTTCACTTCATGAGGGAAAATAATTTTTCATTGAATCTTCACAAGATACACATTTGTTGTTATTACAAAACTATCAACTAAACTATCAATACAGGTTTCTACAGTTTTTAGGTTGGTCTGGCTTGCTGACTGGCTATATATTTATCATGCACACATGCTGCATCATTGAAGCTAAAAGGTGGAAATTTAAACATTTACTCCTTATAATATCTATTGTAAATTTTTTTGTGTGTTTTGAAACACCCCCTCCCCATTTTAGTAGGGGGTTTAATTGGCAATGTAAGTGTATGCTAATCAGTCCCTTAGTTTATGTATGGCAGCATTCAAGTTTTTTTCTAATTCAGACATTTTTAGTGATCACCACCTAACAAAAAGTGAAAAAAGTAATTTACTCATTCCAATTTTTCAATTGGACCCCCCCCCCAAACTGGCATGCTGGCATAAGATGTTGGTTACATGCTTTCTTTTGAGTGACTTACCACACCTATTTTATTGATCTGCGTAACAGAATTCCTCCAATCTCACTTATAGGCTCTTTGGAACTGCTACTAGTGTGCCAATTTTGAGGTACATAAGAGTCACTCTCATGTTATATATCATCTTCGGTTCTAAGAGAAAGTTTTGATTTCAGAAAGAAGAGACTAAAGGTTAGTGCGTTAGTTATGGTAGATTTTCATGAGGGAAAGTAATTCTTGTTGAAATCTGCACTTTAAAAGAATTCAAATGCAAACAAAAAAAACTTGTGCAAAGGATCATGGTTCTTTGTGTGTGTGGTTGTTAATATTCTTTGATATTTGGCACTTGAGCTGCTTGTTGTCAAATAGAATTGATTAGTAAAGTATCCTAAGACACGACGTACAATTTGTTTCTCTGTCTGCACAAAAATTAGTCAATAACAATCGAAACTCTTCACTGTTCACATCCATTCTGGGTGCCACAAATTTGAATGAATGATCTTGATTGCTTACATTCCTCTCTCAGTGAGATCAATAAATTGGGACAACAGAATTGATGGAATGATAGACTTTATATTCATCACTGCAATTTTTGTGAATAATCAGACCCCACTTTTTTCAGCTTGGCATAGTGAGAAAAAAAAACACATTCTCTGAATGAAAGGAACTCATTTTTTTTTAACTCTTCTTCATATTCTTACCAATTTGATGCTAGTTGAAGTTTACATCAACTTTTGGGCCATTTTTTTGATCTTGCTTACTTTCCTTCCACTTTCTGAGAGATCAATAATTAGAACAACAGAATTGATGAAAAGATGAATTTTATATTCATCAATATTTCTCACCTGATTACTTTTTCCTTTTCTACTCTCTCAATTTCATCAGTTGTCCAAAAGGTTAATGGCACAAGGAATTCCAACTCTAGCTGGGACAGTTTACATTCATATCATTCTAATATCCTTGGTAAAGGTATGAATCCATTTCTCCACCAAGCAATGGGTAAATAGCAAGGCAGTTGGAGCCCTTTAGTCCTGTTGGGTAGTCCATCTTGTGCATTAGATTAGCATCCAACCCTGTAAAAACCTACAATGACTAGAGTTTGTTTCTCCATGGATCATTTGAGATATCAACACAAAATCATTGCCTCATGTATTGCAACTGAGTTCTCTAAATTTATAATATCTTCACAAAAGATTCTTATGTTCATGGATTTTGTTTATTATTATTTTTCTCGTCTTCATAGTCGAGAATTGGCTAGTGGTTATTACTGGGGGTCAAATGACAGCAAGTCTCCTCTAATCTTAAGTTTTCTTTTCTGTACTCTTACTGACCAGAATATTGCTTTTGTCTGGATGGTCTAAACTCTTCCTTGAACCTTACGATTCCTTCTGTCGCACTGCTGGGTTTTCGGGGAAAGTTCCTAACAATTGATTGTACTCTTAAGAACTTGGTACTTAATTGCAGACTGAAGAGATTAGTGACTGATCAACTAAAGTAGACATAAGCCTAGGGGTCCAAAAGGAGGGCAGAAACTGTGAACAAAAAATGTTTTGATTGATTGTACAAAAAGTGGCCTCAATAAATGTACAAATGAGTATTTTGGATGATATTTCAGTTCTTCTGCATATATTCCTATCTGGAATATTACAAATACAATTTTGTTTTTTAAATGTGACTCTTAACATATAAGCATTTAGGAGTAATGCTTTCAAGACTGTGTACTAAAACAACATCACCAACTTATGATGTTATAACTGATAGAAAATCTCTATAGGGATGTGGTTGGTAGATAATCAGTCACTGCGCTGAAGTCTGCACTTAAGAGAGAAAACAATAAAAAATCTTCCTTAAGGATCATGGCTCTTTGAGTGTGACTGTTTTTCTTTGATTTCATATATTTCAGCTGCTTATTGTCGAATAGATTTGATTAGGAGAGAATCCCAAGACATGGCAATAACGCTTAAAACTCTTCAGTGTTCCACTCCATTTTGGGTGCCACAGATTTGAATGGATGATCTTGATTGCTTATGTTCTCAATAAGATCAATAAATTGGAACAACAGAATTGATAGAACAATAAACTTTATGAATTCCTTACCAGATTATGGCCTTTCCTATCTCTGTTCTCTAAATTAACAGCATCTTCACAAAAGATATACATTATCTTGTTGCATTTTTTTATTAGACGAAGTGTTTTCAACCATCATCAATTTTGGGATAGTATTCTCTTTCATCCATAATTTTAGTTGCTTTTGATCACAACTTGCTCTGAATGTGAGTCTATGGCTGTTAGTAAGCAGTGTTGATCACAAATAAAGGAGTCTAACAGAGAAATTATGCTTTTTATCATGTTTATGTGTATGTGTGTGTTCATAAACAGAAGTAATAATTTTCATACGATTAAAAAAAGGTTTGAGATATTTGACTCGTGAAATCCTAAAACTGAATAAAAAAAACAAATTGTTTGTGCTTTGAATCAATAAGACCATCACTACCAATGTGAAACTGTAAGCTTTGAAGAAAATTTTAGGTTTTATGGGGGATGGTTCTATTTCAAATGTAACAATAATGCTGAACTAGATCTTTAGGAGCGAAGTAGGGCTTTAAAGTATACCACTTACTTCCATTGTGAAGCAGTATTTTGGGGTTGGTGGGATTGACTTTTCATTTGTAATTATCTTCTGATAGATTTTCGTGTTTTAGAAAAATGATTTTGAATGGTTGTATCATGGATGGAAAGGATCAAGTTCAGCATTATTGCTATATCATTAATTTCTATCGAAACTGACAATTTTCCAAAGGCAACTAAGTTGTCATTGATTGAAAACTCCAAAAATTAATTCTGATAAAAATTGTTAGTGCCTTTTTTAGCTTTTACTGGTAAAATGGTAAAATGAATTTTATCCACAAATAACTGAATAAATTAGGATGAAGATAAATAGTGGTCAAAAATGAATAATTATGGTTTACAATATTTCTTCTATTGAAATATAAATAATAGAAGACAGTCACCTCTACAATTTTGTGGGGGC
Organism: Thysanoteuthis rhombus; assembly: GCA_963457665.1. Classification (NCBI taxonomy): domain Eukaryota; kingdom Metazoa; phylum Mollusca; class Cephalopoda; order Oegopsida; family Thysanoteuthidae; genus Thysanoteuthis; species Thysanoteuthis major. The sequence continues at coordinate 27,046,481 of OY735235.1, forward strand.
TCATGGTGCAGATCTCTCTCTGAATTGTAATATAACAAAAAAATCTAGACTCCCCTCTAAAGCTCTACATTTTCCATCTATGAAATTCAATACTAATAGTACTGTGCTGTAGTACATAAAATAAATTGGAAAACAGAGAGAGAAAGCGAGATTATCAGCATCCCTGTACTAATCTTCTATAAATAAATTTCAGTATGGATGCAAGGTAATATAACTCAGTTATGTACTGTACACATAATTTCTTATGCTTTTATGATATACTAAACTTCATGGCTTTATTTACATTTTGCTGTCAAGTATTCAGTTGGAAATTTCTTTCATCATGCATCTCACTCAAAGATCTATATTCTGATAGTAAATTTTAGCACTGAACACAATACAGTATTTATAGACATCCATGGTTTTTCACAGCAGCCCACAAAATTTGTTTACAATCCTATCCAAATATTGATGACAAGATCGCAAATAATCAAATCCATGAAATAGAGACCAGTGGAATTGGAGGGCTAACTCAAATTACTCTCAACTTGAAAAAAATCACCTGATTTATTTGGCGGGTACATTTGAAAAAAGTAGGGAAAGGGTTGGTAAATCTGACAATTGCTCTGGCTTGTATGTTTGAAAAGGGGAAGGGAAGGGTTCATAAAATTTGACAATGGCTATGTCTTACTACTACTGACACTATTGATGATTTTCCATGAATAAAAACAATCTCTGGTGACCTCAAATATCAACCTCATATAGCTTATGTCAGGATTTGACCTATTGTGTGTCAAATATTAGATCGATTTGTGGTTTTAGTGTAAAAGAAGCATGGACAAACAGACAGAAAGGATGCTTAAATATTAGTATAGAGGATAGATGTGTGTTAGTAGTGGGATGGATAAGCCAAAAAATGTGCACTTTAGGTTAAAAGCATGAAACTTGGAATACATATGTAGTTGCTTCTTCTGATTATTTTTCAGATGTGATGGTTTTTCAAAATGGTTGCCAAGTTTATATAAATTGAGTATCTCATATGGTGATGACCTAGGAATTTCTTTAGAAATTGTGCCACGTTAGATAAGGAAGGAGTGATATGTGAGACAACTCAGAATAACAAAAAGATCAAGGCACTTCCTGCATTATATACAAATGCGCCTCCAGAAGTCTGATGTACACCTGATCCTACTGTTCCTCATGTAAATGGGCTGGTTATGACAGAGAACCTAGTTCCAGCTCTTGGATTGTCAAAGAAAAATGACTGGTTTCGCCATCTTAGAAAAGTGCCGAAGAAACCTGATTAATTATGTTTTATTATTTTTTTAACAGAGTTTCAATTTTTGTTCGTCATTTTATTTTTTTTACTTTTTAAAATTTATTTGAAAAATTGGCTGAATATATCGTTTTATCCTTGCTTCTTATATCATCATTAATGATTTAGAGTATGTTGTAAGCCTTTATGAGATAAAAAAAAGACAAAAAGGCATAGCTATTGCCCTTAGACCTTTAACTATAATGTTAGAGTTCCTGAAATTAACCTGATAAGTCCTTTGGTTCAGACAAAATGCGTAATTGAAATTGAAATCGATATCTGATCTATTTTCCGTTATCTTGGGACATTAAAACTTCAAATCCATAATCTTAGTTCCTCAAATGATGTTTATATTATAATGATATTATGTCAGAGAAGAAAAAAAGAAGAGAAAGAAAAGAGGTAGATGGAGAATAAGTATTTGTATCGTGGGAATGAGCCTGTCCGTGTGTGTGGGTTAAAGACCTTTCTTAGGCAGACCAACACAAAAATGAAAAAGGTTAGAAATATTACTGTAAGCAAGAAAGCTAGCTGAGTAAAGATCAGTAAGCAGCCTTCTGATTGGTCATCTTAGGTATGTTTGGGCAACTGGGCTTTCGCCTTGGAGATAGATACTTGTTTTGTTTGGCTGCTGAGCCAGAGATAAAGGAGGAAAGGGGAGGAAGGATAGAGAGACAGAGATAGAGGAAAGAAAGAAAGAAAGTCAATGTATTAAAGTTCACTCCTAGTAGATATATATCATAGTAGCAGTAGCTTGGTGTATAGCTTTATTTTTCGCCTGACTTGGATACAGATCAAAATTAAAGCAATATTGAAAGTCATACAAAATGTTTCTTGGTATGGATTCTCTCTGATGTTTTGCTAACTAAATAATTGAAGCACTCCCTGGTTTTCAAATGGAAAACTGTAGCGAATAGATTTGAAAATTAATGATACAAGTCTTGTAGTTATTTGCATGGCTGCACTTTCTTACAGATTATTAACAATGCTGACAGCAGGAACAAAGGTTAGTGTTCCATATCCCTCTATCCTGACTCAAATAGACTCTCTCATCTCTCAACCAACAAAGGTGCAGATGTTAATGCATTTATGCAGTGTATGTGAATGCAGGTGCCTAACAGTACAAACTGATGTATAGCTCAAAAGATATGGGTGATTATATGAACGGGGCAGCCATTTTGGAAAACCGTCAACAATAGCCACCAGGAGCACCACTGACCTGGATCTACTCCTAAAAATTATTAATAGGGACAACAGCATGTACGTGTCATGATTTTAACCTCAAGTGCACACTTCAGCCCAAAATACCTCCTTAACTATAGACAAAATTTGTTGACGGTATTATCATTGGTCTTCTGGTATAAAGGTGTATGTGAGTATATATGTTATTTGTGTGTATGGATATATATATATATATATATATATATATATATATATATATATATATATATATATTTCAATATACATGTATATATACATATATAAGTGCATGCATATATGTCATAATTACATGTATATGGTTATGTACATATACATGTATATAGTGTACATATGTGTGTGTATATTAATATGCATACATATTTGTGTTTGGTGGTGTGTATACAAGCATTATAATTGAGATGATATGTTCTTGGGAAAATTTGTTGACCCTCAATGTTATTTTTAGCCTTGAGATATGGAGATCTTTGTGCATATATACATACATATATATATATATATATATATATATATATATATATATATATATATATATATATATATATATGCATATGATTATAGATTGTTATATTATATAGAAACTCGATTTGGAATAATATCCTGCCAATATACGGTGAATGCATCATTTGGTGTGGACAATGTAAATGGAATAAACAATCAAAGAAAATGGGGCTGCTGTGAACCTGTGACCAATAGGGTAACCACTTCAATGTAGGGTTGCTCTTATCATTGAGTTGAAAAGTGGCAAATTGCAAAGGGCCAATCAACTACATCATCTCCAAATTCTCCTTCTATTCATTCCCAGTCTATATCTTTTCTATTTGTTTCTTTCAATGTAAGCAATTTTATTATTAAGAATATATGATCCAACAGAATGATCATGAATTACGTTGCTACCCTACGACATTTTGTTTGATTGTTTATTCTATTCACATTGTCTTGTCCAAATGGTGTATACAACACATAATATCATTTTGAATAGTTTCAGTATAATATAACGCAATTTATTATCATCCTGTCAGATCATATCATCATCAGTCTTTTAACATCCATCGTTGGATATAGACCTCCCCACTGACATTATACAATAACAACTCATACTGAGTGTTGGAGGGGATTCAAGCCACCCGTGCCTCTAAATCTCTAGTTTGCCTCTGAGTGAAAAGCGATTTTTTTGACATGTCTGAAAGCGTAAGTGCTTTTGTTTATCCTTAGATATTTTACCCAGTGTAGATGGGTAATATATATATATATAACTTTTTTGTATATAAATAAAAGTCAGTTGATGTATGCCAGGACAAATGTGTTGACTCTTAATGTCATTTTTTGCCTTGAGCTAAAACATTATTAATATCTGGCTTCTGATATTGAAATTCTCTCACCATGAATGTCAAATATTTTCAATACAAATAACAATGTTGTGACATTTACTTGAGATGTAAAAACATTTAATCTAATTTGTTCGAGATCAACTCAGGTCCAAATTTTGGATTATAGACACCGCTTGTTCTCTCGGACCGTTTCATTTAGACAAAGGATCAAAGCCACTTGTTGATATAATTTAATATCCTTCCATTTCATAACTTCTCAAGGGAAAGTTTATTCTCTCTATTCATAGAGAAATAGATTTTTTCTTCTGCACTATGAATTGTGAAGTTCTTTTTGCCCCTCCTCAAACATTCAATACCTATATGGCAACTTCATTTTCTAAACAGTAGACAAGAGAATAAAAGACTCAGAATATAGTTCTCCTTCATTTCCTCTTGGTTTTATCTTCTCTTTTCAATAGAAAACCATCACTTTCAGTATTCCAAAACCCATACAAAAAGACAATACAAAAGAAAACCACAATGGAACTATCCTCTTCAGAACATGAATTCTGTGTTTATACTCATTTTTTTTATCATTCCATTATTATAATGTAATTACTTTATCACGTTAATGTTTCTAAAAGAAAATAATCAGCCTATTTCTGCTTTATTATGTCACTCTTTTTACTATTTATTAGGGTGCCAGGAAGTCTATTATCAACATGTTTTTTTGTCAACTTTACATACATGAAGTGTCTGACCTTGAAGGGTCACATGATATATTTGATTTTATTCATTGTCAATTTGTCAGTCAGTACCAGAAGTCAATCAACTGATGCAGTTACAGCCAAATCACATTAAGCATACCAGTTCTCATACAATCACTGACGATAAGCAATGTTAACCAAGATCAGTACCTAGATAGGTAACCAACTAGGTATACCAAGTATTATAAGCAGCTGGGGATCATTTAAAGAGCCTCCCATGTCAATCTTGTAAATTATCCTAACAGGAGACTGGTGTCTACACTATTATATATATTATTCAATATTACAAGCCAGAGGCCCCCCGTCCCCAAGTTGCACTCTGACTGACCTGGTTCCTATTTACAGGAAATAAATGCATGAAGTTGGTCAGTGCTAGCAGTCCATCTATTGATGTAACATAATCATTGAAAAATGAAGAATGTGTGTTCGCTATAAAAAGCATTATGAGAAATTTATTGTATCTTTCTTTAAAGTTGGAAGTTACGTTCATTTTAAATAGTTTCACCAGCCTATCCTGCTTCTATATTTTCATCAATGATTTCGAATGTCCTTACTAGGGTCAATTTTCATGATCCAATTTTATATATATATATATATAGCTTACATACTGCTGTTTTGCTCAAAGTGTAGGCTCAGAGCTTACAATCTGATTCAAACATCTTCCTTTAAGGTGTGGCAGACCTCCCAAGCCCACTCTTAAAGTGTAGCAGCAGGCCTCTCAAGCCAACATGCCTATCTGCATTTGTGAACAAAACTAAAATAGAACATTCCCCACATTGTAGGTTTTCTATCAACCCACATGCTGGGACATGTAAGTAAACCCTTGGTTAAATGGGTGATATCAGTAATGTGCACACTGTGCTGGGAAATTTAATTTTAGCAGGCCTGAGGGTTTCCCATGGTCCAAATCTGTAGAAAAGTGGCTACTCAATAAAACCAGATACCTGTTTAGTTGCCAGCTCTTCTCTTGCATGCACCTAGAAATCCTGAAATCATCTCCTAAATATTAGTCTGCTAAGTCAAGCAATAGAATAGTATGTATACATATCTAATCATATAATGAGATTATTTGCACATGTTTCTACTCATTCGTTTGTTTGCGTTTAAATAAGATGATCATGTCTCATCACATATTAAAACAGCTTGAGTTCAGCTGAGTTGGAGAAAAAACTCAAAATTAGAACACTGAATAAATACTAATGAATTACCTGTTGAAATAGGTTTAAACAACTTAATGCCGATCATGCATGAATAACCACATCATTTTCGACAGACATATTCTTGTAATATATCTTTATACACGTATGTTGATGAAAGTGACAATTTGAACATGAAAAGAAAAACTTGGAATGATGAAGGTGTTACATTTCAAAAATCTTTTATATTATTCTATGGGCATGTTCCAGTGCATTTCAAAGGGTGCTAGCTGTATTTTTCAGAGAAAAGTTTGCAGCAATTCACAGAAAATGTATATGTATATATGTATTTGTGTGTATACGTATATGTATGTGTATATGCATATATGTGTATGCGCATATGTGTATATATATATATATATATATATATATATATATATATGTATACATATATGTGTGTATATGTATATATGTATATGTATATATATGTATATGAATATGGATATGTATATATACATATGTGTTGTATATGTATATGTGTGTGTATATATATATATATGAGCTTATGTATTTGAGTTTATATATATGTATGTATATATATATATATATGTATGAGTATTTATATATGTGTGAGTATATGTATGTATATATATATATATATGTATGTATGAGTATTCATATATATGTGTGTATGTGTATATATATATATGTGTGTGTATACGTAAACGTGAAGATATGTATATGTGTGAG
>OY735235.1:27057955-27087955 GCA_963457665.1 Thysanoteuthis rhombus
GTCCAGTTTCCATCTATTTATAATAAAAAATTCCCTTTGATTCCAACAAAAGACAGAGAACAGGAGATTCTGTTTAGGTTGAATTATATTGAAGGCTGTCCTGTATCTAGCCAAGATACTTTTCAATTTGGATTCTCATTAAAAATCCATTTTTCATTGCCAGTGACTATCTTGTCTAAAAATGAATTTTCCCTGTGTTGAGTAAGAAGAGAAAGGCAAGTATTTAAATACTGACTGATGTTCTTTTTCATAAGTTCATATGGAACCTATTTTCTTAGATTCTGAATCTTTACTGAGGCATGTCAACAACACATTAGATTCACAAGCAATAAAGGGATGAGTAAACTTCATAGACACTTTCAAAATTTCCTTAATATTTTGAAAAGATAGATCAACAGCTGAGTAGCAATCCAAATTGCTCAAGATTTTGAGATAAAGTAATCTCCATATTAGAAACCATCAACCATTACTGTCACCAAAACTGTCAACATAGGTTTCTCAAGTTTTTAAGTTGGTCTTATTGGATATGTAAACATAAGTCATGCATATAGACTGCACCAATGGCTGAAAATTTCAACTGTTACTCCTTATTAAAAACAAAAACCATTTTTGTTTTTTTTACCTTTCCCCAAATAGGTTTTTAGTGGGGGTTCAAGTTGCAATCAACATATATGCTGAATTGTGTCCGACACCATTCACCTTTGTTTTTTTGAAAATTCTTGCTTTTTTATTGATCACTGCCCAACAAAAGCTTAGAGAAGTAACTTTGATCACCCCTTTTTTAATTGATCACCCCCAACATGGCATACTGCAGTAAGATGTTGGGAATGTGACTATTTCTATTGAGTGACTAACCAGACCTGTTTTTGTCTTCTGAAAACTTTTATTAATCATGTGACATCAATAAGAATTAGCTTGTTAACCATCATCACCCCCCTGAAGGCCCCCAAACCTCTTGGGCAAGTCTACTGTTGCTTCATACTGAGTTGGTGGATCACTAGAAAATCATAAGCTTATATGTCTTACTTTCAAGGATTTGTTTAAATGTTTTTATCAATTGGGATTAAGATATGACCAAGTTTTGTAACTTTACCTTACATCTGTGAATACACAAATATTTGCCCAAACAGTAAACAAAAAGTTATGAAAATAGGTTTGGTTGGTCATCATCACCACCACCACCACCACCACCACCACCACCACCATCATCATCATCATCGTCATCATCATCATCATCATCAGTCTTTTAATGTTCGTTGTTGGACACAGACCTTCCCAAGATTTGCCACAATCTCCATCATGGGCATCGCGGAGCCAGTATTTCCTGAACTTGTCTAGTTCATCTCTCGATCTTGTGTTCTGTCGGCCTCGGTTTTGCATGTGATCTCTGGGGATCCATGTTGTGAGTCATGATGTCCATTGGTTGTCTTTCATTCTTGCAACATGGCCTGCCCATTGTCATTTGAGTTTTTTAATAGTTTCTGTGATGTGTCTGACTCCCGTTTTCTTCCTTATGTGCTGTGCTGTCTTGTGATCTCTCCATGTAAAGTTGAGCATGATTCTGTCATGCACACGCTGCATGCTTCTCAGTTTGTAGGTCTGCCTCTTGGTCAGATTCCATGTTTTAGCTCCATAAGTGACTAACGGGAGAATGCATTGGTTGTATACTCGTCTTTTTAGGATTATTGGGATCGTTTGTTTTTTGAAAACTGAGCTTGCTCTCAATAGAGACCATCAAATGATGAATGTCTTTTGGCAGCATGCTGTGTCAGGGATGATCAATTAGGAAAATTAGGAAAAAGAGTGATCAATGAATAATTTACTCCTTTCACCCTTTGTTGCATCACTAAATGTCTGATTTTTCAAAAAAAGCAAGTATGAATGCTGCTGGGCACCAATTAAGAGACCTATCTAGCATGAAATTGAGAATCTCCACTAAAAACTTGGTGGGAGGGGTGGAAAAATTTTTTTTTTTGGACATAATGTGTGAATATATAATTTTCAGCCTGTTAACTCCATTGGTGCAGTCTATACACATGATACATGCATATATACATAGCCACCTGCCAGCCAAGCAGACACTTAAAAACTGGAAAATCTATGTTAAAACCTGTGTTAATAGTTTTGATTGACAGTTCCAAATATATAAAAAGCAACTTTTGATTCTACTGGAATAATAAAACTTTAAAAAAAAAACATATCAAGAAAAATAAACAGACTTTGTTGAAAACCTGCTACATTGTTTGATATCATTTGGTTACAATTGTCTCTGTAATAACACTATGTATTTGTTGCTCATCCAGTTTTCTAGTTGATCTGTGTTGAAATGTCTGAAATAAAAATGATAAATCATTGCATCAAAAATGAAATAAGAAATATCATCTGAAATGCAATGCAATTCATTGGGAAATGAATAAGTTATAAATATATGTATGAAGTATACATTAGTTATAATCACTGAATAGTCTACTTTCTTTCTTTCTTGTACTTCCTATTTTTCAATCTTGAGAATTGATCTAAAAAAAAGGAGCTATGTGACAAAAAGAAAAAATATTCTTCTTTCTTTGCTCTCTCTCTATCATTCTATTCTAATGAATGCTATGAACTGATTCAAATTTGGTTTGAACAAAAAACCTTTTTATTCATTCATAGAACTGTCGACATTTGTTGCAGTTGAAAACAATTCCTGTTTTATAAATAATTTTTGCTATTTTCCTTTATCTGAATTTTTTTGTTGCTTTTATCTTTATCAAAATTGATAATGATTTACCATACTTCATCTTATAAGAATAAATAATGAAAGATATTTCCAGTTCTATTAGAAACTACCAAGAAAAACTGTCAATATAGGTTTCTTCAGTTTTTAAGTTGGTCTAGCTGGCTGGCTTGCTAGCTAACTGGCAGATTATGTGTGATGTTTACAGGCTGCACCGATAGAGCTAGAGGACTGAAAATTTCAACAATTACTCCTTATTATGTCTGTTTTTGTTTTTTTTTAATCCCCCAATGATAGGCTTTTAGTGAGTGATTTAATTTGTAATGCTAAATCAGCCTCTTATTTTGCGTTTGGTAGAATTCTAAACAAAAAGCGAGAGAAGTAACTTACTCATTGATCACCCCTTTTTCCAATTTTTTAATTGATCTCCTGACATAGCATGCTGCCAAAAGGCATTGTTTGCATGAGGTTGTCTATTAATTGACGAACCAGACCTGATTTTGCTTTAATATTTAGGAGGTTTTTGAAGCTGAGAAGCACACTCTTATCAATTTTCAATGAAGAATATATAAAAATCGATTTTTTTGTCATCTCTAAACCAATTTTCTTTTTTTATGATTAAATATCTTCAACTTTAAATGCAAAACAAAAAAAAGAATTGAGGAATTGTCAATTATTTGCAAAGAGGAGATTCATTTTTCAAATGTTTTTTCCTCACCGGAAATCTTTAATCCACAGAAAGCAATTTATTTTCTTTGAATATTAATGATTTTTCCAAAATCTTCCACTTATATTCAAAGTGTCATGGGGAGCTAGAGACTGCAGTCACGTTATTTCATCCGTCCATTTTTTTCTGCTTTATTCTACTTGAGTAATTTATTATAATCCACGTCCATCTTGCTAGGTCCATAAAAATTTGCTGGAATCCCTTTTACCATACATTTTGGGGAACACATTCCCTACTCTGATTGTTGCCGAGGGGAGGAGAGATTGGTTCATAACTTAACTAAGGACATCATTGCTGAGTGAATGCAAACAATCTCAGCTGGAGTTTGAACTTAGTTTCCATTTTCTGTGCTGTGAAGTCTCAATAATATTGTTCCTGCATAAGGAATAGTTCATTTTCTCAAATTACATCTTATATAGGTTTTCATACCTGTCTGGCAATCAAACTGAAAACAACATGGTGACATAAGAAATAACAACACTACAATGGCCATAATGCCATACAGCAAAACCTGCATTTTCAATATCAATTTTTTTCTGTAGTGGTGAGCAAAATGTTTACAATGATAAAAGTTTTCTCCATTTCTCACTAAATACTTGAAAAACAAACCATATTTTTATGCAGAATTTCATTTGCCAATATTTCTTTGGGCTCCATAAAATGTCCAAGAATCTTGAATGTTGGAACACCTTTCTTTGTAAGTGAATAAGCAATTTGGTAACTTGTAGGTACCCATTTAATGTATGACAGTTCTTTATTTGTCAACATCTCATGTGGCACAGCTGTCTCAATTCCAAGTCTTTTATCAAGGGTTATTTGAGTGTTTGTTTTATCACAAGACATCACAGTACACGAAGAAGAAAATAGGAGTCCAGCACATCATAGAAACTATTAAAAAACTCAAATGGCAATGGGCAGGCCATGTTGCAAGAATGAAAGATAACCGATGGACATCGAGACTCACAACATGGATCCCCAGAGATCACATGCAAAACCGAGGCCAACAGAACACAAGATGGAGAGATGAACTAGACAAATTCAGGAAATACTGGCTCCGCGACGCCCATGATGGAGATTGTGGCAAATTTTGGGGAAGGTCTATGTCTAACGACGGATGTTAAAAGACTGATGATGATGATGATGATGAGTCTGGTTTGTTATAGGGATTTCAAAACACAATAGTTCAAGGAGAAATCTTCTATACTATCTGCATGCCAGTCATATCAACCATTGCTAGTGCCTTGGCAGCTTGCATCCTTTTGAGAACTCTTCGGATATGACTCAACTGCTAGGAAATAGGTATATAGTTGCCATTATTACCAACCATAAAAGATTACATATCCTCCCAGGGAGCCTCTGTCACTCAGATTAGCAAACGAGGCATTACTGTAGGCATCCAGTCTTAATTGCCTAGATCCTGCATAGTTAGCTGAGATTTCTCCCTTCTTGTTTTTTTTTTTCACAGATTTGTTCATTTGTCTGATACTCTCAATTTTGCTTCCTTTGAGAAATGAACTTGAAACATTTGCATCAAAGCACAAATCTAGTCTGGACTGGTTGTCCAACCACTGAAACTGACCAATAAGCTTCTAGATATTAGGGTAATTTGATTCTGAGTGCTTCTCTTCATTATTTCTATTCTTGAGATTCTAGAGACATGGTTTAGTCATCTTGACTAACTTTGATCAATCTATCATTCTCAGATATTTTCATTCCCAGATATATAAAGTTTGAGGTTGCTTGTGTCTTCACTGCAAATATCTTCCAAATTTGTTCAATGACTTTAGTTTGAAAATCTTTTATTCCAGCCCAGCAAAAATCATCAACATAGGTGGAAATAATACTGTGTAACAGTTTGCCACAATACCAAGAAATGCTTGATCATTTATCGATAATAGCTCCCTATTTCAATAAGGTAACTTTAGCAGTCTGGTACCATGATCCTGATGCATCATTCAGACCATAGACACACTTGCAGAATTTCCAAGGATAATTGCTGCGTACATTAGCATTGAGGGGTAAGAGCAAAGTAAACAGTCCCATTGAAATCATTACACTGCAAGGAATCTGTTAATGTCCATGGAGTTTCAAATTTACTTGCAAGATATGTTAGGCAAAAAAATGAGCAGCCTCACCCTGGAACAAGTTGGGGCATATGACCAAATAGATCCAGCTTCTTTATCCTGAAACTACCAAGCTACCAGTCTTACTTTAACCACAGGGTTTTGTGGTGTATTTTTATTCAGTATTTATCCACCTTGTACTCATTTTATCTCGTCCTAAAATCAGGAAACTGTGTAAGAACTTTATTATTAATCCAGCTCTGTATCTTTTCTTCCTTGGCATTCTCTATTTTCTGGTTACAGAGAACGGTGGTGCTGATTAACTAGAATCACTATCTTGTCTTTCCCTTCACTCTAAAACTTCATTTTCAAAATCAAACCAGAAAGGTTCACAATCTTCCAGTATTACATTCACAATATATTTATTCCTTGCTGTTGACTTTCTAGCTATTCAGATCACTTGAAGCTTTCTCCATTGGGAATACTCATCATCAACTAACATGCACTCAATTCCATCTCTTGGATGCTTCCTAGGTCTAAAAGCAGTATCATTTTCCATTGGATGGCCTCTGGACCTCACTAGTGTATTTGTTTCTTGTTGCTTATCAACATTTCTTTTTCACAATCATCATCTATAGGATTTTGATTATTTGTCACTGTAATTTGAATGGCAATTTCTCTATAAGATTTTGTTGGTGATGGAATTTTCTTACTTGAAGATTCCCCTTGATTACTGCCAGTATGCAACTTCGGGCTACATGGATGCACTCACTGAGGTTCCTCCTTGTTTTACTCAAATCTGCTTGTTTTCCATCCTATCACTAATCTTGGACCCACCTGTCTATCAGACTCATTCCTCTTGAAGAAAACTAGAGTTCCATTGTTATATGTCTGAACCAGACTTAATCTTACTTGATGGCAGAAAGCTCTATTTATTTTCTTTGAAGTTTCTGATTATATGAAGGATCCTCTTGCAGCCTGCATTGCATTTAAATTGTTTCAAAGTTAAAAATAGCTTCCAATGCTGAAGACCAGAACTGTAGATTATGGCAAAATACCAATTGATTAGGACTAGAATCACTGACTCAATTCTAGATTTTTCGGAATTCATAGACTATATTATAGCAACATCTTGACTGCAAACCACATCTTCCATAGTTTTAACAACCATCTTGCAAAGAATACCATTGAACCTTTCATTCAATTTATTACTCCAAGGGCTTAGTGCCACAGTATTGCGGACAATGGTATTCCTATTCTGAGTCATATCTCTGAATCATTCATAATTGAATTTTCTTCCATTATCAGTAAGGAAGCTTTTAGAAGGACCAAAATAAGTCAACCAGTATCAGAAAACCACTCTTGTGATATCAGAGCTGTCCTTTGAATCGAGTTTGGTAACCACACTATATTGAGTAGTATGATTGATCACATGGAGAATTTTGTAGTTCTTAATTCCTTTGATGTCTATCACAACTGTTTCATTCAAGTGTGAGGTCAAGGGAAAATTGACCATAGGTTTAGGATCCATTTGCTTGTATCTCAAACATATATAACGATTTGGTTGAATTTCTTCAATAATATTTAAGTATTCTTCATCATTCACGATTGCATCCTCAACCAAATCAAACATTTTATACCCACTTAAATGACCAAATTGTCTATATAACTTTTCTGCAACTCTAATTTTTCCTTTCTACTCTTTTTATATAAACTCTTGACAAACAGTATATCTGTATCATTTCCAGTCTCCTGCAGAGATATGATTAAAGGTAAATTATAGTGTACAAAATCAGTGCAGCACAATTTTGCTTCTTTCCAAACATTTCAACCATATTATTTGTAAAATCTAAAGCTGTATCACCTACTTCATGGCCTTCACTAAGTATCATGGGAAAGTCTAAATCAACAACGCTGAGACTTAAATCAACCCATTTACCTCTAAGCACAAAAGGTAAATTAACATGATACAAAGATAGCAAATCACCACCATTACCAAATCTAAATGTTCTGTGTCCTTTTTCAGTTTTTATCTTGTCCCACTTTACTGGAGGTGTGTCTAGATGATCCTGATTCCAAGTCTGGCCACAGACTGTACAAGAACAACCAGAGAAGAATGGTCTGTCCCAGTAATCTTGTCCCTGACACCCATTGTTCCATGTTTTAGCTGGCTAATAAAATGTTTGCTTCATACACAGCATCATTTCTTTCTTATTCTACTGCATTTTGTGTTTGCAGTCTCTAGCTCAATGAAATATAGATTAGCAAACAGCACATATAGAGGGCTTGCCATCAGGTCCTGGAGGATTAGTTCTTTTTCCCATTCTATGGCCACAAGATTGATTGACTCTTCTTTTATAACTGGATTAGCCTCAACATCTTCTATTCCTTGTGAAGTTAATGTTTCTGGCCTGTTGACATCCATCAGATTCATAGACATAAAATGTCTTTTCTTTCTATCTTCAATTTCATTACTATTTATAAGGACAATGACTGGCTCTCTTTAAATCTGATTATACATTGCATGGGAATCAGCAGAAAACACCTCCACAGTTTTGACACACCATTTAGTGTTCAATACTCTACAGTAGCCTTCAGAAGCCACTCATACTCATCTGAGAGATTTGCACTTTTTAGGGCTCAGTAGGCTTATGCCAAAACTGGTTCTAGCAAGCTAATCTTGTATTCCTTTAACTTTACAAGATGATCTAATTCAATTAAGCAAACATTGATTGAGATATCTTCTGGTCTCACATATTAATCAAATGATTCATATGCCATCAAGGCAACCAAGTTAATATCAAGTTCAAAGGGAGCATCTAGTTTTGTATACTGGGTTGTCATCTCATCTTCATTACCAAATGTTTCCAGATCCATACCTGGGATCACTTCAAATACTCTTTCAGTTAAAGACAAGAACAATGTAGGAGACCTCTTTGATTTTTCCTCATTTCTTTAGAAACCATATTTCTCAGGATCCATGCTTGGTGGAGCAGATATTTTGGAAACAATCCCTTCCTCTTTCCCTTTTTTTTTTCCTCATCTATATCTGTTTATCTGGACGTTTAGAAATATACAATCTTTTGCTACTTTTTATGTGGTCTATGGATACTTTCAATTCTACAAATATTTTCAAATGACGTACCTCTATCTGATAATTCATTCTCTGAATTTTGTAAAGTTCTTTTTCTAAACTTAAGCATCTATTTTTTGGATTCTTTTTTTTTTCATGTCTTTTTTCTTCACTTCAATATGCTGATTCAAATGTTCAGTTGATGGCTTTATTTTCATAGTCAAGTTTTTGGTTCTCAATTGTGAACTGCACTTCTGTTACCATTGTCAGATCTCAATAATACTATTTATAAACAAGGAGCTGATGTACTTTCTAAAACACTTAATTTTCACAAGTTATATCTTATATAGGTTTCTATTATCCATCAGCCAATCTCAGTCAAACTAGAAACATAACCTCATCTGCAACAACAACCCAACTTTTTCTGATGCCAGGGCCATAACTCCATACAGTAAAAACTATATTTTGATATTAGCAAGCTGTTGACCACTAGGTTTTCACACCTCTACATATGCAGGGGTGTATCTGGAGATTGGGTGGTGGGCTTGACTCCTCAAGGGGCCCTCTCCAACATTTAGTGAGATTTGCTATCGTATAATGTTGGTTGAAATGCAGCAGTTGAACTACAATTCATAAAGCTTTTGGGCCCCCCTCCATTCCAGGGCTCAGGAGGTGATGAGCGATTAAAAATACCCTCCCTCACCTATGCACCAACTTTAATGATTTACTTTTATTGTTTTTTAAAAACTGTGGATTATTAATTTTCATTCATGTTTGGCTAGTTTTTCTCTCATCTTATTTTGTGTCTTCTTATCACAATGTTCACCTTTTGGCAGCATCCCGTGTTGGGTGATCAACCAGAAAAATTGGACAAAGGATTGATCAAGGAATAAACTTCTTCTCTCGCCTTTTGTTAAATCATTAAATAACCAGAATTTTTAAAAGAAGCATGAACACAGACAGACAGAAACTAAGGTGCCAATTTAGCATAAACCTACTTTACAAATTTGATCTCTCACCATCAACCCATTTGTAAAAATGAAAGAAAACTTTTTTCTAGATATAATTGGGAGTAAATCGTATGGCTTTTATGCATGATAGATTCATAGTCATCCAGTCAAATAACCAGCCTGCCTGACAGTTTCGGTGACCTTTCAAGTTGACGGATTCTAACTGTATCAATTCAAGTTAGTCAATTTAAATTAGTTTTTAGGAATTTATACCCACATATCCACCTATATTTATATACTAAGCGAAGAATCACCTTAGGATGGCAAGTCTTTGGCAGAGCAAGCTGAACCTTCAAAAACAAATCGATCCCAATAATCCTTACAAGACAATAAAAGACTGATGATGATGAAATTATGGTTTCAGCATTGTTTGTACTGCCCTGTAGTTGAAAAAGTTACATATCAGACACTGCTGTTAAGAGTTTGATATTTGATATAAACTAGATTGTTACAACATAATTTTCCGAAACCCTATTTTTTTCTCGCGCCATACTAGTTAAGAATATCTATCTCTAAATAAAACATGGGCACTTTTGGGGAGGAAGAAAGTATTCTTCATAGACATCACTATTGTGCCAAAGTTTTGTATCAAAACTAAATAAAACCACTGTTTGCAGTTCAAGTTTTTGAATTCATTTTCTGATTTTCACATGAGACAAATCCTGCACTCGAGGGATTTTTCCTTCTGAACATTTGTCTGCTTGTTTCTTTGACTGAGCAGACCTTTATTGATATTTTTATTCAGTTTGTAAGATCACTTGAATAAAGTAGACTCTGTGTGTGTGCGTGTGTGTCCAGATGGTATTGACTGCAAAACTACTGGATGGATTGAGTTGAAATTTAGCACACATACTATTGAGATGTTCGATAGACATACACTGAAAAGCCAAAATGTTATGACCGGTGACATGTGGCAAGAATGACAGTTGCTGTCTTATAACAAGTGCAGATGTCAGGGTCAGAGGTATATAAGCTGGTAAACTGGCCTGAAGTAATTCATTTTGATGTGTTGAACATCAGAATTATGGACAAGAGGATAGATTTGAGTGACTTTGATAATGGCCAAATTGATTGACCTGAAGACTAGATCAGAGCATTTTGTAAGTGGCATATCTTGTGGGGTGCTCACATCCAGTTTTGGTGAATATCTATTGGCATTAGTTCTAGGAGGAAAAAATTCATTGATTCAAGCATGGCTATGCTAATCAATGCCCACTGCTAAAAAAGCCTTTAATGCGCTGGCAAGCATAGGAATGACTCTGTATCAATGAAAGAAAGTGAAAATCACATCCTTTTTGCCTTTGAGAAGCTATTAGTCTGATTGGTTGCAATGAAAATCAACCAAAATTTGGATCAAAGAATTTACTTGTCATAATAATAAAATTAATATAGAAATGCTCTATCATTTTGGCCTTATCTGGCCATTTGAAGCATCTTTCTGGCATTTTTCATGTAATTTTTATTATTTAGCACTTTCTGGCAGTCAAACTAAAAGGAAAATATTTTTGAATTGGTAAGACTGAGTTTCAGTTTTGGCAATTTTCTCTGCTAACACTCATGTTATCATTATCTTTATCCTCTCAATTATTTGTTTTGAGAGGTTGTTTTCATCAATAATTTTTGTCTTGTTTTATTACTTATGATCACAGATTTTTTTTTCTGGTGATATATTTCGCAATGAAATATTTCTTCCCTCTCCAACCCTTTAAGGTTTCTGAAGTGATGCTCCTTCGAAGGCATCAATACTTGATAATAAAATCTTCGTGGTCGGACAATTTCACTTTTAATCTTTTCATTGCAATGAAAGAAAAACCAATAGACTATGAAAGTGACTAAAGTATCAATAACAGGAAAAGGTCAGTGTTTATATGTTCAACTGAGCAAATTAAAAAAAATCAGCTTGTTTGTTATATTCTCTAACTTTTGTGTTAGTGAAAACAAAATAGTAAAAAAAAAAATGAAGTGTAGAAAAAATCAGTTTTTCTGGAAAATCGTATGAACATTTAATGAATTCTTTATAAGATGTGCTGGAGGTGCTAGTGCTGTAACAGTTGCAGTACAGGAAATGGAATCCATGTGCTAAGTTGGAACTCTGGCTGAGACATTAGTATTCATATTGTGGTGTTGCCCTTGAGAAAAACATGAATCCATCTTATCTGTTCCCAACTATGGGTAAATAGTAGAGCAGACTGGGCTCTCTGGCTATGATAGACAACCACTATGAGAGATGGACAACTCTGATTCCAAACCAACTTGAAGAGGCATGGACTCAGGCTATCTTGCCCTTGACACACCTATGATGATATCATCTATAGCGCCCTAATGATCCCGCACTATATTAGAGTACTTGAAAAAAACAAAAATGATACTAGTTCTTTTTCAAAATAATTCAAGAAAACCTTTTATTGAATAATACTTAACATGCTTACCTCATAAGCCATTGTCAAGGAGTTTTTTTTATTCTCTTGGTGCCCCATGAACGTAGCTTGGTATCAAAGTAAGGCTTTGTCAAACGAATACTTTCTTGAATGTACTTGAAAGACTCAAAACTTAGTGTTATACTTCCATAGTTAAAAACCGTGAACCCAAACTGTAAACATTAGTTTCTTTGGTTTCTTAGTTGGTCTGGCTGGCTATGTATGTATATCTGCATCACGTACCTAAGCTGCTCTAATGGAGTTAATAGACTGAACATTTCAGCATTTATTCTGTATTATGTCTAGAAAAAAACATTCATTTTGTTTTGTTTTTTCCCCCCCTCCAGGTTTTAAGAGAAGGGTTCAATTGGCATTGTGAGTTTTTTCTAAATTGGTCCCTTAGTTTGTGTTTGGCTGCATTCATGTATTTTTTTTGAAGATTCAGACTTTTTTTAGTGATTGCTGCCAAACAAAAGGCAAGAGAAGTGACTTATTCCTGGATCAACCTTTTTTCCAATTTTTTAATTGATTACCCCCTACACATCATACTACCAAAAGAGTGATGCCCTTAAGAAAAACATGGCTACATGACTGTTTCTTTTGATTGACCAACTAGACCTGATGTGTTGAAGTTGATTTTTGTTGCTGCTTGAACTTTAGGTAGAGGCAACCCAGGCAGAGATACGTGCCAGAGTGGTAAAAGTTACTTGATCTGTCATTTAAGGCTTTAAGTGGTCTCAATTAGTTATCTTTCTTTTTTACTACTACGCTAATAGTTTTCTTTTCATCTTCTTCATGTTTCCCTATCTTTTCCTTTTATTTCTTTCATTTTCTTTCTTTACTGCCTTTGCATCAAAAACAAATGGGGAGATGGAATCTCTTTTTCTCTAATGCACATGATATTAGAAACCGTCAACCAAAACTGTCAGCAAAAGACTCCTCAGTTTTTAAGTGGGTCTAGTTTGCTGGCTGGCTATGTATGTATGTATCTCACATACAGGCTGCTCAAATAGAGCTAGAGGGCTGAAAATTTAAACATTTACTCCTAATTATGTTTAGAAAAAATATTTTTTTTCTTTAAAATCACCCATTTAAATAGATTTTTGTCAGAGAGTTCAATTTGGAATTTAAGTTTATGCTAAATTGGTCCCTTAGTTTGTATCCAGCTGCATTCCCACTTGTTTTTTGAAAATGTTTTTACTAATCACTGCCCAAGAAAAGGTGAGAGAAATGACTTATTCATTGATCACCCCTTTTTCAATTTTTTCAATTGATCATGACAAACGCATCATGCTGCCGAAAGATGTTAGTCACATTATGGTTTCTATGGGATGACTTATCAGACCTGTTTTCTTTGTGTTTTCATGTCTCCATACAAAGATGGGAAAATTGATCTGCTTCTATCAATTGCACCTCCAGCGTGCATTTTCGAGTGCATGCTGAAATGTCTAAGAGTTGTTTGACAACTTTCTGAGAGTAGGAGACTGGAAAACTTACATTCTAATCCATGAGACAATTAGTTGGTTGACACATATAACATAAATGAGGGAAAAAAAGCATCAATTTCAACATTATAAATGCTTCAGCATTGAAATATTTACTGAATAAGATAATTTGAAATCAGACAATGGAGTTGAAATTGTTTGAAATCAAATAATACTGATGTGATGAGCAAAAAATGTTTTGCTTTGCATTCTATAATTTCCGAATAAGTCATTGTCTGTGTTAATTATTGGAATAAAAGAAGACTTTATTCATTTTTACTGATGAAATTTATACTAATTAGAGAAGCTAGTAATTTTGCCCTCTAGTGAACCTTAAAACTACAAAGAAAGTTGATTCAATATTTTCATCTGGATATTTTTTTAAATATTTATTTTTTCGAATATTGTATATGACAAAACATATCTTATTCTCTGCTCGAACAAGAGTAAGACATAATTGTATAAATTAATTCATTTATGATTAATTGAGTTGCTCTCTGGCACCTGTTGTTCAAAGTAAGTCCACAAAAACAAAATTGCTGATTAATTTTTGTTTTATTTTGTTTTGTTTTTTCAAATCAATTTTATTGGGAAAAAAGATGATTTGTCTTGAGGAGTCCTTTGTTATTGTGAATAATTATTGAATATCTCATCATGTTTGCTTTATCGTTAAATTCATTTACTTATTATCACACAATTTCTCTCTTTATGTAAGAAAGCTTCAAGTCATAATATTGTTATTGTTATCGCACTTGTTTGAAATCATTTTAGTCACTGTTGCTTTTATTGTAACTTCTTCATATTTCTAATTTTGTTTTTCGCAAGTCTGCAGTTTTTAGAAATTGCTTTAATTCTTAGTAGAGATTTATTTTGGCACTTATGAGCACAATAAGACAAGCTTGAAAGTCAGACCATAAATGTGCTAGTTCTTTTCTTGTGTAAAAATTGAGCAAGGGCTGTGTTGCAAACTTTATTTTCAAGTTTGCATCTAAAATTCAGTCGAAGAAACATCTTAAAACACTAAGAAATATCTCAAAACATTTAAAAACATCTGGATTTCTTGATGTATTTCTTAAATCTAGGAAATATATTACATGTTATTGATAAACAGAATGTGAATTTAATCTTCAACATTTATTATATTAATTTATTGATTCATTAAAAACATATATATTTTTTCACTACTATAAATTAAATAAAAATAGTACATGATTTTATTAAAATTCAATCGAACAGAATTTTCTGGCACCTAGACACACCCAAAAACATCAACATTTTGATGAAAAACATCTAAATTGGCAAGAGACATCACTCTTTTTATTACATTTCTTACAATTGTAATCAAAGCTTGGTAGCAGCTTATCAATTCAGGTAGTGTTCCCAAATTTTAAATATTAGAAACCATCAACCAAAACAATCCCCCAAACTGTCAACATAGAATTCTTCAGTTTCGAAGTTGGTCTGGCTAGCTTGCTGACATCATGTTTACAGGCCACACAAATGGTGCCGGAAGAGCTGCTAATTTAAACATATATTCCTTATCATGTCTAAATGGAACATTTTTTGCCTTTTATCCCCTCTCCAGGTTTTTAGTGTGGGGCAATGTAAATTTATGCTAAATTGGTTCCATATTTAGTGTCTGGCAGCATTCACAACTTTCTTAATGATCACTGCCTGAGAAAAGGCGAGATAAATAAATTAATCATTGATCCCCTTTCTTCAAACATTTTAGTTGATAACCCCCAATGTAGCAAGCTGTAAAAAGATCTTGTTTACATGATGGTCTCTTCTGAGTGACTAACCAGACCTGTTTTGTTCTATTTTAAAAATTTTTCAAAGCCTTGAACAGTAAAATATTTTTTAATGGATAGATCCTATCTTGAATTACTGAAAAAACAGAAATATATTATTTACTGGTTTATATTTACGATATTAAAAGTATGATTAAATCTTCATGATTTATTCTATACATTCTTTCTAAGCTAGTGTAGGGCCTATAGCATATGTTATAAAAGGGCTCTAAATGAAGAAAATACACATAGATATTGAAACACATACATTTTTACTTGCAAATTAGATCTTTTTATTTGCTATACAGTCATATGATACTATAACATGTATCAAACTTTTCAGCAAAAGTATTACTTCATTTTCATTTTAATCTTTGTCCGGTGATTATGACTTCTGTATTCAAGTGTTGAAGATGGTGGCTATAGCAAGAGAGCAAGTGCAGAATCAGTGGATCAGAATTGATATCTTGCAAGTATTTAGCACTGAACCCTTGAAAATGTAGGGCCCATAGCATATGCTACCTTTTCTATATACTTAACCTGGTACCGTTTTTGTCCTTGATTATATTTGTGATGTATAAAACATTTTGAAATTCTAAAGATTGAATACAAGGAAACTTCCGTTAACTTTATTGATTTGTCTCAATTTTTACCCCAGGAAGACAAATTCAAGTAGAGCAATTAACAGATTCAATTGGAGTAATCACAATGAATCCCTGTCTCCTTTAGATCATTCATCAAGATTCATAAAAATGTGTTTCAAAAACAACATTTAGCAACATATGATGCCAAAACTGTTAATGTTAATAAAAATGATTATGATAATTTTCATTAATGAATCATAACTAAACTATTTCTTAGAAAAATGTTTGTCAAAAGTTAACTGCACATATTTTGATGGTTTTTCTTGTTACACAATTTCCAATAGCGAGTGATTTCTGCAGATTTCTATTCTCGTTTGAATTGTCAAAGATCTTTGATGGTTTCAAAAAGTTTAAATTCTTCTTTAAGTTCTTTAATATTGATTCTTTTGGCTGTATTTCCAGCTGTTTCACACTCACTGTCTCCAGCATCTTCAAATTCACATTGCTCGTCAAGTTTTCAAAGATCATTTTTGCTTGATTGAGAATTGTCACACATTTTCTTTATCTACATGATACTTCCAATGACAGTGAGCTCTTCAATTATAATAATTGTATAAGATTTCACAGTTGCTGAACTCAAGTTTTCAAAAAAAGATTTTCCAGAATGATCTTGTGGTAACCGAATGATTAAATGCACAATACATAAAATGGTTGCAGTTTTCCAAATCAAGCTAATTGAATTTTGTATTGACTTGAGTAATATTCTGTGAGGTTTGTCAGTACATTAAATTCCTGAGGAAAGTAAAAGACTGCATTGGTCAAGACGTGTCAAAAAAAATAGTCAAGAAAATATATGGAATAATGAAAATACTTTATAGTTGAACTTGAGACAATATTTGTAGGCTGAAGAGTATATTGGCTAAAATATTGTCTTAAAAACATGAAAGATGAAGACAGAAGTCTGAATATTCCATGGAAAAATGAAATACTTCATATCAGAACTTCAGAAAGCATAACTTTCCAAGGTTTAATCTTATTTCAATATGATTCAATGATTTTTGCATTGATGTATTCATATTGATCTTTGGTCCAAATTTCGTCAATATTGAAGCATCATAAGTAAGTTAAAATAAACTGTTTGCTATTTTTAAAATTCTTTGGAACTTGCTATGTGTATATATGTTGCTTAGTAAATATGTGTGTATATACCTGTAAGTACATAAGTGATTTTATAATGCATGTGTTGGGATATGTACGTGAATGCAATCATGTATAAGTAAAGTTATATATAGATATAGATATAAATATGTAATGTATGTAGCTATAGGTATGTATATATGCATTTATTCATAACAATATATATATATATATATATGTATATATATATATATATATGTATATATATATATATATATGTATATATGTATAATGAAATCACTAAATTTGATGCTATATTTATTGACTGAATCATAAGATCTATCTGTCAAAATCAAATTTATCATTTCAAACATTTGGAATCTCAAATTATTTATAGATTAAATAGAATTTACAAACATAAATAATTTTCAATCTTATTTTCAACTTCATAATTTACATACATTAATAATTCTCAATTTAATAACATGAATATTTTTTTTAATTATTTCACAGCTTTTAGAAATGTCTGTCCAATAAATGTAAACCCGGGGTTCCTAAACCCATAGTTGGGGTCAAAATCAAACTCACAGAGAAGCTCCTACAATTGCAGGATAGATTAAAAAAATCATAATAAGAGGATAGGTGTAATTAGTGACTCAATAGAGACTGTCACATGCCAGTGTTTTTTTTAGCAGCATGCCAAGTTCGGAGTAATCAATTAAAAATTGGAAGAAGGGATGATAAATGAATAAGTTACTTCCTTTGCCTTTTGTTGGGTTCTTAAAATGTCCTAATTTTTTTTTTGTAAAGTCTAAACACAGATGAACACAAACTAATGACCAATTTAGCATAAACAAACATTGTGAAATGAACACCATTCCTGAAATTTTTAGCCATCTGATTCCATTGTTGCATGATAAATATGTAGCCTGCTGGACCAACTTAAAAACTGAAATCTATGCTGACAGTTTTGGTTGATGGTTTCTAAAAATAAAAATGTTTTAAAAAATGTTAAAAGTAAAAAAAATAGAGGAAACGTATTTATATCACAATTTTAGAATATAAAGCACCATTGAAACACTGTAACAGGGAAATAGTTGTGAATAATAAAAAAAAAATACAAATTAATGAAATCTCCTAATATTCCAGTGTATTCAGTGGTTGTACTGGATTATCAAATAAAATTGAAATTCAGAAAAATTTATCTAGGTGAGTAAGTTAAATGATACAAAGCTTAGGTACAGATATAGGCCTATTCATTTGTATGAGAAAATGGTGTCTGCTACAAGCTGATGCACAGTTTATAGATAGATCTAAAAATTACAAATATATTCATGCAAATAGAACTTATTCCAATCTGCAGTAACCATGACATTAATGAATATAATCCTGATTGTTCACCGTTAAATAACAGGGCATAAATTAATCACCCTACCTGCCCAAGTAAATATTTGGGGGCTAATTTTCAAAAACTAATTTGCTCTCACAAGATATTCATAGATAATTCGTTTGAACTAGACTACTTTTTTTTTTAGATCTCAGGGAAAATATCACTTTAGAAAATAACAGTCTGGTTTGTCACTCAAGGAAAACAGTCACGTGACCAATGTCTTGAGACAAGCATACTCTGTTGGGTGTGATCAATTAAAAAGTTAGAGAAAAAGAGTGGTCAATGAATAAGTCACTTCGGTTACCTCCTTTGGAGGCTGTGGTTATTAAAAAGTCTGATTTTTTTTAAAAGCAAGTGGGAATGCTACTTGATAGACAATTTAGCAAAAACTTAAATTGCAAATTTCCTCCTAAAAACCTAATTAGGAGGAAAGATTTAAAAAAAATGTTTTTTTAGACATAATCAATGGTAAATGTTCATATTCAAACCCCTTGTGCTATTCAAGTTTTAGTTTCAAACAAAGATGATTAGATTTTCATCTGAGCAAGTTATTAGCTACCCTATGAAATACTTGTTAAAGGGGCAAACCTGAGGGTCCTAGCTTCATTGCAATAATCAAGGAAGTTGTATCAAATGCTCCATAGGAGATAGGGGTTTGTTTGAAAATAATTCATATACTACCCCAACAATGCTTAGGGTATGCCGTTGTTCAATTGAAGAAACTGAAATTATGTTTCTGAGCTGAAGGTTACCTAGCAAGAAAAATTCTGTATCCAGGGTCCCCAGAAGTTTTGGAAACACTGATGTGAACAAATAGAGATGATAGTACTCAAACTTGTGTTCACTTTCCTGAGTTGGTAATCAACAGATAATCACTGGCTCAAAGGTCGTTAGTTTACAATCACATAAGGAATGCTTTCCAGCTTCTAGTACCTTGTAACTTTGTATAACTTACCAAATTGAGCACCTGTTGTGTTAACATCATTACTGTGGGTACAAACTCAATTTGATTAAAATTTCCCATTCTTGTCTCTCTTTTAAGAGGCAACTATGGATTCCAGCCTTATTACAAAACTACTTCAGATTCAATCATTATCCCATGCCACCTTTGCCACATCTTGTAACAATATAATATTTGGAGAAGACATAAGTTTCAGCAAATATTTATTCACCACTGAAATATTGAAAAAAATGTAGGGGAAAATCCTGGAATTCTGAGAGAAGTGGGGAGTGATCAAAATTTTTTTTTCATAGATGAAAACTTTGAGTATTATCTCTGTACAGGTTGAACCAAATTTAGAACAGAAAAATGTTATTTTAAAATAAACACATGACTTAAATACATGAACAAATGCTTTTTAGCGCTAGAATTGTCAAAGAATAAAGTAAAAACAATTGAAAAATATACTATGGAATACCAATGAATGGAAAATTCATAAAGAATAGACAGAAGGCATCTTGCTTGTATCAGATAAAAAATAAATACGTTTTGTTTTGGTTAATTTATTACTTTGAATTATTTGGGCATTTTTTTTATAAAATTAATTTTTTCTTTTTAAATGTGTATGTGTTTGTGTAGTCTAGCAATCCTGGCCTTACGCTTTGGTCTACAGACTTGAAAATTGACAGCAGTACACCACTAGACCTTGTCTAAAATGTATCTGGGGAAAAAATGCTTTTTTAACTTTTTTTGGCCTTATTTTGACAGTTTTAAAAATCAACAAATTTCAAAAAATGAATGCATCAGTGATGTGATTGATAGAATTTGTTCTGACTATATCTATTCTTTAACATTATGATTGTTCAATTATTGACTATGATGGTGAGTCTATATATTTTTGGAAAAATATTTGAACATGCCTGAGCAGGACCCATTCCATATCCCGCATTTCCGCCGGACCCAAGCTTGTATCACACCCTGTCAGCCCAGTATGACACGTTGATGAATTTCTCCTATTATACAGACAACCAATTTTATCTAAAAAAATTTCCAATCAGTCCCATTGGCAGTCATCTCACTGGTTTCCAGCAATGATCAATAGTTTGCAGTCAGGCTAATGATATTCCTTTGTTACTGGTCTCATGCTATTTGGAGAGGAGATAGCCCCTGCCAAACATCTCTGCTTGCTCACTGAATCTATTTTGTATTGAACCAATTTCTGTCATTAGTATGTATGCTTATTACTGTATCATAGCAAAAATTGTACATTGTTGCAAGATTTTTGTTAGCATGATACCGTTAACATGCTCTAAGACAATTAGCATTTCAATTTTTTATTTTGATAGAAACAGTGTCAGCTTTTCTCACACTCACCCATACCTATATCATAATGACTGATTTGTCAAGGGAGATAACTATTGAATGATAATCATGATGAGTTTCTCTTATTCATTTAATAGCATATGTATAAAAAATCTGAGTTCATTTTGGTTATATCTGATTAAACTTATTTTCTTTCAAAGGGTTACCCAACAATTCATGGAGTTATCAAGTGATAAATTAGATGGGGAGAAAAAATATATCCATATCTATTTCATCAACTTAATCTCATATCTATTCTTTTAGCTATCCATTGGAAAGTTGATTTGAATATTTTTTTTTGTACAATATAATCACTTAGGTAAACTGAATTTCACAAGGAGATGGTTTTAGCCATTCCTAATATGTGCTGGGGTTCTGATATTGAAACCATGTATTATTGGTTTGTGTTGGTTATTTTCACTGAGATGACCCCACCAATCTCCATACAAAATTGAAAAAAATCTTTTATCGGCCATCACTGGACTTAGACTGTCCAAAGAATTTTCTGAACTTGAGTAAGTCGTCTCTCCATCTTGTACTCTGCCAGCCACAGTTTTGCATGTGATCCCTGGGGATCCATATGCTAAATCATAATATCCAACTGTCATTCTTGCAACATGACCAGCCCATTGCCATTTGAGTCTTCTAATGGAGTCTATGATATCTTGGACTCCTGTTTTTTCCCTATTATATTTTGCTAAATGGTTTTAATATTGAGGTCATATATCATTGGTTCATGTTGGATATTTAAATAAAGTATGGTGAAGTGAGTCAATACACCTTGGATGCTTGTCATTTTTAAGTCTATTTCACATGTCGCTAAGACCTTGAAGAACTTAGCAACAAGGAGAAACTTGTGATATGTGAAGCCTCGGCAGGGATTGCTGTTGTTGTGGCCAGTGTAAGGGCACTTACTTACATCATAACTAAACTATTTCTAAAATATTTGTCCAAAGTTAACTGCATATATTTTTATTGTTTTTCTCATTACAAAATTTCCATTTGCTAATGATTCCTGTAGATATTGATGATCTATCCTTGAATTGACAAAGATCTTTGATGGCTTCAAAAAGTTTAAATCCTTCTTTAAGTTCTTTAATATTGATTCCTTTGGCTGAATTTCTAGCTGTTTCACCCTGTCTGTCTCCAGCGTCTTTAAATTCACATTGCTCATCATGTGAAAGCTATTGTCACGCATTTTCTGTGTCCACTCCCAGTAGCCCTGAACTTAAGTTTAAAAAAAAACTTCCAGAATGATCTTGTGATAATTAAATGCATAAAACAGAAAATGGTTGTAGTTTTCCGAATCATGGTAATTGAATTTTGCATTTACTGAAGTAGCATAGAGTAGGGTTTGTCCGTACGTTAAACACCTGAGGAAGGTAAAAGAGTACATTGGTTGAAGCGTAGTGTTAAAAACAATAAAAATGAAGACAATAGTTGAAAAATATATGGAATAATGGAAAATCAGACAATATGAGAGGGCCAAAGAATAGATTGGCCAAAATGTAAAGGTGAAGACATTGCCACCGAAAAATTGCCCAAAATGAATTAACAAAGCCTAGTTTACTAATCCAACTACCCAGCCCAGACTTTTTAGACAGTGATACCAGGTTTACAAAGAGCAAACATCAGCTTGGTGAGATCAAAGGAATTGACACATGACCAACTGAAGTTGTCAGTTGTATAAACAACTGTTACAGAACCAGTAGGACGGAAAAAAGAATGTAATCTTTATTTCTAGAAATAAAGGTTTAGACCATATTCTTACTCTCTCACTCTGCATCTCTTTCTCTCTCTCTCACTCAAACCAAGCTCCGCCAGCGCATTGGCAGAAAAAATTGTTCCCATTTCACAATGGATTAGTACTGTAAATCGAGCACAAGAGAATGTAGACAATTTAAAAAAAATGAAAAATCTGTTTTTAGAAAGTGACTCCTGGACTAGACTTGTAAATTTCCAAGACTCGATGCAAAAAATTGTGACCAGGAACATTAATAATGAAACTAGTGAAAAAGGGAGAATATCTAGCCACTATGTTTTTTATTGCTTGGTTGGGTCAGTGATCTTGATTACAATGATTCAACAATAGTCTGAATAATTTATGGAGTAATGAAAATACCCTATGTATATAACTTTTCAATGTTTAATCTTATTTCAATATTATCTTTTATCTTTATGTTTGTTGAATTGATATTGATCTTTGGTCCAAATTGTACTCATTTTGAAGCATCATAAGTAAGTTAAAATAAACTATTTGCTATTTTTATGGATACTTTTTGCACTCACTGATTGTATATATGTGTCTAAGTACATACATGTATATATACATATAGGCACATATGTGTTTGTATAATGTATGTGTTGGGATATATGTGTGTATGTATATGTATAGGTATATACAGATATGTCTATAGTGTGAATGTAGAAAATCTGAAAGGATGATAATGATAATTGACAATATGGAAGATCTTCCCTGATGATATTTTTGTTTAGATGGAATGCATAGTAATGTTTAATAGAAATTTTGCGATGCACAAAAAACTAGTTTAAATCTTTTCATTTTCCATACATATATATATATATATAATGTACACATACCCGTGTGTTTATAGGAATCTATATATGCATATGTATACATTTGTGAAGATAAAGATATGTTAATACTTTGGAATCACTAGATTTGCTGCTAAATTTATGGACTAAATTTTGAGATCTATCTGTCAAAAACAAATTTATCATTCCAAACTTTGTGAATCTTCAGATTATTTATAGATTAAAGAGAGTTTACAAACATAAATAATCTTCAATCTGATTTTCAATTTAATAATTTGCATACATTAATAGTTCTCAAGTTTATAACTTGACTATTTTTTTATAATTATTTCACAGCTAGAAATGAGCGACTAATATTTACTGTATAAACCAGTTTCCGACACTCATAATTGCAACTAAAATGAGTGTCATAGGGACACTTGCAAGATGCTTTGGAAAATGAAAAATGTAAAAAATTAAAGACAAAAGAAGAAAAATGTTTTAAAAATGTTGAAAAAAAATAAAAGGAATATATTTACATCAAAATTTCAGAACATACATCTTTGAGACTAAAACAAGAAATAGTTGTGAACAATAAAGTATCAAGAAATATATAAAACCTCCTGATGTATTCTAATCATTTCACACCCAATTATAATTGATTTTACTTCAATTTAAAGTAAAATTCAATATAGTTTATCAAATAGAACTGAATAAAGAAACACTGAAATCATATTTCTGCTCTCAGGGTTGCTAGTCCAGAAAAATTTTGTGTTCAGGTTTGCGGCCAAAAAGTTTGGGAAGCACTGATGTGAACAAAGATTGACGATAGTACTTGAACTTATGTCCACTTTCCTCAGTTGGTAATCAACGGGTGATTACTGGTACAATGGTCAATATCTTGCAATCATATAGGAGATCTATTTCAGCTACTGGTACCATGTAACTCAGTGTGCTGTCAGACTCTATTTATCTATAATTCCCTATTCTTGCCTCTCTTTTAAGAAGCAACTACAGATTCTAGCCTTATTGCAAAACCACTTCAGATTCAATCATCATCCATGGCTACCCTTTCCGTACCAACCAATATCTCTTCACCTCTGAAATACTGGAAAAAGATGCAATGGCAGATCCAGGAATTTTGAGGGAAGAGTGGGGGAGAAGTGAAAATGGAAAATATTATTTTTACAAATGAATGCCTTGAATACTACCATTGTACAAATCAAAACAAATCTAGAACAGAAAAAAGTTTTTTCATAATAAACTTGACTAAAAC
Source organism: Thysanoteuthis rhombus (assembly GCA_963457665.1). Classification (NCBI taxonomy): domain Eukaryota; kingdom Metazoa; phylum Mollusca; class Cephalopoda; order Oegopsida; family Thysanoteuthidae; genus Thysanoteuthis; species Thysanoteuthis major. The sequence goes on from OY735235.1 coordinate 27,082,460, forward strand.
ACATGAAAATATACTTTTTAGCTCTAGAATTGACAAAAGAGTAAAATAAAAGCAATTGTAAAAATATGCCATGGAATACCAATGAATGGAAATTCATGACGAATAAGATAGAAGATATTTATATTAGATGAAAAATAAATACATTTTGTTTTGGTTAATTATTACTTAGAATTATTTAGGCTTTTTTCTGATAAAATCTTTCCATCTATATATATCATTTTAATAGTTTAAAGGTGCTGTTCCCACGCAAAACCATTTCCATACCAACCGTTCCCCCAGATCAAAACAAGTATAATACCAAGAATGGCACTTTGATGACATTCTCCAATCATGGGGACAACCAACTTTGTCTAAGAATGTCCAATTTGTCTCATTCATCTTCATCATGACTTTTTCAATGGATGGCAGCAATAATCAAAAGTTTGCAGTCAGCCTATGATCTTCCCTTGTTACTAGTCCCATGTAACCAACTGCAACCTGTCATATGATACTTTCAGAGGAGATGGGCCCTGCCAAATATATTTGCTAGCTCACTGATTCTATATCTGAATGATCCAATTTCTGTCATTTGTTTGTATGTTTGTTACTGTTTTTTTTAGTGCAATACCATTAAGATATTATAATGACTGATTTATCAACGAAGATAACTATTAAATGATAATCATAGTGAGTTTCTCTTATTTATTAGAAAATTAAAATGGTAATGGGTAGGCCATGTTGCAAGAATGACAAAAACTGATGGACATCACAACTCACAACATGGATAGCCAGAGATCACTTGCGGAACTGAGTCCAACAGATATGCTAGATGGAGAGATGAGCTAGACAAATTTAGAAAATACTGGCACTGTGATGCCCATGTTAGAGAAGTGTAGTGAATCCATGGGAAGGTGTATGTCCAACGACGGATTTTGAAAGACTGATAATGATGATGATATAAAAAATCCAAGTTAGTTCTGTATATATCAGATTAAACTTATATACTCTCAAAAGCTTACCCAACAATTCACTGGGTTATCTAGTATAAATTAAGTTGAGAGAAAAAACTTGACCATATCTATTTCATCAACTTAATCTCATATCTATTCTTTTAGATATCCATTGGCAAGTTGATTTGAATATTTTTTTGGTACAATATAATAACTTAGGTAGACTGAATTTCATGAGGAAATGTTTTTAGCCATTCCTAATGTGTGCTGGGGTTCTGATGTTGAAGCCATGTATTATCGGTTTGTGTTGGTGATTTTCACTGAGATGACCTTACCAATCTGTGTATGAGATATGAGAGATCTCATTATTGATCTTTCTCGAAACCAATCCACTCACTGACGCATGTGCGGCCATTCATTATGGCTTCGATCATGTTTGCCCTTCTGATCTGTTTGAGCTACGTGCTTTAAAGATAAATACAGTGTCTTGTCTTCCCCCCAGGCAACGATGTCCAAACTCATTACATGGTACAGGATTTTCTCTGATAATCGGAGAATTTTCTTTTCAAACAAATTGCTTGCTTTTCTGGGTTGAGAAAGCTGTACTGTTGTCTCTCTGAAATTTAACATGGCATTTCATTTGAAATTCTGTACTAATCTCATTCTTGTCTGTACGTAAGCAGGAACACACACACACACACACACACACGCGCACACACACATACACATGCATACATATTTATATATTTGTCTTTGTATTTATGTATATACCAGTTAATATTTACTGTCAAAATAATGGCATAAATGAAATATACTGATAAACATATAGATGTTTTTATACATGTGGGTAATAGAGATTAGCATTGCTATCAGCTTGAAGTATAGTGTTCAATATACCACATTAAATTATGATTATTTTTGATTTGATTTGATTTTTATTAGAAATTGTCAACTGTCACCCAAACGGTCAAAATGGGTTTCTTCAGATTCCAAGTCAGTCTATCTGGCTGGTTATGCATATATCATGCATACAGGATGCACCAATGAAATAAGAAAACTGAAATTTTCAACATTTACTCTTTATCATACCTTCAAAAATGTTTTTTTTAGATTTGCTATGTAAGAATATGCTAAATTGATTTCTTACAGATAATTATTTTTTTCACATTTTTTCACTTCTGGGACCGGGTAAAAAGAGAAATAAAGATTTATTTTGTGAATAGATCCGTAGCAATTATAAAAGACTAGCTAATTTATGTAAAAAAAATCATGAATATATTTGAATTTCAAAGAGTTTTTTGGACAATTGAACTCATTCTAGTAGTTTGTGCTGTTAACACAACATTTCAGCTGATCCACATGAGTATTATCTGAAGATGGTGATGATAAACAGAATTTTTCTCAAATGGTAGCAATGCCTTTAACATAGAATTCCTTCCCTTCCTTTGTTGGGCCTGGATTTCAATGCTTTATCCCTGTTGAGTAGCGGAAGCCACATTGTATTGAACTCAGCCCTTGACTGACTTATTACACTCAGTCAACATGTTCTTTGATTTTTCTCAATTTCCATGGGCATTCCCTGTCTATAATCTGGATAGAGATTAAGAGGATAGTGTTTGCCTTTCTCACTCCATATGTGATTAGCTATCCAAGACTTTTCTATCTGGCCTTTGATTATGGCTATTTTATATTTTTCATTTCTGAATTTAAGAGGCCAACAGGTTTCTCCTTCATAATTCTTCCCACATTTACAGGGAATGTTATTAATACAGCTATTGGTTAGACTTATCCCATATTGCAGACTCACTCCGGAGAGCAACTTTTAAAGGGTATAAGGACTGCTAAAAGTATCCTGCATGCTATGATGGTGACAGCTTCTTTGTATTCTCTCTCTATTTTTCTATCTTCCAAATGGTGTGTAGGAAATATTTTTATCTACAAACTTGTTACTTTCAAATGGAAGAATCCATTGTTATGGACAGGGAAACAGAAAAAAATCACACTTTTCATTATATTAGTAGATTATCTTTAAGGCTTTGTTATAGCTTCCTCTTTATATGCTATGACTAGTACTGCATAGAAGTTAAGGAGCCATTTTGCTGGTAAATGCCTGGAGTTTGTGAGTTCTTTTCAGTTGTCTGTTTTGATGGTTATTAGTATTTGTTTAGTAGTTTTAGTACTATTAGTTGATAAGAAGACAGGAGAGAAATAGAATGGAAGTGATGTAGGTTTTTAAGTTGCAATAGTGAATATTAGACTTTCTCTCAAGATGTGTCAATTGCTAAGACACTATAGTGGTGATCTACTTTGTCTAGAAGGATTCAAACTCTATCTGAATTTTGTCTCAAAGCACAACAAATCCAAGATGCAGACTTTGGCATGTACTAAGTTGTACCTCTGTTATTTCAAATGTTAATTCTAGGTGCAATTCACCAATAATAGGTAATTGTGAACCACCATTTACTCCTGATTCATCAGATCACATGTAGTTTTGGATACTGTTTAAGAGACTAAAGCAGCTGATAGGAATGACTGCTGATCAGCAAACACATAGTGCCTGTGTGTAGCTCCATGTCAGTAGGAGTGCCATTCAAAAGAATTTGAACTGATACAGGTTTGTCTGAATGCCCAATCTTATTATAAAATATATCCGTCATCGGTGAGTACCAGGAAATATACGGAGTCAAATTAAATGCTCTTTGGGACTTTGGCGTTCTGGTTAGTATTACCTTTCTTGAAGCTATTGCCACTATTTGAAAAATACACTTTCTTTATATGTTCTTTCTTTTTACACATGACATTCTGCATCTTTGGATGGACAGTCACCCTTCCAATGCTGTTGTCTGCTACCAGGGTATTGACTTTTAGATTTAGAATTGAATTTTTTACCTTTTGTTGGAAGTTTGATGTTAAATCACTGATAGAAAGGCAATAACTCATCTGACTGCAATCTCTCAAAGATGTTTCTTTTGAAAAGGCTAATTATAAAGCTTATTCAGAGGATAGATCCACTTCTTATAGTAAAAACTGGTGGACAATCTTGTCACACAATCTGCACACCAACTTGTCTCTCAAAACATTTTTCAGATAGGGTCCAAAATCACATGTGCAAGCACAAGTCTTAATGCCAGCCACAAACTGAGCTATAGTCTCATTTACTTCTTGTTTTATAATTAAAAAAACTACATTAGAATGACCATAGGGTTGAAATGGCTTTTAACAAGTCAACTAATTCTTCATAATTTAAAATCTAAAAATTTTCCTGATTGTTCATCAAATGAGTCTATGCGACCAGTCATAGGCATGATGCCAATTTGAACAGCAAAGAAACTGAAACAAAAGAAATATCCACATTACCAATTGATCGCCAAAGTATGTTATGACTTGGACTTTGATTAAGTAGAGAAGCCAAGTCTAGGATGAATGTTATTTGGAAAACAAACCTACTTGGTTATGAGTTCTTTTCTTGTCTCTTTCCGTTGTTTTTTGTATTTGTCTAGTAGCTTTAGTACTATTAGTTAATGAGAAGACAGGAGAGAAAAAGAATGGAGGTGAAGTAGGTTTTTAGTAGTATTAGTAAATAATAAGGCACTTGGTTGTAGCAACCTGCTTAGTCTAGAAGGAGTCAAACTCTGTCTAGATTTAGCCCCAAAGCATGGCAAATCCTAGACGCAGACCGTGACATGTACTTCTGGATGACGGTATCTGAAGGTCAACTAGTCTAGACGAGCAAAGGGAGTTAATCTTGTTGCCTTGTGGTTATAACAGGTTTTATTACTCTAATTGCAAAATGCTATCAAAACAACCTTCATGGCATCTGTATACAAAGTAAATAGATAAAACAGATTTCATATTTTGATCCTTCAAATTTTTTGTTTCTACTCTTTTGATATTTTTTATATTTTTCTAAAAGAATATGATTTTGAAGGGCTTACAGAATATGTGCATGTGTGCATACATATTATACATAATCATCAATATATGTACATATTCTTCTCTCTTTTATTCTCTATATATATATAATATTACATGTATGCATGTACATGTGTATCTTCTGTTTGTAAATGCATATATTTTAAAGTAAAGTGTTCCTATAACTGAAATGGCATGAAGCAAAGGAGCAATCACTATTAATTTAATGGGAAAATTTTAGGGCATTCCCAGACCAAGAAATGATGATCATGGTAAATCATACTGATTCAGTGGAGGTTGATATAGTAAGATCTATAGGAGACTAGGGTGTAGGAGAGAGAGGAAGGTTGTATGCTGTCACTATAATGGCTTCCTACATGCTTTTTTGCTTTTCACAATATATATATATATATATATATATATATATATATATATATATATATACATATGTCCCCTGCTTTTGAAAAGTTTTCTGTTTTGTGTGTAATTTCATATATATATATATATATATATATATATATATATATATATATATATATAAGCCTGGCTGCTAGAGGGTCAAACTGAAGATGATTACTGAAACTTTTGTATTGTATATATGATAAATTAAAAAGTTGTATTCATTTGTATCAATGTATTCATCTATTGGAATGGA
>OY735235.1:27095455-27180455 GCA_963457665.1 Thysanoteuthis rhombus
CTTATAAGTCTAAAGATAGATGAAAGAAAGTAAAATTTGTTGAATAAGATTCAGAGATAATTTTGTTTGAATTTCTTGGATGAGGATTTATGATTATTATACTATGATTTTCTATTCACTATGGCCTAGTGGATGAGAGCATTGATTAAGTGTAACTAGTAACTTTCTTGGTGGTCATGGGTTCAATCACTGGCTTAGTTTGTATCAAAAGTCTTATACTCTGGTTCGCTGGAAGAGGTAGACTGGAGACAATTAACTAGGAAGAATTAACTGATACAAGATATGCTCTTGCATTGAAAGCAGAATTAGAAGAATGCGTTGTTGTGGATTAGATAAAGGGTTTGGGTGGAAATTTCCAGAAGATTACCAACTATGAACGACAGGATGGAAACATTGTGACTATTACAACTGAGATAAGGACACTGGTCTGAGTAAATCTGTATAATAATGCATCAAAGATAATTTGCTGTAAATACACATCAGGAACTGATAACAGCTTTACTGGGCCTCTGAGAAGATCGCACAGCCAGTGCATTGCACAGAGGTACAGAGGGAAAAAGGGGACCTAAGAGTTCTAAGTCAATATATTTCCATCCATAAAATAAGTTGACTATCATTTACCGGGGACTGAATAAAGTGCTATAGCTGATGAAAACAGGATGGCTAAAGATTGAGGCTGTTTGAGTAAGGTGTGTGTTATGGGCGGGGGAGTGGGGTAAAGTAGCTTTTCACTACTCTATGAAATTCCTTTTGGAGGCTCTGCAGGTTTGTATTCAAGGAACTTTCATATTGAAATTATTGTGGGAATGTTTGTAATCTTCTATTCAATATTGAAATTATTGTTTATAATAAATGCATAGAAGAGATGAATTTTCTATGGGTGTGGTTTTTTTCATATCTATGCACAATAGACTTGTGGGTTCCTTATTTTTCTTGATTTTTTTAAACATTTATATATTATTGTATATATAATGTTATTAAGAAATGGATACATGATGCTACAGAATGATTTTAAATTGCATTATATCATATCAAAACTTTTATTTCAAAAGATCTCCCGTCATTACATGTTGAATGTATCATGTAAAAAGAATAAACTATCAGAGAAAATAGAGCTGCTGCAAGAATCAAACCTGCAAGCCATGAGGTAGCTGCTTTAACCTAATGTTGCTCTTACCATTGAGCTAAACAGCTGCCAGTAATGATGATTATTTTTTTCAGAAAAGAAACTATATAATTGTGTGTGTATATATATATATATATATATTAATAATAGAAAAAATTAGAGAGACCTTAGCACTATGTTTAACAAGAGACACTCGTCAGAAGTGATTTAAAAACACAAGGCATGAAGGGAATTTAAAACGCTACTTTCTTTATTTCCCTTTCAAAACCCAAAGTTCACGGCTGCCAATAGCTGATTTGACGGGATTGGTCCCCGTCTCCATGTTTACCCAATGTTGCTCCTTGGGGTAGAGTAGTACCACATAGTTTTATACTTTTTTTTCCCCACACTACTTCATTGCTATTTTGTTTCTAATTTATAACTTTTAGTTTTAAATCAGTTATATTAAGGGTAATCTTCTATTCTCTCATGTAAAGTCCTATTTTAATGTGATAGGATTTTTGTTTTTGTGTATTAATCATTGCCGCGTTATTTGCTTTGTAGAGTTTCAATAGTAAACTCAGCAGGTATTAATTGTTAGAGATTCATTGTGCCTTAATAACTTTTACTAGTTTCTGATTCACGCTAAGGTGTAATTGTTTTATTTTTTTTCCCACTGATAATTATTCTTCATTAATCTTATTAAATATGTTAAAAAAATCAAAAAATGTTTTCATTGGTTTGAATATGTTCGTTGATGTGTCTAAATTGTTATTATACTACTTGTGTTCCAACCCTATTATTGCAATTATCCTTATTCTACTTTCTATTTATCTTGATTAACTTGCTATATAGTTTGTTTTTAGTGTGGTGGGACTCCAGCATTTTAGACATAAATTAATTCTAGAAAGGATTTAAAAAAATTCTATCCATATCATATTTCATAATTACTTTACCTCTTACCCTTCCATGTTATTTTACATCAGTTTTTCATTTATTTATATCATGACATGTCCCTGGATTTTTTCTTTCTTTACAAACTTATTTGTAACATTTGGTGTGGAAGCACTTTGAAAATAATTAGTTTATTTTGTTGAATAAATCACTTCTGTTCTTAAAAGTCAGAATTCTGAAATTTTCCTTTAAAAAAAATGTGGCATCTACTGTCAAGGCTCTTAGGGGATCTAGAGTGACTAAATATCAACTATCTAATTATAGATTCTTGCATTTTCTCCTTCAAAATCCAAAAATACTTTGATAATGTGATGTTGTTTTTATGTTTTTTTTAGATTAAAAAAACTATTGTAGAAGTAAAACCTGGTCCTCCATGTTTCTCTTGCTGCATCAATGTTAAAAAAATTATATTTGTTTTTCCAGCTGTAGATACTATGGCCATGCATATGGTGTTTTTGCTGTTGCATTTATGGTTTAGGGGGCATTCCTTTTTGTTTCTGCTGTTACATTCTCTTTCGGGTCTTTGTCTTCCTGTCATGTGAGCTCATGTCTTCTCCTTCAAAGAAAAAATACACACACACACACACTGGAGGTCATGTTGCATTTGGTAAAAATGTCAACCTGTTTCTGTGGAGTTTGAGCAGGTTCTTTACATATATCTACCTAAGACTTTATGGTTTACTACTTCAATGCTCTTATTGGTTTAAATAAATGTTTATTTCTTATCAGTTTCATCTGAAGTTTTATTAAAAAGTGACTGAGGTGGAAGAGGTCATTGTTTCAAGTGGGGGGATTATCAAAAATAGGATAAAATTTATATTTTGCTGATAAAGATATTTCCTATTCCCCAACTGAAACAATGAACTGTTTCAGGTAATTCACAGAGAAACATAGAAACAAACAGAAAAAAATCACGCTCTTTTGCATATAGAAAGATGATTTATAATAGATACAGAGAAGAGATGCATTTCTTATGTGTTTGGTTCATTTTCATGTCTGTTGGCATTGGGTTTGTGCTCTTATAATTTTTCTGGGTTTTTTTTCCACTTATGCAAACAATCTGGTCGATCTTTAAGTTGGTTTAGAAACCATCAACCAAAACTGTCACCAAAGGTTTTTCTGTGCCATTTTGAACTGTCCTGTCACAAGTGGGAAGGCGTTCCGACTTGTGATTCCATAACTGCATGGGAGGAGCTAGTCTGAGCACATGGCCAAGTGGGTGAATGGCAGGAGTAACTAATACTCTCTTGAGGTCAGTTCTTATTCTGTCTCTTTCTGGCTCATTGACATGTAGTATTGGACAAAGTGTGAGAGAAGTTTCTTATTCATTGATCATTGCTTTTTCCAATTTTTCAATTGATAACCTCTACACGGCATCCCTCCAAATAAAAATAACAGGTCAGATTAGTCTCTCAACAGAAACTGATCTGACCTGTTATTTTGTTTTTTGGGACATTTTATTTATTACAAGAACAATTTTAATGCATCTTTCATTCTATTCTGGTGGAAAAGTTTCTGTTCACTTCTCGCATCAATAATACTTGGCTGCCTAATGTTTTGACAGCGGTTGGTGATTTTTCCATTTTTACCAATGCTGATTTTTTCATCTTCGGACCACTGCCACAACTGAATGTGAGCACCCCACAGGCTTTGCAGTTTGGGGAATGCTCTGAACTAGTTGTCAGGCCATGACAATCAAAGTCATTGAAATCTGTCCTCTTGTCTATAACTGCCACATTCAACTCATCAAATGAAGTATTTGAGAACGGCTTACCTTCTTTTATTCTTCCAACCCTGACATGCAGAGTTTTTACAAGACAATAACTATCATTCTTGCCACATGTCAGTGGTCATGATGTTTTGACTCATCCGTGCAAATAACCCTCGATCAAATATTTAAATTATGATTTAATGCAGAGAATTTCTGTGTGCTTGCTTCATTTTCACAACCATTGGCATTAGGTTTGTGTTTTTTTTAATTTTCTTTTTTTATGCAAATGATCTGGATAATCATCAACTTGGTTTAGTTGGAAATTTTTGGCATGGTTGTGGTTTTATTTTTGGACATTTTTCTAGTTTACGAGAACAATTTTTTTCATGCATCTTCCATTCCAAGATGGCTTGAAGGTACGTCTTGCTTAAATTACCATCTTCTGAATCGTCGTTGAATTATGTCCCCGGTAATGGTTCAGCATTTCTAAGAAGAGGTAGCAACTGTCTGATAACTTTTTTTTAAATGACATATTTGTTTTTTTTTCCTTTTTAGTTTTGAATAATTTTTTTTGATAGTATCATTTTAAAAGCTGCATGGAATCTGGAGGAAGGAATTACAGTCTCAATGACACCTAATGATGGATGGAGAACATACTGAACAAAATAATGCATATCTAAAAATGAAGAATAAATTCTAGAATTTTCAGGAAAACAAAAATTCTAAAATCAGTTAAGATCTTAGACTCCATGAAGCGCTGGTAGAATTAGTGAAAACAGGTAGAAAAAAATAATGGAGAGCAGTATAGTTGTTTCTGGGTTTTTTTTCATAGTTAACAAGCAACCACAAGGAAGAGAAGAATTGCTCTGATTGAAATGAGGTAAATTTTTTCCTTGCAGATTGAAAATTGCAAGCAGAAACAAAATTACTTTTTATGTCAAAATAATTTCAAATTGTACAAATTTGATACATTTGAGAGTTTTATGAACCACATTATCTGTATTTCCTACTTCTACTTGGTCTAATTTTCAGTTGATATAAATTTTGGATTCTATATTTATATTTCAGTTTGTGTTATTGATTTGTGCCTGAAGTTTTAAGATAAATTATTATAGTATTATTTTGCTTGAATGAGAGCAAAAGGGACTCAACCTTCACTATAACTGCAATTCATTCATTACACCTCCCTCACAATTATAGTAGTAATAGATTGCAGAAATATGGACAGATAGTTGAAGTAATCAATACCCATACCATAAAAAATGACAGAATGTATAGAATATATGGATACACACTGCGTTTTATTACCATCATCATCTTCATTATCAGTCTGTTTGCGTCTATCATTGGATATAGACCTTCCCCAAGATTTGCCAGACCTCTCTATCATGGGCATCGGGGAGCCAGTACTTTCTAAATTTATCTTGCTCGTCTCACCATCTCAGTTGCTTTCGGCCACAGCCTTGCACCTGATCTTTGGGGATCCATGTTGTGTGTTGTTATGTCCAGCAGTTATCTACCATTCTTGCAACATGTCAAGCCCATTGCAATTTGAGTTTTCTTACAGTTTCTATTATGCTCGGACTCATGTGAGGCTAAGCATAATTCTTTCATGTGTAAGTTGCATGGTTCTCAGTTTGAGGGCCAATCTTTTGGTTAGGTTCCATGTTTCAACTTCATGTGTGACCAACAGTAGGATACAGTGGTTGTATACCTATTTTTTTTAGGACTAGTGGGATTTTCTTGTTCTTAAAAGTCAAACTTGTTCTGCCGAAAGCTTGTCAACCTAATGTGATTCTTTGTTTTATTTCTTCTTTTGATGACTTCATGGAAACTCACCATCCTAGGTATAAGTAATGGTCTACTTTCTCCAGCTCAGCATTTTCGATTTCAATTGTTGTGTCTTTGTTCCCAACATGTTCGCTGTACATGACATTTTTTTTTACTGCAGCCCATGCAGAGGCCAACTTTCTTGCTTGCTTCATTTAGTTTGTCTAACATTATTTGGAGAGTGTGAAGGTTTTTAGCAAAGAGGATAATATTGTCAGCAAATCTGAGAGGAAGAATTATGTGGCTCTTCTACAGTATCATTAAATAGGTTACATCCCTTTGAGATGTTACAGACAAAAAAATATATACAAATACATATGGTATATTATTATAGTAGATTATTCTTGCTTGTTTGTATGTTGGACCATTATGCTTTCTGATTATTAATTCACCTCATATACTTCATCCTTTGTCTCCTCCTCCCAATCTACCTTTGCAATATAATGAACAAGGGGTAAGAACAGAAGGAGCTGCTTATTCTTGAATGTGAACCAAAGGAACCCTCTCCATTCATCCTTGCAATGTAATGACCATGGATTAGTATGAAAGATTGTGTTTATGCTTGAATAGGAAAAAAGGGATACACCATTCGCAGTAAATGTGATTCATTCATTACTTTTCCCTCACAAGTCTGAAGCCTGAAAATTAAGTTATTGTAGTATTAGACGACAGGAATAAAGAAAGTGATCAATAACAGTTTTATTAGTTTCATTACCCTTTGCATTTTATTACAGTTGATATAGATGAGAAATAAATCACTCAAAGAAAATTGAGTATTTTAATTGGAGAAATATATATATATATATATATATATATATATATATATATATATATATATATATATATATGCAAGTGTAATGATGATATTTTAGTTGTTGACACCCATGGAATTTCCACATCTTCGCCTAGTTTTCATTATCCCATGACCAGTATCCTGATTTGTGTTGTTTTTATCACATAATTTTGACTAATTATATTCTTTGACCTTCTTCAGATAGATTCTGCTCCTGGTTGATTTTTAGTATCACTCAGTATAAGAAGCTGTCAACCAAATAGTCTCTTGAACTGTCACTATGGGTTTCTTCAGTTTCCAAATTGGTCTTCAGTCTTCAGTTGCACCAAGCTAGTTGATTGAAAATTTAAACATTTACGCCTTATTATACCAAGAAAAAACATTCTTTTTGTTTTTTGAAAATTCACCCCAAAATAATTTTTTGTGGTGGGTTAAATTTGTAAAAAAAGTTTATGCTAAATTCATCCCTTAGTTTATGCATGCATGCTGCCAAAAGACATTAGTCACAGTACGCTTTCTGTTGAGTGATTAACCTGACCAATTTTTTTTCACTTTTTCAATACAAAGACAATACAGTTTACCGATCTAAGTGTTGAAATCACAGATTCACGTGAAGAAAGTCTTTGGCTTGATCAGGGGAAAAAAAACATAGATAAAACAAACATTTTTTAGAAGTTGGAAGAGATATATGTATTTGCTTATGTCTGTTTGTTTATTGAAACGATACCTCCTGAAGTTTCCAATGAATTTCCATGAAATATCCTGGAGGGGTAGGCTATGTGGTAAGGAAGAATTGGTTAAATTTGGGGGCAGATTTTTCACAGTTACCACCCCTTCATCAAAGTTTTAGTGCTCTCTGAGTGCTTTCTAGATTTATATGTTTGTTATTTTTCTTGTCCTTAGCATGAAATTCTGTTGGAAATTGTCTGTCTTGTTGCATACTTTACCAAACACTAATGGGTTTGGTTATGGAAAATTTGATATTTTGCACTTGCTACTAAAGCTCTATTGTGATATTATTATATACTGACCTACTGAGACTAATGATCTCATCTAGGTTGTTATAGTCACAATGTTTTGGCTGGGAACTTCCAAGAAGGTTACCAATTATGATAGACTTTAGTATGGTCTGTACATGCAGCAAATACGTAGCCAGCCACTCAGACAACCAGACCCAATTGAACACTGAAGAAAGCTATGTTGAGAGTTTCAGTTGACAGTTTCCAAAAATTGGAATATTTTACTGTAGATTACAAATAATTTCAGTATAATAGTTCATTGAATATAAAGCTGTAATCATTTCTTGATATGTATTTTACTTTAAATCAACTCTGATGCATTATTACACACTGATTACTCAAACTACTGTTCTCATCTTGGTTGTTATAATCACAATATTTTGGCCATTGTATTCTTTGGCCTTCTTCATTTGTCTGTTGTAGTTTGCAACCTTCTGAGAATTTTGTACCAAACTGTTTATTCAATCCCTGGGAGTAGATTGTTCACATTTTGCTGACCATACCCGAGGATATCTCATATCAGTGTTTCTTTATTCTTTATTTAATATTTATATTTGTGAAAGTTTGGGATTAAGTTTGTCTTCTCCTACCAAATGGTGCATTGCAGCCAGAAATAATTATTGAAGGTACACCTAAAATGTGCAGGATTAGAGCATGCAAGAAAAAAATCCAGGGTGATATGTAATATTTCAAGGGATTTTACAGGAGGGAGTTCTATTTACTACATGACTGTAATGCTGAACTGAACTCCCAGTATGTGTATCCAGAGGAAAATGGTGTATTGTCATGTTAGAATTCTTATTCTGTCCACATTCTTTGGAAGAATTTTTTTTACATGACTTCGTAATCAGGTGACACTATTTTTTGTAAGTTTTTTATATTCTCATATAGGTGTCATATTATAAAATTACCTTTCATTTTTCATTTTTAGTTGTAGTGTTGTCAGTGTTGCTGGGGACTTTTTGATTTAATCTTTATAGGCCAAAATTGAGACCAAAAGGAATTATAAACATTCAAATTATCTTCCACTACATTTGATACACATCTTTCTTAAAGAGTTTTGATTATTTTTTCCTGTCATTGGATATAGACCTTCCCCAGGTTTTGTCACACTTCTCTATTATGGGTGTCATGGAGCCAGTATTTTCTGAATTTGTCTAGTTTGCCTCTCCATCTAGTACTCGGTTGTGCATGTAATCTCTGGGGATCCATGTTGTGAGTTGTGATATCCATCACCATTTGAGATTTCTAACAGATGTATTGTGCCGTCTTGTGATCTTTCCTTGTGAGGATGAGCATAATTCTTTCATTTGCATGTTGCATGGTTCTCAGTTTTTACATCTGTCTCTTTGTAAGGTTCCATATTTTAGCTCCATAAGTAACTATTGGGAGGATAAATTGGTTGTATACCCTTCTTGTTAGGATCGATGGGATTTTCTTGTTTTTGAAGGTTGAGCTTACTCTGCCAAAGGTATGCAATCCTAGGGTGATTCTTTGCTTGATTTCTTCTTTTGAGAGTCTCATGGAGATTCGTTGTCCAAGGTAGATCTACTTCCTCCAGTTCTGTATTTTTGATTTTGATCGTTATGTTCTTATTTCCAATGTAGTTATTGCACATGATCTTTGTCTTGCTAAATATGTAGGCCAACTTTTTTGCTCTCTTCATTTAGTTCATCTAGTATTAGTTGGAGGTCATGTAAGTTCTCTGTGAAAAAAAGCAATGTTGTCTGCAAATCTGAGGTTGTTCAGATGTTTGCCATCTATTTTGATTCCTTTATTCTCCCAGTCTAGTCTTCTGAAGATCATCTTGAGGCAGGCTGTGAAGAGCTTGTCTTACCCCTCTTCAGAGTTGGAGGGGCTCTGGGTGTTTATGTAGCCTAATAAGGGAGCTGCTGTAATTGTATATATGTTTCAGCACTTTGATGTATACTAGATCTATACTTTGTTGAGTGATGGCCTCCATGACCCTAGGGATTTCCACTTCAAAGGCCTTTCCCTGCTCTCTCTCACTCTCTTACCCACCTGAAGAGATTGGCAAGGCTAGAACTTAAGTTTCTTATTGTTTATAGCTGTGAATTCAAAACAAAAGAAAATGAGAAAAAAAAAAGAAGAAAAGGGAAGAAAATCTTCCGAGAATAAATATGCCCATCTCCACTTCCGAGTAGAAAAGGCCTTATAGATCAATATCTAAGGACACCTTATAAAAAGAACCCCAAGTCCTCAGACTATCTGAGTTGTGTTGAAAGGCATGATGAGGCTCCTTGTTAAAGTAACAAATGTTTGAATTCTAGAAACTTTGAACTGCGACTTTTGTATGGAAAATCACTCTTCCTTCAACCCGAAACCCTAGTTTGACGCAGATAAGTGATGAATATAAGGGCAATCAAATATTTGAATGAGTGTTTTTATGACCTTAAAAAATGTCTGGGACCATCTCAGCAATTCAATTGTAACAATAGGAATGGTTCTATTTCCTATAATCAAGCCAGATATTATAGCCAATGGGAGAAAGAATTTAATATAACTTCATCAAAATTGAGGGAATTTATTGTTTCAATGTTAAGGGTCACAATCGAGGGGAAATATTTTTTCCATGTTTAGGAGTCCAAATCAAGGAGAAAAATTATTTTTTCACTCTCAGGAGTCAGAAGCATGGGGAAAATATTTTTCTTACTTTTAGTTTTGAAAATCAAAAAGGAACATTTTTTTTGAATTTCAATGGTTGTATTTGAGAGGAACTTTTATCTTGTCACTTTTAGGGGCAAAAAACTGGGGAGAATTGTTTTCATTTTCATTCCTGAAAATGAAAAGGAAACTTTTTTTTCACTTTTGAGGATTAAAATTGAGGAGGATTGTTAATTTTTTCAATTTCAGAGGTCTAAATTGAGAAGGATTTTTTATGTTTAGGGGTCAAAATTACAGATAATTTTTTTCATTTTTAGGGCCCAAAATCAAGAGGAAATTTATTTCACATTTAGGGGTCAAAATCCTTGGAAATTTTTTTTTTCACTTTTAGGGATCAAAATGAAGGAGTTAAGAGGAAATTTCAATTTTTCACTTAAATTGGTCAAAATCGAAAGAGAAATATTTTTCATCTCTAGACTTGACCTCTAGAAGAGAAAGAAATTCAGCAGAAATTTCTCCTCCACTTTTGGATTGAAATCATGGAGGAAAATTACTTTCACTCTTAGGGGTCAAAAACAGAGTTGATGAATTATTTTTTATTTTTTGAGGCCAAAATTGAGGTGTAACTTTTTTTATTTTTGGGGATCAAATTCGAATGGAAATTTTTTCTTGCTTCAAAAGCAAAAGTGAATTTTTTCTTTCAGCTTTTTTAGGGGTCTGAGGCAAGTTGTTATATTTGCAGTTATTTTACCCTATGGCAATCCCATGTAGCATTGCTAGTTTAAAATAAAAACGTGGTGAATAATTCCTGGGTCCTATGTATTTTTTTATGCATAATGCATAGAAATTCTTACTGATATCATTTCCATGATAAAACACATAATTTGCTGCTTGTGCATTTTAGCCACACTAAAAACTTGTTTATTCATTGAATGGTAATGTTCCTGAATGATACGCTAGGTAGCGCTTTGTTTTTCTTGCATATTCCCGAATGCATGGCTGTCAGATTGCATTGATGCTACTTCGGGTACCAATCAGTCCATTGAGTTGTTTTTGAATTGGCCGATCCTCTAGTGTCACATTGGCAGGATGTATTGTGTTTCAACGAGTGACAGACAGCAAGCAAAGATATTTACGATAATCAAGTTAGAATCTCATTTTCTGCAAATCTACTGTGGGTTTTGTTATTCTTCCTAATGCTTTATCCACCCAACATCCACACCTGTCATATGGATGCCTCATCACTCATTGTTCTTCATTTTCCTTTTATTTTTTGATTGTCATTTTATTTCCAACAGAATTAATAGCACATAAAACTTTGACCATGGCTGCATTTATAAAGATTTTTTCACCTAGGTTTTCAGCTTGGTGAATTATGTTCCCTTGCTTTATTTCATTTACCTCTCTCAAGAAGGTATATGGATTTGGCTGTGTCTTCTGTCTGTCCTTATAATATCTCCGAAAGTACACATTGGATTTCAATGAAATTTCGTGGTATGTTGGATAATAGACAATAGAAAAAGTGATGAGAAGGAAGGAGTGGTTCAATTTTGGGGTAAATCCAGGGATTTCTTTCTTGATTGAAAGATATTTTTACTTGTACAATTACCCCTTCTGTATCATACTTATATACCTGCACCAAAAAATATTGCCAAAATTTCATATCTGTCCACACAATGTCTTCAAAAGGTCCCAATGAATTTCAATGACATTTTGTGGCTATGGGAGACCTGATAAAATTTTGATTTGATGTACAATCTTTCCCCTGGACAGTGGTATGCACTCTCTGAGTGCTTCCTTGTTTCTTTATTGCTTTGTTAATTTTTTTATTGAAGTGAAGAAAAACTGCCCAGCACATCAACAACATTGAACACAGTTAAACACCCAACAAAACAGCTAACCCCAGATAAGGCACCTCATTCTTCTTGCAGATCCCAAAATGCATGGCTGTTGCTGCTGGTGCATTTTAACTGAACTAAATGTTTGCTTATCTATTTAGCAGTAATATCTCAAATGAGACTTCTGGCAAAATGACACTAGGTGGAGCTTGCAAATTTCCAAATGCATGGCTGTCAGATTGCATTGACGCTTCTTTGGGCACCAATCAGTCCATTGTGTTATATTTGAATTTGCCAATCCCCTGGTGTCACATTAGTAGTATGTATTGTGTTTGAATGAGAGACATGCTATGAGCAAAAAAATTTACAGTAATCAAGTCAGAAAGTAATTTTGTTCACTGCTCATTGTGTTATTCTTCCTGACGATTCAATGCATTATCTACCAAACATGTGCACCTGTCATATGGATGCCTCATGCTCTACATCGTTATTTATTTTCCTGTTGTGCAAACTGTGGGGGTGCAAAGTGGTGTAGTAATTACTAGCACAGGAACTGGAATGGGTGGATTGTGTCTGAGTTTCAACTAAGGCTGTTTATGTTCACTTCATACAAATACCATTGGGAAAGTCATGAATCCACTTCCTCCTCAGCTATAGGTAAATAGCTGGCCTGTTTAGCCCTGTATAGCACTCCATCTAAAAAGAGTTTATCCTGACTGAGAAAATCTGTGACAGTTGGGCATGTTGCTAACAACTTTACCTCATAAAACCTACCTGCTACTGAAATCGCAGCAGAGTGGTTGAAGTCCTATGCTCTACAATGAATGATAATCAAAAATCTCATTTTATTTACTGGTTAAGCTTGTCTTGTTATACTTCTTGACAGTTGGATGTTTTATCTACCCTACATCCATACCTATTGAATAGATAACTCATCACTCATCATTCTTTCTTTTCCTTTTTATTTAGACCGTAATTTTGTCTCAAAATTATGATCATATAAAACTTTGGCTTTGGCTACATTGATTATGATGAATTGTTTTGCTAGGTTTTAGGCTTTATGAATTAGCAGTATTTCTTTTGTCTTATTTTCATTTGTTTTCCTAATGTATTTGGCGAAAAACATCTTATTAAAAGAAGGATATCAAGTCAACTCAATTGAGAAAAACTGCACAGTGTATCAACAATATTGAACAGTGTAACACTGCTAGACAACAAAACTGCTAAAACCAGACATAATAATGGTACTTTGTTCTTCTTGCAAATTCTTAAATACATGGCTGTTGCTGTTTGTGCATTTTAGCCGCATTAAATGTTTGCTTATTTATTTTGCAGTATTGTCTCTGATGAGACATCTGATAAAATGACACTAGATGGCGCTTTATTTTCCCTACAAATTCCCAAATGCTTAGCTTTTGGATTGCATCGACGCTACTCTGGGCAGTATTAGTCCATTGTGTTTGCTTTGGATTAACCGATCCCCTGGTGTTGCATCGGCTGAATGTATTGTGTTTCAACGAGTGACAGACAGTGTGCAAAGAAATTTACGATAATCAAGTCAGAAAGTAATTTTGTTCCCTGCTCGTCTTGTTATTAATCCTGACAATTCAATACATTATCTACCAAACATGTGAACCTGTTATATGGATGCCTTAACATTCTTGATTATTTATTTACTGTTTATTGAAGCAGTGGAAGTGTGGTGTGGCATAATGGTTAACGGCACTGAAAAGGGAATCGGCAAACTAAGTTCTAGTTTCATTTGAAGCTTTTTACATTGACTTCATACAAGTGCCCGTGGGTGAAAGGCATGAATTCACTATGAATAAATCTGTAGCTATAGGTAAATAGCAGAGCTATTGGAGTCCTTTGAGCCCTGTAAGGCAGTCAATCTTAGAGAAAGTTACTCTTAAAAAACTATGACTTGGCAGTCACAATAGCTGATCTGAAGCCTGGGTAATGGAGGATGATTGTGCACAGTGTTAGCAACTTCACTCCATAAATATACTTAATACTGAAAATGCTGCAGAGAGGTTGCAGCCCTATGCTCCATAAGTTATATGCTTCATCTTATTATTTTATCTATTTCTTCATCTTCATCTTCATCTTCTTCTTCTTCTTCTTCTTCTTCTTCATCATCATCATCATCAGTCTTTTAGCGTCCGTCATTGGACATAGACCTTCCCTAGGATTTGCCACACTTCCCTATCATGGACGTCACGGAGCCAGTACTTCCTGAACTTGTCTAGCTCGTCTCTCCATCTAACATTTTGCCGGCCTCGGTTGCGCATGTGGTCTTGGGGGATCCATGTTGTGAGTCGCAATGTCCATTGATTGTCTGCCATTCTTGCAACATGGCCAGCCCACTGCCATTTGAGATTTTTAATGGATTCTATGATGTCCCTAACTCTTGTCTTTTCTCGGATGTACTGTGCTGTCTTGTGGTCTCTCCATGTGAGGCCCAGCATTATTCTTTCATGTGCACATTGCATGGTTCTCAATTTACGGGTCTGTCTCTTGGTTAGGTTCCATGTTTCCGCTCCATAAGTGACTATTGGGAGGATGCATTGGTTATACACCCTTCTTTTTAGGATTAATGGGATCTTATTATTTTTGAAGGTTTAGCTTGCTCTGCCAAAGGTTTGCCATCCTAGTGTGGTTCTTTGCTTGATTTCTTCTTCTTTTGAGGGTCTCATGGAGATTCGTTGTCCTAGGTAGATGTAGTGATCTACTTCTTCCAGTTGAGTGTCCTCGATTTTGATCTTTGATCTTAGTGTTCATCTTTCTACATAATGTAATTTATCCTATCGGAGCACCAACTGTAGCTAGAGAGAGCAGTTTACCCTACTATTTGCCTAGAGCTAGGGGGATAAGGGATGTATTCATACTTTTCCTAAAGGCATGAATTCTAAATGAACACTGTCTTGGCCAGGGTTTGAAATCACTGTCCATTATCCATGCTATTAACTGTTTGGCCACTTGGCACTTGCACCACAGAATTATTAGCACATTTTTCCTTTTTTTAGATTTTTTAAAATTCATTTTTATTTGATGAAGTATTATAAATCATTATCATTTTTTGAAATTCTTATAACTTCTTTTACCTGCATCTCGATTTTATTAGTTGCATTCTTAGTTATTAGTGACGCTCTTTATTTTCTGATCAAAGCTATCTGCTAACTGCTGGAGGGTAATAAGTCTGAACAAAAAGTAGTGATAAAAAGAAACTAATAAAATTAAGATGCAGGTAAAGAGTAGACATAAAATTTTAAGAAAAATAAGAATTAGTAACATATAAAACTTTGGCCTCAGCTGCATTAATCAAGATTAATTTCCTTTTTTACTGAAATGTACATTAATCAAGTGGGAATCTCATTTTGTTCCCATGTACTGCTCATCTTGCCTTTCTTCCTGACAGTTGGATGTTTTATCTACCTAACGTATGCACCTGTCATCAAATGCTCTCTGCAATTCATTTTTGTTGATTCAAACTGTACTTTCACTTACATCATGATGATAAACCTTTGTTGGACATAGGCCTTCCCCTAGGTCTGTTAAGTGTAAGATATGGGGAGATGATGGGCCTTACCTTACGATATTGGCCCAGGATGTATTGATAAGGCCAACAGAATTAGCGACATATAAAGCTGTATTGATTAAGATTATTTTCCTCTTTACTGAAAAAATGAACAAAGTGAAATCCTAATTGAAAACAATTTTTAGTGGTTTACCTGGAGTAAAAAATAATTTAGTGCATCACAGCTCCCACCAGTGTCTGTGATTCACAGTGTATATTTTGTTTAAGTTTGTGCAGGTGGCCTAATGGTTAACCACATAGAGAATGGAATCAGCAGACCACATTCGAACTTCAGCTGAGGCAGTTTTAGTTTATTTCACACTGTGGAAAATGCATGAATCAATCTCTTTTCTCTGCCAGGTATGGATAAATAACAGAAAAACTGGGCCATCAAGCTTAGGTCGGCAACTAGTGTAGAAAATGGACAACTTTGATTCCAAACCAGGGAGTGGAATGCCCAAAAGGTGGCTGGATACTAACTTTGTCTCCCGTCAGGTAGCTCCTGCAACCAAGCTGATGCCAAATGTATAGCTTCACTTTACTTTGAATTACATTAGTGAGGTTGATTGGGGGATTCTGTATTCTCGGCAGTTGTTTGTATCTAAAAAACTCCTACAGATTCAATATTTTGGTTTCTGATAAACTTTCTGCGATCTATTATTTAATGTTACATTGTGAAAATGAAGTGTTATAGTCAGAATGACTTTCATTCTGGAGAATGTTTAGGCTTTTATTTAGGTCTTGAGTGACTCACCGGGGGATATTGCATTTTTAAGAGGAAGCCATTCATTATAATCTTGGATAATGTCATCACATTGGTATTTTATTCAAAATCTGTTGGTCCCAAATGCTTTATCTAAACCAAATTAGAATTTTTTGATAATGAATAAATTTCATTTTAGTTTCAGATAATACAAAGTTGTTTATAACAATAAATTCAATAACATAATAATAAATCTGCAACAATGAATGTAAATTGCTCCAATTTTCATATCCTTTGCTTCATGTTATCAGCTGATTATTGTTATCAAAAAGACTCTATCTCAAATTGATAACAAAAAGCAACATACTCTGTATTGCAAGGTAAATTTTATCATTTCGCTTAGACTTACTCCAGGCCTCAGTATATTTTTGTCAAATGAACTTGATGTCCAAAATGAATTATAAATTTTGCAAAATCTTCTCTTATGAATATTAATTAGAAAGAACTTTTATATTACGTTTTATGTAATTGTTACATTATTCACATAGCAAATTCTAAACTTGTTTCCATTTTCTGTTATAGTGGAAGAAAACAGAGGAGCATTTTTTACAGCTATTGTATTTAAACATGCACAGATATATTAAGGAGTTTTTTTGTAAGTTGAGGGACTGGTTTAACTGCGTTTGGGTCATTTTAAGAAAGATCAAAACAGATGTGGTTTGTCACTCAATAGATATCATCGGCTTTTAACAATATGCATTGTTGGGGCTGATTAGAAAAAAGGTTCATCAGTGAATAAGTTACTTCTCTTATCTTTTGTTTGGCAATGATCACTTAAAAGTCCAAACTTTCAACAAAAAAAAGCATGAATGCTGCTAGTCACAAAGAAAGGAACCAATTTAGCATAAACTGACATTATAAACTGAACCCCTCACCACCATAAAAATGTATTTTGGGAGTAATATTCAAAAACAAAAAAAACTAAACATTTTTCTAGACATAATTAAGGAGTAGATGTTCAACTTTTCAGCATTGTAGCTTCATTGGCGGGGCCTTTATGTGCAACACATACATAGATAGTTATACCACTTGGCCAGCCAGGCAGAATTTTGCTCATGTTGATAGATTTGATTGACTGTTTCAAGTATTTAGTGACAAATATGAAAACTCCAAGTAGACAATCAAAGAATCGAAACCCACATAAATTCATGCATTTTAAAAATCATATCTTTGTCATTATTCTTTATCTTATTTTGTTAATGTTATTCTCAGAGCATGCTATTTCATGTAGCAAAGCCTATAGTATGTTGACCGACTGTTACCTTCCCTCGATTGTAGCTATATATGAACTGATTTTTGTTCAGTTTCTAGTGACAATAGTCTTGACAGAGGTTTACACTCTCTCTAATTGCTTCTTAGCTGTTGTTTACAAACAGATATCTTTTCATTGATTTTCCATATCTATTTCACTTTTGAGCTAATTTTCAATCCAAATGCAATTATCTTTTTTTATATGCTTGTCTGATTTGTTGTTTTTATCTAATCAAACCTTAGTGAATTGAATAATATCTACGTATATAAGTAAACAGTTACCAGTGTTTTTTCATGTTGAAAACAGACGCATCCCGTTAGATTTTGCAGCTAGGGAAATTGCAGAATGCAAAAAATCAATTATGCTGAACGATGTTCTTTGCGTTCTGATTTGAAAATGCTGCCATAATGGCCATTGCATCTGTAGGTTCTTCCCTTGTCTCCATCTTTGACGAGACATGAATACACAGGAAATGAAAATGTTGGTATGATGCGTTCACGGAAATTCATGATGATCTATCCTATTCAGTATGAGACTAATTTGCAAGCTGAATGCAAGACTGTTTATTTATTTGCTCAGCGTTCAACGTCAGTCAGAATCAGATAAATATATATACAAAACAAGTGAGTTTTGAGAAAAATGGAACATTTCCTTCTTTTCACTGAAAAAAGTAAGTGTTTTTTTTTTAATGCTTATTTAATGTATTGATTGTGGTTTTCCCATACTAGCATTATATTAGTCATACCATTAGCTTATTGTGTTTTCTTCTCATAGTGTCTGTGAATAGTGGTCTGTTCATTTAGACAAAATCAGAACACTATCACAAAGTTATTTTAGTTCTATAATTCATCATGGCTCTATTTTCTGTATTATTAGATACTACTGTACTATATGGGATTTTCTATGAATGGATAATAGTATACATCTATCTATTGCAAAAAAATGTATATCTCAAATGAAGTATATCTCCTGTTGATTTCCTACTTTTCATTTATCTATTTTTTAATGATTTTACAATGTCAAGATCTAGATAAAGAATGGAACTAACTCAATAACAGCAGAAGTAGTGGTGATATTACCAGCAGCCTACTTACAACAAACAAACACTTTTAGCAGAGCCTTGGTTCATTTTGTGTCTGTGAGTTCACAGTACTCCTTTCCTCTTCTTCTGTTTGCTTGTGCATGACAAAACCAAGAAAGGAAGAAAGTGACAAGGTCTTTTATGTAATAAGATTTAAGAAGTTTAATCTATTCTGGCACAAGGCCTCAAAAGAAGAGCATTGGGTGTGGGGATTGATGGCCTGGAAAATTAGATTACTGTAACCTCTGTTTTATGGTAGGTAATGATTAACTCATTCCTGGTATATATAAATCCTGGGGTTTCTATGACAGCTGGGATTTGCCTTGTAGATATCATTTAGAAATGAGATTTTCCCAGCTTTTACAACCACAGGAAATGATGTCATTGTGCGATGAAACCCATGCAGGAATTAATTTGCATGACATGACTCAATGGGAAAGATGTTTAGGTGAAGAGAGGTGTTAGATCTGTATTTTTCATCCATCTAAAAAAAAAATTTTTTGTAGTTTTATGATCAATGTGAAAGTGTATAAAACATATTTCAATTTAATTCCCTCTCCCACTGCCATTGTCATCATTATTTCCAGGATGTTTTCGTAGGAATTTCTGGGTATCCTATATGAAAATTCAATACTATATTCATTTTTGCTGAGAGAGATGGTAAAACCTATGCAACAATAAATACAATTTTGGACAAATATTTTCCGAGATGAAGGTTTACTGGGACATATGCATCCCATCATGATTTAGGTAATTCAAAATATGGAAAATTTGGGTATTAGCACCTTGATAGGCAGAGGCATAGCTGTGGGAGGGGCCAATTTGATAACACCCCTGGGCCTTCAATGGGATTAAGGAGCAAAACTAACCAACTGCAATTCTACTGACATTATACCTTGACAAATCTCATGAGATGAAGGATGGGCCACCCCATGTAGCCAACCCTCTTGGCCCTCAAATTTCTAGCTACGCCCCGATTAATAGGTTAGTTCTGAAAGGATTAAAAACTGTCAGTGGTAGATATTTATTAAGTTTAGGTAGTCTGTCACAAAACCATAGTGGAGGACCTTATTTATTAACAGGGTTGTATTTCGACAATAATTTCAGATTAGTTTGATACTATATAATTGTATATATTTATGTAAAATCAAATTTTACCTCTATATTTTAAGGGCTAAACTTCAGGAGCCAACATTTTTTTATGAGAGTCTGGAATTTATGACTGAATAAAAATTCTGAAAACCTACCCTATGCATTTAGACGATGTATGGTTGGAGAAAAAGATAAATAGCTCACTTAGCTAAGATGACGGACACTAAGTAAAGGTCTAATTTACGATTATGCTTACATTATAAATTATACCCCTTGCCACAAACTTGAGAAGTTTCAGAATTTCTGATTACGGGTATGCAGAAAACATGGTCTGAGGTTCCATCAATCCATAGATTTAATGAATTATAGTAAGATTAGTAGAAGCCCAACTTGGTGAAATATACTTGCCTACATTATTCAAATGAATATCACACTTTCCTTTTTTATCACATTGAGCACCTAAACTTACAGAAATAAATCAAGATTTCTCTGATGATATAATGCACTTACTTAGTGGATATTTGTCCTAGACTTAGCTTACTCACCTCTGCCAACAAAGTTGGAAGAGATTTGTATTCACTCTTGTCTCTCTGTCTGTCCAAGCAATATCTCCAGAAGCTGTCAATGAATTTCAATGATATTTTGTGGAAAGATGGACCATGGGCTAAAAAAGAATTGATTAAATTTGGGGTTGGATCCTGGAATTTTTTACAGTTAGCTCTCTCCCCTGCAACATAGCTATATATACACTTTCTAAGTGCTTTCTAATTAACTTATTTGTTGGACTTTTAAGCACCACATAATACTGCACTTTGTCTTTATCTGGAATTTTGAAAAATATACCTTCATCCAGAAGAAGATTCAGCATTTTCATTTGCTATCCTGACCCTGGACTTGTGATTTCAAGGAAATCACCCATTTCTTTGGTGGAGTGGTGCTGAGTTACCAAATGGTTAAAGGCACAGAGAACAGAATAAGTAAACCAACTTCAAACTCCAAGTGAAACAGTTCATGTTCATTTCATACCAATGCGTCTGGGAAAAGGAGGAATCAATCTCTTCTTCTCCCAGTCATAGGTAAACAGAAGGGCAGACTGGGCTCTCTAGCTATAGTTAACAACCTGTCTGGGAGATGAGCAACTGATTCCAAACCAGCCTTAAGAGGGATGGGCTCCATCAGTCTATCTCCTCTTTGACATACCCATCACAAAATTAGCTGTGGTGCCCCAAAAACCTTGCACTAAAAAATCGGAAAACCGGATGATCAATGAATAAATTACTTCTCTTGCCTTTTAATGGCGAATTCTGAGAAAGTCTGAATTTTTAAAAAAACAAGCTTGAATGCTGGTAGGTACAAACCTTAGGACCAATTTAGCATAAACTTACTTTGCAAATTGAACTCTCCACAAAAGAAAACTATTTATGGGTAGAATTTTGAAAAAAAACCCCAAAAAAGACCATTAGCTGGACATGATAAGGAGTAAATGCTTAAACTTTCAGCCATTGGTGAGGCTTATCTGCTTGATACATTGATAGGCTGCCAGACAGGCATCCTAACTAGAAAACTGAAGAAACCTATATTGACAGTTTTTGTTGATGGTTTCTTATATACTAAGATGCAGAGATTTTGTGTTTGAGATGCTAGGAAATTCAAAATTTTCAAGGATTTCACCCAAGGACCCCATTGGGAGGCTCACAGCAAACCCAAATCCCCAGCTGCATTTGGTTTGGTTGCCCCTTGCCTCTTTCTCACCACCAACTACTTTTCCCTTGGTACAGGCCTGTGCCACCTGAACTTTTCATGCTACAAAACACAAAACTAATAATTATTGAAAAAACTCAACCTTGGATAAAAATGCAAAAATTCAAATAAGGATTATCAAGTTATCCATAAGAGAAAAAATCCCTTTATTCATATTTTGTAGATATTACAAAAAATAGTACATCTTATAAACGATGTCTTGAAAATAAGAAAGTTCCTAATAACATAATTTTTATTTTTCACTTGTATTGATGTATATATACATATTGGCATCTATTCAACTTGAGAAAAGAAGGAATCTGAGATTGCATATACATAGAGGCAAGAAAAAAGATTTCTTGGTCCCAGCGACCAGTGTCATTAGGCATCAGAATATCTTCTGACCCTTGATAGTGCGATGGGGAGATGCTGTCTCAGGAGCTAGAATCTGCATAATTTAGTTTGGCTTGTTTTCAGCCTTCCAGCAACATATTTGTGTGATACATGTATAGCCAGCCAACCAGCCAGCCAGCCCGCCTAACCGACTAAAAAACTGAAGAAACTTATGTTGACAGCTTTTGTTGATGGTTCGTAATGTCCTGGCAGATCAAAATTAAGTTCAATTGTGAAAAATGAACTATTTGAAGCATCTAATAAATTCTTTCAGGTACTTAGTTGTCTGTCTTGTCAGAGTCCTGACAAGTGCAACCTAAAAGTTGAAATGGATTGGTCAATGTGAAATACTCCAACAGAGCAATAACAATAGATAGGAGTTAAAGAAGAGAAGATTGATTCAGAGAGGCTCTCTTTTTCCTTTCCTTCCATTTCTTTCATGTTCTTTTAGATGTAGCCAAATTTATGATAACATCATAGATGATGGGGAAGTTGATTGACATTTGGATACATTTTTGGCCAAAAACTTACAAGAAAGGCAAAAAATGGTCAAATGCAAAAATAATAATAACAATGATTTTTTATAATCTCAGCACTCACTAAAAAAAGTAATCATTTAAAATACTATTGCAACAAAGTCAAAATGGCTTGAAATTCAAATTTAGCCAAACCAAAAATTTCATTGCCAAATGTTTTTTGTAAGGGTCAGATTTGTCAAATTTGGCCATTTTTTCTTTTTTTTTTAATAAAATGATATTGAATTTTAATTTGAATGAATTTTGTGATACTTATTATAAAATGAGTTTCTTCTTATGACTTTTCATTCATATCAATGATGACTTTTCTAACATGATGTATAATCTTAAGACAATGTCCAATCACCCTCTGAAATAGCTTGAGTTGAGGTTTAGACTTCAAAATAAACTTGAAAAATAGAATTCTTGAATTATCAAAAATGAATTACTCTGTCAAACAGCTTTATGCTCCTTAGTGCCAATCCACGCATTAAAAAAAAGTCATTTAGGGGGGGGGTATATGCTAGTATTTAATAAAATGCCTAAAAGGCTTTTTTTTTCATTATGGTAGCATAAAAGTACTTGAAAAAAAACTTTGAAAACCATTCTGGAAAAAGAGAAATTGTTTGTTATTGTCAAACTTGTTCAAAAAAGTCTTTCCCCTATAACAGTATATGTTGTTATGATTTATAACATTTTTCTTCTACTAATTTTGTAAGTTTGCTTTCTCTGCAAAAAAACCCTGAAATACATATGTATGAAAACATTCAATATCCACAACATATATGTGATTATGTATAATGCTACACAATATATATATATAAATATATATAAAATTATTTATAACATACTGGTATTGTGTGAAACGAAGGTATTGAATACAATGCCTTGGTATTTTATAGAATGTGTAGAACTTGTTGTTGAGGTATATGATAAGCTTTTTTCATTCTTACATTATATACTTCACCAAGGGATTTTAATAGAATTCCTTGGTATTCTATAGAATGTCTAGCATTTTTCAGGCATAAAAATCCAGTGTAGTATAACGAATGGGGATTGAATACACTTGATGAACTGATATCTGAGACACATAAACTAATCAAGAATATAATAGACAACAGGGATAACAAAATTTTATTAGCAAACTGGTATCTGAACCATAATGTCATACCTACTCAATGGCAAAGTAACTCTTTTGCTGGAGGTCTAGCTTTCATTAATCAAACAATCAGTTATCGAAACAAAATATCATCTGCCTGTCTCATTTGGATAATAGTACGATAGAATGTCTTGAAAACTCTTTTGTTTTCATAGTAACACAAAATATCAAACTTTAAATTGTTTACATCTTTGAAAAAACAATTAGATAAAAAACAAGAAAAGAGATGTTTCAATTTACTCCCTTTTGGTATTTAGTGACTCAATAGAAATCATCATGTGACCAACATTTCTTACCAGCATACCATGTTGGGGATGATCAATTGGAAAAAGTGGTGATCAATGAATAAGTTACTTCTACCTTTTGTGCAGTGATCACTAAAAAAACACCGAATCCTAAAGAAAACAGCATAAATGCTGCCGGAAACAAAATAAGGGACAAATTTTGTATTTGTAAATTGAACATCCACTAAAAATATTTTGGTATGAGATTTAAAAAAGAAAAAGAAAAGTTTTTCAATACATAATAAGAAGTAAATGTCTAAAATTTCAGTGCTCTAGCTCCTTTAATGTATTCATATGTACCCTGCTGGACAAACTCACTCAAAAACTGAAGAAACCTATGTTGATAGTTTTTGTTTACGACTTCTAATTACTTGTGTTTTGTATTTAATCAGAAAATATTGTTTTATTAAACATTTCAGATAACTTAGGAACTTTAAACCATTGAAAAATAAAAGTACTTCTGAAGTTTTTATACTTTATATCATTTTATTAACTAGCATTATACCTGCCTAAAATTACAGTTCTATTTTCTAACAGATCAGAACTTTTGCCCAGGATCAGAGTATCTGAGCAATGTGTCTATGATCAAAGTGTTTCTACCCAGCTCTCTGCCTAGAATCAGAATATAGAATCCGTGCACTCAAAAGCAGAGGTAACAAACTGAAAACAAAAAACAGAAACAGAATACTGAAAATTCTCTCTGTTCATTACATCATCATCATCAGTCTTTTAACGTCCGTCGTTGGACATAGTCCTTCTCCAGGATTTGCCACACTTCTCTATCATGGGTGTCGCAGAGCCAGTACTTTCTGAACTTGACTAGTTTGTCTCTCCCTCTAATATTCTGCCGGCCTCGGTCACGCCTGTGATCTCGGGGGATCCATGTCATGAGTCGTGATGTCCATCGGTTGTCTGCCATTCTAGCAACATGGCCAGCCCACCACCATTTGAGATTTTTTATGGATTCTATGATGTCCCTGACTCTCGTCTTTTCTCGGATGTACTGTGCTGTCTTGTGGTCTCTCCATGTGAGGCTCAGCATTATTCTTTCATGTGCATGTTGCATGGTTCTCAATTTGCAGATCTGTCTCTTGGTTGGGTTCCATGTTTCAGCTCCATAAGTGACTATTGGGAGGATGCATTGGTTATACACCCTTCTTTTTAGGATTAATGGGATCTTCTTATTTTTGAAGGTTTAGCTTGCTCTGCCAAAAGCTTGCCATTCTAGTGTGATTCTTTGCTTGATTTCTTCTTCTTTTGAGGGTCTCATGGAGATTCGTTGTCCTAAGTTCTGTGTCCACAATTTTGATCTTAGTGTTTTTATCTCTGATGTGGTTGTTGCACATGATCTTTGTCTCGCTGAGGTTCATGTGCAGGCCGACTTTCTTGCTCTCTTCATCTAGTTCATCTATCATTAGTTGGAGGTTGTGTAGGTTCTCTGCAAAAAAAGCAATGTCGTCTGCAAATCTGAGGTTGCTCAGATACTCGCCGTCTATTTTAATTCCTTTACTCTTCAACTCTGGCCTTCTGAAGATCATCTTGAAGCAGGCTGCGAAGAATTTAGGTGAGCTGGGGTCCGAGTCTTTATGTAACCTGATAAAGGAGCTGCTGTGATTGTATATATGTTTCAGCATTTCAATATATACTGGATCTACACATTGTCGAGTTATGGCCTCCATGACCTTAGGGATTTCTCCAGACTTGAACACCTCTTTGAAGTTGATAAATGCTATGGCAAGTGGTAGTTTATACTCTGCTGCTCTTTCTTTCAGTTGATTTATCGAGTGCAGGTGGTCCATGGTCGAGTAGCTTCTTCTAAAGCCAGCTTGCTCACGTGGCTGGTTTTCATCTAGTGTTTTCGTGATTCGGTTGGTGATGATCTTTGTGAAAAGTTTGTATATACAGTTGAGTAGGCTTATAGTTGTAGTTGCTGAGGTCTTTTGGTTTTCCTTTTTATATAAAAGCATTATGATAGAAGTGTTCCAATTGTCTGGGACTCTACTGTGTTTTAGACACAAGTTGAAGAGGACGGCCAGTTTCCTAGTAATGATTTTACCTGCTTTTTGGAGTAGGTTGATGGTGATGTTGTCTGGTCCAGGGGCCATTCCTTTCTTTGTCTGTTTAATGGCTTGTTTTACCTCCCACGGGGTTACTTATGGGAAGTCCTTGAGTTGATTGCTCACGTCTTGCGTATCCTGCTCATTGTTTTGTAGTCCTTGTTTGGACGAATAAAGTTTTTGGTAGAATGTTCATTATTTAGTCAGATTTATAATTATCTTTATTTAAAAAAAACAATTTTCAGTCAATATCTGAAGATGATTTAAATAAACACTGAAATATCTTTTACATTCTTTTTGGTGATCAAATATTGATTGCCTGCAAGTATTTGTTTTGTCCTTTTTGAGTTATTTGTTTTCTGTCATTTCTGTGGAAATACTCTCTGATTTTTTTCAATAAATATACATTTAAACATCTGATGACTAAATGCTTTAAGGAATAAAAACTTGATGGTAAGATTTTGGATTCTTTTCAAGAAGCATGAAATGGATTCTCAATCAATTGCAATATCAGAACTAATAAGAAAATTCAACTTATTTCCAGATGAAAAAAAATAGCAAATTAGAAACCTTACACCAAAACTGTCAACATAGGTTTCTTCAGTTTTTTAATCGGCCCCGCTGGCTATGTATGTATCACGTGTACCAATGGAGCTAAAAACATGAAAAATTAAACATACACTCCCTATTATGTTCAGAAGGACATTATTTTCTGTTTTTTAAGAATCCCCCCCCCCCCCAATATATTTCGCTGTGTAAGTTTATGCTATTTTGATCTCCTAGTTTGTGTCTGGTAGCATTCATGCTTGTTTTTTGAAAATTTGGACTCTTTTAGTGATTGCTGTCCAACGAAAGGGGAGAGAAGTAACTTATTAATTGATCACTCATTTTTCCAATCTATTAATTGATCACTGCTACTGCATGCTGGCAAAATGACATTGGTCATATGATGGTTTCTATTGAGTGATTAACCAGATTTGTTTTGTTTAAAGAAAAAGAAAAGAAGTTATGAGCCAGATTTTCATGTACTACTAAATCATATCTGTTGCTTACATTCTATTGATTTATATCATAATTTGCTACTTGTCAGTCATGAGGGCAAGAAAGTAAAATGATACACAATTGAATTCAGCTGATGGGGAGAAGGAAAAGAGAGGCAAGATGAGATTTGCAAAAGAGCAAGGAGTGAAGCATAGAGATATTTATTAAAGAAGAATGGCTGAGTGTGTGTGTCTCACTAATACTACATATGCGGCTACTGTTTCATTGAATGCCTAAATGAAGACAACTTTTGGCTGGTATTATGAACTGTGGGAAAGGGATAGTTTGATAAGATTGAATATGGCTTATTTGTCCATTACACTTGCTCGAGTTTTCTACAGATACTGCAATTTTTAGATTTCATCCTCTATGTAAACTGTTAGAGTAGAATAATAAGTAAGTAAGAATGCAGTTCAATTAAAACACACTCGAAGATGAGTACACATATGCTTACAAGCAACAAAAAGTAAAAACTTATTGTCAAACTCCTACTGTTGGGTTCTAACTTCATTTTCCTTTGTCACAACAGTGACCTCACCAAAAACCATTGACATCATGATGGCACAAATAAGAGTTGTGTATGCAAAAACTGATGACAAATTCACTCTCTGACTTCAGGTTGACTTGTTTTTACTACAGGAACTACTAATAAAAGAGTTGAAATGGGATAAGTAGTTTTTGAATAATGTATTATGAGAAATGAATTCTGTTTTTAGATTTTAATGAAGCTACAAAGTTTGATCTTAGTGCAGCCAAACTAGTTTATTATCTTTGATATTTTTGATATTGGAAGTTAATAGGTAATAGGTAATAAAGTAATCATGTAAGTTGCCCAAATTTCATATATGAAGCTGTTTCATCATTATCTATATCAAACTTCTTTATTAAAAACTGGCAATCAAAACTGTCAACATATATTTCTTCTGTTTTTAAGTGGGTCTGGCTGGCTATGTATGTATGTATGTATGTATGTACGTATGTATCACACATACAGGCCACACCAAGTGCGCTACGGAGTTGAAATATCTACACATTTACTCCTTGTTATGTCAAGGAAAAACATTTTTTTTTTAAATCTCACCTCCGACACCATCAATATAAGTTTTTTTTGGTTGGGAAGGAGGGGAGCTTTCAGTTTACATTCTAAGTGTATCCTAATTTGGTCCCTTCGTTTATGTTCAGCAGCATTCATACTTGTTTTTGAAATTCAGACTTTTTTAGTTATAACTTTTCAACAAAAGTTGAGAGAAGTAACATTTGATGATGATAATGATTGGATAAAATCATGACACAATGTGTCATATTCTTTTTATTATGTCAGTTTTTCAAAAATTGAATGACAATTTGTTAAAGTTGTCTTCCATGTTTTCCACACATTCTGACTGTTAATGCAAAAGAAGCAATATACAAAAATTAATCTTGTTAAAAGGTTTGTGCTGCCCAAAGTGAGAGAAAGAGACAGACAGAGAGAGAGTGCGGGAGAGGATGAGAGAATTTTCTATTGTCAGTTTTTATTGTTCCTTTGATTATTTGCTTTCAATATTATTAAAAGGTTCAGAGCGATGTTTCCCAAACTTTTTCATTGGCATTCATCTACCTTGCAAAGTTCGTAAAAAATGATACATTGAAAATTAAATTTTGATCATGTTTTTTAAATTCAAAAACTTATTTCAAAACCAAAAATATAAATGTACAAAAGTATATAGGGGTACTTGATTAGTTGATATAAAAATGTGAAGTGTGGGCCTGATGTGATACCAATTTTTACACATTCAGCTCAATATTAGTAAGCAGTATCTTTAAATTGCCTCTTGCCCACCCATTGTTTTCTAACGCCTCCCTACCAACCCCTTGCTTTCTACCAACTTAAGTGGGTGGTAGCTCAACTTTGGGAATCACTGTTTTAGAATTCAACAGGATTCATAAAAAATAATCCCCAAAACACAAAGATGTAAAAACAGAACATGGCTTGTATGTGAGGGGATATGTAGGCTCCCCCAGAACTAGATTCAACGTTTCAGAACATAGGACACCTGAGGTAGATCAGATGGTTCATAGCCAAAATATGGTAAAAAAATAACAATATTGACAAGGAAATTACCCAGTCAAACAAAATTCATTCATTACTTGTCAGACTGATTGAAAAAATTCACTTTGCATAGAGCCTTAACATTAGAACATTGTTCATTATTCTGAAGGTATTTTTTAAGAAGTTCTTTGTTTGAAAGATGAAATGTTTCCATACAGCCATGTTGTTGTTTAACCAGTTGAAAGATTAAGGCCAATAGTGTTTGACTTCAAACAGATTCAAAGTATAACAGGTCTAGTTAGTCATGCAATAAAAACTGTCATGTGATTAAAGTCTTATGGCGGCATGCCATGTTGGGAATGATCAATTAGAAAATTGGAAAAAGGGGTGATCAATGAATAAATCTCTTCTTTCACCTCTTGTCACATTGCTAATAGCTCCTAATTTTAAAAAAACAAGCATCAACAATGTTTAACACAAATAAGAGGCCAATTTAGCATAAAATTCCTTTGTGAATTTAATCCCCCAAAAAAACTTCATTTGGAGGGAAATTAGAAGATAAGAAACATTTTTTCCTTGAAGTAAACACATGTGACTCATATATAGCCAGCCAGAATCAATAAAAAACTGAAGAAGCCTATGCTGTCAGTTTTGGTTGTTGGTTTCTAATATCTACTTTGGATAATGCTGAACATTTTTCATTACTCTGAAAATAATAAGTTCTTTGAAAGATGAAATGCTTCCACAGAGCTATGTTGTTGTTTAACCAGTGGAAAGATTAAGGCCAATAAAGTTTGACTTCAAACAAATTCAAAGTGTAATTTATAGCTTTGATGACAAAATTGTTTTGATGAGCATAGATTAGGATTAAGTTCTCCGGCAGAATTACATTCAAAATTTGATTTGATGTTTTAGATAATTGCATCAATTAATTTAATTCTCAATCAGTTGGTACTTTATAAATATTGCTCTACTTTTGACAGAAGTTGAGTCAAATTATACATAGTTACTCTGGACCGATCAGACGTATAAGGTCTGTGTAAAAAGTATCCAGCCATTCAATATCAACAAAAAAATAACCTGTTTAGGGAAATGGCAGCTTAGTCTCCTTCAAAGTACTCCAGAAATTTGATGTTAACAAAAAATTAGCCTACCTAGGGCTATGGCATCTTGATGCCCTTCAATGTACTCTCCTTAGGACTTAACAAATTTATCCCAGTGTCCCTTCAAATATTCAAAACAGTCTGCATAGTCCTCTTTTAAGATCACCACCAGCAGCATTGCTGCAATCCCCTTAATGTTATCCATTGTCTGGAATCTCTTTGGGAAAAAGTAGAATTCACCTGGAACTTCCTCTTGGTGTTATCAAATATCAAAGCTAGCTGTTGTCAATATTTGAACTCAAGGCCAGAATTTTGTTTTTTGATGGACAAGGAAAAATGTCAAGTTTTTTAGGTATGTATTCATACCAACTGCATAGCTTGACCTAGCACAAAGCCATAAGCGTAGGGCACCCAGTGAAGGTCAAGCTCACTCCAGTAGTAATTGTGAGACTAGCTTGCTAATCATTACTTTATGGTAAGGCACTCATCAATTCAGCTTAGCCTGGCATGAGGCCACAAGTGTGGAGCATCCAGTGAGGATCAAACTCACTACTGTAGTAATTGCTATTCTTTGCTTTACACTGAAGTGTCCATCAACTTATCTTTGTCTAATATAAGACTACAAGTGTTGAACACCCGGTTAGGATCAAACTCATTACAGTTGTAATACTTTGTGAAACATGCTTGCTAACTATTGCTTTACAGCAGAGCACCTATAAGCTTAGCTTAGTCTGGCATTGGGCTACAAGAATGGGGTACCCAAAGGAGGATCAAACTCAGTACACAGTAATAATGGTCTACTAGAAAATCAGGTGCTCATATAAATATACTAATATGTTTCCCTTTTAAACACTTATCAAGTGCTGTTGATTTCCATATGAAAAAGCTGAAGATATATTACCTCTGCCAAAGAAGTTGAACAGGTGTTAAGCATTCACCCATGTTTGTCTGTTCACTCAATATTTCCAAAAGTTCTCAATCAATTTCAATAACATTTTGTGAAAGGGTATGTCATGGGCTTAAGGAAATTGATCAAATTTTTGGTCAGATCCTGAATTTTCAAAAAAGTTCTGTTGACATTGCACAGTCATGATGTCATCAGAATAGAAATGTACTGCAATAACAGCAATGATGTCATCACTGTGATGACACCATAATGCAAGTATAGTGTGGTAGTGTAATAACAAAAAAGGCATCGCAATGATATCAGTGATGATGTCATGGCTTTGGTTGGGTTATGCACTCTCTGAGTGCTTTCAAGTTTTTACTTCTTTAAGACATTAGAGTCAAGAAAAGTTCTTTCTTGAATAGAATAAAACCAATTGATTAAAATTGGAGTTTCTTTTAAAACCTATGTTTTTTTATTTTAAATATTAACTGCATATCTGTTAGATTTATGAGACATCTTCAACTTTTATAGAACCTTAAGAGATGAAGATCTTGATTTACTATTCATTTTTTTCTTAGTTTTGATGAGTCAATCTAAAAAAAAAAAAGTGTTTGGTTCTAAGGGACTTCTGCTCACTTGAGATGTTTGCTGAAATTTGCTTTAAACTTAATTTGGCTTTTTGTGTATTTAGATATCACTCATCAAAGTTGACTGAAACTTTGAGGAAGATGATTAGGATGAAACTAAACAATAAGAAACATTCTGCAAGGAACACTGAAACATTGTCTTCACGCATGTTCAAAATGGCAACAGTTACAATTTAGGGGAAAGATTTGTTTTTTGGTGATACGCAGTCCAACATTTTTTTTCTTTCAATTTTAAGTGCTTTACATCTTTATACCTTTGAACCATCTGGAAATTTGTTAAATTTTAGAAAGAAATTTTATGAGGAGATTTCTATTCACAATGTAACTCTAATTCTGAACTGGAAACTAACTTCTTGCCATTTTTATGGAAGTATGGAAAGAAGTACATGAATTATCTATCCCTGCTTCTGGTTACTTTCTTTAATACCATCATGGCATCTGTAAACTGGACATTCTTTTTGCTTCATTTTCAACGTGGGGTCTGTGCATTATTGCCTGGGAGTGTGGAAATATTTTTTCACTTTTGGGCAGTATGTGCTCAGTTCAGAATCTTTACCTAATTTAGCTGGCAGGATTTCTGTATTATAATGATCAAATTTCCATATGTTTGCTTGAATGCTGGTTATTGTACAAGAGCAAAAACTGTACATCGTAGTGAGATTTTTGGTAGCTCAATGCCATTAACATGCTCTAAGTTGATGAACAAAGCAATTTTCAGTCCAATTTGCCACTGAATAATAATAATGATCTGATTTCGAGGGGGGGGGTTAGGTATATCAAATGTTAATTATAGATTACTACATCCAACATGCTGTGCAGTTGTATGTTACACTGTCACATGCAACTAGACATTAGTTGGTGGATTATAGTAGGATGCAAATTCTATAAATAGGAAGTGAGTTGATATTGAGCTTGATGGCTGTCCAAGGTGGCCTTTGGACAAGTGTTAAAAAAAACAATTGCGTGTCTAGAAAAATTCAACTGTGGGGAGTTATATGTCTGAATTTGGAAGCAGCTTTAAGCAAGTATGAAAAAAAACCTTAATTTGGTATCAAGAAAAATTTAACAAAAATGTAGACATAAAATGTACTTGGCCTGTGGACAGTTATATGACTGAATTGGAAGCTGACCCTAAACAAATCAGTTCAGTGCTACCTGCGGATAAATTTCCTGCTGTTCTGATCATTTATAGAAATGCATTGATTTTATTTTAATGGCTGATGTATGGAAGGTCGTGAGGGTCTCTTCGCTTAGCAGAGCAGTTCGATTAAAGTCACCTTAAAGACAGAGATCAGTGAACTTGCAAAGATGGATCTTTTCCCTGGATATTGTCTCACTCTATCTTCTACGGTCGATAAAACTTTCTGGGGAGATAAGGGAATAATTTTGCAGCCATTCTTGCAACTTCAGAAAGAGTGGACATGTATAATATCCTTGGGAATATTAGAAATTCACAAATTAACTCTCAGTTTGTTTTTCCTTTGAATGAAGTCCAGTAAAGTGCAATGTTTGTACAACTTTATGGTAGCATTTTATTTTAGCTACTAGATTTGTACCCATCAAAAATGACATATCAAACTGCTGTCATTTTCTATATCAAAAAGTAAGAGGTACTTGAGTCTTCAAAATCTAAGAACAATTCTTTCTTGAGCAAGATAAACTTTTCTATCATATTCTTACAAAAACAATAATTGAGTTCTTCTAGAAACTGAATTTTTTCATTTGAGGCTTCAACTGAATATTTGATTAGGCTTATCAAAAATCCTTTTCTTCAACCTAGCATTGTACACATAGACAAAGATAGGATTATTCATGTTGTGATAAATTATACAAATAAACATTTCAGTATAAATCTATTTATCATAAACCAAAAAATGCACACGACAAGTAAAACCTATTTTTCTGTTAATTTTCAACAACTGTTCATATTCTCTGTTTTTTTTTTTTTTCTAATAACTTTAAAACAGTAAATTAACAGAATTTGGAAAAAATAAATTTCTTTATTGATATGATCAGTTTTATTCATGAAACATTAGAGATGCCTATATTCATTGGAATGGTTATTGTTCCTACAGACATAGTTGCTTTTCTTCCTTTATTTTTGTTTGCTTTAGCATGATAGAAATCAACAGAAAAGTGACTGCAGCTTTTATATCATAAGATGTTTTAAAGCCAATATTCCTTTTCTTGGCGATTGACCAGGGTCCATTTGGAGTTTTATGGGAATATGAAAATGTATCATATTTTGTGGTAGATAGGATACTTTGGCAAAAAAAATGCCCCCCTCATTTCAGCATTTCACTTAAGCCATTGTTTGCAAATGTTGATTATAAGAAATGGTATTATGTTGTTCAATTTATGCCTACCTTATTTTTTACTGTAAATATTGAATGAAGTTATAAAATCAATTAAAGTAATAATTGAATTCCAAAAATATACTTCTGACTTTTTGTCAATTTATCAGTGTTAAATGCCCAAATAGAGTTGATCATATTCCACAATCAAAGAAAATGGACATCATTTTTGAAGCTCTTGGAAAATAATATTTTTACCTGCAATGTTATGAAGTGTATGAGAGCCAAATTCACTTTCTTTCAGACTAAAATTGAAAAAGGTTTAGAGCATCCATAGAAAGAGAGGGGATGCAAAAGATATAGATTCACAATATCTATGTTTCTAACCTATTTTTCATGACATAATAGACTGTCATGATATCATAAGAGAATAACATAACAGAGCAAGAAGTGTGTTATTTATTTTCATTGAATTTGATTTGTTTTTACTTTCATCTAAATTTAGTTGTTTTTTACAATTTTCAATTCAGGCCATTGTTTCTATGGCCACAAATAATATGATTGAAAATAAAGAGCAAGATTTCAGTGAGATTGAACTCAGACCCCCATTGTCTGTGGGAGTTAAGTTTACACCTAGCTTCCTTTATTAACTGGCCATAGAAACAATGGCCTAAATTCAAAGTTGTGTAAAAACAATTAAGATGAAAGTAAAAACTTGTAAAATTTCATGAAGATAATGTATTAAGTATCTTAAGTGTTTGGGAACGCTTTGGCCTAGGAAGGCAAAAGGCTGGATTTACCCAAAATTTTACATGGATTTGCCCAAATCAAACTGATTTGCCCAAAATTTTACACTGTTTTCACTGAAGAGGGAGGGGCTTCTACCCTCTTAGCTCGTACACCTATGCTGAGTATGTTCTGTGCAATTGAAGAGACCAAGACTGAGCTTCCAGACAAAGGTCAATCCACCCTTCCCAACAAATCATGCACCAATACGGCAATAAAACCCATTACTCCCCATGTCACACCTATACCTTGGGGAAGACCTATGTCCAAAAATTGACTTCAAAGGCTGATAAGGGTAGAATGCCAAAATCTAATGTCATACTGAATCTCAATGCTTAAATAGAATAAA
Source organism: Thysanoteuthis rhombus (assembly GCA_963457665.1). NCBI lineage: Eukaryota > Metazoa > Mollusca > Cephalopoda > Oegopsida > Thysanoteuthidae > Thysanoteuthis > Thysanoteuthis major. The sequence goes on from OY735235.1 coordinate 27,130,382, forward strand.
AAGCAATTATTTGCAAACAGGTGTGACTTTTATTTACAAGGTTTAGTCAAAGAAAATCACATCAATGGTGAGAACCATTTTTATACATTTTATCTTCAGAGACATGTTTTGAGAGGCCATATATTAGACTATCAAGACCAACTCTTACTATTTCACTACACTTCCATAAATAGCAAGTATCTATCATTTCATAATAACATCTGGGTCTTGTTATCATTCATTAACTCACTGAATATTTACCACTGCAAATGAAGTTGAATAGAGATTTTGTATTTGTACTCAACCATGTTTTGTCGTTTGTCTTTTTATTTATTTTTCCTCACTATATCTCCTCAAGTTTTCAATGAATTTCCAAGACATTTTGTTGAAGGATGGGGCATGACCTGAATAATTGTTTAAAAATTAAAAAGAATTTGCCAACATTGTAAGATAGGACGATCATTTTGCTTTTCAGATGTAAAAGCACAGCTATAACAAAGTTTCTCAGTCTACATGCAATAATCAAGTATTGAAATGAATCCAAATTCAAAGGGATGTTTCTAATGAATAATTACCTCAAGCTTTTTCCTCTGTATTGTCTGGAATCTGTTACTTGATTGTTCAGTTTTTGGTCACAATGGCATTGGCAGAAGTATATGCTCTGAGTGCTTTTAAGTTTCTATCTTGAGTTGTCAAGGAAATGCTCAAACATACCTGACTTCCAGGAAAGTTACTTTGACATTGGGGATTTATTTATATTTCAAAAAAGTGACAAGCAAAATTACAAATATTTTTTCTGAAAATAAAAATGTTTGAAAATTAATACCTAATATGAAAATACATGTTATTGTAATAAATGATAATATTTGTATGATAATAAATTTATACAACTACTGAAATCAGCTGCAGGGCCTCTAACCAAGTCAGATGATGACCCTGGAGTTGGGTATGGTGTTGGGGTTGAAGCATCATCTCAATATAATTCACCAAATGTCTATCAATGTCTGTATGTGAAAGCCTACTGCAAAAACACTCAACATTACCGTATGAAATTTTCCGTGGGTCCTCTTGGGAGTTCTCGGCAGGTTTTTGGTGAATTGGTTTTAAAAAATCAAACTCTAAAATATATTTTTCAGGTGTTTGATTTTCAAAGCAAATTTATGCTTTCTTTGGTACTTACCTTTCACTAAAGATACTTGCCTGATGCCTACTCCTGTTAAGATTTTTAGACAGGATGCAGATGGTATCATGGATATCTCGCCTTCACTCTTCTCAATCTCTCTCTATGTAACTCTTCAGTGAACTTAATAAACGTCTCATATAAGTTGCTATGGAAACAACAGCGGTGGAGAAAAACTAGACAAAATTGAAAAGGCAAATACTTATAAATATCCTGTTTGTTTGCTTAATATTACCTTTTTCCAAAGGTTTATTGATGGTATTCCAATTCATAAAAAAAATATCTAATGATAATACAGACTGAGTACATTGGACAAATATCTTTTTTACGCAATTGGTTGTTAAAGATTGCAGGGAACTCTAGAAATCACAAATATCACTTTTTAAGTAAATTGATATTTATTGAAACAAAAGTGGTGAAAAAAGAGAATATGACAACTTTGTTTATTCTGTTTGTTTAATTTTGCTTTTTTTCAAAGGTTTATTGATGATTTTTCAATTGATAAAAATACATTTTTCTCTTTTTAATCTGCTCAGAATGAAAAAGCATTTCTTTTTTAATTCCTTTTTAAGCAAGGAACAAGATGTTTAACGATGTTTGAAAAATAAAGGTTAACACTCGTTAGTGAGCTAACATATGTAAAATATTTAGAAAAATGGTTTCCTATGTAGTATTACCATTGTAGAATGGAAGTATCCAGTTATTTCAAAAGAATTCTTTAGAATAAGTCAAAATTAAATTTTGAATGATTTAAAATTAAATTGGGTTTTAAAATAAATTTGAAAAATATCATAACATTCATTTGATTTATTCTAAATATTTTACCACTCAGCGTTCTTTTTAAAAAATATTTCCACCCCGATCAACATTACCTCCCCCCTTACATTAGTCCTTTGATTATTATCATTAGCCCCTTCTTCAGATGGGTTACTGCTAGCCAGATGCAAGTGGTACACTCTCAACTGAGCAAGAGTTTGTAGGACGAGTGGAGTTTATGGACCAGTGCATCATCTTTTTTGCTGAGAACTTTCATGACAGCAAGACTAACTGAATGAAGAAAGCAAAAAAGTGAGTCTACATCTGAACTTCAGTAAAACAAAGGTCATGTACAACAAACATGTTGAAAACAAATACACAATGATCAAAATTGTTAACATATAGCTGGAGAAAGTAGACCATTACATCTACCTAGGACACAGAATCTAAAAATCCTCAAAAGAAGAAGAAATCAAGCAAAGGATCACTCAAGGATGCCAAGCTTTCAGTAGAGCAAGGTTGACCTTCAAGAACAAGAAAATCCCATTAGTCCTGAAAGGAAGAGTATACAACCCATGCATTCTTCCAATAGTCACCTATGAAACTGAAATATGGAACCTAATCAATGGACTGACCCTGAGAAGCATGCAACATGCGCATGAAAGAATCATGCTTGACATCACATGGAAAGATCACAAGATAGCACAATATATTAGTGAAAAAACAGGAGTCAGAAAAATAATAAAATCCATTAGAAAACCCAAGTGGCAAAGGGCAGGTTAAGTTGCAAGAATGGCAGACAGCCGTGGACATTACAACTCACAATAAAGATCACATGTAGAACCGTGGCTGGGAGAATATGAGATGGCGAGATGAACTAGATGACAAAATCAAAAAGTATCATCTCTGGGATGCCCATGATAGAGAGGTTTGGCAAATCTTGAGGAAGGTTTATGTCCAACGACGCATGCTAAAAGGCTGATGATGTGATGATGATGATGATAAATTCTGTGGGTATGGTGAAAGGGTGAAGAACATTGAACAAGTTCTATGAAACTACCCAGTCTTGCCCGATTTAGATGACACTGACCTTGCTAAACATCAACCATACAATATTAGCGTGGCTGTCTGGTACAACAAGCTTTGATGATTTTATTTTCGGCATATTTTTTTTGATGTTTCCAACTTTACTCCTATCATACAGCCCTATCTAAAAGTAGGAACCAGCTTCAAATTAGTAACAATTATCACATCTCAAGCAAAGGCATTGCTTTGGGGAGGAAGGGGTGATTTGAAAATGCCCCTGGCTCCCCAGCAAAGGGGAACCCCTAAAAGCTTTATCATAGTCCATCTACATTTCTACTGACATTATGCAATAACAAACCTCACAGAGTGTTGAAGGGGACCTTTTAGGGAGGCAAGTCGACCCTGAGCCTCTAGCTCCACCCCTGTACCCATACTAAAATAAGAGACTTAATTATATGATATCCTCCCCCTTTGGAAACATTCATGCATAAGTTGCTCAAAAAAATATTCTCAAAATATGAGAACCAATAATAATGCTTTATTGATTGATTGATTTTAAAATTCATTTCATGTTCTATGTTGCATTTATTTGCATAGGAACTTGAGAAATATAAATTGCAAATGGCTCTTATAAATATAAAATATTGATTAGGACTCATTTAAAATTCTTAGCAACGTGAAGCAACAGACTTTGTATCAATGTTCATGCGCATTGATAGTAATGTTTACAAAACAGAAAAAGTCTTGAATTGATTATATTAAGTACTTGCCATCAGTGACATAGCTGGATATTTAGGGGCTCAGAGGGTTTGGCTCCTTGAGGGGCCCCTTCCAACATTTTGTGAGATTTGAAGGAGAAAGAAATTTTACAATGAATAGATATGTAATATCACTTATTTGGTTGAAAACAACCCCAAACCTCTAAACTTTATTATTATTTAAGCAATTTGTGTTTCTGCAAATATGCCCTACAAATGGATGTTTTATTTTGTTTTCTGAAAAATCCCCCCTAAAAATGTGTTGATTGGGATTCAATTTGCACTGTAAGTTCAAAGTAAATTGGTCCCTTAGTTTATGTCCTGAAGCATTCACGCTGTTTTTTGTACTATTTTAGTAATCACTGCCCAACAAAAAGCGAGATGTTACTTATTCATTGATCACTCCCTTTCCAAATTTTTTAATTGATTGCTTTCCCCACCCCCCAACATGGTATGCAGCTAGAATACATTGGTTATATAATGATTTCTATTGCGTGACAAACCCAACCTGTAAATAGATATATCAATTTAAACAGCAATGATTTTCTTATCATTTCATTGTCTGAAAATTTAATTAAGTCGTGACCTGAAGCAAAACAAAGGTTTATCTTAACTGATAAAAGATCAGCGAAATTACAAATTTGCCTTTGTCTATATAATTAAGAACTTTTTCATAATAAATAATAAGTGTTGAGTTTGTTTTTTTAACTTCTGTCAATGAAGGTGGAATAAGTATATATATTCACTCATGTCTGTCTCTCTGTTTGTCTATGAGATATCTCCAAAAGTTTCTAATGAATCTTTTTTTTTTTTTGATGAAAGGTAGACCATGGGCTGAAAATAGATTGATTAAATTTTGAGTCAGATTCAGAAATTTTATTGAGTTGTCTACATTGCACTGTAACTATTTATGAACTGGTTTTCATTAGGTTTTTAGTGAGTATGGAGTTGGCTGAGGTATGCACTCTCTGAGTGCTTTCTGGTTTATATAGTTGATTCGTTCATACTTGGATGTGAAAATCAGTAGCCGCTTAATATGTTTGCTAATACTTATGATTCGATTCAGTGTCGGTTGACTATGTGAGTAACAGCTTTTTGCTGTTACTGCTTGATCAGGTAAGATAGTTATCCACTCTATTCTCATTTTGGTATACTATTGGGGAGAAATTTTATTAAGATATCTAAGGAAAGGACAGAGTGTAGGGAAAAGCAGATTCCTGCCTTTCCTAGGAAGATTAGAACAAAGTAACCAAAGTTGAAATTCAAACCGATTTTTACCAATTCTATTTTTGATGATAACCATTATGTTACCCTCACCTTCCAATTGATACATATGCTTGTGTGTTTGTGTATGTGTGTGTGTTAAATTCGTGTGTGTGTGTGTGAAAATATATATGTGCTTGTGCATAAAAATATAACTTATTGATTGAGTTGCAGTGAGCTGTAGTCCTCCAGATACCCTTGTAAACCATTTGTCTTGAAGTTTGGCATAAATACTAAATGAGTATTTTTCAGTATTTCTACTTTTAAGCAGAAGTGTAGCTGAGTAGAGGGCACTATTTTGAATCAAACTTCATGAATAGTAGTCTACTTACTCCATTTCTATTGACATTATACAATGACAAATCTCACTGAAGGTTGGAGGAAGGCCCTGAAGGAGCCAAGGTCCCTGGGCCCTCAAATCTCCAGCTACACCCTATAACTTTTGCAAATGTTAATATAATTTTCAACTGTCACTTTTTCCATCCTGACTGATATCAATAAATAAAAATGTATTTGATTTGGTTCCAATGATTGAACCGTCTCATAAAGACACACACTTTATTACTCTCTTTGACAGCCGTCTACAAAGATCATCTTACCCTGAATTCATTGCGCCGTACTTCATTCCCTCCCCACCGCTATAATAGGTAATGCAGCCGTGTAGTCTCAGCCAGTCCCTTTGACTTGCGTTAGAGGTGATATATCTTGTCATCCTTGGTCATTGATGTAACTGTAAGATGGAAGACAAAGAGATTTCTTCCCTTCTGATGACCATTTATTAAGTCGGATTTAGAATGTAGAGCTGTGAAGCCGCTGTGTTTTTGTTGATGTCACTGACAAGAGATGGGATTAACATGTGTGAGTAACAAATTATTCCCCACCAGACTCCTCCCTTCTCAAATCAACAAAGATGTTTCTCATAGACATCTCAGGTCATTTATTATCAGGAAATGAATGGAAACTTATCTTGAAAGGAAACAATCTAACTTTTCTTTGTATCTTACCTTCTTTTACCACTTCAATATCAGGTCGTTACACATGAAAAATCAGTTTTTACATCATCTACTTATATAATGAATAGTATTTTTTCTATTTTTCTGTCCTTAACAATGGACTCTTAAACATAAAGGTAATGATTTTACTGATAAAAACATCTCCTATCATTTTCAACAATAAACTTATCAGTATTTTTTTTCTAGAAAAAACCTCATAAAAATTTAAATATATCCATTGATTTATTTAGAGGAATTACCTAAGAGAGAATAATGCTAAACGTAGAAGATTTTGTAGCAGATTCAATGTGAACAAGTATAGAGATAGTTATTATTGTAGGCTTTTGAGATCTCAACAGCAAAAGGCAAGCAAGAAGTTAGACTAATTTTCAAGTATTGTTGATAACATCTACAAAGTGAACACTATTATTGTGGAGCATAAAGCCGCAACCACACTATGCTAATGAACTCGGTTCTGAGCAATACCCTTCAGCTGAGCTCATGTCAGTTCATCCACCTTTGCCTCACTGAACTGATCTTCTCATGCCTTCTGAAAAGGAATCTTTCTCATCATGCTCTCTCGGAGGTGATTGCTGCTGTGATGCTGCTGCGGTTTCAGGAGCATGTAGATTTTATAGATGAAATTGCTAGCTCTGTGTGCAACTCTCCTCCTATACCTGGGCTTTGGACTGGCAAAATAACTGTAAAGAAATAAATTGAAACTTTTTCAAAATTTAGTTTAGAAAAGCTTAATGCAGAGAAAGTGTTAAAGGAAATTGCAGCTGGGTTGGTGGGGATGTGTTAGGGCATAATTGTCCATATTTCCCTCACCCCACTGATCAATATCATTACTCAAGTAACAAGAATTGATAATATTGATTCTTTTTGCTGTTACCTTTTTATTATCTTTTCATTATACTATAAACAATAAACTGTTATTCTATTGTATCACAAGGAAATGATAAAACATTCCAAATAATAGAAGTCTTTCAAATAAATCATCACTTCACACCCGATAAATACAATTAAAAAATGTTTTATTTCCAATGTTGAGTGATTGTAGCTTGCTTTTCATTTTTCTGGCCTTTATCTTTTTTTATTCTTGGGGAAATGTTGTAATTTTCTTTTGGTAAGTTTCTTTTTCTATATTTTTATGGCAAAAGTTCAGCCAATGTTTATTTAAAAGCAAATATTTGCATCTGGGTTTGCCATTTCCAAAAGTACTTTCAGATATTTTATCAACTTTTTCAATTTAATAAATTCTTAGAACATCAGAAATTGTTTGTAGACTCTACTGGGGTGGGGTTCATCATGAGTTTTATCCATTTCATACTCTTTATAGTGCTTATTATCATCATGATTCTCTTTAGTGTTTCTCTGAATTTTTGAGATGTATTATTATCATTCGGACTGTTCTCATCTTGGTTGTTTTTCATACAACGTTTCGGCCGTTGTACTCTACAGCCTTCATCAGGTATCATCTGGTAGGTGTTGGGGAAGTAATGAACCAAACCCTTTATTTAACCGACGGGGGTATATAAGAGGGGATTGCGGTCTGTATACCCCCGTCGGTTAAATAAAGGGTTTGGTTCGTTACTTCCCCCAAAACCACCAAGATGAGGATAGTCCGAATAATAATAGAAATAATGATTCTCTTTATTGATAAGGTGCCTCACCTACTTTGGTTTGGAAATTTTATTTCACCAGTTGGCCTTGTGATGTCATGTATATTTTACTTTGTAACCTCTCACAAGGCCCATTGCGTATGCATGCCAAATTTGGTTAAGCATATTAGACTTTTAGTATCATATAGAAATAGATGGAAATCAGATCAAATGTAAACCTCATAATTATTTTTTTTGCGAAAGGGTAAAGGATATGTTAATTTTGCATATATATATACTGTCTATTTGGGGCCTAATGGGACCATTTTTGGCATTGGGTAAAGTCAAAAGTTGTAAAGAGAAGTAGTTCAATGGAAAATTGACCATTGTGAAATAACATAATTGATTTTTGATTGTCCGAAAAGTATCCAGCCATATAATAATGATTTTTTGTAAAAGTCTATCCTGGGCAATGGCGCATTATGATCATTAGTCTCCTTCAAGGTACTCCTCTTGGGACCTCATACAATTATCCGAGCAACCATTCCACTTTTCTCTCTCATCAAGTTTTTTTTAACCTTGTCCACAGTATGAAATCTATTTGGGAGAAGCCAGAAGTTGCAGGTTGGTTAATGTAGGGTCAGGAGATGGAGGGCTGATAGACTTGAGTGATGTGATGTCTCGCCAAAAAAACATACATGAGATGTGGAGGTTGGGTAGGCTCAGTCATGGTGAATGCAACAATCATACACAACATAATTTCACTCAATGATTACTCACTTCTGTCTAAGTGTTCTTTCACCTTAGCAAGAAACTTTCTAGTTCTTCAATTTTTTCATGTGTGCAACACATGTCTGCATGATTATGCAACTGTAGTAGAGGTAGCATTTATGATTTATCATATCATCTTAGTGCACAGAATATTTTTCTGACAAATTATATTAATAGTGATTGATATCAAAGTTATATGACATCTTTTCTTCTGCTCTTTCTTCTATAAACCCTAATCTTTTGATAAATTTTCCATTAAACCTGCATTTTCCAAAAGAGATGCACAATTGTTTTAAGTTTTACATTCCAAGTCCCTTTTATCTTATTATTTGAATGATTGATCAATTTCACCACAAATCTTTATCATGAATTATATTTTATTCATTTCACTACAGAGTGAGTTCTATTCTTAGCTAAAGAATACCAATTCCTTTTTTGTGTCTTCCATCTTGAATGATTTGTGCTTTATAAGTATTACTGATTCTGCTCTTAATTGAATCTAAACCTCTCAGCTTGTGGTCCAAACTTTCAAACCTTGGGCTATACCTGTCTGTTCACTCATTATTTAATAGAGAATAAACAACATCTTACCCATAATTATCTCTCACATCCTCTTTATTTGAAACTATTTGTCATCTTCCTTGAATTTATGTATTTCTAATGTTATTGTTTCTGCCGTCTTTATGATTACCCATTTGAAAAGGCAATAAATTTGGTCCTAATAATCAATTTTTTTTTGTTGGCTTCTATCTTTAGTGTCTGTTATGATCTCTACCTAAAAAGTAATTGGCATTTAATGGACTTGTGAATTGAATTGGGGAAAAAATAACAATTGGATTCTACTATAACATTAGCAATATGACTTTCTTGTGTGAGAACTGAACGGCTAATTTGCTTTCCCTAACAATTAAATGGAAATAAAATCAAAAATTATAAATGAATGAAAGTTAGCTGAACCCACAAAAATTTCAGTTGTGTTGACAACTATCCATCATTTCATGCCTCTGCTCTTCTTTCACCCTTTGCCTGTGTACTCACATTATCTCCCATATCCTTCCCAATATTATTTGTCCATCAATGCTCTTATGTAAATGTTATACCATTAGTTCCATGTGCAAAAATCTTTTTACCCCCCTCAGAAAACTAACTAACTTTCTTTTCCAACTCTCTTTTCCCACTCTCTTATTAAACTACATAACTATCTTTTCTGACCCCTCTCTACCTACTCCTTTATTAAACTACCTGATATTTCCCATATGTTACTACTCAAAGCATAATATTCAAATGCACGTAGGAGTGAACAGACTAATACTATAGATAATAAGCAGAAAGAAGTATCAATTTTGTGCTCAAATTTGAGAGAAAATATAATTTCTGAATAGGGAATAGAACTTGAAAGTTTTGTCTGGTTACAAATCTGCACTTTGACATTTTGCCCTTAACCATTTTCTCTTCTTTACTCAAATTGTTTATAAAAAAAAAAGCATTTTTCTTCATTCATTGTTTCTCTGGTCTTAATTTGTCAAAGCAACATTTTATTTTGTGTAAAACACAACTGAAGATATAGCATTGAAAGAAAGACATTTGGAGTGGTGTGGAGTGACATAACTGTTACTGGTACAAAAAACAGAATTGGTAGACCAAGTTCAAGTTTTGGCCATTGGCTGTATCAGCGTCATGATTGTTCTTAATTGGACACCAAAAACAGGATCTCCTACTAAAGTAGACTTTTTTTGCCACAGTTGAATGAAACCCTCTGTTTCAATAAAAAGTCTGTCTGAGCTAGAAATGATGTGTCATAGAGTTAGACACACAGTGATCCATCAGCAAGTTATCGCAGTCTATTTTAAATTTTAAGGTGCAGAGTGGTGTAATGGTTACTGGTGCGGAAAACACAATCAGGGGACCAAGTTCAAGACTCGGCTTAAGCTGTTAAGGATAACTTTACACTACTGCCTTTGTGAAAGGCATGAATCCTCATCACTGCCCCCATCCACCCACCTAGAAGTAAATAGTAGCGTAATTAGAGTCTTCAAGACCTGTAAGACAGTCTATTTAAGAGAAAGTTAATCTAATACCTACTGCATGGCAGTCATCATAACTTGTCCAAAGCTCAAGTAAAAGAGGAGGTCTGGGGCTACCAACTACACTTCATGAAAAATCTCCTTGCTAGTGAAACCACAGCAATGTGGTTGAGGCCCTATGCTCCACAGGGAGTCTAGAAGAATGTACAAACTAAACAGAAAGACATTTGAAACCATTCTTGCATTATGTTCATTTAGGTCAGTGTTTCCCCAAGTGAGTACTACCATCACCTCGGGGATGCTGGAGGATTCAAGTGGGTCACTGAAAGATAAGGGGGCAGTTGGGGGGCATTGGAAAGTAAGGGGCAAAGAATACAAATCAATATCATTTATGCATAAAGTTGTATATCTAAGAATAAATGTTTAAATGTATCAAATGTATGAGCACAAAGTATTTGAAAAATTATTAAAATTTAATTTTCAATATATCATTTTTGATTGATTTTACAACATGGCAACATGTGGTGAGTAATAAAATATATGCTTTGAAAGGGGGCAATGGTCCAAAAACGTTGGGAAATACTGATTAGATCATTTCCCTGTTTTCTCTCCTTCACCTGATTTACTATTTTGGTTTGATTTCTTCTCTGAACTACACGTTTTTCTTTTTTCTTACATAAACACATTGTAGAGCAAAGGGCTGCTTTTTAGTTTCAGTAGCAAGTAAGTTTTATAGGTTGGAGTTGATAGCCCCATGCCCAAGCTGCAGCTTTTTTTTCTGTCAGCTTCACCTTCTCTTAAATGGCCCTGACTGCCTTGCTATTTACCCATAGCTTGGGGGAAGTGGATCATTCTTTTGTATCAGAGCTAAGTTAATGCAAACTGTCTTAGTGGAACTTAGTTTGCCGATTCTGTTTTTGAGGAGGATATCCATTACACCACTCTGCAACTCCACCATGAACTCCATGAAAGGTAGATATTCTTTCTCAGCCACCAACTCATCAAATATTCACTTTGATCGTTCAATGACTACAATCAAATAATCCTATCAATAAGCCCAGCATAGCATTAAATTCCATATGGAAATACAGGAGAGGGTTTATGATTAATTACATAATTTTATCTCCAGCGAGTCTAATGAGACAGTAGCCTGGTTCATAAAAACCCTAGTTGCTTCTGCTTGGTTTAATTCCCGGGGGTCATGAGTTCAATCTCTGGGCTAGTCAGAGTGGGAATAAATTGATTCTATGTAGGATGTATATTACTTAATGGTGGATAGATTGTCAGATGAAAGGATATCTGAAGAGAGGTAAAAAAGGAGGCCTGGAGCTAACAACTCTACTCCATGAAAAATCTACGTGCCACTGAAACCACAGCATTTCGGACAAAATAAATGGTTCTATTCATAACTCATCAATAGTTACTGTAGAAAAACCTGACCCTGAAGAAGGCTGGCAAGTTGACTGGGCGAAACATTTGGGAGCAACAAAAACAAAAATAAGAATGTTTGTACGAAAACAATTTTTGTCAGTACAAAACTGTTCTTGATTAATTGCAATACATTATGTCAAAAATGTCTAATTACAGTTCAGTTCTGCAGAAATTAAAATCAAGATAAAGCTCATATCAGTGAATGAGTTTTTGTTTCTTTTTACAGAAATGTTTTTTATCATGATATTGACTTTCTAACGGTGCAAAGAGGGAGAGAAAGAATTATGATTTCTAGTTCATGAACTGCAACTTTGCTGTTGGTTATGATTAGTGTACAACAACAGGCTTGGCTGATTACTGATACTATAAGTATAAAAGACATGGTAGGAAGAAGGATAGTTTAATGAAAGGGTAGGAAGGGAGAGGGGCTACTAATACTATGTATAAAAGACATAGCTATTATAATATATATGATTTGTCAGTTTATTTTAAAGAATTGTTTTAAATTTTAGTTAAACAAAAGATGAATCAATTAATCAAGTTTTCTCATATGTATTTTACTGATTAATAGGGTGTCTTGAGGAAAATGTAAAATACTCATGGATATTTTACAGGAAGTTTGCTTTTTGTCAAGATGATTTATAGAGTTCAAACAACCTAACTCACAATTTAATAAGTTCTAACTTGAATCAGCTGTAAATATTTATGAAGTTTAGCCCAGTCAGGAACAGGGTCACAAAATGGGAGCACCAGCAATGGTTTCTGAGATTAGATTGCTCTATGTTGTCCTATGACAGGTCTCTTGGATTTTTACAAAACAACTAGAATTAAGATGAAAGAAATACAAGTAAATAAAAATCTTGAAAGTATAAAGGTCCCCCTAGAAAACAATTGCAATAGAGAGTGTAGTTATTAGTTTATCACTACGACTGTCAACTCCAAGTTACTAGATTTTTTTTTAATACTTATGTCTGAACAGACAATCAAATAGACCATACCTCACAGCTCCCTCACCTAGATAGAAATCCTCCTCAAGCTTTCATATGAAATCTTATTGAACAAAGTTATCCAATTGAGGAAACAAAATGATGACAACGAGAATGACGAAGGGCACCCACAGCAAATGATTGTCCCCCGTGGCTTTTTTTCTGACAGGGACAAAAATGAATGAGTTCATTTCTAATCGCTCTGTTTACTTATAGCCATAGAGTGATGAGCTGAGTCAAAGTTGAAAAAAAACCAATTTAAAAAATGGAGATGGTATGGCAGTTAGAGAGTGTCTGAAACTATAAGTAAGATATCTTTATAACTGTGGACAGGGACTGAGGGAAAGATGCAATGTTTTTCATTCATGTTTTTTTAATGTTAATAAAACTTTTTACATACACAGCTCCGGCATGCCAAACACGCACACTCTCACACAAACCATGAAATATTCAAAAATGTTATAAATTTTCAGTAATCAAGTGCCCAAGAACCTGTATAACAATTTTCAGTCTAATTGGTAAAGCAGTTTCAAAGTTCAGTATCTTTGGCATGTTGACATAAGTTATTCATCTATAAAATATGAGAGAACAATCGGATTGACCGTAACTCACTATTTTTGAATTCATGGGGTTTTGCCAAGATTATTGCTAAATTTCTGTAAAATCAGTCAAGATTTGACAAAATTTTTCTAGCTGTAAAAAAAACAAACAGTATTTTTGCTTATAAAAAGTAAACTAACAATTGGACCAGCAATAACTCACCATTCCTCGATAGAATCTCTCCACAAGCCTACATAGTGCTAAAACACACAAATTTGTGCACATATAATAAGGGATAGAACTAATTCATTTCCTTGGATCTTAATATCAAATGTGTTAGATAAACTGTTTTAGGAATTAAATTGAGTGCATTTGCTACTTATAAATGAATTATAGTTCACTTATCACCTATATTCCAGTTGTGATTAAAACCCGCCCTCCCATACAAGTCGACCTGTCTGCAAACTTGTTTATGTTAAATCAGTCTGTGGTGCCAAGGAGGTTGTAGGCCCCAAGTATTGGCCCTGTAAGAATGTAGGCATTTCAACAGTTGTTAAAGCATTAACTGTATAAACAACAAAAAAAAGAATTTAGATAATTAGATAAGAAATTCAAAATTAATTGGTTTTCTTGCAGTGTTTCTGGCACTGCTAAACCATCATAATTATTGTTTTGAAGTGCTTCTTAAGAAAAATAATGATCATCTTTCATGGCGGCAGCTTTACCCCACTCATAACCTCAAAGGGTGTTTGATAAAATATCATTGATCGACAATAAATTTTGATTCTGGCACAAAAAACATCTGGTGCCTCAAATTTACTCATTATTTCTTTATTTCTGGTATGGAAGTGCAGGATGGCCACAGTCATTGTCCTGACTTGAGAAATCTTCAGTCTATTGATGTCATGTACTTTTAGAATCTTTACGTAGTTTCCCTTATTTGCTATTTATTTTATATTAGCTGGCCTACCTGACATAGCCTGGAGAGAAAAAGACTTCAAATATAATAACACAGGATAGCAAATGATAGATTTCATAAAATGTGTTTGCATGCAGACACAGGTCATGCTTGCACACACTCCAAATTGAGATAGGAGCTGCATTATCATGCACAACCCCTTGTTGGTCCTGTGCACACTTCCAAACAGATCTGCATAGATCAATGCGAATCTATAGACAGGTCCACGTAGCTTTTCCAAAAACCCTTAAAAATTAATTTGTCTCAAAGACAATTTGTGTGCTCTTCCAGCATTAGTAGACCATTGGATTAAAATTGTGCCCATTTTTATTGTCATATTTGGGTTATGGATAGGGTTAGGGTTTTTGCTCAAAGAAAGAACATGTTTTCTTATTTGGTAGGGCCGGCTTGTTTAAAAATACTGCTGAACTGGCATAACCACTGAGAGAAAAAGAAATTCACATCCACTGTTTCCTATGGTGAATGGAAAGTAAGGGTCCATTTTAGCAATATATTTTCATTATAAATAAACCCCTCCCTCAAAAACCTTTTTTTTAATTTTTTTTCCCAAAACTGACAAATTTCAAGGAAATATGAAAGGTTCATAGGTTGAAAGCACATGAAATTAGAATTTCAAAAAACTATGTCAGAATATGAACTTGGTTTGCTGATTCCATTTTCTGTGCTTTTAACCACTGTGCCATTGCTGTATCTACTTTAAAATGAATAAATCTTCAAATAGATTGTTACAAATTGGAGACAAATTGACAAGGCATCTAGTTCGCCAGCACAACACATCTTATGGTGAACATGAGGTCAAGTTACCCTTCTAGACAAATCTGCAGCACCTATGGTGAAGCCATTTAGGAGTCTCTAAGATACATAGACACAAGCAAGATAACAAACATTTGTTGTCTCCATAGAAATGGTCATCTATATATATATCCACTAAGCTCAGCTTATTTGAACACTGGGCCAAAAGTCAGGGAGTTAGCAGGTTTGTGTTTCACCAATCTTTCAAGTACTATCTTGTGGCCTTGAAAATCAGTACTTCAAATTTTGGCTTTTAGCTAAACGCAAATATCAACTGTTGTTTATCAATTTTCAGAAGCATCCATTCTATAAATGCAGAATTGCCTAAAGAGTATTGGAAGGATGTAATAGAATTGAGTAGCATTTTATTTTAGTCTTCACTAATGCCAATGGTTTTGAAGTAGAGAACCCATCCATCTCACCAAAGAACCAGCCTGGCTGCTGTAGGGTCAAACTCCACAATTACTTCTATACCAACTGAAATGATTATTGCAACTTTTATATCGTAGAAAATTGTAAAAATATATCTTGATAAGCATAAATGTATTCATTTTTTAGAATGAAAGCCTTTGTGTATCTCTAAGATAAATTTTGTAAATATGTACTAGTTGTCAGTTTGGCTTTGTAGGTAGGATAGCCGGCTACCACTCACATGATCTTGATATCAAAGCATGTTAGGAAAATATAAACTTTATTTGTATTTATTCATTAGAAAGAAGCAAGCCCTTGTGTATTTCTGCTGGGCCTTTTCCAACAAGAAAAATGAAATGCAACCTAATTTTTTTTTCCATAATTTAAAATTTTGGACGTTGGAGCTAATGAAAAAGAATAGAAATTAACCTTAAAAACTATTTCTTTTCTCTAACATAAGTAAGATCTCTTCCATCTTATTCTTTATAATATTTTCTTGCTTATCGGTTCTGTGTAAAAATTTCTTTAATTTTTTTATTTTACTATTTTGTCATTTCTAGTGTTGAAGACCTACTATTCAAATGTAAATGAAAAATGCCGGCTCACCTATTAATTTCTTGTTTTATTCTATTTAGATCTCCACTACCTCCAAATCCGTTTGAACCCTTGTCCCTCTGCTTAAAATCCTTGATTTGCTCCTGTTTCTTGGTAGTGGTGACTTGTTTAATAGAATTACCTGACCTTCAACTATAACACTTTCATGAAACTACATGAACAAAATTTATGTATATGTTAATTGGACTGTAAAAAACACCAGCTGGACTAAATCAATACGAAAAGTTCACAGTACTTATCTCAAATCATTATCTTAGCATTTGATTGCTTTCAGTGAGAAAATATTAAAACTTCAAATGATTTAACAGTTCTCATAACTCTTCTCCAAATTCATATATTAATTAACAATTTGCTAATGCAAAATAAATTTCTCTTTTCAGCATGTATTTTCATATTGGATGCCATGTTTGTTAATTAAGAGGGGAAAAATACTTTATGGGAGGGAAGTTATGTAAATTGGGGGGACTATATAACCGCCGTCATTAATCACAAAGCTACCATTAAGTTGATGACTGCAAGTTGGACTTGTGAAGCTCGGATATTTTTTAGTGTGAGTACCAAAAATCTTTGCCCTTAAAAGTTCTTTCATTCAGTTTCCTGTACTTCAAGTATATCATTTATATTTAGTAAGTTATCTATGTTTGGTATCTACTAAACTAGAATAGAATAAGGCCAAAAGTGCAGGACACCCAGTATTGAACTCACTACAATATTAATAGTCTATGGGAATAGTTTGCTAGTCATTGTTTCATGGTGGAATGCCTATTATAGCTTAGCTTAGTCTTGCACAAAGCTACAAATATAGGGAACCCAGTGAAGATTGAACTTAGTCTAATAGTAGTGCTCTGCAAGACTAATTTGCTAACCACTACTCCACTGCAGAGTTGTCTCAGTTATTTACTAAACTTTGTTTAGTAACAAGGCTATTAGTGCAGAGTACTTAGTGTGGATCAAACTCACTACATTAGTAATGATCTATGAGATGACTTGCTCCATAGGAAGGCAAGCTTTGAGGTATTTACTAAGCTTAGCTTAGTATGGCACAAGTCTGTTGAGGGATACTCAAGGATGATCAAACTCAATATATTAGTAAGGGTATGCCAGACTGGCCTGTGAACCACCATACCATAATGTGGAGTCCCTAGTGACGTTTAAAACTTTCACAGTAGTAATGGTCTGCATAGACTAGCTTGCTAATCACGGCTCTATGACTAGACATCTATATAGTTTGAGGCACCAAGTAGGATCACATTCAGTAGATGTGATCCAGTTAACCATTATTCTATAACAAAAATCAAAGTTCTTACTGTTTATAGCTACATTGATATAACCATGTTACATATTATGTACTCACTCTTAAACATGAATCATTAATCCAATAAGTTACAATTTTAATTAAATGTTTGGAATATTATCAATATTTCCTCTGTAAATAGCTTATTATGTAATTTAATATTTATGAGGTTTCACTTTTACAAATGATTTCTACTTTATTGGCTCTCATCAGAATTACATGTTCTAATTCAATCTGAGTTTTCACCATTGCTTCTTCAAAATTACCAAAATAAACCATTTTTCACGGAAATGGGGAAATTTGGAGCAGGTTTTTCCCATTATGTAATTTTGTTTATGTTTTTTTCAGTAAGCAATAGTGTATTCTTATTATAATGGAGGTAAAATATGAATGTAACCAAAACTATAGGCAGATAAGTCAAGTCCTTGTTTTAAATAGCCAAATAAACCATCTGTAGGATGAGTATTCAGATAGTATTATACATTGATTTTTTCAAACCAAGACAGTAATTGAGAGTTTGTATATATATACACATATACAGTGTATAATGTATGTAGTGTGTGTATGATGGTGTACATATATACGTGTGTGCATGTGTTTATGAATGTGTGAGTATATATACATGTTTATGTACATAAATACATATACGTACACACACATATGTCAATGTTGTGCATATATATGTATATAAATACACATATACATATGTATACATATATGCGTGAGTGTATATATATATATATATATATATATATATATATATATATACTGACATGTAGGTGTTGCACATGGGTGTATATATATATATATATATATATGTATATATATATATATAAGCACTCACATATGCACACATATATATTTGATAATTTATATATAAGTTATGATAAGTTATTATGAAAATGGAAGTTTCTGCTAGATCATTTAATTTAAAAAAATATTCAAAAATATCAAAGTTGTATCTAATGAGAAGCTCTGAAGTTTCATAGTAAGATTTTTAGTATTAGAACCACTGAAAATTGAAAAAAATGATTTATTATCGATTGAATGTTCCTTTGCTGCTATGAACTTTCATCGTCATCCTCATCCAGATTTGAAAGTCCATTGTTGGACATAGCATTTCTCCAAGATCCACCAGTTTACTTGTTTGTGAGTGTCACTTAAATGCTCAAAGAAAATTATTTTTCCTTGTGAAGAGCTCTTTCTGAATAACTTACAATGTAAACATGCTATAATATTCTATGCCATAGTATTCAGCACCCTCTATCCCAGCCCTGTAGAGCATGTCCCTTTTTACTCCAATCATCCACTGCTCCACTCTCAACCCCATCTTCCTCTATCGTTTGAGTGATCTCACCTGCGATACAGAGAAGGTGGAGGAACTGCATGGAGTTGGACTACCCCAGAGCATTGTTGCTTCTTGTGAGAATGAGATTTTCTTATTCTTTTCATGAGATACTTCCAGCTTTAGTTTCCTTCATTGCTGTCATCAACCACTACTCTTTTTATTATCAAATTTTTGTGTCTATTGTTGGTTTGAAAAATTCTTTTCAACTTGTTCAGAATCCATGTAGCACTCCAAAATTTTAGCGCCCTATTAATTTTGCCTAATATGCTCTTGCTGCTCTGCAATTGAAGACTATGTAGTCTATAATTTCTTGTCACTTTGATATTCATTACCTGTACTCTTCTGTAATTTCCTTATGTCTATCTTGTATATAGGAGGTGCAGTACGGAAAATGGAATTGGTGATCCGAGTTTGAGTTTTGGATTAATGCCGATGGGAAAGGCAGGGATATAATTAAATAGCAAGGCAGTTGGAGCCCTTTAGTCCTGTGAGTTAGTCCATCCAAGAGAAGGTTACTTTATCTGAAAGGAGAAAATCCTACAGCTTGGTAGTCTGGCATAAAAATGAGGTGTTGGGCATCCCATGAAAATCTACAATTGCTACAGAATCAATGGATCTTCAAATGGTGACAAAACCATTACTCAATATGCCTTGTGGATGGGAGGACCTATATGTGTATATCTTGGGTATATATACCCTACACTAGGCTGTACAATTTACTCATTCACTGTTTATAATTATGTGGATTGGGTGGACAGATAATTGACCAGAGCAAATAAATTTTCTCATAAAATGTTTTAAAAGACGGATGTTATATCTAATTGTGTCCGCTTTGTTGTTCTGATAGTGTTTTATTCATAATACAAAGTTGTAAGAGGTATATGGATTCACTCATATTCATCTCTCTGTCTACCCAATATCTCCAAAAGTTCTGTATGATTTTCAATGACATTACCTAGAAAGGTGGGCTATAGACTCTGGGAGAATTTAAATTTTACGGTAAGTCCATGAATTTTTTGATTGAGCGATATCTTTTAATTCAGTCAAAAATGTGGAAAATCAAAATTCCCATATTCACCTATCCTGCATCATTGCTATATATGGATTGATTCAGTTTTTAGTTGGTGGTAATGACATTGACTGAAGTTGGCACACTCTAGTTTCTAACTTTTTAGTTTCTTTTGGGGTTTTTTGGTAGTGCATTTATTTATTTGCTTTTTCCCCAGAGTCAGTATGAATATTCGGTAATTGCTGTCTGGAATCGATGAAACTTGTTATCTCACTCAAAATACATTTATTCATTGTCACTATCAGTCAGAGGGTTCAAGGGGAGGGTAGAGGAAGGAGAAGCTTTGGGTTTGCGTTATCGGGCATGGTGTAGAAATCAGTCTCTTCCTTTGGAGGATTAACAGGATCACCACAGGATACCCCAGCTGCTTATAGCATCTATTATTCCAAGAGGGTCACCTTCTGACTAGGCTTGATATCGCTTAAGTCAACTTCAGTGATCATAAGAGCTAGTGTGTCCAACATGATTTGGCTGTAACTCAAAATACATGAAATTGGTATTTTATTTTATTTTTACAATTACTGTATTTCCCAGTGTTGAAGACACTATTTTTTTCCGGGAATAAGTATAGAAAATTTGCCCTCGCTGAAAGTTCTTTTTTTTTTATAGGCCTATCCTAACCTTAGGATGTGTGAGTGGCATAGCAATTAATGGCAAGGACAATGAAATTGGCTAGACATGTTCAAACTGCTGTTTACATTTGCTTTGCACTAATTACTCTGGGAATCTCTTCTACCCCACTCCAGCTATTGGTAAAATAGCAGAGCAGACTGGGCTCTCTAGCCTTAGGAAGACAACCATTCCAGATGGACAACTCTGATTCCTAACCGTGAGGATGGGTGCAAACTTTGACAGCTCCTGCAGCAAAGCTGATACAAAACATATCGCACTCTGCTTTCCTTTAGACTACATTGCAAGGGGATTTTTCTTCGGCTAGGTATGCCAAGATTTCCATGCACTTTGGCCTGGCTTGTACCCTGGAGAGGTTGCTTTAGTGTCATTCCATTTTCTATTAAGACCAAAGGAGGCTTTTTTTCCTGATTCCAGCTGAGGGTAATCTGTGACATTTGAATGAAATGTATAAACTGGTCTGGTTAGTCACTCAATATAAACAGTCATATGACCAACATATTTTGGCAGCATTCTGTGTTTGCATGATCAATAAATAAGTTTCTTCTCTCACCTTTTGTTGGGCAGTGATCATTGAAAATGTTCAAATTTTCAAAAAACAAGCATGAATGCTGCTTGACCCAAACTAAGGAGTCATTTTAGCATGGATTTATGTGGAAAATTGACCCCAATCCCTCAAAAAAACTATTTAGGAGGGAATTTAGAAAAAACAAAAAACTATTTTTTCTAGGCATGGTACATACATACATCAATAGCCAGAGAGACACACCCCAAAAATGAAGAAACCTATGTTGACAGTTTTTGTTGAGTTGACAGTTTGTAGTCATGCTTAGTACAAAATAGTGAAAAATTTCTGAAGTTGAAAAAGTGGGTTCATGGGAATCCCTCATTATTTTTTCACCACCGTTTTTTTCTCAATACTGAACATCAAGAAATAGAAAATCGCATAATTTTTTAAGTAAGCAATATACAAAGACAAATGAACACATTTTTCCTTACAATTCTGACAAAAGGAATTAAGTGATTGGGTATTATTAGGATTAAAACATATCTTGTCTCTATTTCAGGGCATAAACAGAGATAAAAGCAAAGGAATGTCCAGATGTTTAATAATTTCCATATATGACCTAGATATCAGTTGTTTGTCTCATAATCAGTTTTGTCTTAATCCTTGAAGTGTGTATTTCATGATTCTGCCTGTTAACAGACTGCAATGATGTCTACTGCGGCTCATCTCAACCCTACATTACACCTAGCATGAACCCAAACCTAATACTAAAATATAGAAAACCAACATTCAAAGTCAAATGAACACATTTATTCAGGAAAAATAATTATTATTAAAATCCAAACTCAGGTGTTATATAGGGTTGAAATGAACCTAATTTGCCATTATTGCAGCCTGTTAATGGGCAGAATCATAGAATAGATATTTCAAGGATTTGGAAGAAACAGATTGCAGAACAAACAGTTGACATCTAGTTTTTTTTATGAAAACGTTTATTTGGATTTCTCAACATCCATTCCCTTTTTTGCTATTTTTATCCTGAAATAGAGACAAAATAAGTTTGAATCTTCACAATAACAACCACTCTTCTGAATTGCTTGTGTCTGCATTGTATGGGAAAATCTGTTCATTTGTCTCAGTATGTTGTTTATTCTACAAGTTATATGATTTTTCTTCTCTCCAGTGTCTGGGTTCAGAACTGCACTAGGTGTCATATACGGTTAAAAATGAACCCAATGACAAATTATTTCAGCCTGTTCACAGGCGGAATCATAATAGACACTTCAAGGATTGAGAAAAAACAGGTGGTGAAAAAAATGCGGCATCTTATAAGATTTGTTAGCTCCTGTAATGTGAAGGAGAGAGTAATAATGGTAGTTGGTTCTGTGTAGCAAGAACTTCCTAGTGCTTATGTTTTAGTTTACCACCACATGTTGAAAAAGAAGGTAGTCATGACTTGCCATGACAGAGGGGAGACTTTCTGCACCAACTATGAATATGAATGCAGAGATTAAACATTGTTCATAATCAAAATAATGATGAATATAAATATTTAGACGAACAGGATATCCATTTAATGATTTGACAAATAAGACAAGTTCAAGCATTACAGTCAAAGCTGAAGGGGGAAGTCATGTAAGCACTATGAACATTAATACGATCATTGATAGGGTAGGCATGATAGCTAAGTAATTAAAGAAAGATATTGGTTCCATGATAATAGGTATACAATATCAGTTAGTAGCTCGGGAAAAGAGAAAGATAAAAGTGAGCGCTTGAGAGGAAAGTTGGAGCACTGTGCAATAGTTGTAATAGCAGTGAGTTAATGAAGTGAAGATAACTGATACGCTTTGCATCCATAAGACTTGGTAATCCAAAGACAAAGAAATGATTATGAGGACAGAGTTATTGGTAGAATGTCTTACTGTTAAATTGGGGGCGATGCTCTACAACTGTATTTATGGTCGCTGAGGATAACTTGGGGGCCATTCTCAGTTGCTGAAAAACACATGACAGAAAGTCTGTTTGAATCATAGAAAACACATGGGAGTTTAACCCGTATGCACTGCTTGAAGTAAGGAAAATTAGAAGACAAGATAATAATGACTGTTATGTAGTGAATGTATTGTCATTTCATTCATGTGAGATGGAGATGTGAGTGCATATTTTGGCTAGAGAAGAGGACATGTCAAATGAAAGCAGCAATGTTTAGAACAGTGATTGGTCATTAAGGGAAAAGAAGGTAAACTTTCTTGTCAGTTAGAGAGCTGAGCCAATGACTGGTAGAGAAAAGGAGAGAGAGAGAGAGAGAGAGAGAGAGAGAGAGAGAGAGAAAGAAGTTTAACCGATTGAGAAAGTCAGGGCTAAATGAGCATTGGTATACATGCCGTCAGGGCTTTTATGGACAGTAGATAAAGGATATGATGTATTTCATATCTGGCCAAATTTATGGTTCTGTATCTACAGCGAATATTTATTTATTTCAACTAAAAATAAAAGAGTTACTACATCTTGAAGCCACTTTTTTGACTGAACTAAATCAATTTGCAGCTGAAGGTATGCCACTTCAATTCATTCCATGATATAAATATTCTATTAGAGGTCTACCATACATCCTTACCAGTGGACTTAGGTGTAAACCTAGCATGTCTCTGTATAGTAAAATAAAAATAAAAAGTGCTGACAAAAAGTGGCCAAGAAGACCTACATCTACCAAACAATTTTTGGTAAGGTAGGTGAAAGTGTTGAGATCTTAATCGTGCTTTTTTTCTGAGTATTTTTTCAATACCTTTAAATAGGCTTTAGTGACAGCTGAATAGTGTCATGAAGCCATATATGGTTCATCAATCAATCTTACTCAGACAGACAGGTCAGGACTGTGCTAATTTGAAAATTGATAGTTGAGCTTTGAGTCTCTGAATTTAGATTTAACATTTTCTCTGAATTTTTATTATATTTTATCAAAACAGTTGTCACTTTGAAGTTTAAAATCTATCACCACTTGGATTATTTCTTTTTCAACTAATAATTATTTTTATTATCACTGGTATAATAATTTTATAGAAGAAAAATATACACAAAGTGTATTTTTTTTTTTTTACATATGATGAATAGGATATTAGGGTGATGGAAGAAAAGTTACCGTTACTTGTATGATTTTTTGTCCTAGGGTCAGTCGTGGTGCCCTGGACAAGCTGAACTACAGTGCCTTTTTTAATGTATAGTATTATCTATATATCTATTTTTTGCCATGAAAATTTCCTTTGCCAATTGTTTCTCTTAGTTTCAACACAACAGAAAGTATTTAACTCTCAGATATTCCTGCAAAAAAGGCCTAACATCAGGGAATTCTCTTATTTTGATGGTTCAAATTCTGTTTAATTTATTCATCTTTCCATTTTTCTATTTGTATTTAGAAAGTTCTTCCATCTTAGATACTTGCAACCTGGGCTACTGTTCATGTTGTGCTGGTACTTAGTGCCAGCCCTGGCTAGTTTTGCATAGATTTCTCGTCTATCATACAATGTAACAAGTTTTTGAGTATCAATATCTGTTCTCTATTTTTCTTCATGGATCCGTATTTCATGCCTTGTCAATTTTTGACAATGATTCATCTGTTTTCCTTATGATAACGGTCTTTTCCCCCTTTTTAAACTATCCTGGCAATTTCCACTGAACCAGAAGAAGAAAACGCATGAGTTTTATTATTGGCATTTAGTAAATGACATTTTTTTTGACTAGTGGAGTCCTGTCATTTTAACATCATAATCCTTCTTCTAATCTGACATTGTAAGTCTTGAAGCTATTGAGTTGTGAAATAGCTATACAGGCGGCCCTGATTTTACACCCCTTTGATTAATGCCATTTGACAATAATGTTGGCTAGCAATTTGCCCCAATTTTTTCTCCTTTTAGGTGATTCAGGAAGTATCTTATAAAATAAGTTATTAGAAACTGTCAACTTGAACTGTCGCTAAATCTGTCAAGATAGGTTTCTTCAGTTTTCAAGCTAGTCTGGCTGGCTATGTAAGTATCATGCATAAAGTAGAGTTAGAGGGATGAAATTTTGAATATCTACTCATTGTGTCTAGGAAAAACGTTTATTTGTAACTAAGTTCACCCCCTAAGTAGTCATGTACATTTGTGCTAAATTGATCCCTTAGTTTGTGTCTGGCAACATTCATGCTTGCTTTTGTTATTTTGATTATAACTGTTTTAGCTGTCACCATTCAACAAAAGGTGAGAGAAGTAATTTATTCATTGACCACCTATTCTCTCAATTCTTTGATTAATTGATCAACCCCAGCCACTGCCTAAAGATGGTGGCCATGTAACGGTTTCTATTGGGTGACTAACCAAAGCTCTTGTATATTCAGTTCATTATTTCAAAATAACAAATTAATGATATATTCATTTACAGAAATTTATACTAACATACTTATGGATTCATTTTATGCTGATTCGTTTATGTCATCTCCTCAAGGAATGCATATCTTGTGCAATGTAAGGGCAGCCTGTACATCAAAAAAATTTGCATATGTATTCATATCATTTGACCAGAAAAGATTTATAAACAAGGATTAATCAAGTACACAGAGCTTCTAAAAATGATTCCATGGAAATTCCTTGGTGCATCTGCAATTCAAGAATGAAACAATTAAAATATATAAAGAATATAGAATTAGAAAATCATTTTTAATTGTTTGAATATAGCTTATATATTCAAAAATTTATAAGCATTGAATATAGAAGAACATAAGCCTTGATTTCGAAGAGCTTCATTAAATAAATTTGCATAGTACCTGCGAAAAATGACAGGATTATTTACACATGGATCAGCATGTCTGCCAAGGATCAGAGACATCGACAACTGACCTTATAAGCATTGCCATTAAAAAAGAAATGTTCTGTTTACAACTGCTTTCTATTCGACACTACTGGAGAAAGAGTCCCTCTTTTTACATACGAATGGTACAGCTGAAGGTGGTAATAGAATGGATTGGCTGATACATTGTGAAAGTAATGGAAAAAACAAAGGTTATGCTTGTTGCTTTAGTCTTCGATTTCTTCCATAAAAAAAGTAAAAGAGATTTACATGAAATCACTGAGACATTTAAATATCATATTTCTTAGAGTAAATTATGATGATAAAGGTGACTAAGAAATACCTTTGATTTACTTGGCTAACCAACTGTAAAAATACAATGAATTAGACAGAAACAGGGAATGAAACTTCTTATTTATCAATTTAAGCTTTTCACTTCTGGTAGAGGTAATTTTTTAGTACCACAATATTTATTTCCTTTCTATGGAGGAATGACTGAATTAAAATTATTAAATCAAAAATAACTGAATTTAAAAACTGTTTTAAAATTAAGTGCTCAAGATCTACAAAGGCTTTTTTTCATTTCTTTTTCTTATTTTATTTCATAAAATTAGAATGATTTCTTTTGTAAAAGTACAAAATCGTAAACACTTATGGTATAACTGCATTATTGCATTATTCAAATTTGGAACATCAAAGCAGAAAAACATGTGTGACAGCCTAACAGTAGTGTCAATTTGAGTGCTTGTGTTATTCAAGAGGCTATAATTTTATACCCATTTTTCACCTCTGAATCCAGTACTTGTATAATACAAGAATCGTATTATACCCAAAGAAATACAGTAGTTGAAATCATAGAGAGAAAGTAACAAATACAATAGCTGGTGATTATTAAACAAGAATAGGTTATTGATTAATCTGATTGTTCTGTTCTGGATATGGGCCAGGATAGCAGTGGTTGAGAATAGATACTGATCTTGTATAGAAAGAGTATTCCCCATTGTAAGCCTGACCCTCATCTGATAAAAAGTGATAAGTATTTTCAGCACTTTGATAAGAATCTCAATTTCCTTGGAGCAGAATCGGCAGTGTCTGTGATATAAGCAGACAAGGAAGACCCTTCAGATACAGCGGTGCACAGTGTAGAGATTGAATACGATTGAAGAGGCAATGGGCAACTAGACATGATTAGAAACAGCACTGCAGTAAAAAGAAATAATTTTATTTTAAGCTGGTTGTAAGGGCCTTAATTGCCCTCATCCCAAAGTCCAAGGCAGTCCAGATTTGTAGATGTTACAGAGTTTGTTCTTTTCTAAATCTACCTTTATCCTTTTATGACCATCAGAGTTGAGCAATACCATGAATAAGTCACTGTAAAAGAAAAAAAATGCCATAAGGAGAAATAACAATTCTGTCTGCCCTGATTTTATGCTAGGGTGCATTCCTAGAGAAGGCGGTGTAAACAAAATCTGCAAAAAAAAATCGATTATGTAAGCATATTAATATAAGTTTTTACAGTTATCCTTGGTTATCTGGGGCTGAAAAACCTTAGCCATTTTATGGCTAATTCTAACAATATAGCTACCTCCATTAAATTTCAACTATAAAAATGGCTGACATTAAGCAATTTACCGAAACACAAAAGTTTTAATTTTATCATAACTTTGATATCTGATTTATATGTTGTTTTGAACCATTAGCACTACTTTGATTTTTTTGCCAAAATTGTGTACATCCTTTAGGTTTGAGTGTCCCTGACACCAGGAAATATGGTTTATCCCTGGTCTAAGGAAGCCCTGAGAAATTCATCAATGTCATCAATTACTAATAGCTTGCCAAAATCTTTCATGGTGAATGAAGATGGTGTGATTAGGTTTATTCATTCATTCTTGTGGCTCTCAACAAGGCCAGTCAGAGGATTTGGGGGGGAATGAGGCAGAGGGCAGTGTGGCTTTTGGTTTGTGTTATTGAGCATAGTGTAGAAATTGGTCTCTTCCTTAGAAGGAATGATGAGATCATCATGGAAGGCTCCCTGCTTGATTCGCAGATGGTTGCTCATCTAGGTACTGATCAGGCTCGACGTTGCTTAACATCAGTGATTGTTTGAGAACCTATGTATCCAATGTGATTTGAATGAAAGAAGACAAAATTTATTGAAAATGAGTGAATTTGAGTGTCAGAAAGTAGGAAAAAGATTTTGATATTATTACATCAACTGTAATATTATCTGGATTAAAACTGATTATTTTTTTTCATCAGTGCAATTATTTTTCATCAATGAAAAATGGGTTTTGATTTGTTAATTTAGTAAAAATGATATTCAGTTGGAAAAAGTTCTATTAGAAGGAGGAGAAGAGGGAAAAGAAGAATTAGTGTTGATGATGGTGATGGTCATAGGGTCTATCTGTTCTGGTTGGGGAGATAGTTGACGGAGGGGCAGAATGGTATTGCTTCAGATTGCATGACAGATATGAACAGAATCAAATATAAAAGGATATTGGCCTATTCTCCTTGGAGAAACAACCATGTTGATGTTGGCTGCGTTCCATGAAAAATGGATATCATTTCAAACAAGGGTCAGGAGTGTGAAGTTTGAAAGAAATATTTGTGCTTCAGAATTTTTTGGTAGCTTGATAGGTGCCTCATCATATTGTTATGGTTAGCAAACTGGTCTCACAGATCATAACTACTGAGCTGTGAGTTTGATCCTCATTGGGTGCCAAATGTTTGTGGCCTTACGCCTAAACTAAGCTAAGCTTGAAAAACATTTTTTGGTGGTTTGATGGACACTTCATCATATTGTTATGGTGATCAATCTGATCTCACCAGTAATTACTACTTGGCAGTGAGTTTGACCCTTACAGAGTGCCCCGTGCTTATGGCCTTGTGCCGAAATTGGGCTTAGTAGAAAAATATCTTTTGGGAATTTGACATTGATGAGTTCAATCTTTTTCCGAAGTGATATAAGTTGTATTTCTCTCTCTGGACTCACTTATTTCCTAATGATCCTCCAAAGCCACAGCCATGACAATGATCATTAGCTTTTTAGTGTCTGTCTTCCCCAGGATTTTTCAGAACTCTCTATCATGGGTGCCGCAGAGCCAATACTTTCTGAATTGTCTAGTTTATCATGCCATTTTATATCTTGCCATTCACAGCTTTGCATATGGTCTCTGGGGATCCATGTTGTGACTCATGATGTCCATCAGTTGTCTGACATTCTTGCAACATGACCCCTACCCTTTTCCATTTGAGTTTTCTAATGGATTGTATGATGTCCATGACTCCTGTTTTTTCTCTAATATACTGTGCTCTTTTGTGAACTTTCCATGTAATGCTAAGCATATTTTTTCATTCGCACATTGCATCAGTAGCCTATTACAATTATATTGCTTCATTCTTTATCATAAACTGTGTAATGGCCTTATATATATCCTCTTTGTAGGTGTCAATTAATGTTGTAGCAAATATTCTAGTATATAAGATACAAATTTCATTTTTTATTAAAAAGACAATACAAGTACACTGCATCCAGTGCTCTGGTATCATGACTAGGGGGCTATCTACTGAAGTTCAATACAGTGAGTGGTAGTGTACCAAATACCCTTATAAACCATTTGTCTTATAGTCCATCATGTACAGTTTATGGTGATTAGAGGAATTTTTATCATTTCCAAAGTATACTAATTTTTACTAGTAGTGCTTAGTAACATCACTGTTAACCAATTTCACATCCAACTTTTTGCTTAACTTCAGAAATCCATTGGAACCATTATTAGCAACGTACAATTGACTTATACTGAACAAAGAAAATCATGGGATATTTTTGAATATTCGCTGCAAAACCAAGTTATTCGATTATAGTATTACAGTATAGATAAAAGGATTTAGCCGAAAAAAAGCATTGAAAAAAAAGAAAAATTGTGGAAAAAAGAAAAAACTAAAAAAAAGAGTTGGAAGTATTGCCTGATTTTCTTTTCCTTTTACCTCAAGATTCTCTCTAGAAAAAAAGAAAGAAATTGAATCTGAATATTGAATTACTTAGTGATTGGTTCTTCCTAGAACAGTGATATTTTTCCATGTTCTCATGACATTTCATCTGATATTTTTCTTTTCATTGAATTAAGACTTTCATCTTCCTTTTCCTTGGATAAATGAGGTTCAGGATTGCCAAGTGGGTAATGGCACATAGTATAGACTTGGCGAGTGGAGTTCAAATTACAGTCGGTGCAGTTTATCTTCATTTTGTACTAATGCCCTTTGGAAAGGCATGAATCCACGTCTTCCCTTAGGAATAGGTAAAATAGTGCCATGTGAAGTTTATGACACCAGTTCAGGTACTTGTCGCCTCTAAGTCAATTTCACATATTGCAAATGGGCTTAGTTAGTTATAATATGATATAGAGAGTCAGCAAAAGGGCATTACTTACTTATCCATCATCATCATCATCATCATCTTTTAATGTCCATTGTTGGACATAGATCTTCAGCAGGATTTGTCACACTTCTCTATCATGGACGTTGCAGAGCCAGTACTTTCTGAATTTGTCTAGCTTGTCTCTCATCAAGTACTCTGCCGGCCTTGCTTGTGCATGTGATCTCTGGGGAATTATGTCATAAGTCGCAATGCCCATTGGTTGTCTGCCATTCTTGCAACATGGCCAGCCCATTGCTATTTGAGATTTTTAATGGATTTTATGATGTCCCTGACTCCTGTCTTCTCCTGGATGTATTGTGCTTGTCTTGTGGTCTCTCCATTTGACGTTGAGCATATACCAGCTGTTCCTGCTAAGTCCTCCATCTAAATCAGTGGTTCCCAAACATTTTGGGGCTGCGGACCCCTTGGCTCCAAGGCAACATCCTTAGTGCTTCCTTAGTTCTGATGCTACTCTGCCTCCTGTTTTTTTCACTCCACTCCCTTCAATCTTCCAACCCTCCCCCAGAGAGAAGGTGATCAATATTGTCCACTTTGGGAATGACTTATTTCAATCTTTTCATTTTGTCTTGTTTTCAAATCCAAATAATGGACTGATTTTAATTTCCTGTAAATGACTAAATTTCTGTTGCAACACACTATGTTCCATTTGACAAAAAACTCTTCATCTCTTACCAACTAAAGTTAGCAGAGCCTATTGCCTGGATAAAGGCTGAGCTTAGAGCTGTGTTGCCACACTCATGTTAACTAAAGAAGCCTTCTCTTTGATATATGTAATAAAAATCATGTCACATTTATGATGACTTTATAGCTTTGTATTTTAAAATGTACAATGCAAACGAGAAAAATGAGTATATATCATGATGAGGAAGAGGGAGAGAGGAAACTAACAATAATTGTTGTCTACACAGAAATAATTTGTAAATATGGAGGTAATAGAATAACACAGATACATTGATTAAAGACAATGATTATGTAAACTAACATGATATCATTAAAGTGTTGTTGGGTTTCAGTTGAAATCTTCTTAAATTATTCCTTGAGCAAATAATCCGTTTTGCTGATTTTTTTGCTCAATTCTACATAAAATATTATTTGTACACATGATAACTGTCAGTGAAGCAATAGATTATTAACCAGTTTGAATGATGGATAGATTTTCATCTCTTATAAATCACTTTCTTTCAACTATATTCATACTTGAAATTTTTCACCCCCTAATAAGTTGTGAGACTAAATTTCAGCTGCAAGATACTTTGTCCCATTTGACTACAAAGAAACCCTTCTTCTCTTCGCTACTAAAATCAATCTTCTTTCGATCCCTTGACATAGCTTAGATTTTGCTACCTTACAAGTAACTTTGAATTAGACCCTCTGGGTCTTCATCAACCACAATATCAAATTTGTTTGGTCCACTGGTTAAATGATTCGCAATGGATTTTGCCTTGAGCTCTTCCTTGATGTCTTGTCACTCACTAACACTTAATTGCCTGCGGATCTTCAAGTAGAGAATTGAGCAACACTTCTATGAACTCTTCCAACTATCCACATGAAAGGCATTTCAGTATTTAGAGGATTCTAGCTTGACCAAGCCAGGAGGTTTTATTGATTACTTTTCTTCTTGCTCACATTCAATTCGAATTTACCTTGTTTAGAGAAAGGTTATTGTTACCGACAGAATCTATAATATTCTTTTGGTTCCTCCATTTGTTCATTTCAGCTTACGTACTTTGTTTTCAGTGTTCCTTCTAGAAAGAGAACTTGGCTTGTGAATAAATATATGGATGCTATACTTACTTTTTATGTTCTGATGATTGTTTTTGTCTTTCTAATAGATTCAAAAGATGCCTTGATTGAAATAGATTGTGACTAAATTGAGTTCTTCCATTACTAATTGGCATCCTTGGTTAATGATTTTTTTGCATGCATTATTTATTTGAAGGAAATATTACTAGATGCATTCAAATGGATAATTCCGATATTCCAAGCTTTTTTATAGCAATAATCTGGCCCACTATCTGCTCATCAATATGCAATCTGGTTCGCAAAGGCAAAAAGGTTGCCTGCATCTGTTCTAAAGTGTTTAATCTACATGTCATACTTTCAAATTCTGAGAATATTTTACACTTAAATACTTTATACATAGATGATGATAATCTATATTATCCCTATAATTCTTTACTTTGCTAGTTCCTTCGTACATACATTATGCTTAATTTTACAAGGTCTAATCTAGAAAGTGACTGACAGGATATTAAAGTTATATGAAGTCTGAGACCAAGTGTTTTTATTATAAATTTTTAGCTAATCATTTTTCATTACATTTTTAGGATTATCATGACTTTCTACATTTTAATACTTAATAATAAAAGTAGCTTAAAGTAGGAATAAAGAAGTAGCTCTTGATAAAACTGAACTTACAATCCATAACCCATAAGCATGCCTTTTATAGAAATATTTTGAATTCTTGATCGATGAAAATTGATTCATTTTAAATAGACGTTTTGGAAATGAAATGTTTTTATCGAATAATTTTTCTTACTACTCATACTGCAAATATCTTATATTTCAAAATATAAACTGTATTCATGTCTTCATTCATTGAAAAAAAAACTCAGCTTTCTGGGATAAAAAGAAGTATTTGGGGATGTTGAAAAAAAAACTTTAAAACTGTTGATCTTATTAGATATTAGAGAAAAAGAATTACTGTATCCTTATTTTTATTTTAAAATCTTTCACTGAAAATTGGTTAATCTTAAATGAACATTTTGAGCATGAAAAATTTAAAAAAATGCTTTTTACCACACTTGATGTAAATATTTCATATTGTAAAATATAAACTGTATACATGTCTTCCTGTTTGAGACAATGGGAATGCAGAAGACTGAGAAAGATTAGATGTAATCATTATTGATAAGCACAAATCTCATTTATAATGTTTAGAGTATTTCTTTCTTTTAGTCTGGAAGAAATAAAAGAAACATAATTGGTTCTTTTTCAGTGTTTGATGCCATGTAATTATTTGATGTGTCTGAAGCAAGATAATTGTTTCTTCACATTGTGTCCGCTATCATTGGTTGTGATCGTACTGATTGACGTTACATGATCAAAGGACTAATACATCATGTATCAATAACTTGGAATACATACTCTGTAATTACCATGATTTTTATCTCTTTTCTGTAAATGGAAAGTCTTCTACTTACAGATACTATTACGTTCTTTCCAAAAAATATAATGTATTAACTCTTAACATCATGAACCACTCCAAACCAATAGCAGAGCTTTCCTGTAGAGGAAAGTTCGTTAAATTTATTATGTCAGATAAAATAAAAAATAAATAATTTTTTTATCTTAATTAATCATTCCCATTGAAAGTTTTGAACTGAATTTTTTAATGTGAAATTAAGAGTTAAAATTGATTTGTTGGCATCTGCCAGTCTCATAAGACCATGGATCTGCTCCTGGAAAGTATTCCTTTCAGCCCCTCCAAGTTGCAGGCCCTTATTAGATTATATGGAAGAGAGCAGTTGCTCATTTAGCAAGTCTTCCCTCTCCCTGCACTGATGTTGTCCAAGGGAAGAGCAAGGACCGAATTAGATTGCTCCAAGTGTTGCCACAGGAATTGCCAGAATGAATTTTTGAAACAACATTGGACTGCTTTAGGGATTCTAGCTCCTGGTTTTGAAGGCAACCAGTCTAGGAGAAAAAACAACTCTGTTTTTCTCCTAGACTGGTTACCTTCCAAAGCTAGAGATCCCATTCTACTCTTCAATTTTATCCATAGCTTGGGGGTAAGATATGGATTTATGCTTTTTCTAAGTGTATTAGTACACTCCAATTTTGATTTACCAAATTTTGAAGAAAAAGAATAAACATAAAATGAAGGTGTGAGCACTTCCACCTACCTTATAAAGATATTTTGTGGCTGACATAATTACATGCATATTCTTTTGACTACTTACAGTTCGCCTTTTTTGATTTTCTCTTTATGGAGATATGATAAATTTATACCCAAAGTCTGCATCTGGCCAAAGTAGTATACCAATACAATTAAGAAGTTTTTCTGATTTTGTGTATTTTTCAATAATTTATTATACTTTTGTTTATTGACTAGTTTATACTAAGTATGATTTAAACACTTAATTCAGGGGTCTTATATAGGAGTGCAGAATACTGTCTACCATAGATTACCCTCTTCTAGAGTTAGAATAGGCCTATTAATAACCTTTGGCTTGTAGGATACAGGAAAATTTTGAGATATTTCATGGGAGGTGAGGAATAGTGTCATTGATGCTAGGAAATACAGTAAGTTTTGTTTTCATTTGAGGAACACTTGAGAGAAAAGCAATTTCAACTGCACTTGAAGTACTCTGTACAACAGGAACTGTTTTGATGTTCAAAGACATAGATTCGAATTTCAACTCGGAGTGTGTCGAAATGTTTTGACAGGGTTGTTTTCAAAGAGAAGAATAATTTCAGTTTCAATGTTTTGATCTTTTATTCCCTTTCCATCAATTATTGTAAGATCAGAGTCACTGTAATGATTACTACATTTGTTCGTCTCAGATGTCTAGGAGTTAGTTATTGATCTTAATCTAAATTAGAGTTTGTATGACAAATAGTCACTAGTGTTATCTATTATAATACACTGATTTTTTGGTCATTGTACCTTCCAACCTTTTTCAGATATTTGCTGTAGTTGGTCACCTCTTGAGAATTTTGAACTTGACCCTTCTTTCAATCCATGGGAGTAGATTGTCCATGCATGAGGCTATCGAACAACCATTGTCATCAAAGATGGTTTAGGGTTCTGTTTTTTTTTGTATTTGCATATCTTTGTTTATCTGCTTATTTGTTTGTTCCAGGCCTCTTGGCCATACCATTTTGTCCATGGACTTGAAAATCAGCTTCAGTTCTCCACTAAACACTTTCGGAAAAATGATTTTTTTATTTCTTGAAGAAACAGCTTTTTATCCTTTTTTTTAGGCCCTAATCCGATGGGTTTATTAATAACATCTAGAATATCCAGAATCCAAATATTCCTTGAAGTTTTTTTCACTCTATTTTAGATGGTTTCCAGAGAAAAATGCCACTGATGTCATAAATAGAATTTATTCTGACCATAATTATTTTTCAATTGATTTCTTTTCATGACTTCAAATTTTGATGCCACATTAGTTCAGTTATTGACTGCGATAGCAAGTCTTATATCAGTTTATTTTTCCCAGTTAATTTGCCGTTTTGAACCAGAGTGCATGATTTTTTTTTTGCACTACCTGACCGAGGGATTGAACTTGAAATTGCCAGGCTACTATACATGCTTAACCACTAGGCTATTGTCCCGACAAACTTGGAGCCTTAAAACTATTGTACCTTGTCTGCCTTTTCCATTAAACCAGACTATACAAATTTTTGCACTACCGTTTTTTAGTGTCTCAATATATTTTCTTGCTTACTGCTAGCAGAGGTGGTCATTATATTTTTTCTTTTCAAGTCAGGAAGATGTTTAAAATATCAAATTTTTTCTAAAAGATAAAGATGCATCAGTATGCATCTCTGGTTATAAGGTTATTAACATGTGAGACTGATCACTTATTACAAAAAATCAAGAACATTCAATCTTATGATAATTAATAATGCTGGCCTCTGTGCAAAGAGTTTGTCAATCGGTGCTCAAGGAATAGCAAACACAGTAGAATATGAGACATGAGATGGAGAGATGAGATTGAAATCCTAGCCAAGGACAATCTTGGTTAGCATGGGAAGAGCTAGGAAAGTCTTTATCCATCGGTGGACTAGATGATGATAAGATATATATATATATATATATATATATATATATATATATATATATATATACATATATATATATATATATATATATATATATATATATATATATATATATATACATATATATATATATATATAAATGGATGTATGTGATCCAACAGAATGATTATAAATTGTGTTATATTATATAGATTAAAGAAAATAGGGTTGCTGTCGGAATCAAACTTGCAACCAATAGGATAGCGGCTTCTTTCTGCAGCAGCCCCATTTTCTTTAATCATTTATTCTATTGATTGCGTAACAACGGGAGATCATTTCAAAATATAAGTTTCTATTTAATATAATGCAATTTCTAATTATATAAATGTAAATATATATACATATATGTATGTATATATATATATATATATATATATATATAACTTCATTTATTCAACAGATTATATGAATCAAACTCATTAGAACATTAATTTGTTCATAATATTTATTTTCAGTTTATATCCATATGAAATTTCCTTCTTTGAAATTCTAACCTAACATTATAACTTATTTTTGTTTTTTTGTTTTCAGGTGCCAGCTCCAAGAACAAGAGAGCTGTCTATGAACCTTCTGCCCCACAACGGTGTCGGCAAGTAATCTGTAGTAAAGAAATGGCCTTAACTGTGGGCATTGTAGTGTGTGCGGTCATCTTAGCCGTAGCATTTATAGCCTCATTTGCCCGTCCTGAAACTCCAACCTGCTACACAACAACCCAGGAACCTGTTATCATACCTCCAGAAGAGGTCAACATCACAAAACCTGAGCCAATAGCACACAATGGAAAGCTATTTCCATGGAACCATATTCGTCTGTCAAAAACTATTCAACCTTTGACCTATGACCTCTTTCTCCATCCTAACTTGACCACCACCCTAGTCATAGGCAATGTGACCATTTTATGTCAGACATCGGGTTCTACTGATTTTATTGTTTTGCATGTGGATTCAATGAACATTACGGAAATAACTGTCCACTCACACTTCACCAATGAAGTCATCGGCACCAAAGACGTCCTCTTCTACCCAGAGAATAGTCTTATGTATATTAAACTTGACCGCCCACTCGATAAGAATGAGTTGTTTGACCTGCGTATTTATTTCAGGTATCACCTGCATCAATTACTTTCTGGATTCTATTTAAGCTCTTATACTGCTGAGGATGGTTCAACAAGGTAATGATATATTCTTTTATATACCCTGTTATTACACACACACATACACACTCACAGACATTCAATGCAGATCTTTGTAGTCTGATGGCTTAAAAGAGATTATTTTATTTGAAAAGTAAATTGCTTAATTCAGTAAAAAATCTAAATAAAAAGGTGATGTTTTATTATACGTCACCAGAATCTGTAGATCACTTTGACTTGGTGAAAACAAATTACCGATGGATTTCAATTACAATATAAAACTGTTGTCATTTTTTTTTACCACAAAGGTAAGCTAGTATATATATATATTGAGTAAACAAATTTCCTGTCATTTCATTTTTGTTTGATATGAACTTCTCATGTGGATTGTGTTCATTGTTTTGATAATTAGCTTTTTACTTTTTCAATTTGCATATTCAACAGAAGCAGAAGTGCACCATAGGTATCAGATCTGAAAATGCCTTTTAATCTCATTGTCAATTAGTCCATGACCTGTCACTATCATAAACATACAACATCAGGCTTGGATGGTGGCTGCTACTGCTACGATGTATAACAGCTGGTGTGAAGGGAGGAAAGAAAGGTAGTTTGATAAGAGCGTGGGAAGGGAGAGGGAAGAAAAGAAAGGTTTAATAAGAGTATAGGCAGATAGAGGAGTGAAAAAAGTTAGGAAGGGAGAGGGGAAAGGTAGTTCGATAAGAAGTTGGAAGGGAGACAGAAAAAATTTTTGGTAGTTGAATATTGGGGTAAGAAGGGAGAGGGAAGGAAAGAGAGCGAGAAGGCTAGTGCGACAGACACGGCTCTTATTATATATATGATGTTTTTTGTTTAGAAATAATTTTTCCCATGTGATTTTTTAGATATTTTGTTGATAACATCAAAAGTTATTTGCTCTAAAGACTTTCCTAATTAAAACCCTTTGAAGTCATGAAACAGGTTTTAATTTCTTTGCCTTGTGTACTAAGAACTGTGTAATGAAAGGTGAATCAAAATTGAACAGCTTATGGCAGGGGAGCTTCTTTATTGTCTAATTAATGATTAAGACGTGTTTTTTTTTTCAATAAACTCTTCAAAGAGTTTTTCGAATGATTGAATGCCTACTTGTTTGTATTGTTAACATGTTTCGGCTGATCCATTCTAAAGCCTTCTCTAGGTGTACTACCTGAATGTAATGGTGGTAAATAGAATTTTTCTTGAATGGTCGCAACACTTATAATGTTTAATATAGCTGATGTCTTTTCCTTTGCAGGCCAGGAAAACACAAAGTTAATGTAAATAACCTTGGAGAAAACTCAAACTCAGTCTGCCAATTCCATTTTCCATTCCAGTAATCATTATGCCACTCTGCATCTTCAATATATTATTACATATCTTCTAATGCTTGAAACATATTTCTATGATTCAGCATTGGGCTATTGGCTTCAATCATTGAAGGTCTGTTTCAATGGATTTATGTTATGTGTCCTCTTTCATGCTCTTACCATATCTTACATAAGCAATCAAGCATAATTCACTTCCAGCTTGCCAGGACTGTGCACGGAACATAGGCCTCCCTTCCCTAAGAAAGGAGACATGTAAGGGGTGGAGCTCACCCTGCCATACTGGTCCATGATGTAATGAAAGGGGAAAGAGATGGGTACGTGACTCCCCAAATGACATCAGTATGAACTAAACTCAAACTGTCACAGTTTATATGCATGTACATATATTTTTTAAGTGAACAAATAATCAGTTTTTGATTAGATCTGTTCATAACTTCTGAAGTGTTGCCATTTTTCTATGATAATCTGGTAGGAAATCATCACTTGTAGGCCATAATCAAAGGTCACTCAAAGGCTTCTCTTTTATTTCACCATTATACTTTCAGATGTGGACACTACTTCTATCTCTGGTCCATTAATCATCATCATCATCATCAGTCTTTAAACGTCCATCGTTAGACATAGACCTTCCCTAGGATTTGCCACACTTTTCTATTGTTGGCGTTGCGGAGCCAGTATTTTCTGAATTTGTCAAGTTCATCTCTCCATCTTGTATTGTGTCGGCTTCGGTTTCACGTGTGATCTCTGGGGACCCATGTTGTAAGTCATGATGTCCATTGGATGTCTGTCATTTTTGCAACATGGCCTGCCCATTGCCATTTAAGTTTTTAAATAGTTACTATGATGTCTCAGATTCCCGTTTTCTTCCTTATATACTGAACTGTCTTGTGATCTTCCGGAGGTTGAGCATGATTCTTTCATGTGTGCGTTGCATGCTTCTCAGTTAGCAAGTCTGTATCTTGGTTAAGTTCCATGTTTCAGCTCCCTAAGTGACTATCACTATGTGTACTCATCTTTTTAGGATTATTGGGATCGACTTGTACTTGAAGGTTGAGCTTGCTCTGCCAAAGGCTTGCTCTTCTAGGGTAATTCTTTGCTTGATTTCTTCCTCTTTCGTGGGTTTCACAGAGATTCGTTATCCTAGGTAGATGTAGTGGTCTACTTTCCCCAGTTTTGCATCTTTGATTTTGACAGTTATGGCCTTATTCTCAATGTGATCATTGCACATGATTTTTGAAAATACTCAGTTGATATTTCATTGGCCATATACCATATCCTTCCGTAGAGTGTCATATAAATTCACCAAGAACTTTGGGGGATATTGTGTTGAACAAACATGAGAGAATACTTCAATGTATGAAAAAATGGGAAAAAATTTCTGCATGGAAGAAAATTCCAGGATTTATCCTCAATCCTGTTCTTAAGCAAAGGGGCATTGAATACCATTTTCCAAAGTCTTAGCCAGGGATTTATCCCAGGTTGCTTACCTAGCTCTGTTGCTTAACTTCTCTGATCTCATAAGAACCTGTGTATCCAACGTGATTTAACCATACAATTAAAATGCGACTGACCATGCAATTTTTGAAAAAGACAGCAAATAAGTAATAAACGAATAATCATTTAAAGACGAAAAAAATAAAACAATACCAGGTTTTTAAAAAGAAAAAAATACTCTCTTTTTGTCTTCAGTTTAAAATGTCTTCACTTCGGTGTCCTTTTTTTTCTTCTCCTCTGCACAGTTGCAGTCAAGAGATTTATTTTTTCTAAAATGAAGGAAAAAATTCCAAAATGCAAGATAAATCTTTTTAAAAAGCCAATTGTGATTTTTGTTGTAATGATTTCCACACAAAATCAATAAACAGAAAAAAAATTGCAGACATACTCGTTGATTCATTTTTTTTTAAATTGTCTTGTCAAACAAAATCTTTTCTACCTTTTTTAGTGAATATCCAAATTTTAAAAAAACTTCTCTTTCAGCTTTGGGCAATTTTTTTTAACCTTTATGAGTTAAATGTTGTATTCAGTTGCTTTAACCTATTTGTTGCCAAGTATATTTTTTAACATTATAACTCTTGTATAGGGATTTTCTCATGGAAAATTGATGAAAATAGCAAGTTTAAAATGGCTTTATATTCATGCAAATCACTTAATATGTACAACAGAATATCTAATAAATGTAAAATATACATAAAACTTTTTAAAAACTCGCTAAGACAAGTTATTTTGTCAGTGGCAGTGAACAGACTTGGTACTTTTTCTTTTCTAATTGAATAACAAAATTGCACTCATACTTTAAATGAATATTTACAGTTGATTAAGAATATCTTAAGTTTATTGTTAGATAGAAGCAGCAATTACATACTATTTGTATATATGCATTTACCAAGCTTAGATTAGTCTGATAGAAGACCACAATTGTATGGGTACTCAGTGAGGATCGAACTCACAGCAGTAGCAATAATCTGGAATGGGTAAGTTTAAGGGTTAAATTTGATCTTCTGCCAGCCACCTTAACTCCCGTTACTAATAATTCCATGAAAGATCATGTAAAATATCTACTGATTTATTGATCAAATGACCTAGTTAATTCATCATTATCATTTTTAGTTCCAAACCTTTCTGGTTTATGACTTACTTGCAAAAAACTTTTTTATGGCTGAAAATCTGCCTACAGCCTGGGATTTTCAGCTACTTCCTGTGCAAGGCCTAATATTTTGACCAGATACAATCAATATTATTGGGCTTATCCTTACCTCAGATTATCATGGATTTGAACTATGCATTTATTGAATCATACCTTATTTGAAAAATCATCGCCATCATTAATTCTCCATTCATATTTTCTTCAAATATCTGAGAGGTTGAAATAAAAAAAATAATTTTTTAAAATGCTGATCTCTGAAAACCTCCTCTTAGGTCCATATAGCATGCATGCCAAATTTGGTTAGGGTGAATAAGACTTTTAATATGAGATAGAAATAGATGTAAATTGGATCATTATAATCGGGTGAATGCAGTAACAGTCCCCACAAATTCTTTTTCCTTCAAGAATCTAAAAACTTTTTGCTTTAAAACCTCCTCCTTGGTTCATATGTCAAATTTGATTGAGCTGCACCCATGTGTAGGTGGTTTCCATAGCATGACAGACAATCAGTTCTCACTTATATATATGAATGCTCCTGGCATAAGATTCTGAGGGTAAAAGTAAATTTCCTGTTCATAATGATTTTCTATTGCGCTCTGGTTTTGTTGAACTACTGATAGGGAAGGGCTTTGTGATAATGTTGTCTTCCTTACAATATTCTGACAGATTTATGCAAAGAAAATCTGATTACTCTATCTATTGAATGGTGTGAATTTATCAAAGAACACTAAGAAAAATAGAATTAGAATTAATTGATTCATTCATTTGTTGTGGCTTGCTGCCAGGCGAGTCAGAGGGTTTTGGTTGGGGACTGTGAGCCTTTGGTTTGTGTTATTGAGAATCGATCTCCTAAAAGGAAGAACCGAATCGCCACAGGAGGCTCTCTGCATGATCCCCAGCTGCTTATGGCATTTCATATACTCAGTCGGTCACCTATCTAGATAAGGACCAGCATAAGAACTGATGTATCCAATGTGATTTGGCTGTAACATTGAAATTGGATATGATGTACTATCTTTATTTTCATTCATTTCGATTTGGCAACTTCATTGCGGCATTATAACCTCTGAGCTGTGTGTAC
Source organism: Thysanoteuthis rhombus (assembly GCA_963457665.1). Taxonomy (NCBI): domain Eukaryota; kingdom Metazoa; phylum Mollusca; class Cephalopoda; order Oegopsida; family Thysanoteuthidae; genus Thysanoteuthis; species Thysanoteuthis major. The sequence goes on from OY735235.1 coordinate 27,172,632, forward strand.
CAAAACAGAAACAGAAAGTAACAGGTATTGAGCGGATCACTTGAAGGAATATCAATTTCAAATTGGAATCACAAAATAATTTGCTGTAAGCTCTAAGAGAATAATTAAAGAATAGATTGTCAAAAGAAGATCAAATTCTTAACACATTTGTGGCAGAAAGAAAACCTTCTTAATATAAATCTATTACAATTTTTCCTCTTTGTACCAGTTGAAATAATAACAACTCTCCCCCACCTTTGCTGGCAATAGTCCATTTTTATAAAATGCAATGTGTATCCATATATATATATATATATATATATATATATATATATATGTGTATATATATACATATATATACATATATATATATATATGGTTATCCCTTGATATTTGTGGGTGTTATGGGCACCAGAGGGCCATGAATATAAAAATCCACAAATAATTTTTGCTACCCAACCCCCTACAAACCCTTTCAATCCAAAAAACCCATAAATTTCATACCATAAACAGTAAGCAAACAGCTTACCAAATTGTAAATATACTAATGAATAAATGAATACTGTAAATCATAGTAAAAATTTAAAATTTTACTTCATTTTTTCTGATAACATATTTGTCGGTGTCAATTATGGCAGAATCAATATTTTTTTAGTAAAAATGATAAAACTGCCTTAATCAGCTAACCAGTTTATGAGTGTTCAATCTACATATAAACCGAATTTAGATTGTCTACATGAATAAATCAATAACACAAATATTATCGCAACGCAATTATGATTTTCTAAAATTTTCTAACATCTCATGTTTTGTTTATTCTGCACAGCATTCTTCCACAGTATGCCACAAAATTCTCCAACTTAATATATAAATATATTTATATATACATGTATATGTATATATATATACATGTATATTTATATATATATATACATGTATATGTATATATGTATATATATTATTGTGTCATCTACAGACAGCCGTTTTGATGTATTACATCTCCTCAGTGTAGCTATAGACTTTTATGCCATCCAGTACCGCGAGGCAGAATTGAAACCCTCACATCGGACCCGGAGGCCAAATTCCTACCTCTGGACTACGGAACTGGGTGGCTAGTAAGGCTGAATTTAAGCAACATATTCATTTACGCAGAAACTCCTCATCCACCAGAGTGCTCTATTCCTATGGAAGGGCATTGCATAAGCTTACAATGGATGAGTTACCTTACTTAAAGAGTGCTGAACCCTGAATAGAGGAGCATATGTATATGTATATATGTATATATATACATGTATATATATACACGTATATATGTATATGTATATGTGTATATGTATATGTATGTATATATATATATATGTATATATGTATATGTATATATATATATATATATATATATATATATATATATATATATATATATATATATATATAGTAGGAAATGCATTTACAAAGGTGAATCTTCAAAACTTCGTCAAAAGTGGCCCAAAGAGGGTAGAAACATAAACTTGTTTGTGTAGCGAATCCACTACCAACCACATTTCCAGCTCTACCCTAAACCGACTCAACTCTTGGAGTATAAAGTTAAATGTATTGAGTGCTCTTTGAAATAAATCCATCACATATCAGACATTGCTTTGTATAACATTATATTATGCTATATTGCAAACCCCTGATTTTTGCTATATGTACTATGTATATATATTTATGTATATTTCCTAATGTTTTTAGTGATTTGTAAGAATCCAAAAAGAAATAGATTTTCTCTGTTATGGATGATATTTATTCGCTGTGCTCAATATCCATCAGAGCTATTGATTCATAAAATGAAAATTTAGAAATATATTTATGTGGTGTACGTCAAAGTTTTGTGCCTTACGCACACTTCAACTGGCAATATGTTTTGTTCATATAATTATAAAAATGAAAAGCTTATTTTCATTCAAATAATGTATTTTTTTTTCATCTAATCAGATCTAATTGTTTTTAAAAACCCCACAATTCTCACAACTTGTACTATGTATGTGGTCAATCCTTCAGAATTATCTCCCTTATTCCCTAAAAATGATAAAATATGCAATCTTCTCTCTCCCTATGACTCTCTCTTCTTTTTCTTTAAACTATTTTGTTTTTCTGTCTATCTTAGCATTACATTGGTTGCAAATTCTTGATAATTTTATGATGTATCTTATATCTTATCCTAGCCTGGAATAATTTCATGAAAGTTTTCCAAAATTAGATTTGATAAATTCAAGTAGAAATAGCTTCACAAAAATCCTCAAAGAATACTTCATGAATACATATATCAATAAGTAAATAATTAAATTGTGAAAACAATATTATTTGATAAGGATTGCTCTAAATAATATATTGTAACTTGATTGTTAATATAAAAATAAAAAATTAGAGGATTATTGGAATTGTTATTTTTTCTATCTTTATTTATTTATTATATTTCAAATAATTCTATTTTTATCTTTTTATTGATAAAATTGAAAAAAGATTCAACTTATATGATGTATGAAAAAACATATATATATATGTACATATAGTGTTTGTAACATTTTCTATGTTCACAAGGATACCATACTCTGATCCTTCCTAGATGTGCTGGGGAGTGACACTTTGTTCCTAGGCATAGTGCAAAGATACTTTGATCCTGGACAGAAGTGCCAATCCATGTGTATATAATCTATGTACTCATTGAAAAGTATTACAAACAATGTATATGTGATGAAAATAGATGATTTTTTTAAGAGTACTATGCTAGTTATAAAATAGATTGCTCGAATGCCAGGTTCCATTCTCTCTTTTAGGCAGCACTTTAATCTTCGCAATTATCCTTGTAGTGTTTCAGAATGTCCGCAGCAACTACTGGGGTGACACAGGATTTTTTTGCTATCAAAATGATCATGCGTCATATTCTGAATCATTTGCAGTTATGGATGTTGTATTACACACTGTAGTATGTGTGTTATAACATACCTGTATGTATGTGCTTGATGGCTAAAGTAGTTGCATTTTTCTTTTGATTGTTGGACCACACTGAGCAAAGCTTAGTAAGTAACAAATGCATACATTTTATATGATAATTCTATGGTTCAGATTTGACTTCTACTATCTGGATTCTTTTTCCAAATCTTCTATTGTGAATGTGTTGATTACACTGAATGTGTTTGGTTGGAGATGAGTTTAGACAATTGTATCAAACCAGTTCACATACAAGGTGATATCCCCTCATACACACATCATTTTGTTCTGTATTGACTGAACTTTTCCTGTGGCATTTTTTCCGGAGGTTGTAAGCTCATTTTGGGATTTTTGCAATGGCGGAAAAAGAAGAGGAAGATCGTAAAGTTATGCTTTCTTTTAGTGAAAACTGCAGCTGAAACTTTTGTAAGGCTTCAAGAAGCTTTTAAGGAAAAAGCTTTAGGTAAGACATTTGAGAACCAAACCTGAGCTTACTGATCTTCAACTCGCTGAAATGATGAGTTTGCCATGCAACCAATGAAGATCATCATTACATCATAGATTAAATATCTAAGGTGACTGGTTTGTCTTGGAGGTCATACCACTGAATATTTACGGAAGATTTGGAAATTAAATGTATTTCCTCAAAATCCGTGCCTCATTTGCTCTCAGGGAATAAATTTTTTTTTAGAAATGACCCACTGTGTCTCTCCAGTTTAAAGACTGGGGATGAGTCCATAATTCTTGTTAATGTTTGGTACCCTTTCGCATTTCCTCCAAAAACACTAAATATCCCCACTTGTTTTTTGCAGGTACTTGGCTACCACTCATTTTGAAGCATCAGGAGCACGGAAAGCTTTTCCCTGTTTTGATGAACCTGCGTTGAAAGCAAATTTTAGTCTTTCAATGGTGAGAGAAGAGCGGCATATCACCCTGTTTAATATGCCTTTGAGATCAACATCAGCATACATGCACGGGTTGACTCTTGACTCATTTGACACCAGTGTGAAAATGAGTACCTACCTGGTGGCCTTTGTTGTGTCAGATTTTGTCAATCAAACAAAGTATTCAGCAAATGGAATTCAGGTATTGTACTTTGGATTTCTTATAATTCTAAGGATACAAGTTTATCCATGCTGTCAAAAATGACGGCAGTATTTAAATCATTTTTTTAAACATTTTAGACTTTTAAGACTTTAAAAAAAAATGAGTCTTTATTATGATTATTGAATGAAGTATTGTAACATCGAAGACTCACCTTTTGTTACTGATAGTGCTGTAATTTGTTGCTATAGAAACAATGGCCCAAATCAAAATTTGTATGAAAACAATTGAAATTGAGATAAAGGTGAAAACTAGATAATTTTTAAAAAAATTCTAATGTTTTTCAAGTGTCAGTTAAATGAATGCATTAAACAGGCCACATATGCAGACCATTTTCTGCCACATAAATGAATTAATAAAATGGATGAATCTAATGCCATGATTGAAATGAGGAAATGTTTTCAAGATTTTAAAGAGTGGCTTATTATGATATAGTTCATTTTCTAATTTCTAGTAGTCCATGATGATGATGGTTATCATAAGTGTACAACCACAGGCTTTACTATTGGCTGTAACTGATACTATAAGTGTAACAGACACAGTAAGAAAACAGAATGGAGAAAAAGGTATTTAAATGAGAGGAGAGGAAGAGAGGGGAGAAAAGAAGGTTAAGTATGCAGCTGAGAGGTTGGGAAGGGAGAGGGATTATTAGCTGTTAAAAGTGAATGTGTAAGTCTTAGACACATTGTTAATATTGATGAGAGTGTCACCAAACTAATTGCATAAATCATTATCAATAAAAAGAAATCTTAGTATATTGGGGAAAAAATACTTCACCATAAAATAAATGTATCTGTTTAGAATTTTAAACTTTACAAAAAGCCTAAGTAATGTGAAACACTGTGTGCAAATGGGAACTGTTTGGTTAAGGGGGTGCATAGGGGGCCTGATGTCATACAGATAAAATCACAAGCAGTGATTTCCAATAATAAGTCTTTATCAATCAATGATACACAGAACAAATCACACATGTGACTTGAGAGAAACTGTTTTCTGCCTTTCTTGACAGCAAAAATATTAATAATTTGGTCAACATTTTGCTTTAACCAAATTTCCCCCACTGTTTTGCCTGAATTTGAGAAGGAAGTTACCCATCCTGCCCCCCTGGCTTGTATACCTATGTGGAACACAATGGAAGGTTTGTTCTGAAAAGGATGGATTCCAAGGTCCTATTGAGAGTAATGGCAGAAGATATTTCTGGTATCAATGAATTAAGAATATTTTTTATTTTAAACAGGTTCTGTAGCATTTAGGATTATCATCACAAAATTAAAATATTTTTCTTTTTAGATATTTTATCCAGGGGTGAGAATATGGGGTACATGAGGGACAGCATTTACTTCTCAAATTCCAGATTTTTTGCATGTTCAATGTCTACTAATGAAGACATTATTATATACTAGGTCCTAAAATCAAGCCTTACCTTATACCTAGTTCCCCAAATCAAGCCTTACTGTTTACTTAGATCCCCAAATCGAGCCCTAACATTTACCTAATTCCTAAAATCAAGCCTCAACATTTACCTAGTTCCCAAAAACAAGCCTTATCATTCAGCTAGTTCCCCAAAACAAGCCTTACCATTTAGCTAGTTCCCAAAATCAATCTTTACCATTCACCTAGTTCCTAAAATCAAACTTTATCATATATGTAGTTCCCAAATCTAAGCCTCATCATTTACCTAATTCCTAATATCAAGCTTTACTGTTTACCTACTTCCCAAAACCCATTTCCATCACTGATCTGATTGTATCATCAACATCAATCTTTTAACGTCCGTCATTGGATATAGACCTTCCCCAGGATTTGCCACAATTCTCTATCATGGGCTTGCGGAGCCAGTATTTCCTGAGTCTGTCTAGTTCATCTCTCCATCTTGTGTTCTGTCGGCTTCGGTTTCTTATGTGATCTCTGGGGATCCATGTTGTGAGATGTGATGTCCATCGGTTGTGTTTCATTCTTGCAACATGGCCTGCCCATTGCCATTTGAGTTTTATAATATCATTTTCTAATTCGTTTTAAGAATTTGTCCGGCAAATAACTAGGTGCACAGCTGTTGTTTTTGTTGGGATTTAAGATTGTTATTAACTCCTGTTAATTCATTATTTTTTAGTGTCCATTTAATGTTGCTGTTCACTAAAGTTGGAATAGAAAAAATTAGAAAGAAATCAACTTGTTTTCAAATCAAATTTCATCTGGATGCAACAAAAAATTTGTTGTTATTGATGGCTTGTTGTAAAAATTCAATATCTTTTTTGTAAAAATTAATGAGTGAAAATAGGGTTGTCTTCTGGAATCTTATCCTTGTTCAAACTGATCCTTGCTGTAAAAATTCCCATTTTTTGAAATTACTGCGCAAAATAGCTCATCGTAATCTCTAATGGTACAGATGAAACATTTACTGATGTCTCCCATTCATGATATGAAAACATTGTATGCAGTAGTATAGTTGAATATTTTTGTAGTTAAAAGTATATCTCATAGATCAGTATCTCTTCGCTTAGAAAGATGTCTTTTATGGAATCTTGTTTGGCCTTTTTTTCATGATATTTTTTTTCAAACATTATGTAGAGATAATGTTAAAAACCTTAAATTATTCCATAACAAAATTTTCTAAATCCCCTTAGTTTTGTATTAATTGTGATAATTGTACTGTAAAGAAATGATTTTATTTCTTCATTAGACGAGATCAAAGTGCTGTATTTGTTTTTTTCAAGTGGAAAAATGATTATCTTAATATTGCAGAAGAACTGATTAAATTTGTGGGCAGCTGGAAATTTTTTTGATTGAGAGATATTTTTCCATTCTTCTTTCATACATTTATGTATATGCTCATATCTGTCCAAACAATATCTCTAAAAGTTCCCAGTGAACTCTTGTGGAAGGATGTGCAATAGGCCATGAAAGGAGTGATTAAATTTTAGGTTGGATCAATGCTCAGTTACTTCTCATGACAATGGCATTATCAGAGGTATGCACTCTCTAATTGCTTTTTAATCTGTTTGATTTGAAGTATGAAAGAAGCTTAATTTTCTCAAAACCCTATTCCAAGATTTGGGGAGGATTTTTTAAATGTATTAGTTACACTTATACCCGCTCTATATACAAAGCATTATCTTTATGCTAATTTATTCAAGATCTATGTATGAATTATTAATTTCTGACTTATTCTACAAGACTAAGAGTCTATCTCTAAAATTGTAATTTGTTAAAAGAAAGGTGACAAGCCTCTCCCAACCAGATGTGTGATTTATTGAAAAATTAAATTGCTCATTCCGAAGTGTTCAGTGATACTTGGGCATAGCCCATTCCAAAGGTGTCAGACTTTAAAGTGTTTAGAGCAGCCTGCAATAAGTCATCTAGAATAGTTTTCTGTCTGTTGTTTAAAACAATGGCCTCAAAGTATTTTGGTTACTTCTCTTCAGTATTGCCAATTTAGATATTTTGTATCTAAATTCTCATCTATTGTAAACTTGGATTCGAAATCTAAATTTAGATCTATTATTCTAGATGAAAGATCAATAATTGGTAATCTTTTAATAGATTTCTTAGGAACTCCTTTTTCAAAAAACTTCAACCTTGACACTGCACTACCTTGTGATCTGACTAAAACATCCGGAAGATCTGCTAACTTCATATTATGGCTGGTTGTCGAATAATCACGGTGCATACTCAAAAACACAGAGATTTTTTCAATTGTAGTTGGAAGAAGGAACACAAGATCTGCTATAGTAAAAGGTTAATTTAGTTTATGAATGACTAAATGAGTTTGAA
>OY735235.1:27185455-27215455 GCA_963457665.1 Thysanoteuthis rhombus
CTTAGGAGAAGAAAAGTTTTGATTTTAAAATTTAAACTTTTTATGTTTTATGTACAGAGTGAAGGTTTTGGGGAAGAGTATTCATACTGTAAGATGCATTACAAGTCATGGTTTTGTCATGATAATGGATGAAAGTCTTGATGTATTCATTTAATGAATACTACCTATGATATCATGGGTTATATGAGCAGCTACTTCTATGAGGAAAGGCTAAAAGGACAATGAGTGATGGTTACAAAAAAAAGACAGTGCTGTTAAAAAGTTAAAAAAAAACGTATTCCAGTATGTCGTTATTTTTCTCCTTCTTATAGATTTAGAAAAAAGACCAAGAAACTGTTTTGTATGAGGCTGACACGAAAGTAAATCATATTTGAGACAAAAGAAAAAAAAAGATTTCTTTAGTTTCGTTTTTGCATGCTGGAGAGTTTTCTGTAGCTATGTCCTCAATGACTTATAGATGAGAAAGAGATGAAATAGAAAAATGGCAATAAACAAATGTCAATTACCTATATGTCAGGTACGTAAATGAGTTATAACAGAGATGTCAGTTCATAATATGTTATTTGAACGTCAAGACATTATTCCCAGAGTAATATTGACAACGAATGAAGATGCGTGACAGTCAACAGTACACTTAATGGAATCAGTGAACCTTGTTCAAAATCCAACCAAGGTTGATTATGTTCACTTTGCACTAATGCCCTTGGAAAAGGCATGAATCGACTTCTCTCCCTGCTATGAATGAATAGTAAGACAGTTGGAATCCTGTTAACCCTGTAAGACATTCCAACTAAGAGAAGTTTACTTTGACAAAAGACAGACTTTGGTCATGGCCTTATCAACTCAGCACCTACTTGCTACAGACGCTGCAACAGCATCATGCCCAGTAATTGCATATTGGAATAGTATATGTATGACTCTATGCTCCACAGCAGTCTACAAGAATATAAAATATTGACAACATTAATGCTGTGAGATTTTGTAAAACAAGGACGGTAAGATGAATGGGCATCCAATGGTGACAGTGCAAACGGGGCACATACACCCCCACCTTCAATCAGGACTTCTCACCTAAGTTGAACGGGTTTGAATGTTGGAACTTTATAGTCAATGGAGGATAATGCCGCTGTACAATTATTTTATGTAATCCAGACTCAATGTACTCATTATAAAATGATAGTATTATTCTTTGCTGGTTACAGGGTGGCCACTAAGATATGTTCAGAATATATCCTTTTGTCCCCCATTCATGTTAAAGTGGCAGGTCTAACCCATGTGTATGACCTATCAAAAATCAATTGAATCTAAATGCTTCTAATCCTGATGCTTTGATTGATCAATACTCTTTTAGCATTGTATCAAATGACCAAAATCTTCCAGGGTCATTTTCCTGGATATCTGACCTTTAAGTTCCTTTATTATTCTTACTGCATGGAGATACAAGCCAATCATCAATGCAGTAGATAGTGGTCTATTTATGAATTCTAAATTTAAAATCATGTGATTAGCTTATATGCAATTTTAACTTGCCTGAAACAATTTATGCTACAGGTTCAACCTCACTAATCTAGGATTCACCAGTTTGCCAGCCTTAATGTTTTTGGATCTGATGTTCATGTAGGTACAAACAAAGAGTTGACAACTAAAGAAAAAAACCCATACTTGTATAAAAGTTGACTTTGTCAAACACCAGGCCATGTTAGAGGCTTGAGTTAACTTTGTTTTTCCACCATAACAACAATATTAACAAGAACAATCCTCATCTAATTGAGAAGAGGCAACTCTTCACTGATTGCATTTTTATTTTGTAATCAAAATTGAAACAGGTGTGGTGTTTGACTCTGCATCTGCCAAGCTTGTTATTAAAATCTTTGTGCCATTTATAAGTCAATAGATAAATAATTAATGAGTAAACTTAAGCTTAGATTATGTTGTATTGATATCAAGAATACCACGCAGCATTATTTTGTCATTTTTGCCTCAAGTTTCAATTGTTTGGAAAATCTACAAATTTGGCATCTGTCTGGTCTGAAGTTTGCCACATTAGTGAGATTCAACCTATGTACGATTTTGAGGAAAAGCCTGTATTTGTGGTGTTTAACCTCTAAATAAATTTGATGACTTCACATTGAAGTTTGTTTTTTTGTTTCTTTTGAAACAGGTGCGTGTATTTTCAAATAAAGAGAGCATCCATCTGACATCTTACGCTTTGGATACAGCGGTTTCAATTCTTGACTATTTTGAAAAATTCTATGGTTTGCCTTATCCTTTGCCAAAACTGGGTAAGTTGAATTTTGATTGACTCTTTACTTGTTAATTGATTAGTTAAGTATTCTAACTCTCAGGTTCATGAACTGCTTGATGCTGCTCCTAATTGACAGAAGAACTCTTCTGTGAATAGAATTTTGAAGTATGGAACATTTTTATAAGATGAAATAAGAGAAAAAGATAATAAGGACATTGGTCAGGGCCTCATCTCAAAACCCTAATCAAATTACCTAAGGTAGATGGTACATTCATTGATAACCAAATTACTAGATCCTTTGATAGCACCAGCTGTTGATGCAAATAGAATTTATGGCTTTTAGTGGGAGCGGGGAGGGAGAGGATAACAATAAATGACACCAATCTTCCCAATATCCAATATTCTCTTCCTGATAAGAGAAAATGGAGGATTTTAAAAAAAAATATGAATTAAAAACAACATACTCATAAGCTGATCAAATCACTGGATTTTTTTTGCTACATGCTCCTCTTCTCTTTGGAAAATGTAATATCTGTAAATATGAGGTTGTTTGCATAATGAGGTAGAGGACTGAAACCTTGAAAGTCCAACCTCCAACTCCAGCATCATGAGAAGTTGGCAATATTCTTGAAATGTACAGTCAATGAGGCTCTGGTGGAACTTTGATGGGTCTGACAAGAGGAATATAATAAGATATTCAAAATAGAATAAAAATGAGTAAACAAAATAATGCAACTGCTATTTCCACCTTCCCAAGACACTGGGAGTGCAAGCAGAAGATCAAAGATCAAAGAGAAAAAAGAAAGAAGCTTTGGAGGTTATTGGTATCTCAATTATTGATGTTTATTTTTAAATAGCAAAAAGATATTCAAAAAAATTTTTTATTGTCAACTTCTAAGTCTGGATTTGACTTTGTTTCTCATCTCGTGACAACAAGAATAATCCTCACTTAATTCAGGGGAGTAAACTCTTCACTGTTTATCTGTCCTGTCGTATTAAACCAAACCGAAATTTAAATTGACATTTCCTTACTGTGATTTGATTATACTCAGCATGTGGCTCTCTTCCTAACTGAGCCAAATTTACAAGTCTTAGATATCTATAAAAATTCATATTACAAATATTCAAAGACTTCTAATAAATAAATACATTTATAAAATGACCATTTTGACCCCCCCTCAAACACACACACGGATGGCAGAAGAAAGAAAAATCTGTGGCCCTCTTGGCTTGACAGGTCATTAGTGGGCTAGGATGATTCAATTCATAATTTTTCATTTCATTCTAATAAATAAATACGTTTATACTTGATAAGTTTTTGAAAAAAATCTCTTATTCCTTATGTATACAATACAAAAGTGAGTGTAATCATTTTTAGTTGGAATAGAAGTGAGAGTGGGGTTTGACCCTGCAGTAGTAAGGCTTGTTATCTATTGGTCACTTGGTAAAAAATTTAAACTGAATCTGGCACAAAGTTATATTTTCTTGTTTTTTATCACTAATTGAACTTGAATAGAGTTCAAGATCAGTACACTGCGGTATTTTCTTAATCACTCGGTTACCTTGCAAGACTATCATTTTAATCATTTTTTCAAAGTATGCATATTACACTGCACCCAATTTTATGGTACTATGATTAGAAGGCTGTCTACCAAAAGTTAGTATTGACTGTTATGGGGTGGGCTTCAGTGAGTTGCAGTAAAGCAATAGTCCTTCAAATATCCTTGCAAAACCATTTATCTTAAAGTCCAGTGTGTATGGTAATCAAGTATATGTTCAAAATTAATTTTTCATATTCTAAAATTCATTGCTTTTTTTTCTATATGGTATAGAATTTAGGAATCACCAATGATAAAAAAAATTTCTGATTTAGAAAAAAAGAAGGTTTTTTACCTCTTTTTATTTGTCCAGTGTGATTCCTTTTATTGATGTTCTTTATCAAGAAGATGAAAATCTGCTTTCAAGTTAGTTAGGTTTGAGTCTGATATTTTCCACTTGAACAAAATATCAAATCCAATTTCTTCCCTTTGTTGAGTCTTGATTCATACAGACCCCTAAATTGAAGTTGAATTCTAGATTTGGTTTAATCACACATGATTTTGCATATTCCTGTTAGCTCTTTGTAAGACATAGAGTCAACAAAGCTGCTAATAATCACTGGGGCAATCATACTGCAGTTTCTGTAGCTTGTAGATTTTATGGAGAGGGGTTGCCAGCCCCATACTCAATCCCCTCCCTCAGCTGGGCTTAAGTTGAAATGCCTTAAAGGCCCCCAACTGTCCAGCTATTTACACATAGCTGATGAAGAGCAAGTAAATTCATGCCTTTCCAAAGAGCATTAGTGCAAGTCCCAGCCAGAACAAGCTGATTCTGTTTTCCATGCCTGTAACCAGTACCCCAACTCCTATCAGTTCCATATGGTCATCAAACTTTCCCCTATCTCAATGAGGGTCATTATACAAATTTTGTTGACTTAAGTAACATAGATCCGAATTTAGAAGATCATATCCAAATTCATTTCAATGTCTGTTTTACAAGATGAACAATTTGTGTCTGAATTAGAAACTGCAATCGATTCCTATTGTATTTCTGGCTCTTCAGCTATTTCTTCACAATCAATGAAATATAAATATAATAGAATTTTTCATTTCACTACTTGAGGACAAACAGATGGTGTGTCTGTTACAATAAGATTTTTAAACTTCCTGAAAATCCTTTGTTTCATTATCAGTATGGTAATGATTAACAAATAAGTGATGCTGAACATCACCATTGTGATGGACTGATCCTCACTGATGTTCACTAAGTTAAGTTTAGTTTAACAATCTTACAGCAACATAACCTTGCGTATGGCTGAGATAGTTGTGAATTTCCCCCTGGCACCAGTGATCAATGCTCATGCACAGACAAAAAGCTATAATTTTAAATACTGATTTCGAACAGTTTTGAAACTCCTGGGATCTATATATCCTGGGCAAATCAAGGATTTTAAGCTGTTCGGTGAGATGTGGTCCAAATGGAAAAAAATTAGAAAAAAATACTTGAAAAAATTAAATCAAATTTCAAACGGCAAAAACAAGAAAGTAATATGTGATCTCACATTTTTCTATTCCATTTCAGTTGTAGCTTTTTAGCACTAAAATTGACAAATGGATAAAAAAAAGTAAAAAATCAATCAAAGAAATCTAGCATAGAACAAATAGATTTCAAAAAATCAGTGATTAAGACAGGACACATCTCCCTTATATTAGTTGAAAAACAAAATTATAGATTTTTGTTTTTGAGGTTAATTTATGGTTGCTTGGGATCATTAGGATTTTTTATTCATAAAATATTTTTATCTAGATACTTGAAAAGAAATTTTTAATTATGTTTTGCCCAAGCGCAGATGTGGGGATCTGGACCCTTTAGACCTATGCCTGAAGTCTTGAGGTTTCTATGACTGCTAGTATTTATGTGTCATAGTATTTTTTTAGAAGTCTAGATATATGCAACAAAAATAAAATGATTTTCTATTCATGCATGTTTTTAATCAATTTAAAAAAACTCAACATTATAGGCTTATGATTGATTGTTATATGAGAGTGCATAAGATGGATACATAACTTTTCATTTCATTTGAACGTTTGGGACAACTTTGTCTCCGGGGATATTCAAAATGGGACCATATTGACACCCAAAACGTTTTTGTTGGATTGCCTAGGAGCTTAAATTAGCCAGTCTTACCATTATATACTAATATTGTTATTTTACATATGCATCATAGCAACTTCTTAGTGTCCTCTGTGAAAACTGATACATATATATATATATATATATATATATATATATATATATATATATATATATATATTTCTATTCAGAGTAAAACGTAAACAACAATAAATATGTCTCTTGGGACAAACATAGTTCATGTTAAATGTCTGATGAGACAAATGTACCCATCATGATTTTTGTTCTTCAAAATTTGGAAAATACAGGTATCCACTTGGAAGATTTGTGCCACATGATTTTTTAAGTCAATTTGCCCATTATATCTTGAGTTTCACTTACTAAATAACAAGTACAAATATATGCAGTGTTTTGTCTTTTGGCTATGGCAGTTGGGTATTTCCTACTGATATGTGGTCGATGCTCAAGCCAATATAAAAAAAACAGAATTTTGAATGCTGATTTTCAAGGTAGCTGAGAATGTCCTTGAGGTGCTGGTGACCTAATAATTAACAGCATAGAGAATAGAATTGGCAAACTGAGTTCAAACTCTGGCTGGAACAGTTTGCGTTCACTTCACTCTAATATCCTTGGGAAAGGCATGGAATCTCTCCATATGAATTAATTGTAATTGCTTCTTCGCTTTATTTTGACAGGTCTTGTTAGTCATTCTATAGAAACTGACACATGAATAAAGTCTTTTGGCTGCATGTTGTGTTTGGGGTGATCAATTGAAAAATTTGAAAGAAGTGTGATCAATGAATTAATTATTTATCTTGCTTTTTGTTGCGTCGTAATCACTAAAAAAAAGAAAGCTAGCATGTACCCAGCTGGATACAAACTTGGCACAATTTAGCATAAAATTCCACTGCAAACTGAACTCCCCACCAATAACCTATCATAGGGGTAATTTTGAAAAAAATGAAAAAAAATGTTTTTATAGACATAATATGAAGTGAATGCTCAAATGTTCAGACCTCTAGTTCCATCGGAGGGGCCTATACGTGTGATACAAATGTACTTTGTCAGCCAGTTTTCTAGACCAATTTGAAAACTGACAAAATCTATGTCAACAGTTTTGGTGACACTGTTGGTTCATCATCAGTCTTTTAATGTCCATCGTTGGACATAGACCTCCCTCAGGATTCACCACACTTCTCTACCGTACACGTTGTGGAGCCAATACTTTCTGAATTTGTCTAGTTTATTTCTCCATCTAGAATTCTGCTAGCCTTGGTTGCGCATGTGATCTCTAGAGATCCATGTTGTGAGTCCTGATGTCCATCGATTGTCTGCCATTCTTGCAACATAACCAGCCCATTGCCGTTTGAGTTTTCTTGTGGATTCTATGATGTCTTGGACTACTGTTTTTTCCCAGATATATTGTGCTGTCTTGTGATCTCTCTATGTGAGGTTGAGCATAATTCTTTCATGTGCATGTTGCATGGTTCTCTGTGTGCAGGTCAGTCTCTTGGTTAGGTTCCATGTTTCAATTCCCTAAGTGACTATCGGGAGGATTCATTGGTTGTATTCCCTTCTTTTTAGGAAAAATTGGATCTTCCTGTCTTTGGAGTTGAGTTAGTTCTGCCAAAGGCTTGCTATCCAAGAGTGATTCTTTACTTGATTTCTTCTTCTTGTAAGGATTTCATGGAGATTCGTTGTCTTTGATAGATGTAGTGGTCTACTTTCTCCAGTTCTGCGTCTTCAATTTTGATCACTGTGTTCTTATTTCTAAAGTAATAATTGCACATGACCTTCATTTTTCTGAAGTTCATGCTAACTTTCGTGCTTTCTTCATTTAATTCATTTAGCATTAGTTTGAGGTCATGTAGGTCCTCTGTGAAAAGGGTGATGTCGTCTGTAAATCTAAGGTTGCTCAGACGTTTGCTGTCTATTCTGATTCGTTTATTTTCCGAGAATAAGTTTCTGAAGATCATCTCAAGGCATGATGGTTTCTAATTATATCAGGAAACTTAGTATCCCTTTTTGCATTTTGAAGTTACCCTGGGGCAAAATGTAACATCATCGAACCTTAGTCGGTGATTGTTTCCTGATTATTAATCTGTGCCAACAAAATTCATGGGGAAATATGTATTCACTCATGTCCGTCTGTCCACACTATCCCAAAAAGTTCTCAATGAATATCGATGAAGTTTTGTGCACTGTGTGATTGTCATATGCATAATGACATACACGCACACATATACACAAACAAATATATATATACATATATACATAAATATATATATATATATATATATATGTATATATATATATATATATATATATATATATATATACATATATATATATATGTATACATATGTACAAAAATATATGTATATATATATATATATATATATATATATATATATATACAAAAAAAAATTTTATATATATATGAATAAATAAATGTATATATACACTTATGTATACATATATATATATATATATATATATATGTATATATATATATATATGTATATATATATATATATATATATATTTATATATACTGTTTATTGTATTTACATTGTCTAGGCCAAATAATACATTCACCATGTAATTACGAGAAATCCTTTCAAATAGAGATTCAATATAATATAACTCAATTTATAATTATCTCTGTCGAGTTATGAATCCATTTCTTAATAATATAATTGTCCACATTGAAAGAAACAAATAGTGCAGATATAGAGAGTGAATAAACAAAATGAGAACATGCTTATATCTGTATTCAAAGGCAGTTCATCATCATTATCATCAGTCTTTTAATATCTATTGTTGGACAGAGACCTTCCTGTTGTACTTCTCTATCATGGGCGTCGCTCAACCAGTACTTTCAGTACTTGTCTAGCTCGTCTCTCCATCTTAATATTCTGCTGGCCTCAGTTGCGCACGTGATCTCAGTGTATCCATGTTGTGAATCGCAATGTCCATCAGTTGTCTGCAATTCTTGCAACATGGCCGGCCGCCTACCATTTCAGACTTTTAATGGATTTTATGATGTCCCTAACTCGTCTTTTCTGGATGTACTGTGCTGTCTTGTGGTCTCTCCATGTGAGGCCCAGCATAATTCTTTCATGTGCACGTTGCATGGTTCTCAAATTAAATGGCTTGATACTTTCCAGGTAGACCTCGGAAGTCAAAATGATTTAAAGGTCAGTCCTTGCATTTTGACCAAGAAATTAATCATTCATGTCTTGCCTTGTATGTAAGTTGACCTCAGTTTTTCAAGGTTTATGTAACAAAAAAATCACAGTTCCAAAGCACCTTACACTTGGCTAGTTTGGAATTTATGTGATCAGGCAGGAGGGGAGGTTTGTCCTGGCAACAGTGCCAACGCTTAACAGCCCCTAATGCAATGATTCCCTAAGAGCTACAACCCCTTTGGGGATGCTGCAAAACTCAAGTGGTCTACTGGAAGACAAGGAGGTGGTAGGAGCATTGGAAGTTGGGGGCTGGTAGGGGATGGGAGGAAAGGGATGATAGGGAAGCAGTGGAAGTCAAGTTGGAGGCATGATAAACGAGGCAAGGGGTAAAGAATGCAAATTTTATTTTCCCTGTATTATTTTTTTGCCACAAAAATGGGTACTGATGAAATTTATGTACTCAAAGAGAGTGTTCGTCCCAAAAAGTTTGAGAAAAACTGATCAATCAAGTCTTGATGTAAACAACAATATCAGGATGATGCAGATGATATTAAAAGTCAAAATTTCAATGTGGTTTTGATTATTCATTCAAAGAATTTGTGGGGGGTGCAATCAAACTTCATTCTTGTTATTTTTGTTGTTCCTACAATGTTTCATCCAATCCACTCTACCTTGTTCAGGTGTACTATTTGTATGTAAAGGGAGGAAGACTTTTTTTGGTAGTGCCAAGTTATAGCAGCAAACAGAATTTTCCTCCTGTTTGCAAGCTTGTAATATTGATTGCAGATGTTTTTTAATTCTTTTTTTTTTGTTAGAAAGACTCCCATTGTGTCTGAGTTGAAAACACTTGCAATTTATGTTACAAACGTTGATGTGAACAAATGGAAAAAATTTTTACTACCGTTTTCTACTTAGCACTTCCAAAAAAAAAGAGTCCCTCTCTTTACATACAGATAGTATACCTAAAGAAAGCCATAAAATAGATCGGCAGATATATTTTGAGAACAACTAAAATAACGAAGCGAATCAATTCAATGATTGAATCTTTGAGCATTAATGACACTTTTATAAATGATATACAATATCTTTATAAATTTTGATTATTTTTCAGAAAATCTATAGCTACTATGTTATTATAAATAACCTCACATGTTGAATCATGAATTAAGTAAGGTTGATTTTAGATGAGGAATATGGGTTCATATTTTACTTATCATAAGCTTCATTTTGGTATCTTGATAGCTTATGTGATTGCAAAGATATAGAACATTTAGTTTCAGGTTCTTGAGGAAATTTTGTTACTAAAGTTTCGAGAAAATAGATGTTAAAAGTATACTAGTATATACTATTTCTAGTCATACAGTCTCAGAAAAACTCATTAAAATGTGTTCAGAATTGTTAAACATTCACAAAGTATACTAGTATTCGCTATTTTTAGTGATAGAATCTCAGAAAAACTCATTAAAATATATTCTGCATTGTTAAACATTCATATTTTCAATGGGAATGGTTAGACAAGGTATTTATTCAGCTATTTTTTTTTTTAAATCCGAAAAATGACTTGCACTATCTATTTTCAGCTCTAGCTCAAAATTGACACATGAGACTTAATTCCTGATTCAACATCTGAGTTCACATATATGTATCGATGTGTTTGCCTGTACCCAGGACTTCTGCATAGACTACAGGAAAAATGTTGTATAGTAAGTTTGCTTACCATAAGTTAGGGAACTCTATCTACTGGAGGCACTGCACAACTTTTCATCACTAAATGATGAACATTTTATATATCCATGAATTACTGGTTACAACTGGTAAATGCTTTTCATGTCTGAGGTGTAGAGTTGTTCCTGGCCCAATTTGTGAAAGGTTTGGTTGTAGGCTAAACAAGAACTGATTAAATTTTTGGGTGAATCCAGGAATTTTTTCGATTGGGAGACGTTTTTCTTTTTTCACTTTGTCATATATTAATATATTCATATGTACTCATTCATGACTGTCTGTTTGTTCATACAATATTTCCAAAAGTTCTCAATGAATTCCAGTGACATACTGAAGGAGGGTTAGCCATGGGCTAAGGAAGAATTGATTACATTTTTGAGTGCTTCCTTGTTAAGTATCACCTTTGAAGTGCCACCCAGGATCAAAGTGAACAGTGGAATTCTATCATGCAGTCTTTGAAGAAGAACCGGATTACATTGCTTTACTTGTCTCGGATGCCTTTGATTTGAATCAAGTTCAAAGAAAATAGTAACATAAAACTAATACTAGATAAATCGGCTTGTTGCAATCTGATAGAGAATAGGAAATCCTGCTTACCATTCTTAAGATTCTTGGACTCTAGGTCAGTGATTCTGAATACAGGACACACACCTCATAAAGGGACAATTTTAATATATTGGAAGTGAGGCAATTTGGAATTTGGGTGTGAAGACTAAAATATGTTTCATGACTCAAAACAACTGAAGCTAAATGAATTAGGGCCTGAAATCAAGACCATTCTTATCAGGGTGCTAGGTTCAAAATGCACCCCCCTGCATATTGTCAGATTTGTACCCCTCACAAAAGTAACAGATTTAAATAGTAGATCCAACAGCACTTCCAGAGCTCCGGTGCCCCCATCCCCGTCCCAGTGGGGTCTCCAGGCTTCATATGCCACCTCTGCTTTCTGAAAATCAAATCTGCTTTTTTAACAAATAACCATTATCTTGGAATATCAGATGACAAGCTTTCTTATCATAAAATGTTTATTTGTAATATTTGGGACATTACTGACTGTAGATACACATAGACAACAAAATGAAAGCTAAAATGTCAAAGCAAACCTATTAAGTGTAACAACTGAAATCAGATAGACCATTGTCTGGTCTCTCTTATTTTTACTGTCAATTATAGATTGTTTATATGCAAGCTACTGGCCAATCTATGGGTTTTTATTTTCAATATACCATAACACCACAGATGATTTCATCATGGGTATGTTAAGGATGAGATATTCTGATGGAGCCTATCCCTCTTATGGGTTGGTTTGCAATCAGAGTTGTCCATCTCTTAGAGTGGTTGCTAAGCAAAGCTAGAGAACCCAGTCTGTCCTTCTATTTACTCATAGCGGAAGGAGAAAAACAGATTCATGTTTTTCCCTAGTGCATTAGTGAAAAAGCGCAAACTGTCTCAACCTGCGGTTAAAATTGGCCTCCCATCCCATTCTATTTGCTGTTAAATGTTCAACCAACTGCATCTCTATGTTTATTGGTGATAAACACAGGAAGTTCTATTCAATTCTTATTGACTTAGGTTTGTTCTTTTCTGAAGAAGAACCTTTTTTCAATGGGATTTGGCACTCCCAAACATGAAGGATTTAATTAATAGTAGCTTCTATATTGTATAAGAATTATTTCTTCCTAATAAGATTATCACTTTTATCATATCTTGCAAAGTCAGTTTGAAGTAAAAAGCACTCAGAGACCACATACCTCTGCCAAAACCACTAAAAACTATGAAAATCACTCAGAAACAGTAACGATGTAGAGGAGTTAACAGTAAAGTGATATTTGGATCAGCACCAAAATTTGATTGATTTTTCTGTAGCCCATCATCCACCCTTCCACAAAACAGAAAATTCATTGAGAATTTTTGGAAATACTATGTGGACAGACAGGCAGATCAACAAATAAATTGACAGATATAACTTAGTTTGTAGTCTATAAAATTGAATCAGCCTAAATGATTATGATGTGAGAGAAACTTGATTCTTTGAATAAATGCAGATGGCATTGGACAATAGGGAATTTAAGATCCTCACCCCTCATTTCAATAAGGAATATCTAAGAAGGAAAGGGCAGCAATGGTTTTTGAGACTCACTGGTTAACCATAACTCTACCATTGCTACCATGAATATTTCCTGGAAAAAAAACAACTTTTCAATTCAAAACCAGGTACACATCTAAAAAAAAAGAAGATGTCATTCATTGTATTCCCTAATAAAACATTCTATGCTGTTCTCTCTCTCAAACTTGTTAATTCTTCATCTCATAACAAGTTGGACTGATTCTTGGGGTATCAATTCTCTAAAAAACACAATTTTGATGTCCAGATTCAATTGGTAAATTGCCCTTGCATTGTTATTGGTATACCTAAGAATAGAAATCTAAATCACTGTAGTATCTAGAAAAACACGTGATGTTGCCTGAAGCAAATATCCTTAGCATTTGACCAAATCTTCCACTCATAGACACTCAAAAGCAAGTTTAATTTCACCTCATTTTACTTTCTCACCAATCTCTTTTTCTTGATGGCTGAGTTCAGCCATTCTTCCTTTGTGAATATCTTTGTTTCATCCCCTACCTTATGTGTACCCCTACTCTTCTCAAATACTGGCTCCACAACAGCCATGATAGAGAATTGTGTTGAACCCTGGGGAAAGTCTCTGTCAAACAACGGACATTGAAAGACTAATGATAATGAAACATAAAATTTAAAGCAATTTTTAAAAAAATGATAACATTAAAACTATCATGAAAAATAGATGAAAGAAAAAAAAAGATATTGCTTGTGTTTTTTACATGAAAAAAGAAAACAAAAGAAAACAGGATTATTTATGATGGGATGAATGATACAAATATATATATTAAGTATTGATGTATTTATTAAAAATAAAATAAGGGTTGCATTTTATTTCAATCAAAAAAATGAACTTTACATTGAAACTGAGAAAAATCTATGCATCTAGATGAAGTTGTCTATAAAAACTGTCCAAACATTAGTGGCTGATAGGGGTTAGGGAGTAAAGACTGATTCGAGAGATAAATAGAGTGGGGCATTGGGCTGAAAGGCAGACTTTTTTTTTAATTGACAGGTGAATTATCAGTTTTCAAAATTCGGTAATTTATTTTAAAAAGCTGGCGTCTATGTGGCCTATCTATACCCCATCTCCTGTCATAGCAACAGACGAACAGATATTTCTACAACCCTTTTATTTTTTTATAAGCATATACCTGTCAAAAATGACAGGGTGGTTTATGTATGGATCGGCACTAAGGAACCTAAAGCTATTTTAATGGTTAATTTATTTTCCAATGATTCAAGTAGCCTAATTTCAAGTTTTTTCAAAGTCTCAGCTCAACTCAAGTTGTTTTAATATGTGGTCAGACATAAAGTTTTGAGTTTCTGTGACATAAAGTTTTGAGTTTCTGTGACATAATGTTCACTGTTATGTTATAATAGGAAGTTGAATTAATCAATGAGATGTGTGATCACAAACAGTAGAAATTAGCATATATGCTTATTACCTATTTAGCTAATTTGTCATGGCTTGGAGTACTGAACAATTGATGTCTTTAACAAGATGGTCACAGAGTCTAATGTAAATTAGAAACCGTCGATGAAAACTCCAATAATCTGGCTTGCTATCTATGTATGTATCACTCATACAGGCTACACCAATGGAGCTAGAAGGCTGAACTTGGAGTGAGTTTTTCAATTTAGTGGATTGCAAAATTTTCTGGCTTGAAAACTGAATTTTTCTGGAAGAACATCAAGTAGAGTGAGGAAAGCCACTGCCAGATATAAATTCTGCTATAATGTTAAATATGATTCCAATGGTTGTATTGGTTGGTTTGATTTCAACAAACGGTGATTGGTCTGTTATGCCTGATGATCTGGAGATGATTGTGACGTTTAATAGTGATTAAGTTTATGGCAGCCTAGGAAAGTGAAATCAAGAACTGGAAAGATGATAATGTGTACGATGAAGTTGAAGATCAAGGTCAAAATGTTATTTCTGTAAGATAGATTATTACGGAAAAGATAAAGGACAAGCATGCTATTATTAAAGCTAGACTGGTAGCTCATGTATTTGAGGAAGACACAACCAGTCTGCGTAAAGATTCACCTACATGTTCAAAAGAAGCTGTTTGCCTTGCTCTTATGGTGGCTTCATCTAATCAAAATTGAGCGACTAGCCAGACCCGTTATTTTCTGGTGTTGAGAAACTTTTTGAAGCGAATAAATAATTAACCAGGATCACATGATTTATTGGTTTCTCAAGCAACACGTATCGAAGGTGAGTACAAGGAAAAGAGTGAATTGCATTATTACCTCGAGAAAATGCAAAATTGATTTACTTCTGTCAACAAAGTTTGAAGAAGTACAGAAGTCCCTCCATTTTTGCTGACTTGAAATATATGGATTCGATTATTCATTTTTTTTCATCAATAAAGGAAAGCTACTCTCATGAACTTTCAAGAAAAATTCCAAATATTTTGTTTTCAAGTTTTTTCTTGTTTTTGCTAGAAAGAAAAAAAGTCCAAATATTTGTCTAAAAAAGATGAAAAAATGATTTTGAATAGTAAAGTGGAATCAGGCTGTTTTAAATCAGTGTTCCTGTTATTTTTAAAATTTCACTTGTACCAATATAAAGCAGGTATTGACGGCAATATGATTAACTTCAAAAAAGTGTTGGTCAAAAGTGTAATCAAATGTTAACTTGAAATCAAATTTCAATTTCAATTAAAGAAAGTATTATAGTGTTAGCAATTGGAAAACTTGGTAAGGGCTGTATGTGAATTGTATCGAGAATGGCTCTTACAATTAGTAAAAATTCAATTAAACAAAGAATAAATGCAGGAATCTTTGAGTTGACCTCTTCTATTGAATGCCCCCCCCCATATTTCCAACATAATCTTTTACTGACTGATTATATTTGATTAATCATATTCTTGCTTTATAATTAACAAAATCTCAGAGTTTGGCATAGCAAAAGACTAAAATAAGAATTTTCAAATATAATCAAATGATTGAAAATTTTTTTAAATAATTTAAAAAAAATTTGATTTTACAATCTCTTTTTACCAAAAAATAGCCCTGAAATATAAGTTAGCGAATAAATTGTTTTTGCATGTAAAAAATCTGGAAATTTTAGAAAGCATATTTGTACTCCAAATATTTGATTTATGTTCATATTATGACATTTATGCAATTTATATCAAAAATATCTCTGATTCTATATGACGTACTCAGATAATTTTTATCTCACAAAAATTCTGAAGATGAAATAAAAAATTTTATACAATTTTGACTTTTTATTTCATAAGGTGTCTATTTTCTAGAAAGTGTGTCATGTTGCCAGCAAAGTCCGTATAGATACCTGAATTCTTGTCTTAATTACTTTTCTGTTGTTTATTTTTTCTTTTCATTTTCCCAATCAACTAAAAAAATGATTAAATGGTTGTTGGATAATGACGGGCTTGGCCCAATCCTCCTTAAAGGGGCCATCCACCAGTTACATGTCAGCTATGTTGTTGTTTTTCAATATGTGTATTTACCGACAATTACATGCATGAGTTGATGCAATTCTTCAAAGCAGGGAGATGGTGTGACTGCAGACCTGGTCTCTGGAAACATGGTGATGAATCTGCACAGGAAAATGCTGCACCTGATAGTGCTCTAAGTTTTGGGCCTAGCCGGGCCCGTTAACTGAATGCCTCTGACTATCAGTCTCTCACTCATCTCTAATTATCTCTTAGTCAATCTAAAGTCCATGTCTTTATCTTTCTCTAAATGTGTGTCCCATAACACACGAACACATGCTCATCCATATATCTATCTGAGTGTACCTATATAACACGTCACACACATGACTACACATTTTCTCTGGAGTGGCTGACCACTTGTCATCATTCATTAAAACATACTTGACTCTTAACAGCCTGATTATCTTGTTAATGACCCCTTTGAAGCTATCCAGTCTGAAATTAAAGCTGGGGAAAGGGCAGCTGACCTGACCTCTCTTGACCAAATGCTCAGAAACGAAAACATGCATACACATAAAAGCATTAAGCAGGTGTATAATCTTTTAATGAATTAGGGAAACACAGTAACCACTGGCCTTGACCCTTCATGCACATTACTCTTTAACATGATCATCATTACATTAGTCAATTATTTATGTCTGATCGTGTGTAATTTCCTGATTGTATGGTAAAGTGTGTAATGGCTGAAGTCAAAAGTTATTCACAGAATTTCAATTTCATGAGGGGTCTGCATCCTGACCTCCTGCTCCTGCAGCCAATCTGATGCTAGACATATCACTCTCTGCTTTACCCTCATCAGTGAGGCTCATTGAAGGATTCTGATAACTGGGCATCCAAGAATCTCAATATGCTTTGCTTAGGCATACGCAGTGAAGGGGATACTTCTGTATCATTCCATCCTTTGTAGAGACAAAAAAAAGGCTATCAACCATTGTGTGCACATTAATTTCCCTTGTGCGCTGGTCACAGAATGTGTGTGCGCACACAGCTTAGAGGGAACTATGGAAAAGTGTGAATTATATCATTACCTTGAGAAAAAGCAGAATTGATTTCATATTAGTATCTAAAATGGAAGCAAAGAAAAGAAAGGTGAAAAGACCGTGACTCAACGTTGACTTGCAATGATTAGGTCTCGGCTTTTGAACAAGAAATAGAACAAAGCGTTAGAAAAGATAATGAATTTGGAATGCAGTCTCTAAATAGGATCATGTGCTCAGCTGTGGAGATAATTTCAACATAATGAGAACCAGTGTGCGTGATTATTGAACACCATGAAAAGAATCTGTCTGCTCAGATTAATTCTGTGGACAGTGAGGATGAGTGGTGTTTGCTGTTTCCGAACAAAATGGATAAAATTGAGGTTCTGGATGGAACCTGAAGCATCTAGAATTGTTGAAATTTGATTATCAGCTGACTGACAATCTGCAGAAAAAATTCTCTTTTACAAAAGTTAATGGGAAAAAGTATCAAGGGAGGGTCTTAATGGACAGAGGCGTACATAATGATGGGATTCAGGTGGGTGCTGTACTCCCTATACTCCTTCTGTCAGGGCTGCCAAATTAGCCTTTTTCTGTTTTTTTCTAATTCAGCTCACAAAAATCTATGATAACCAATTAAATCTGATAGTTCAATAAAAGAATGTTTCATTTTTATTGATAATTGGTTCTGGAGTCTTGGTCTATACTTATTTGATTTGATAAATGAGCTCTGAATGAATATATATGATATGCCTAATTGGCAGAGTTATGAATTTTTTACAAAAAATAAGTAAATGTGTAGCTTTAATTTGATCAAAAGTTCATTCAATAAAAATAAGGACATAAAAGTACTAATTTGTTTACAATCAAAAGTTTATGTAATCAAAGTGAAATCAAATTATTTTTCATAAAAAGTAAGCTTATACATAGTTTTAATTTTTTTAAATAAAAAAACTGCACACTTTTAATTTGCTCTGAAGTTAATTTATCCAAAACAAGGATTCAAATGACTCTTTTTTTGTGATCAAGAGCTTATGTAATCAAAGTTTTTTTTAACAAAAAAAAGAGCAAATTTTGCCAATTAGGCATAACCTAATATATTATATCACAAATATGTAAAATATGAAATTCAGTTGTTTTCAGCCATTCTAAAAGACAGTTTTAGTTATAAATAAAGAAAATATACTTGGCAATATTGATTTCTTCCCTTATTCACTGCATAAACACTTTGCTGGAAAATTAGAGGGCTGCAACCATCCCCCAATAAAAATCATTATGTATGCCCCTATTAATTGATTTACTTGTGGATCAGCACTTCTGCTAAGAGTCAAAGTTTAAATCTTTAGCCCTCTATCAAGGACCAAGCAACAAGCACAATCCTCACCAAATTGAGAGAAGTGAAATGTAACATTCCCTCAACGTTATTTGAAATCACAATCAACTGATTATTGACTTGGCTGAATTGACAAGTCAAAAATATCTACCAAGATTTATGCTAAATATACACAAGGGATTATTTCATTCCAAAATATATATACATCTATAAAATTAACATTTCCCTACCGTGATTTGAAATCACGACCAAGTGAATGGTAGCCAGCTCTCTCACTGACTGAGCCAAATCGACATATTTTACATTTATAAAACTTATTGTATGCCAGGGCTTAGTTCTTTTTAATTAATAAAAAACACTTATACTAAAAAAATATATTTTTATAATATTTTATTTAGTATATATACAATACTAACGTTGCTGTAATCATTTTCTGTTAGAATAGAAGTTGAGTTTGACTTTGCAGCAGCCAGACTTGTTCCTACTCCACTCATATGTGATGCCACTTGTGCTCCTACAGTTTCGAGGCATCAACATCAATCCAATGCTAATGCTGTTGCATCTTAATGCTATGTATCGTATTTTCATATAGTTTTGAAAGTAGTTAATTTTTTAAGGTTTTAGAGATTGGGTTCTATTTTCAATGTAACTATAATGCTAAACCAGATTCTTGTTTCCCATGTCTTGTACAGTTTTGAAGTATTCTTTTACTTCCCTTGTGAAGCTTGCAAAAATTTTTTGCCAGTAATTTTCTGTATTTTCATTAAGGTTTGGAGAGCAGGGGGGCTGTGCAGCTGCACAGTCATACTTGTAGTTCTTTTAGGTAATGCAGGCTCTAGTTGATCTTATCACATAAACAATGGAGATTCTGGATGGAACCCAAAGCATCTAGATTCATTGAAAGATGATTTTCTGCTGACTGACACTCAAAGACAAGCTTCAAAAAAGATTCTTGGCAGTAATTGGAACATATTTACCAAAGCTAATGGGAAAAAGTATCAAATGAAGATCCTAATGGACCAGTAATACAAAAGACGTGAGAAAATCTGAAGAAGAGGTATAAAAAATTCATTTACGTATATTTCTAAGAGGACCAAGGTGAAGAATATCATATAAGTAATTTAGTGATAAAAATGGAGAAGGTTTTGATATTTAGCAAGAAGAGAGGACAACTGATGGAGCAAAACGCTAACCAATTGGGGCCCCTGGAACACTCAAGGCAATAAGAAAAGATAAGTCACAAGATAGAGGGACTAGATAGAAAAGTTTGCCAATTGGACTTGGTATAGGTGAGAGCAATCACGGTCATCATGGGAGGAGATGGTGAAATGTCTTTGCTCAGCAGCAGACTGATAATGACTGTTGATGATGATGATGATAATGATAAATGAAAAATCCTTGATGCATAATGAACAGTGTAAATCTTTCTGTCTCTTTGTCTGTGACACTTAAAAGTAATAGACTTTTCAACTGAAACAAGTTCATTAGTCATTTTCCTGTAAAAATCATCTCATATAAGTTCAAATATATCTATGGATATTTTCAGGGGGATTAAATAGTTATCATCCCCTCTCACTTCCTACCCTCTAAAACTGATTTTCGTTCCTGCCATCACACTACCTACCCAATCATTGAACTAAGATTTTCTCCCCCTCTCCTTCCCTACTGCATCTGTCACACTCATAGTGGTACGGTGATGGTATGGTGCCATTTTGATGAAGAATGAAACTATTTGAATGGGGAAAAATTATCTCATTGAAAGCAAAAATATATTATACTTATATACAAGTGTAATTTTCATTATCAAGTATTTATCAAGTGAGACATAGCTTGAGGTGATAGTTTCATGGTGGGGAATTGGAATGAATGATAGATGTGGATGTTGAGTAAGCATAAAATATGCATACATACATACAAGATGTGTGTATGTATATATATGTATGTATTTACATGTATATATATATATCGTATATATATGTATATACATACAATATATATATATATATATATATATACACACGTATCTATAATGTGTCTAAGTATGTACATATATATAATGTGTGTATATATATATATGTATATATATATATATGTATATATATATATATGTATATATATATATATGTATATATATATATATATATATATATAATTTATAATTTATAATGTGTCTAAGTATGTACATATATATAATGTGTGTATATATATATATATGTATATATATATATATGTATATATATATATATGTATATATATATATATATATATATATATATATAATGTTTGTATGTATATATGCACATGTATATACATATTATATGTATATATATTTGTATGTTTGTACATGTATATACATATTGTATGTATATATATGTATAATGTATGTATATAAATATATGATGTATGCATCTATATATATATGCATATATATATATATATAATGTATTTGTATGTACATATACATATAAATATGTATACATATATAGATAGTGTGGATATACATATATATATATATATATATATATATATATATATATATATATATATATGTGCATATATAGTGTTTATGTTTCTCTCTATATATATACATATGTATGTACGCATACATAGTGTGTCTATGTCTATATATGTAGGAATGTATATAGTGCGTATGTTTATATAGATATGTAGGTATATATAGTGTGTATGTCTATAGATATACATAGGCAAATGTATACATAGTGCGTATGTCCATACATATAGGTATATATATATCAATTAAACATATATATATAACGTTGATGTCTATGAATTTGAATATTTATATATAGTGTGTATGTCTATATATATGTATATGTATATATAGTGTGTATGTCTATATATATGTATAAGTATACATAGTGTGTATGTCTCTATATATATATATATATATATATATATATATATATAAAATTTATATGTATATTATACATATATTGTGTATGTATGTATGCACGTACATATTGTGTATACGTATATTTAGTGTATGTGTATATTGATGTATACATATAGTGTATATACGCATGTATTCATGTATGTATATCTCTATATACATATATATGTAATGTGCATGTATGCATATATATCTGTACGTAGGTATGCATATAGTTATATAATGTATAGAGAGAGAGATGAAGCAATATATATATATGTATATAGTGTATATGTATTTATCTCTCTCTCTCTCTCTATATATATATATATATATATGTATATATATATATACGTTTATAAATGTATGTATATTGGTATATATGTATATACATATTGTGTGTATGCATTTATATATATTATATATAGTGCGCATGTAGATACATTGTGTGTGCATATGTATATGTTATCCATATATAGTTTGTATGTATATAATGTGTGTACATATGATATATGCATATACGTATATTTGCGTATATATTTATCAATATAATATGTGTATATGTATATATATATATATATATATATATGTACACACATAATGTGTGTACGCATATATATATATATATATATATATATATGTACACACATAATGTGTGTACGCATATATATATATATATATATATATATATATATATATATGTACACACATAATGTGTGTAAGCATATATATATATATATACATACATTTACACGTGTGTATGTTTGTATATATACTGTGTATATGTATATGTATATGTATATATATATATATATATATATGTATGTGTGCAAGTTTATGCATATAATGTGCGTATCCACGTGTATATATATATATATATATATATATATATATATATATATATATGTATGTGTGTATATCTGTATGTATGTATACATGTATATATATACTTATTTGAGTGTATGAATATATATATTTTTACATATGTGTATGTATTTATACATAAATATGTTCACATATGTATGTTTAATCTAAAGATCGACATATTGCGCCAGACAATATGAATTATAAATTGCGTTTTATCACATAGAAACTTATTTGAAATGATCTCCCATCGTTACATGATTAATACATCATTCAATTTAGACAATGTAGATAGAATAAACAATTATAGAAAAGGGGGCTGCTCATTTATTCAAGTCGTTTTCTGTCTCTTTCAACGTGACAGTTTGTATTCAATAGATATGTATGTCTGTATATATGTATATGTAAGAAAAACAAGACCACAACTAGATGCATCATATTACCCACTAACACAACCACCACCAACCTCCGTTTCTACCTGAGCAAGATGAAAATGCACATTACCACCATCATCTCAACAACAATCAAGATTTAGTAATTAAACCATGATGCAAACCCCCACCACCCAAAGCCTGCACTTATGCTATTCTGTGCAGGGACTGTGATAAAGTTTACATTGAAGAGCCATCAACACTTCTCAAGAAAAGAATATATGAGCATGAGAGAGCCCTTAAACTTGATGAAAGGACCAATGCCTGGGTTGAAAATAGCATCACACTCAACCACAGCTTCAACTTTCACTAAGAGATCTTATCAAGAATATTCACAAATCCTCGACATGCAGATGTTTCGAAGTAGCCCTTATATCTCAATGCAATACAATAACACAAGAGCATGGTCACTTTCTGATTGCAAACCCTTTAAGTGCATTGATTTTAAAACAGTATCATTTCGATAAAATACATTACAACAATAACATATAAGCTATTGGCTAACAGCCAACAGTCCATTTAAGAAACGGTACAAGCATACATATACCAACCTTTTAAGAAAAAAAAAGTCTCAGCCACCATCAGCCAAAAAGATAGAATGAAAACAACACCCTACTTCCAACCTGCCCCACATATACCAACATATATCCATTAAATGTTAGACACCACCTCTCCATCTATGATAAAAAACACTTTTACTGAGAAATGACCATTTTAGCCCCTCTCCTCTTCTTTCACTACCAACCATCCACAGAGATTGGAAACAAACACCATCTGACCCCAACCCTCACAAACCCATCTCATTTCAAACAGAATTTTATTCTCACTTACACTGATATAAACATCTCCCCACCCAATCCTACTGAACAACCAAACAACACAAAAATATCTCCATTTCTTCCCTCAGCCTCAAAATATGTAAACAGCAAAAATTTCTGTACCGCTGCAAATATTTTGTCTGAAAAAGATGGATGGCTCCTGTTGAAACGCATGGAAACATGCCCACGGAATAATAAAAAAAAATTGAGATGTAACACCGAGTTTTTTCTTTTCACTTTCCGATTGTCAGTTTCAGGGATCCTTTGGCAATGAAGATCGGGGAGGTCAAAAGTCTCCCCTAATCAGCCATGCTTTTTTTTAAAATATTGATCATAGATAATTTGTATATCAGGCACCAGACAAGTGTGAACAAAATGAAATACTACTCATGGCAAAAACATGGAATCATAACATTCATAGGATGTTCACCCAGATTTCCCACTTTGCAGAAATTATTCATTTTCTCTCTTCAGCTTCTAATTGTCAGTTTCATTAACATACATGTATGTGTCTGTATATATAATGTATATATATTTGTGTATATATATATATAATGAATGTAAATTCAATGAATGTATATGTATATACATAGATGTATGTATTTATGCATGTGTATGTATGTAAATATATATATATTTACATAGATTTATGCATGTATACACATGCATAAATGTATGTATATATATTTGCATATATGTATATATATATGAAAAAATATATGTATATGTGTATACATGCATATATATGTATGTGCATGTATGCATATGTATATATAGGTATGTGTATGTATATATATATATATATATATATATTTATGTATATATAGGCATGTGTATGTATATATATATATGTATATATAGGTTTGTGTATAAATAGGTATATGTACATATATATATTTATATGTGTATATGCATATATATATTTTGGTACGTGTATGTATGTATATATATATATGTGTGTGTGTATGTATATATGTATGCATAAATACATATATATATTTATATAGTGCAAATTGGGTATGCTGTATAACATAGCATTATATAAGATAATATAATGCAATATATGATATATGATGGCTTTATTTCATAGAGTGCTTGATACATTGAACTATGGAGATTTAGTAAAATATGGTTTGCGTGAAGAAGCCCAGACAGGGCTGAAGTATAGACATTTTCGTGTAGCGAATCCCATGCTACTATATGTATACGTATACGTGCAGGTGTATGGATGCATATGTATATATGTAAATGTATTTGTATGCAGTTATATATGTACATGTATGTATTTATATACGTATGTGTATGTATGAATATATGTATGCATTTATGGATGCATATATATATATACATATATATATATGTGTGTGTGTATATACATAATCTAAATTATAGGAAGTGAGACAGACTCAGGAGCGAAAGTGTATGGAAAGTAAGTTTTTTCAATCCATAGATTTTTTCTTTGATGGTCTAGACATGTTTCTGGAGCTATTCCCGCCTACAGTAGTGTGTGTTGTGTATGTGTTTACCATTTAATGGTTATAATTTTACCGTGGAACATAAGTTCACCATCATTTGTGAGCAAAAAATGAGATCCTATCCACTAGGGTCATCCTGTTGTATGGGGCTTAGTTCAGTCTGTGATGAAGTCTGTGGTGTTTGCAGCAGTAGTGGGTCTTGGAAAGGACATAGGGTGTCAGGGTTCAGGGAAAGTGATTTAGTGTTGGATTGTGTGGGTTGGTTAAGGATAGTATAGATGTTCGGGTGATGAGGAACTTCATACATATTAACCTTACAGGTCATGGATAGTATGTTGGCTCTGATTTGTACCAATGGGATGCCCTACAAAGGTTCAAGTTGTTATGGGTCTGAGTGACTGTGAAGCGGAGAGAGTTTTGAGTTTGTCGATTCACATATCTTCATATCTTTCTAGAATTTTAGTTATGTCAGTGGGAGTATTTTTTTCTATTTTTGCAATGATTGTGAAGCTAGTGTCTGTGGCAAATTTGTGACTGGATGTGCAAAAGTGTAGTTCTACAGAGAGTGGACTGGGATGGTTTGGTGATTTAATTCTGTATTTGTTGTCAAGTTTAATGTTAAATTGCCACTCAGACTTGACTGTTTACAGAAAATTGCTTCTATTTCATTCTAGGAGGTATATAATGTTTTTGCTACAACAGTTAACGCCATAGTATATGTAGAAACTCTTTTTGGTGGTAGACCTAGTGGAGATGTTGGTGTACTTTAGGTGGTTGCAATATAGGCTATTTCTTGTTTCACAAGGTTTACAGAATTTAGTGGTTCAAGGGAAATTGTTGTGTGAGACTTTATTGCTTATTATATTGTTGCTGCTAATCATGTCTTTGAAGTTTTGGGGTCTGCAGTAAGCAATGACACACTTATCTGTGAATATTTCTCTGAGATATGTTCCATCTCATATTGATAATTTGCGCTGTGGGTGGGAGTGTGTTGTTGAAGATGGTTATAAGTGGTATGCGTTCAAGTTTATTATTGTTAGAGAGCATAAAGGTTTCATCTCTTGGTATTATAGTTGATTTTTTTATTTATTTTTTTTGTATCATATAGTGAGTATGTGTATATATATACGTATATATATATATATATTCATATATATATATATATATATATATATATATATATATATATGTATATGTGTATGTCTGTTTTTGTGAATATTTTGTTTGTATTTATATGTGTACATATATGTGCATGTGTATGTATGTATATGTATATATACATATGTGTACATGTATATATATATATATATATATGTACATGTGTACATGTATGTACATGTATAAATACATATGTGTATATGTATGTATATACATAAATATATATCTATGTATACATAGAAAACAAGAAAACACCTGTTCCTACTAAGTCATCGGTCCAACAGCAACCATTTAAACACAGCCCTAAGACTGTCATCAAAAGGACAACTTTATACATAGGCACCTACAATGTCAGAACACTGTCAACTGACATGCACCTAACCGATCTAGAAGGTGAAATCAAAAATGTCAAATGGGACATCATAGGCATTAGCAAGGTAAGAAGTCCCGGAGAAGAACTAATCAAACTGAGGAGCAGACATCTTCTTTAGTGTTACGGAAAAGAGAAAGTAAAACAAAGTGGAATAGGCTTTCTTATCAATAAGGACCTCAAAGTCAATATAACCGGCTTCAAAGCCATCTCTGACTGAGTTGCTAGCTTCACAATACAACTTTCAAAATGATACAAACTCAATATAATCCAAGTTTACGCTCCCACTTCGCAATCAACCCTAGAGGAAATTGACAACTTCTAGGAGGACCTGTACTCCCTACTCCAAGACACAAGAAAACACTTCAATGTTATCATGAGAAATTTCAATGCACAGGTAGGGCAAGGAAATGAAGACTGCATTGGCAAATTCGAATACAAAGTACGGAACGAGAGAGGAGAAGAAACTTTGCAACGGCTAATGGAATCAAAATCATGAACACCTTTTTCAATAGGAAGTGGACTTGGAAGAGCCCCAATCACAAAACAAAGAACAAAATAGACTACATCCTAACGGACAAAAATGATATCGTCAAGGACATCCAAGTCCTGAATCAAGTCAATGTAGGCAGCGACCACAGAATGGTACGATGTAAAATACAAGTAAAAACCAACAGAGAACGCAGGAGAATTTTCCACACAAAACTGCAGCCTCTAAACATATGAAAAGAGCACACTTCATCTTTCAAGCTCGAACTGAAAAACAGATTCAGAATTCTTACTGAACAAGATGACACCAACATCAACAAACTAAGCAACAAAATGACCGTGCCAATAATTGAAGTTGCCACAACATTCAAACCAATGAGCAAACAACCCATTAGCAAAATCTCGGATGAAACTAGAAATCTCATGGAAAAATGCAGAAACCTGAAGTCACCGACAACAACAAAAGAGAAAATTGAAGAGGCTGAACTAAATAAATTGATCAAGAAAAAACGAAGAGAAGACAGAAGGAGATACACGAAGGCTGTTATCAAATCAACTCTTGGAAGAGGTCGGGGCTTCAAAGCTATAAACAAAGGCCTCAACTCAGGATGAAGGCAAATAACTAGCATACTTGAGAAAAATGGAAACTTAACAACAGACAGAGAGGATTGTCGAACGTGCCAAAGACTTCTACTAAAAACTTTATTCATCCAAACAACATTCATCCAGTCAACATCACCATCGAGCTACTCCAAAAAGCAGGTAAAATCATCACTAGGAAACTGGCTGTCCTCTTCAACTTGTGTCTAAAACACAGTAAAGTCCCAGACAATTGGAACACTGCTATCATAATGCTTTTATATAAAAAAGGAAACCCGAACGACCTCAACAACTACAGGCCTATGAGCCTACTCAGTTGTGTATACAAACTTTTCACAAAGATCACAAAATCACTCGATGAAAACCAGCCATGTGAACAAGCTGGCTTTAGAAGAAGCTACTCGGCCATGGACTACCTGCACTCGATAAATCAACTGAAAGAAAAAGCAGCAGAATATAAACTACCACTCGCCGTAGCATTTATTGACTTCAAAAAGGTGTTCGACTCACTAGAAATCCCTAAGGTAATGGAGGCCATCTCTCAACAAGGTGTATATCCAGTATATGTTGAAGTGTGAAACATATATACAATCACAGCAGCTCCTTTAGCAGGTTTCATAAAAACTCGGACCCCTTTCAGCTCCAGAAAGGAGTATGACAAGGTGATACCGGCTCACTTAAACTCTTCATAGCCTGCCTCGAGATGATCTTATGAAGACTAGACTGGGAGAGTAAATGAATTAAAATAGACGGCAAGTATCTGAGCAACCTCAGATTTGCAGACGACAGCCCTTTTTGCAGAGAACCTACACGACCTCCAACTAATGATAGATGAACTAAATGAAGAGAGCAAGAAAGTCGGCCTACACATGAACTTCAGCAAGACGAAGATCATGTGCAACAACTACATCGGGATAAAAACACTAAGATCACAATCAAGGACACACAACTGGAGGAAGTAGACCACTACATCTACCTAGGACAACGAATCTCCATGAGACCCTCAAAAGAAGAAATCAAGCAAAGAATCACACTAGGATGGCAAGCCTTTGGCAGAGCTAACTCAACTTTCAAAAACAAGAAGATCCCATTAATCCTAATGAGGAGGGTGTATAACCAATGCATCCTCCCAATAGTCATTTATGGAGCTGAAACATGGGACCTAACCAAGAGACAGACCCGCAAATTGAGAACCATGCAACATGTGCATGAGAGAATAATGCTAGGCCTCACATGGAGAGACCACAAGACAGCACAGTACATCCTGGAAAAGACAAGAGTTAGGGACATCATAGAATCCATTAAAAATCTCAAATGGCGGTGGGCTGGCCATATTGCAAGAATGGCGGATAATCAATGGACATCACGACTCAAGACATGGATCCCCGAGATCACATGCGCAACCGAGGCCAGCAGAATATTAGATGGAGAGACGAGCTAGATAAGTTCAGAAAGTGCTGGCTCAGCGACGCCTATGATAGAGAAGTGTGGCAAATCCTGGGGAAGGTCTATGTCCAACGATGGATGTTAAAAGACAGATGATGATGATGATGACGATCATCATATACCATCTCTTAGTGTAGAGTTTATGTGTGTCAAGGGTGGGAGTGTGTTGTTGAAGGTGGTTATAAGTGGTATGCAGTCAGATTTATTTTTGTTAGAGAGAGTAAGGATTTATTTCTCTGGGTATTGTAGCTGCCTTTTCAATTTGTTTTTTGTATCTTCCAATGAATATCCTCATTTAGTGAAATGTTGTGGTACGTTGTGTTGTGGTCGATTGAATTCACTATCTGTTGAGTGAATTCCCCTTATTCCAAGTGCTTGTAAAAAGTTTCTTTTCAAGTGTTTGGGGTGGGTCGATTTAGAGTGAAGGTAGTTATAAATGTCTGTTTCTCTTAATATCTATGTATATATGGATGTCAGGGAAAGCTACAGAGTCAGTAGATGTTACATAATCAAATTTAATCGAATTGTGTGTAGAGTTTATGTGTGCAAAGAATTTCTCTAATTTGGCTTCATCTCCAGTGTATCCAAAAAGAATGTCATCTATATATCTGATGTAGAAGATACAGTCTTTGTTCATCTCCGAGTACATGTAGGTCTCACTGAATTTGCCAATGAAGATATCAGCATAGGAAGGAGCTGCTATTGTGCCCTTCGTACAGCCTTTCATCTG
>OY735235.1:27225455-27305455 GCA_963457665.1 Thysanoteuthis rhombus
ATTGGTATTTAGTGGCAAACTGATGCTCTTATGAATGATACATCTACATCTATTGCTTTAAATAAGTCCCTAGACCAGATGCACATTTCATATTTTGTATACAAAGTCCCAAATTATGTCCGATCGAAATGGTATGAAAAAAAATTTATTTTCCTGTCTTGAAATTGATTCAAATATTCAAGGGTACTTGAAGCAGGTTTTTGACTACTTTTAGAGTCTATATACTTGAAGTGTAGATCAATATGATAGGGATCAGTTTTCTTTTGTTATCAAGTGATGAACTGAATCCTTAAATGATTAATCCATTATTCATACATCTGTATAATAGCTACTGTTTGTGGCATTGCTACATTCGAAACATCTTTTTTGTTATGTCTGGAAAGAAGATTTTAAAAACTATTTTAAAACTTTCCAAAAACAATGTAGCATTTATATAATTAGGATCTGATAAAATCGATCCAATAAAAGCTAAACCGAATTTTGAAAAATCATTTCTGTTTTGATACTAAAAATATAGTGAAAAATTCATCCATCATATTATATGTCTGTTACCTGCAAAATTAATTACTGAGTGCTGAATCAATTTTGTTTACATGTAAGTGCTGAAAGCCCACTCCATTTCAGGGGCTTTTATCAGATATCTAAATAGGGATGATCAGAAAAGAGAAAACTAGATATTATCTGAAATGTATAAGTATATTCCCAGTATCAAAATACTGTCATATGAAGAGTATTAATTATTCTTATATATACATATATATATACATATACACAGACACGTGCGCACAGATATGTATATATATACATGTACACACATATATGTATACATATTCACAGACACACATATATATACATATATATACACATATATACTCATATATATATATATGTGTGTGTGTGTGTGTGTGTGTATATGTGTATATATATACATATATATATATATATATATATATATATATAAATATTAGAATGTGGTTTCGCTACACAAACTAGCTCATGATCTGCCCTCTCTGGGTCTCATCACCTGAATGAATCTGCATGTATCAAGCTCTCTATGAAATAAATCCATTACATATCAAAAGTGGCTTTATATTATTGATATATTATTATATTATGTTATACTGCTTGTCTGATTTGTACCACAGATACTATGTATATATATGTATATATATGTGTGTGTGTGTGTGTGTATATGTGTATACATATATATATATATATATATATATATATATATATATATATATATATATATATATATATGTACATTTTCATTGTGGATTTTATTTTTGTGTTATTTGCTTGCAGTGTCTAACCAATATTCACTCGGGTGACATTAAATAAGACAATTTCATCTTACACTGTCTTTCTCATTTCACAAAAACAAACACTTTGACAAGAGTTCAGTGAATGTCACCAGTGATGTTGCTATAAAAAGAAATATAAAATGGTTTCTTTCAGAAGAGAATCAACATGCTTGACAAGGAATGGACAAAGGAATAGCTGAATAATGGATTGTGTCATAGTGAAGCCAAGTTGGATGTCTGCAAGACCGTTGTTGTCAGAAACAGTTGTTGACCTGCAGAGCAAAGGACACTCAGGCAGACTGAGATTCATTAACAATCAGTTTAATGCAGACTGAAGAACAAGCAGAGACTGAATAACAAGCAGAGGCATAGCTTGGGGGGGGTCAGTGTAAGATTTATATTAAAAATTTACCATGAATTTGTTTTCATTTGCCATGATAACAATCTGGGGCTTATATCAAATTTTACTGTGTTTTTTTACTAGAAAAAATTTTTTTTTTAGAATTACTTCAATGTAACAAAAAAATGATTTAAAAAAAAAATATTGGTCTATAGCATTGAGCCATTTCATAATAAACTCCAAAACAAATACACCTTTGTATAGAAAGAACACTTGATATATATATTTTTTTTTAGTAATATTTCCAAATACTTTTGTAATTCCCAATAATATCTAAACCACCCTTGGGGTCCCAACTCCTCTATTGTCATAGTTCAGAGCTTTCAGTTGCTTCAATCCAGCACTGGGTGAGAAGAGCTTTTGAAAACTCATCCTGGGGCCTCTAATGGAGGGTATCCCCAAAGATTTTAATCGTTGTTGACCAACTGCTTCTCTACTGTCATTTTACAATAACAATGATAAATTAATACATTCATGAATTTCATAAATAATTATTATTCAGCTTTTGGGGTTGTTTTTCACCAAATAATTGTTAGAGAATGTCAATCTATTGCCAATTTCCCTGCTTCATCAAATCTCACTAGATGTAGGTGAAAGGCTCTCTACGAGACTCCATTTTTTGCACCCCATTTTTTAAATAATATTTTTACCTGACTCTACTATCCTTATTATTTTTTGTGTGCAAAAGAGCATTTTTCTTTTGAAACTGATTGCATAAAGTCTTTCTTGTCTGCAGAGAAAATGCTTTGCAGTCTGCCATTTATTTTTTTGTTTCTATTGCTGGAAACTTGTGGCTAAAATGAAATTTACATGTCACAAATATTACATAATGCGTATCTTTTTTGTAGTCAGTCTTAGATCTGAAACAAACCTCACATTAAAATAAGTTCTGAAACCGAAAATGTGAGATGTGACTTTACATAAGCAGACTGCAAGAATTTTCGATATCACATGACTTGCAGCCATTACAGCAGTGTGTCTCCTAGGAAGGCAAGGAGCTCTGCACCATTTACAGTTTCTTCCAATGAAGTTGCCTCCCAGATTGTTGAATTGGGCTGAAATTTGGTACACAAAACATTTTGACCAAATTTGTAAACATCAAACTATAAAGAGTTTCTTTATGCTAGCTGTGGTTTCAGCTGTTCTTGTTTAGAAAACTGATCCCGCATCATTTTATGTGCAGATACTGTAAAACAGAACTGGCTCAAAGATATTAGAATATAAAGAGATTATTCAAAAATATTCCCTTTAAAATTTATAATAGGTGCTACAAATTAAACTTATGCAAATCTGTTGAATTCACCTCTTTGAATTAAATGAAACTATTACTATATGATAAATTATTTTGATTTAATTGTGAATAAAACCTGATTTTCATCATGGGTTATGGCTAGCTTATTGATTAGGTAAGCTGTGATACTACCACTCCAAGTTGGAGCCAAAGTTCTTGGTTCTTAGTTATTTATTCTTATTAGATGAAGTATTACAAATCTTTATTATTCATTTTTGACTACTATTCACCTTCATCTCAATTTTTCTGTTGCTTTTTTATTGCAACTCTACTCAAGCCTCTAACCTATCTGATACTGATACTGCCTGCTCATAAACTTACTTGGGAATGAGGGATTGGTGTAAGGGATTTGTTTAAAGGCTTGATTAGGACTTCAACTTGCTTTCTGGTCTGCGTCGCTGAGTTGGTGATGTAGCTGGGTGTTACCCTGGCTTCCCTTTGGTGGAGTGAGTTTGAGCCTCACTGGTAATATATTTTTTAATTCCAATCAATGCTGTTTACTCACTGACGTAAATTAAGAGCCTGAGTTGAGATGTGATGATAAAGTACCAGGACAAGGATGAAACTCCACTCCTACTCCTATTCCAACTGAAGATGATTACTGCAACTTTTGTATGGTATATTATATTAATAAATTCATACGTATATTAGACTTTTCAGTTTAGCTCAGTTGGTAAGACAGCTGCCAAATGATCACTAGGTTCTAATTTCAGATCATGGTAGGAAATGTTAATTTTATGTATAGGTTTGGCTTAAAGTGATGTGATTATCAAACAGTGAAGAGTTTACTCCTCTTTATTCAGAGAGGAATGTTCTTCTTGTTGATACGGAGGAAAGCAAATATGAATGGAATTTAGCAAAAATTGAGAAGAAGGTAAATAGGAGTCAAAAACTAAAAATCATAAGGATATCATACAAATAATTAAGTAACAAAAATGGAGATTGGCAGGACACTTAGCAAGAAAGGATGATAGTGGAGCAAAAGGCTAATTGATGCCAATGGGACTGTAAAGGCAGTAAGTACAGACAAGACACAAGATGGTAAGATGAGATTGAAAGATTTAACAGTAAGACATGCCAGAGGTTAGCACTTAACGGTCATTATGGAAGCAAATGGGAAAGGCCCTTGTCCAGCAGCAGACTTATAATGGTTGTTGATGATGATATTTCTCTAAACTTCTTGTCTTGCATTGAAATTCAACCGTCATGTATGGATTTCAAACTATATTCTTTCTATTTTTTTCCAGATTTGGTTGCCATCCCAGATTTTGATGCTGGTGCCATGGAGAACTGGGGTTTGATAACATTCAGAACTAGTAGGATTCTTTATGATCCAAATGATTCCACAACAGGCCGTAAACTAACTGTTACTATCACTGTAGCTCATGAATTGGCCCACCAGGTTGGTGAATCATTCAACTTCGTTTCTCTTCAAAACAAGAACAAAACTAAAAATGGTAGAATCCTAGTTTCAATGCATTGAATACTGATAACTCCTGTTAGCCTTAAAACAAACAGAGGCTTACAGGATTATCTCCTCCATGTAATCTGTGATGTATACTATTTCACCACAGCTACGTGGCAGGGTGTGAAGCAATGAAATTTGGTTTCAATCGTGGCTTAAAGTTGAAGAAAAAAAATGATGTGGCGACTGATTGGTCTCTTGTTGGTTTCAATCGTCTTATTGAATCTATGTTATTGCTCTGATACATTATCTAAACAAAGTTTGGGTTTCATTCTTCTTTTGTTTTTTAGGGTTTTGCTGAAAAGAACAATAACTAGGATAATGGTTTCACAGAAGAAAATGAAGTCAGAGTTTTTTAAATATATGATACAATATGCAGTCTTCCTACATCTAATCCATATCCTACGCTTGGATTCATATTTGTAGACTATATCTGGTGACATGATTCCATGTATGTCTCAAATCATGAGATACTACTCATGACGCCACATCCTAGAGAAAGGCATAAATTTACTTCTCCCTGCAATGGGTAAATAGTAGGGATAGTTTGAGACCTTCAGATCTGGGACATTTGGCTGGCATTCCAGACCTGTGAAAATCCACAATCACTACAAACAAATTGGATCTCTATGAATTGTTGAAGAGATAGAGATAAAAATTTTTGCTTCCTGTGTTATGTAACTCAGGAAGCCACTTAACTTTGCAATAGAGATTCCATGGTGGATCTTTAAAGACTTGATAGTTTTCAGAAATTGATTTTATACCTTGTGAACTCATTCCTTACAACCGATACTTGACACCATGTTTGTTTATGCAATCTTTCTTATTTATCCTTATTACTTGATGACATTTTGGAAAAGAATATTTTAATGATTAACTTTGATGATTTTATACCTTCATCTTGATTTAAAGAAACAAAAAAACCTGTTACTATGTTTATTGCTTGTTTTTTTGTCTTCCTTTGTTGCAGTAGTTTGCTCTGTCTCCATTCGTCCTGACTATAATTTACTGCTCTTTATTTTAATTAAACCCATTTCCTAAGCATTGTTATCAGTGTTGCTAAGTATGGTTTGTGATTTAAAGCTAAAACTGACTATAAAAATGGCTAAATTCTGCTAGAGTTTTCCATTTCCTTCTAGCTTTATACCTAAAAATGTCATGATTTAAAGTCTATGTATCAAATAGATTGAAAATCAAAATTCTGGAAAAAATACAAATTAAAATTGTACATTAGCTTTTATTCAACTTACCATATTTAATTTGAAATCATTGATTGTTATTGGCTAAATTGGGAAAAATTCAGCCACATCTAGCCGGAAAATGGTTAATTTGGTAACCAAGATTTTAACATATTAAAAAAAGAAAACCTATTTATTGCTGACTATTTGTCTTCTTCCTTCGTTGCAGTGGTTTGGTAATTATGTTACTATGGAATGGTGGAATGATCTTTGGCTGAATGAAGGCTTTGCAACTTTTATGAGTTACATTGGTACCAATGTCGTTGACAGTGATTACCAAATAGTAAGTATTGTAAACTGTGCCCCAAAACTGCCAACGTAGGCTTCTTCAGTTTTTAACCTAAAGGATTGATATCTGCTGAAATTACATACAGAGATACGTGTATATGTATATTTTTTTTTTGCTATGGTCTATTTAGTATGGCCCAAGCTTACTAAAACTGAGCATCCAGTGAGAAATAAACTGTTTAACAATAAACTCAGACTTACCATCATACAATGGCATGCTATCATCCCATGAGTATGTATGTTTATAAAGGTTGTTCCAGAAGTAACACCACGGTTGTCTCCAAAAATTTTAGTGA
Source organism: Thysanoteuthis rhombus (assembly GCA_963457665.1). Lineage (NCBI taxonomy): Eukaryota > Metazoa > Mollusca > Cephalopoda > Oegopsida > Thysanoteuthidae > Thysanoteuthis > Thysanoteuthis major. The sequence continues at coordinate 27,231,738 of OY735235.1, forward strand.
TGCAATTAAAAATTATAGTTCAAATAAACATATACATTTATATAATGTGTTAACTGTAAGATTCATGTGATGAGATAACCTGACTAGACAAATTTCTTCTGTGGGGTGTCCTAAAGATCAAAGTATATTGTACAAAACCAGCCATCTCACAAGAATTGAAAACCGGAATAGACGAAAAAGTTACCCCCATTGATGTCAAACTTTGTCAGAATGTGTGGCGGATTAGTGGCTAGCCAATTGAATAGATATATTGAAAGGGACTGAATACATTCAGTGAGTGCAAAATGTATTGATACATTTCAAAAAGTTTATCCAAACACGTATCTTCAAATTTGACAGAATTTGGACCAAAGATTTCTGATTTCTGTGCATTCAGTGTTCAATCTTGCTTCAATGTGTTTTAATTTTTGTATCTTTGATCCAAATCTGACTATATTGAAGCTGTCTGAAAGATGTTAAAATGAACTTTTTGAAATGTATCAGATATTTTTTGCTTTCACTGTACATATGTATGCATACGCGTTTTCTCAAACACATTGTAAGTAAGCTGCAAAACATATGTTGAACTCTATTCTTGAAACCTCATTCTCAACTGTATATAATTATTTCTATGGAAACAAAAAGGTGAGACATATTAAATAAATTTTCCACATTGTCATGAATATCTAAATTTGTTGGATTCTTCATCTACTCACTTAGTAAACAATATGATTTTAGGGAAAAACCCAGATCAGGTTCACAAGGAAAAAAAAAGGAAAAACCAAGATTGTAAAAATATCTAGTTTAAATAGAAATATAACCATTATTTTACTTACTGTTGTATGTAAATAACAATAATCACTCCCAACTCACATTATTATCTTTTTGTTTTTTAATTTTTTCCAAGTATCTTTTGCCTGCGGCTCCTTCTTCCAAGCCCATGATTAATTCTATTCGGGGCTACCACAATAATGCATACCGTATAATTTCTAGCGATAGATTGTTTCTTGAAAATCTAAATATATGTGTTATTTTCAAGAATTTATTCATTTGATGTATGAAAAGAAAAGATTATAAACTATTTTCAAAGTAGAAACCCGTATGGTTGGGGAAACCCCAACATGTGTACTTGTGGGTAAGGAAAAAAGTTTTCTTGTTCCCTCTGCACTTGAGTAACCCTTGATTAACCCTTGATTAACCCAGATTATCACATGGAGGTATAGCCCGGGGTAACAGCCATAGAGCTGGATATAATTTTTATACTACCCCAGTCACAAACAGCCAGAGGATTTGACACTTATTTGTTTATGTTAGATTTTCTATCTACTCACATTGTATATACAAAATTTTACAATTTTTTTTTTTTTCAGTTTGAATTATTTGTCTTGGATGTTCTGTGGAGTGGTTTGATGGCTGACTCTTTAATCTCGTCACATCCGATAGAAGTCCGAGTCAGTAAACCTGATGATGTCAATTCCATATTTGATCAGATATCTTATAGAAAGGTAAATTGCTGAAATTGTCCTTTCATGTCAGTGTTTTGAAAACTTTTAGGGGGCTGCCTCCCCCTTTTAGAACATATATTTCATCAGTGCATACCTGAAAATTCATGAGCACCCCCTGTTATTCATATGATTGTGTGTTTTCTCTAGATGTTATATCAAATGTGAGAAGAACTATTTAAATACCTCTAGCACATTGAAGGTGTATGTCTGAAAAGCTGATTTTACAGGAGAGCTGTTTGAAGTTCTATGGTAAGTTTTTGGTTTTACTATAAATTTATGATGATTAAGTTATAGTTGAATTCTTTACATAAGTTGATGGAATTCTTTAAATCAGTAAAGAGAAAGTATTTGAACTTCAAACAGCTCTATAGTTGAATCAGCTTTTCAGACATAGAACTTTGTATATAAGAAGTATCAATTTGCATTCTTTGCCCCTTGCCCCCTCACCAACCCTTGTTTCTCAATATCCCTTGTCATGCCCTACCAGCATCCACAAGTCATCCTCATGAAGATTTTTCTAAAAATCATTGTTTTATTTGATTTTTTTTTCTGAAAGATGGTTGGCAAAATAACAGGGAAGTGACCCAAGACCGATTGAATTGGAAGGAATAAATTTTGACACTTCAACATCTTGACATCACGTTAAATTTTAGTATTTGTTGCATAGTTTCTCTTAATACAGAATTTATCCAATGTTGATAATCACCTGCTCTAAGGCTTATATTTATCAGAAACTGTCAAGTAAAAATGTCAACATAGGTTTTTTCAGTTTTCTAGTGGTTTTGCCTGGCTGATTATGTATGGAATTTGTACATTCACTCCTTATCATGTCAAGCAACAAACATTTTTTTGTTCTTTGAAAAATATTCCCCCCCCCCAATAGGTTTTAGTTTGAGGTTCAATTTGCACTGTGAGTTTGTCAAATTATTTCCTTAGTCTATGTCCAGCAGTGTTCATGCCTGCTTTTTGGAAATTCTGACTTTTTAGTGATCATCACCCAACAAAAGGCGAGAGAAGTGACTTTTTCATTGATCACCCCATTTTTCTAATTTTTTAATTGATTACTCCCAACATAGCATACTACCAGAAAATGTTGGTCACATGACAGTTTCTATTTTGTGACTACTCAGAACTTTTGAACAACCATAGCCTCCAACAGTTTTATATGTGTTTGTGTGTTTATGAAATTGGAGGACCTACTAACAACTGGTTTAAATCATATCTAGATATGTGATACCTCACTATGAGTCCCCAAAAATCCTCAAAGTGAAAGATAGAGAAACCTTAAAGAAATTATTTATTGCTTCATGATTTTACCAATCAAAAACTTCCTGACGAATTTTTTTTACTCTTCAAATAGAAAAAAACAATATTGATTTTAGAAATTCATCAAATGGCTCTTTGTTTTAGACACATAAATGCAGAAAAATATTGATGAAATTTTATTAAACAACAGACTATTCTTGCATGGAACAACTTTATAAAATATTTTCCAAAAATGGATCTAATGAATATAAGGCAAAGAGATCTCAAAATAACCATCAAAAAATATTTCATTGAATCATATTCATGAATTATTGTCTACTCAATTAATTTGATCCTATTTTCTGTTCTGTGAATGTTATATCTGCATTTGCTCTCCTCTCTATGAATATTGAAATTTTGATTTCATTTATCTGGAAAAATATGCATCTTATACAAGATACTGTTTATAAGAATCCATAAAGGTGGGTAATACTTGTGAGGTAATAAGTCTAATTTGTTGCTTCCCCCGAAAATGATAGAAATTGTGTGATTGATATGTCATTGTTTATTAATCAAATAAATAAATCAGTCAATCAATCATCATCATCATCATCATCATCATCATCATCATCATCATCACCACCACCACCATTGTCATTGACAACATGCTGTTTTGTCTACAGACTTGTAAATTGGCATCAGTACTCCACTAGATGCCTTCTAAAAATTGTTTTTTGATTTTTGGGAAAAAAGCTTTTTTGACCTTTCTTGGGCTTTATTTTGACAGGTTCACTAATAGCATCTAGATTGTCCAGAATCTAGATATTTGTTGTTTTTTTTAACTTTTTCCCTGTGGAAAACGCCAATGATGTCATAAACAGAATTCTTTCTGAGCATATATATATCCTTTGACGTTTTTCTTTGCATGACTTTAAATTTTGATGCTATGGTTGTTCAATTATTGACTGTAATGATAAGTTAAATAAATGTTTAAGTGAATGACTCTGTTGGAGTTCTTCAAATAAAGACAATGTAATAATTTTGCGATGAATGTGCTTTCTTTCTTTGTTGACCAGATGCAAATGTAAATCTTTTTTCAGGGTGGAGCTATCATTCGAATGATGCGTCATTTTGTGGGGATAGCTGCTTTTGAGAAAAGACTCAGTAACTACCTGGATAGATATGCTTACAAGAATGCACGCACAGATGACTTGTGGGAAGCTATGTCTGGGGTAAGGTTCTCATAACAGTGTTCTTTTGAAAATCAGTAAAGAACATATTCGGTCGAACAATTTCCAGAAACTGTTTATTAAAATGTCTCAGTGTCTCCTGCAGGGGCGTAGCTGGAGATTGGGAGGCTTTTTGAAGGGCTCACTCCAGCATTTAGGGAGATTTGTTATCGCATGATATTTGGAGTCTCTGGGGTATGATTTTTAATCTTCTCACCACCCTACAGCTAAGCCCCTGACCCCATGGATAAGAACTTGGTTCTCTTCTGACAACCAGGTTGCTAAATCAGTGCTAGAATCTTAGGTGGTGTTTGCTTTGGAGTATAAACTTTTTTAAAGGAGGCTTCAGGTCATTCTCTATATCTATAACACATTTCTACCTGCTGACCATTGCAGACTTTTGGGCATTTTCAGAATAGGGGTCACTTGATATGTACTTGAAACTACATTGATTTTCAGTGTTACAAGCATAACTTTCATTCCTGTGGCTATCTTGATGATATCTCAATACCTTGAAATATGTTTTAAAAATAAGGACGTGTTGTTAATACCTGCAACTCAAATATGAAGCCAAGCTTATTGCCATTCTAGATGAGCATCAATTAGGGGGTAGAAGTAATAAACATCTGTCGAATGAAAAAGTAATCATGTATACTAACCTCATCACATACTCTATGTTTTATGACTCACGCTATCCACGAGACACAAACAGAGAATAAATCTTTCATTTATTCAGTTTGTGTTATAGTCTAACTTACTTAATATATCTGAGTTTGTTTGAAAGTCAAGGCTCACTGATAGTTACTCATCAACTTCTTCTTTTTGGTCAAAATGTTTGACTAGTACTTGTATTGTTTGTCTCCCTTGACACAAACCAGATTGGTTGATATGCATCTATAGACCCTGGTTTTACATGGGGTTTCTGCTGTACAGGAACAATGGATTAGCCTCATAATGCAATCTAGTACAGGTTGTCCTGACACTGGGAGTGTGACAGACTGGAGGGACTTAGTTTCCTTTCCCACTGATACTTAGTGGGATTGGTATTTGGGGGTTTATAAAGATCCATCCTCCAAATGACACACCACAGATAGGCTCTCTTTATATTCTCCCTGAAGGACTCTTACAATGGCGACAAAGAGCAGAGCAATTGAATTTTAGCTAAACTCTTTTTCTCAGTTCTTGCAATCCTTGCTTTCACTCTAAAACCAGTGGTAAAGGTCACATCAACAATTATGCTACAACTGAGGTGGGGGAACGTTGCAGATGACAAAGATGTCTAAATCATAATGCTATATCATCACTATAGTCAATTCCTCACTGACCCCATAACATTAATTCCTACATGTTAGGAAAGCGTTGTCATTGACATAGATGCTACAGAGGACAAACTTGTTGAACTATGCCTCAAACTCTTACCAGTTCATGCTGTGATTCCCATGCACCATGAAATTGGTTAGGGAAAATATGGGAAGCCATTAAAGATGGTAAGTGTAGACTTTGTTTGTTTGGTGATCTATCTGCAGACATACAGACTTTTTAAAATATTTTTTCAAGGTTTCATACATAGCTCTGGCTTGTACCATAAACCTTTACCATAAACTTAGGTGTTGGGGTTCATGTACACGTATCTGTATGCTTTTTTTCATTTTTCTATGAATCTATTTTTATTTAACATTTCTTTTTTTGGTACAATATTTTGCTAGAAACAAAGAGGTCTAGTTGTTTGATTTTATATTTTTTTTGGCACCAATTAAATGCAATCCCCCGCCTTGACATGCTTACTACTCCATAAATTCTTTTCTCCTTACAATGAATTGACGAATTGTATTGATTAGTCTCTTGGAGTGCTTTTAATTATTGCTGAAGTTTAATAATAGAAAAGCAAGATGAATTTTTTTTAGATTTTAAAACAATGTAAAATAAATCAAATCCCAAAAAAGAATATGTATGCTGAATATGTGAAAGTTGTTTGTATGGTCAGGTTGCAGTCTCAATGAGTTGGTCATCATCAGGAGTGGGTAGAGGATACCTTTAATGCTTTCAAATATTCATTACTTTTTTTGAAATCATAGCCATTTACAAAAGACAAGACCAATGGTCTAGCTAGAGATTTGGGGGCCCTGGGGGTTTGGCTTCTTTGGGGGCTCTCTCCAACGTTTAGTGAGATTTGTTATCGTAATGTCAAGAGAAATGTAGCAGATGAGCTACTATTTATAAAGCTTTTGAGGGCTCTCTATCATTAGATACCCGTGATGGGGTTCAAATTGCACCTTTTCATCCTATTCCTCAGCTACAGAAAAAGAACAAACATTTGCCAGTACAAACATTTCTATCAAGTTGTTACGTATGGAATGTTGCTTTTTGAATAGTTAGATAAAGGATGATATAAACAATAAAGAACTGGAAATATCTAATCAAGATATGAACTATGTGAAGCAATAACCTTTTCTTAACGATCCTCTAATGATTATATGCCTGCTTCATTAAATTCTTTAGGTTTAGGGATCCGATAAAAACATGAATTATGGCTCCCTTATTATTGATCATTATAGTATGGATATGAGGTTCAAAATATTTGCAAAGTTGATAATCTGTAGGAGAAATGTCTGGTTAAAATGATCAATAGTGAAAAATATCACAATTTTCTAAGCTTGGACACAGTCAGCTGAGAGGTGAGTGGTCTGACATGTTCATTGAGCATTTCATTCATTTCACGTGGGACCCATTTTTCCAGCTTTTTAAACTTTCTTATTGCCTTGCAATGACGTGATATGGTGGTGTTGAAGTCCTAAAGTCTCTAGAAAGTGTTTGAACAGTTGTTCCTGGATTTTTGCTCTCAATAATTCATCATTAAAAATGAGGTTTCTCATTGGAATACACATTTCCAGACCTGAAACTATTGAACCAATGCTGAATAGTTCACACTGTATTAGTGATCCCTCCAAATGCTTTGTTCTATTATATTAAATCTGGAAAAAAAAAGGAATTACAAAGTAAAGCTTTGACTTTTAGCATTATTCTCTATGATGTCAAACCCTACTTTATACATGTGATAGTACTGAGCATAATTTAGTCTGGCTCAGTGGTACTGCACCCTGTGTGGATTGCATTCCCTAAACTTGTAAATTGGTCAGATGGTACATCAAGATACAGTAGGTGATTTATATCTATCATTTTCAGTTTTGAAAGCAAGTATTTTATTTCTTTCCTCTAGTCATCATCAGAGGGTGAACAGTTGGATGTGAAGACCATCATGGACACCTGGACGAAGCAGATGGGTTATCCTGTTGTCAATGTGGAGATACGAGGTGAACAAGTCACCGTTAAACAAGAGAGATTCATTTTATCTCCATTTGCTAATAGGAGTAATGTCCCTGGATCACCTTTCAAGTAAATATTCCTTCTTTTGTAAAAACCTTTTGAGATTTTTATTTTTTGAAGAAAAAAATCTTCTGATAATCGTTTTTTTTTTTATTTGACAATGTTCTCTTATCTGTTTGTTCACTTATTTGTTTTCTGTGATGATGAAGGGAACCAATATATAAAGTTAAGTGAAATTGTCGTGATTTGTATTCCAATGTGAACCTTAGCAGCCAGCCAAGGGTACACTGATGATGTGGTGTTCAAATTTCAAGCATTAAATATATCATTCAGATTGTATACATTAAGGAAAGGGGACAATACATCAAAGCAGATAACAGCCAGGGCAAGCAGAATATAAAAAGCAAAAAAAAACTATTTTCAGAAAGTATTAGTCCATGAATTTCTTAGATGAAGCATTGTTGTTATTCATTTTTGACAAGTCCATCTTTCATTTTATTTCCTTTGCTTTTTATTGCAGGAATCAGTAAACTTTTTGGGAGGTGGGATCGATTAGAAATATTTTTATGACTTGTAGGCCAAGGTGAATTAGAATGAAATGATGATCATACGAGGCTGTAGAAACAGCTGTTTTATTTAATGTTTTTCATTACTGGAGCATATACCTACTTCTATATGTTATTAATCAATGAGAACTATGACATTGGGGGGGGGGGCGACAAAATATTGTAAAATCATAGCTCAAATTTTGTGTAAATTACCAGAATAGCAAGAGTGTGTAGTGTTGAAAACATTTTTAGTCATAAAACATTGATCCATTTGAGAGCACTGCAAAAAATTAAAATTTCTTCTATTTTTTCATACTGAATTTTATTGTTCACTAACCAAAGATCGATAAGGAAAAAGATTTTTTGTCTGCAATGTCACATATTCATTGGAGTCAGTCGGCTGGATGAAACTATACCATGGGCCATATTAGGTCTGCAGGCCATAGTTTGCTGACCCCTGATCTAAGTGGTTGAAGTTTTATTCATTTTTCTTTCAAAAAAGCGTGTTAATTGTTATTTAAGTTGAAATTAAAATATCCTACTAATCTAATAGGGACTGTGTCTGATACACAATATCAGTAGGAGCCATCAACTTTCTCTTTCTTCCTACACTCTTATCACAACTCACTTTTCTCCCCTCTCACTTCCAACCATCTTATTGATCTACCTAACTTTTTTTTCTTCCTTCTCTCTTCCTACCCTTTTATTAAATTAACTTTTATTGAACTACCTACTTTTCTAACAGCTATGTATGAATCTCCAAGATAAGATATGGAATTTTTGCTATACATTCAATTTTTTTAAAAATAATTTATTTCTTCCTTTTCAGCTATAAATGGTACATTCCTATGACCTATGTTTCCTCGACAGAGCCCACAAATCCACACATGGTTTGGCTAAATATGAGCTCAGGTTTGTGGATAAAATAGTTTTTTTGTACATATATCTCAACAGATGAGACATTCTTCAGAATTCAGAAGTTTTCAGATTTCAGAATGGTACTATTGGTACCATATTGAGAATGACTGATGTTTTTTTTTTCTGCTTGTCACTTGGGAATAGGCTGTACTTTCTAACATTTTTATAATCAGTAAATTAAAAAAATCAGCAAAATAATGAACAAAATATCTATGAGCAGTAGAGGCACATCTGACTAGTTGACCCAACAGCATGATGTTGTTTGGGCCTAGGCAACCTTGAAATAATTTCATCTGTACTATACAAGGCCTGGTAGAGTGCAGCAGAAGTAAACAGGATAACCTTTGTTGAGCACAAGTTATGTTTGGCACCAAATGCAAGCATTGGTGTGCAGTCAACATCTATGGGAAAAATGTTTAGTTTTCGGAGTTTTTTGGATTTTGAATAAAACATTGTGTCAAAAAAAGATTGTCTCCAAAATTTCCAATGTATGTTTCTTTATTTTTCAAGTGATTCTGTCTGGCTGGCTATCTATCCATCTATAATGTGTACAGGCTGTGCCAATAGAGCTTGAGGTCTGGAAATTTCAACATTTACTCCTGAGAGTCTAGTTTCTGAAAATAACCCCCTTAAATAGGTTTTTTTTGGGGGGGGGGGAATTTGCAATGTAAGTTAATGCTAAATTGCTCCCTTAGTCTGTCTGGCAGCAATTACACTAGTTTTTATGAATATTTAGACTTTTTTAGTGACCACTGCCCAACAAAAGGCGAAAGAAGTTACTTACTCATTAATGTCCTTTTTTTCCAAATTTTTAGTTGCTCACATTCAACATGGCCTGCTTGCCAAATGGTGTTGGTCACATAACGGTTTCTACTGAGTGGCTAACTCAACCTGTAATTTTTTAAATTTATTATTCATTCACCATATGAATTTTTTTTTCTGGTATGATAATGTCATGATATCTGGAAAGTTTCAAACATGTTGAAAACTTCAAATTCCTATATAAACCCAAATTTCTGTTGCTCTCTGTGACAATGTATTATCAACAAGTGGTCTCCTCTGTCTGTCTGTCTGTCTGTCTGTCTCTTAGCTATTGACCTGGACTCATGACCTTTTCTATCCCAAGTGGCACCCATATAGTATATGTTTGGGCCTCCAAGAGGAATCTTATAAGATCATACAAAGATGTTTTTGCCACGCAGACTATACAAACATCCTCATCCTTTAGCCATCCTATTTTTATCTGCTATAACCTTTCTAGCATGCCGTACTATATTTGTTTGTTGGTAAACTCCAATCAACCTATTTTATTGATGGAAATATTCTATCATCTTGGAAGTTTATCTCATATGCCTCCTTTCGCCCTCTGGGCCTTCAGAGGTCCTGGTATATATTACAAAAAGGAGACGAAATATTCATAATACTGGTTTAGTTAAGGGTTCTCCAAAGTATGGGTCCTGATCCATCGCTTGGTTACAAGGTCCTGCTGACCTGTTCGTGAGTTCACAATAAATAAATGAATATTGAGAGAATAAAGGGTTAGTGAGAAAAATATTGGTGACAATGAAATAATTATACATCTAAAAATCTTATTAGGTTTGTCATCAATAATTCATCTGTTAGACTTATTTAATCATAACAGTAATAGTAGCCTTGGCATGGTTAAAAAATGACAACATGAGTTCTAATGAAAAGGAGAGGAAGGGAGGCAGTTGGCAAGATACCGTGTGTACTTTACGAGATCATTCAACACATATAGGCCTTTGAGGTGTACATAAGTTTAATCACATTTGAACTTCTAGAATCTGGAGTGGTCCTTTTTTTTCTTTCTAGTTGCATTAAGTTTACGTCCTAATACTGACGTAGAACTGAACATTTATCATATGTCAGTGGGTTGGGAGGTTATCGAAAAAAAAAGGACTTTGGAGATGACTGATTTAGACTAATTTTTTTGCCTTTTTGTTGGTTTTTTATCAGTATGTTTTAGTTGCTGTACCCTCTTGACCTTCTAAAGGTGTCTTTCCTTTTTTGGAATGCAGAATCTTGTTCTGAAGGGGCATGCTCATCATTTCTCATAGATGTTACATCCAATGCCACTACCTGCAAACCTCAATGATATAAAGTCAAACTAATACACAGATAACTGCTTTAGAGAATGAGATGGTTGAATAAATCAGTGCACATCATCATTAGTCCTTTAATGTTTGTTGTTGAACATAGACCTTCTCCAGGATCCGCCACATTTCTCTATCATGGGTGTCACGGAGGCAGTATTTTATGAATTTGTCGAGTTCATTTCTCCATCTTATATTCTGTTGGCCTCAGTTTCACATGTGTTCTCTGGGGATCCATGTTGTGAGTCGTGATGTCCATTGGTTGTCAATCATTCTTGCACCATGATCAGCTCATTGCCATTTGAGTTTTCTAACAAATTCTATGATGTCTAGGACTTCCGTTTTCTCCCTGAGATATTGTGATATCTCTCCATGTGAGTTTGAGCATGATTCTCTCATGCACACACTGCATGCTTCTCAGTTTGCAGGTTTGTCTCTCGGTTAGGTTCCATGTTTCAGCTCCATAAGTGACTATTGGGAGGATTGTTTTGTTTTCTCATCTGTTGATATTTGTTACATGTTAATGCTGAGTCTGAAGAGTCTTCATTGATGTTTTTGTAGCATTTTCGTTGATATTTTTCACTTGTGCTGCATTTGCCTCAATAGCTAGGCATTTATCAACAGCTTCTTCAATGGTAATACTGAATCCTGAAGCAATAGTTCTTGGGTACCTTTATTTTGTATTCCTCACATGATCCTGTCTCTAATCGAATCATCCAGTATTTTGTCAAATTTTTTATCATTTTAGTTTATGAATGACAAGCTTCTGTGAGTTTTTGCAGTGTGAAAAAGAATCTATCAAAAGAAGATATCAAGTAAATGAAATGAATCATATTTGTTCTTGATTCCTTTTTTTCCCTGATGTGAATGCAGGTTACTTTACTTTGACGCCATTTTATTTTGTATATATGAATATAAATAATTGAACAACTAGGGAACGTGATTTGTATTTAGCATTTAGACATTTTGAATAATCAAATACATGTCCGCTGTTGATATTTATTATTCGAATATTGATGGCATGCTCTAAGGGCAGACAACTCAGTTGCCTTGCTTAGTAATGTCAATGCATCACAAAAGTGAAAAAGATTACTTTCATTTCAGATAACTTTGCCAAAGAAATGTCTAAAGAATCTCTTCAAACTATTGAAATTTAAAAAAAAAAATATCAAAACCATGTGGACCTCCCATCTACTGTCAAAACCCTGCTTGAAAACCCCAACTATAGAGTACTGAAACTATTTCCAATTATAAAGCACTCAGTGCATACCTTTGCCAAAAACTGAGTGAAAAAAAATTTAAAAACACGGTAGAGAATGCAATTCTTGCAATATGTTCAAAAATTAAAGATTTGAATTTGATTTAGTCGACTTTCCTTTTTCACAACTATTCATGCAGAATAATCTTTCCCAATTGAAAACAAATCTCTATGTCTGCTCAAAACTTCTTTTGTTGTCCATTGCCCTCCTTTTGGAGATAGTGTGTGAACAGATCGAGGAACGAACTGACAGAAGGATGGACACAAGTGAATACATACACATATACCTCTCAAACTTCATTGGAAGTAGTAACAAAAATAAAAAGTCCTTCTCTTTCTCCTCAGGTCACTTGAGTTGATACTTGAATATCCTTGTCCTAAAAATAACAGCACTCGTGGTCCACAAACAAAACCAAGTATTTTTTCATGTCCATTCTATAAAGTCAACCAACCATGATCAACATTTCATGTGGAAGCAATTAAATTGTTGTATGCCTTCTATTTGCGTTCCACTTTACGGTATGTTTAGTCAGTGTTCTGTTGTAAGTGACCGGTTGATATTTAAGTGGACTCTTGAGACAGTGTCAGAGTTTTGTGCAAACAGCGTGTGGTCTTCATAATCGTTTTCCCACTGACTGAACACACTCTCAGCTCCTGAAACCATGGCAGCTGTTGCACAAGACGGTAAAAGCGGAACAATTATTGATTCATGTATTATCAGGTTAGAAAGAAAGACAGAGCCTCTTTAAGGTGAAGGCACCGGGCTTTTGGCAATCACACTGCCTAGCTGATGATGCTCACTGCTTTGGAAATTACCAATAAGGAAAGTGGAATTGGCAGACAGAGTTTGAATTTTGTTACAGATTTTTTACAATCACTCTGCACTTATGCCCTCAGGAAAGGGATGGATCCACATCTTCTTTCAGTTATGGGTAAGTAGCAGGGATGGAGTCTTTTAGCAGTGAAAGAGAGATTGCCAAAGTCTGCACTCCAGAACCCCTGAGAGCTAACCACCATACCACTGACAGCTAATTGTGACACACTGCGTACCCAACTACTGTTGCCTTGTGCAAAACTAAGCTAAATATCAAGTATATTCTGCTCCAGTATATATACAGCTTAGTTTTATATAATTCTATGGCAGTGCAGCACCCAGTGAGGATTGTATTCATTACAGTAGTAATGATCAGCATCACAAACTTGGGAACCATTGCTACACTTATTGCAAAACTTGTAATTTCATGAAATTACTGAAATGTTCAGGAATTTCTCAAAATCCGTACAGGCTGCACCAATGGAGCCATAGAGCTAAACATTTTCTCCTTCTAAAAGGTTTTTCTCTTTTTTTTTCTGAAAATTACCCCATAAATAGGTATGTAGTGGAGATTCAATTTACAATGTATGGTCATACTAAATTGGTTCCATAGTTTGTGTCCAACAGCATTCTCTCTGTTTTTGTTTTTTTGGGGATCAACGCTCAACAAAAGGCAACAGAAGTAACTTATTAATTGATCATCTGCTAAAAGACAGTTTTTATTCAGTAATTCACCAGACCTGTTTAATTGGTTTGAAAACTTGTCATTTCAGCAACATTTACTGTACCTAAAGGAACATCTTGGGTGAAAGCTAACTACAGAAGCTTTGGTTTTTATCGTGTCAATTATGAAGAAGCCACTTGGAAAGCTTTGATCTCAGAGCTGACAACCAACCATAAGGTTTGTAGATTGCTTCTTTTTTTTTTGCTCTGTTTTAGCAAGTTAGTTTTTAATCAAAGTGAGATTTGTTATTGTACTATGTCAGTAGAAATGCATGAGGTGTAGTACTATTCATAAAGCTTATGGGGGCCCCAGGGGTCATTTTTAAATCTCCCCTTCCCACCCATTCCTCAGCTATGCTTCAGGTAGTATAGTTTTATAAAATTTTTTTAAATATTCATGGTTATGCATTTTCATTAGCTATGTATGATTTAGTGGTGTCTATCTTCATGTTTGTCTGTTAAACTATAAAAAAAGAACATCATAAATGTGTGCACAGCCCAACCAAATTTGGCATGCATACTCAATGGACTTTGAAAGTAAAAAAGTTTTAGATTTTTGTGAAAAGAATTTTTGTGGGGTCTCTGATTTCCATTTATTTTTGTATGATATGAAAAGTCTGATTCTGTTTATTGCTATGTAACCTCTAAGCCAAAATATAGCATTATAGCCAGAGGCATTGAATTAAAGCACCCTCATGATCACCCTAATAATAATGATCTGATTTCTTTCTATCTATCTATCAAATGCCAAAAGTCTGATTCCATTTATCTTCATGCAGCTGAAATGGTGCATTGTTGCCAGGTATTAAATAAAGATACCCTTAAAGAAGAAAGTTTTGAACTTCCATTTACTAGCTGAAAATGATAGTAACTAGCTGAAAAACCTGCTTAGAGAGTAGGATTTTTTTCAGCTAGTAACTATAATTTCAGTACTAGTTTCACTCCATTTTATTGTTATTGATTGCATATTAAAGCAATTCTGATTTTCATCATCTGTAGTCAACAACGACCATAGCTTCAGTTATGAATGGTGCAGTAGCTGGGGTTCACTGCAGGGTCTGAAGTCATGAATTGCACTTGATTTGGATCAAAGTGATGGAGGCTTGTATATGTTATTAGTTTCAGTCTCCTATCCTTGTCTGTCTGGGTCCAGGAGAAAGACATAGTCAGAATGGCTGACATTGATGATCAGGGTGCTCTATGTGTCATGCTGTGCTCTATGCACTCCACAACTTCTTGCTGGCCTTTATGGGAGCTCCATCCTCCTAGGCTGTTGTCTGACCATGGATAAAGAGCCCAGTCTGACCTGCTACTCTTCCATGGAGGGTGAAGAAATGGAAGCTGGTGGGAGAAGAGATGGATTCATGTTTTCCCAAAGGGCATTAGTGCATAGTGAAAAGAAACCATCTGAGGTGGAGTTTGAACTTGGTTCACAGATTCCATTCTTTTTACCAATGACCATTAGGCCACCTGTACCTCTATATGTAGCAATTCTAAGGATACATAATTAAGACACAGGTCACCTCATGAAAATCATTATCTTCAAAAGTTACCGAATTGTTGAACAGTTTTCATCAATGAAAAGATTGATTTTTGTGTTTACAAATGATTTTTTAATCAATCTTTTTATGGTTTACGATCAAAAACATTGAAGATAGAATCATGATTCACAATAATTATGTTTGTGTTTTTTCAAGCAGTGCTGCTTAATTAATTGATCTTGTTAGCAACCAGTTCATTAAGAGAATGTATAATGTGAGGAACAGCTTTTTGTTTTAAGTCATTTTTTGAAACCTTTTTCATAATCTGCAATGTTTTGATGAACTCTTACATGATGAAGTTACAATTGAATTCCTTTCCCAAATTGCACCGATAAGATATGACCAAAAACTATGTTTATAACATCTCATGTAGTCGCAATAAGAAATATAAGGGGTAAACCAGCCAACCTCTAACAATTAAACTTTCATTCTTAAATTCATAGACTACTTTATATGACTCCTAATTAACAGTAGAACTCCTCTGTGAATAGAATTTTTCTAAAATTACTTTAAAAGTAGGAAGGACATAATTCTATTCAGTAGTTATTTCCCTTTAATAACGAATTTAAGAGTTAAAAACATCAGAAAAGACCATAATCCAAAATGATATAAAAAAGTTGGACATAAATGAAGATATTTGGAAAGAAAGAGGAGTATATCAGTCCAAAACAGCTTTTAATGATGAGATCATTTGTTGCTGGAAAAATTGAATATATCATTTTTAAAATCCATCAACCAAAACTTTCAGCATCAATGTAGGTTCTTCAGTTTTCAAGTCGTCTGGCTGGCTTGTTGACTATGTATCTATTACCACTGGAGCTAGAGGGCTGAAATTTAAACATATACTCATTATGTCTACAAAAAACATTTTTAGAATCCCTGCTCCCACCTAATGCTAAACAGGTGCCTTTGTTTGTGTTCAGCAGTGTCCACATTTGTTTTTATTGAAAATCTTAGTTTTTTTAGTGATCACTATCCAACAAAATGTGAAAGAAGTAACTTATCATTATTAATTTTGACTAGATTTTTTACCCTCACCCTAGTTTAATCATAACTATGAATCAGACCATGACCCCACAGCAACAATTAAACAACATAATCAGAAAATAAAGAGCTAGCCCATGATGAGAATTGAACTCACACCTCTAGCCAGAGGTGGTGCAGTATATGTCTGGTCGCTTCTAACCATTCAGGCATGGACACTTTATAGTTAAATGGAAGCTAATTTTACACTTTAAATCTAACTCCTTACAACCTATATTCCATGCTGATGGTAATTACAATTGAGACCTAGCAGTCCTTTAATACGATGATATTGTTAATTTTTCAAATCTTATTCTTGAATTATGTTTTGCAACATTATTATTAATTTTGACTTGTTCTTTAACTTTAATCCTTATTTTCAGTTGTTTTTTTTTATCACAACTACAATCCTTTGGCAATGATTAAACAGCATAATCAGAAAGTAGAGAGAATTAGGAAAAATTGTTGAAAAGGCATCACTCTTGGAGCGTGTGCTTATGGGTAGCGACTGCTTCTCTTGTTCCCCCTCTAGCTTCTCCACTGCATAAAACCATTGAAGTAGGCAGTGTGAAATGGAAATGAAGAAGTAGCCTCTAAGCAGCTTGCTTACAAAAGTTTTCCTAATGGTTGTAGGTAGGGGCATATCTACAGAAAATAGAGTCTATGCCAAGCACTGAAATTCTGGCCCCTGTCCAAATATCTGACACGTTGACACTCATGTTGGAAAAGAAAAGAATGTGAAGAGAGTGTCGATGGTTCCTGAAATATGGCAATCATTGTATTCAGCTTGGCTTCATGTACACCCACCAAGTTGAGTGAGTGATTGTTGCAATTCACAAACACTGTCAGGTTGTTTTTCTCACTTATTTGTTGATTAACACCACTTCTGTGTCCAGCCATCTTACCTCCGAAGGGAATTCTTTTTCTCCTGAGGATGGTTTGTCTGAAACTGTTCAGTGGCTCCCATTTCTAGCTGCACTTTTTTCAAGCTGACCCCTTTCAAGTGGCACGTGCCATACCTGCCATACTCTACATACACCACTGGTTGTAAGATGTAACAACCTGAACTTTTCGATAAAAAGCCACAATTAGACAAAAAAAAAAAAACTAGCCATGAACTAATGATAAATATACTTAATCTAAGAATTAAGATAACTTTAATTAAGATTTTTATTTTTAGAAAGAAATGATTTAATTTATTATAAAAACCTTAACCAGTTTATTCAATATTTTTGTTTTAGTTACTAGTCCATGACTTGCTGCTCCACTGATGCTTATCATGTGTATGATAACAAGCTCAACTGTTGGCTGCTATTGATTCTATAAGCCTGATGAAAATTGGGGTGGGGATAGAGGAGTAATTAAACTTAGCTCGTTAAATAAGAGGATAGGAAGGTAGTTTATCAAGAGGGTGGGAAGCAAGTGGGAGAAAATAAGGTTTGGCAGGTAAATAAAGAGGTAAGAAGAGAGAGAGGGGAGAAAGGAGAAGTAGGCTAATAAGATGGCAGAGAGAGACGGGAGAAAAGAAATTTAAATAGTTGAATAGGATGGTAAGAAGGGAGAGATACAGACATGACTTTTCTGATGTACGATTGAATTATTATTTTGACATTGTTTTTTAATTTTAATAGGTTTTTCGACCAGAAGACAGAGCAATGCTGATAGATGATTTGTGCAACATGGCAAGGTAACAATTCCAAAGAGTAAAAAATATTTGTTTCTTTTTCCCTCTCACAAACAAGTTACTACTTTTCTAAGCTGTCAGCCGAAAACAGTCAACCAAACTGTTAACGTAGGTTTCTTCAGTTTTTAAGTTAATCTTGTTAGCTGGCTATCTAGCTACGTTTGTGTAGCATGTACAGGCCCCTGTCCAAATATTTTATATATATATATATATATATATATATATATATATATATATATATAAAGTAACAACATCTATCTACACACCCTAACAAATATCTGCCTGCTTCTGTTAGTCAGTTCAAGAATCTATAAATGATACATATATATATATAGTGATTATGAATGATAATCATATAATATATATATATATATATGTATATGTACACAGACACACAGACACACACACACACACACACACACAATGTGCAGCTCAAAAGTTCAGTGAATTTGACTATGAAAACAAATCACTAACCATAATATTTAGTTTCAACCATCTCCTTTAAAATAGTTCACCTTGCCTTCTGTTAGTATATAGTCTATACTACATTTGAAATGCACACACTGTCAAAATTCTCCAATCTTTCACATCTTGTATCAGGTCTTTAGGTAACCTCCCTATCTAATGCAAACTGCAGTTCTAGAGCTGAAGAAAAAAGGCAGCGCAGTGAAACTGGAGTTCCCCTTTAACGCCTGACCTTCTCCTACAGCTGTTGGGCAAAGTTTTCTTGTCTTTGACCATTGGCAGACCTTCAATAGACTTGAAATCCCTTTCTAAATCTTTGCTTGTGAAACCAAGCCATGATATATAGATTAGAAACCTGTCAACACAAGTTCTTGACTTTTCAAGTGAGTCTGTCTGTTTGTCCGGCTGGCTTGTTAACTACCTATGTATGCATCTTAAATACAGGCTGTACCAGTGGAGCTGGTGGCTTTAAGATTTGAACATTTAAACTCTATTAGGTACAAAAAAACACTTTAAAAAAAATCCCTCCCTCCTATATGTTTCTAATGGGAGTCCATTTTACAATGCAAGTTTATGCTAAATTGGCCCCATGATTTGTGTGGTAGCGTTCATGCTGGTTTTTGTTTTTTATTTAGAAATGTTTAGTGATCATGGCCCTACAAAAGGAGATGGAAGTAATTTGCTGATTGATCATCTTTTTTTCTAATTTTCCAATTGATCATGCTGCCAAAAGATGTTAGTTATGTGACGTTTTCTATTGAGTGACTATCAAACTTGTGTGCATATATATATATATATATATATATATATATATATATGACTCCCTCTGTAGTCTCTTCTGCTACTTGGGAAATTGATATCTTGTTTACTTCCTAGTTATGTATAATTTCTCTATATCATAGGATTCAGGTTGCAATCTGTTATAGCATGATAGCCATTAGGACTACTGAGATAATTCTGAACTTAATGATATTAAGCAATATAAGTTTATGTCATTAGAAAGCATTGTTAACAACAGAAACACTTCTTTGGAAAGGATTAATTAAATTTTGAGTACCAAAAACAACTTATTACTCCCTTTTCTAGCCTTTTTTTGCTTTTCTAGAACTTTCATATATTACATTGAATTTTCATTGTCTTTTCTGATTCAGAGCTGGGAAAGTAGATTATACTTTGTGCTTGGAAGTAACAGAATATCTAGTCCAAGAAGATGAATATGCTCCATTTACTCTTGGTATCAGAAACCTTCTCTTCATGAATAAATTCATGGCTGATCTGCCCACTTATGAATGGTACAAGGTGAGAATTGACGTACTTTTTCTATTTCAAAATCAATATTTCTCCAGCAACCTTTTTCTTTCTGAATATCTGAGTGAGGGAATTATCATTATCATTCACTAATTTACTCAGACTTCTTTCCTCATCTTGATTGTTATTGCTACGTTTTAAATGGTTATTTTTGGCTTGAAATCTTTATTCTGGTTTTGAATTGTATTCTTAAAATAAAATACTGTTACACTTAAATTCAAAGCAAAATACATAACAGTTTTAAAGATGATGATAAATAAAGTCTATTAGGTATAATCTTGTCAATATTCTCAGAATAAAGTTATTTCAATTTTTTTGTCTCCAACTTAGAAATTCTCTTTTGGGACATATAAATGAAGCATTCACTTACATTAATCATCATCCACCCAATTATCTTACACTCAGTGGTTGCCACTCAATAGTCATATGCTCAATAGTCAGCAAACCAGATCTAAATGTTTGTTAGGCATATCCAAGTAATATTTC
Organism: Thysanoteuthis rhombus; assembly: GCA_963457665.1. Taxonomy (NCBI): domain Eukaryota; kingdom Metazoa; phylum Mollusca; class Cephalopoda; order Oegopsida; family Thysanoteuthidae; genus Thysanoteuthis; species Thysanoteuthis major. The sequence continues at coordinate 27,251,902 of OY735235.1, forward strand.
CAGAGTTTTGAAAGTTCTATCTCAACATGCATAATTGATATGTCCAACATTTGATTGCATCTCATATTAATAGTATATAAACATAGAATAACTTTTCCTGAATTTGAAATTTCCAATCGACTTTTCATGGGATTTAAAAAATGTTTTTCTCCGTGTGTAATTTAGGGGGTGCAGGCTGGTTGAGCTGATAACATCTTGCAGAATGGACTCACAAAGCTGAATTCAAACTCTAGTTTGGACAGTTTATGTTCATTTTGTAATAATACCCTTGGGAAAGGAATGAATCTATGTACCTCCCCAACTATGGGTAAAACAGGGCAGAGTGAGTGAGTACAACCACTCCAGGTGCTTTTCGCTTCTAAGTCTCTACAGTGGCCTTGCATCAAACTAAACTAAGAAAATATCAAGTATATTCTGCCTCAGTATTTTGCAGTGCATAAAATTTTATTTTATTTTGTTTTGGAGGTGTTTCAAACAAATCTTATTTTATTTGCAGAATTATATTTTGAAATTATTGTCAAATCAACTGAAAATCTTAGGATGGAAAACTGATGGTGCACCTTTAAAAAGGTGAGTCTTTTATAATTATTGTCTTGCTGCAGCCTATGGGCGTAGCTGAGCTGGGTGGGGGTAGTACTATTTGAAACACACTACCGAGGTCCCAATGGAAGGAGGCCCCCAAAAGATTAGGTATTTGTCAAAACTCTGGTGGGGACTGTTTGTCTTCACTCTGCACTTATGTTCTGTTTATGAGTAAAAGAAATGCTGAGCAAAGTGATTGGTGCCACTCAAGGTACTTGTTGCTTCTAAGCCTAATCCACACTCTCTGAGTTAGTACTAATATGATATGTGGAGCCTAATCAAGGACGACTGAAGCTGTAGCCCAAGTGAAAGCACTACCTACTTACTTAGTCCATTGATTTTTTTCCACAATTCCCACTCTACATAGGTTTTTAGTGAAGGGGTTCAATTTACAGGCTAAATTGATCCCTTTTTGAGCCTGGCAGCATTTATGCTTGTTTTTGGAAATTCAGACTTTAGTGATCCAATAAAAGGCAAGAAAAGTAACTTATTCATTGATCAGCTCTTTTTCCAAATTTTCAATCAATCCCCCTCAACGCGGCATGCTGCCAAAAGAGCTTGGTCACATGACAGTTATGATTGAATGACCAACCATACCTGTTGCTCTTTCATCATAAGATTCTCTATTGGCAGAAATGGTTTGATGGAAGTGTTGTGTAATTCATTGCTGGGGGGGGGGGGCATTTGGTACAAAACAAACCTGATGGGAGTGCAATGCCACTTTTGTTGAGGGGAGAAGAGAATAAGAATAAAATGATATGATGCAAGTGCAGTGGCACTTTTGCGGGAGAGAGAGAGGTGGGCTAGGGATGAAACGGTCTGATGAAATGCAATGCCATTTTTGCTTGGCAATAATAGGGACAAAATTTATAGTTCCTATGCTGAAGAGTTAAAGGGCTGAAAATCTAAATAATTGCTCCTTATTACATCTAGAAAGAACAATTTTTTGTGCTTTCGGAATTCCCCACAAAATAGGTTTTTAGTGAGGGTTCAATTTACAAATTTAACAATATACTAAATTTCTCCTTTACTTTGTGTCACACTTGTTTTTTTAGAATTCAGACCTTTTTAGTGATCATTGCCTAGCAAAAGGCAAGAGAAGTGATTCATCCATTGATCACTCCTATTTCAAATGTTTTAATTGATCATTCCCAACATGGCATGCTACCAGATGTTGGTCACATGATGGTTTCTATTGAACTGTTTTTTTTCTTAAATATTTTCAGGTCTCTGAGATCTATTGTCCTGCAGGTTGCTATTGATATGGGAAATCGTGCTATCGTGAACAGGGGCCAAGAAATCTTCCAGGAATGGCGCTACAATAACAGAAGGTTTATTTTCTTTCTATGTTTTTGAGTTGAGTTATTAATATTCAAAGAATTATTACATATATATAGGGGTTCTCCAAAGTACAGGTCCCGACTCATCACTGGATTGCATGTTCACAATTGATAAATGAATCAATAAAGAGTAATGAGAAAATATTGATGACGATGAAATAATTAAGATTTCAAACATGAATATATCTAATAATCTTATTAAATCATTACCTTTGTCATCAATAATTTATTTGCTTGACTTATTTAATCGTAACAGTAATAGTAGCTTAAGCATGATTGGAAAACAACAACAGAAGTTTAATGAGAGAGAGAAGAGGATATTTATATGCTTACTGTCCAATGAGTAAACCCCACACTGCTTCTCTTTTGAAATGAACATGAGTTGCATTTGAACTTTGAGAGTGTGAAGTGGTCTTACTTTAGTTGTATTAAGTTTATGCCCTGAGCCTGTGAAAAAATTGATTGTTTATTATATGTCAATGGGTTATGAGGTTTTTTTTTCATAGAATTAAACTGGGTTGTGATTGAAAGAGTTTGAAGTACCCTGGTATATATATGATGTATCAATGACCATGATTTGTCATTCACTGCTCGACAGAGAAAAGAAATGGAATTCTTTGTTTAACAAAGAAAGAAATATTGCCACCTCAGCCTTGAACTGAATCACCATGGCCTAGCTGCTTTTTTTTCATTGTCATTATGCCCCCGTCTTCGTAAATTATTATCTCTCTGTCACCCAAGACTTTACAAACCCATCTACCCACACCTGACTCTCCAGGCAATGATACAAGGTTACATAGGACAATACATCAGATATGAGAAATCAAAGGTGCCAACATGCAACTAACTCTTGTTGTTACTTTCAAATAGGAATAGATGTTACAGAACCATTAGTACAAAGAAGGATGTAATTTTTATTTCAAAAATTAAAAAATTCAACCATGTACTCACTCATTTGCACTATCTATCCAACCAACCTAAACATTATAGATGCCACATCACAGCAATGGCTTAATGAATGTGTACATTTTACAATGGATTCTCATTGTATATCAACCTCCCTGAAAACAAGTGAAAAAAGATGAGTATGAAGAAAAATCAGAAATCTGTTTCTAAAAGGTAGCTACTCTAGTGCACAAGTAAATTTTCAAGGATCTATGCCGAAAAATGTGACCAGGGGCACTGAGACAGACAGACAGACAAGTAAAAAGGGAAGAATACTTAGCCACCATTTGATGTTTGGTTGGGTTGATGATTGTGGCTACCTTGATTCAACTGAAAACATTTCCATATTAAAAATTGTAGAATAATCACGTATTGATTAAAATAGAATAAAGTATTTTACAAGCATTGCTGTTCCTGTCTAAATTTTTTGTTGGATATCATTTTTTTGCTATGCACTACCCAAGAAAGAGACCCACTTTCCATACAAATATTATGTACAACACCTGAAGAAGGCTGTAGAATGAACCTGCAAAATGTCCTGCGAATAACAAGAAGGAATTCAATTGCCCGGAAAACTCTTTGAATGTTTATATTCTTGATTTCATTCATTGGATCAATGTAAAACCCAGGCCTGGCCCCCATATTGATTTGAGTCAAAGCTTCCAGACAACCCAGTACATAGATGCTAATGAAATCACTTGAAAACAAACTCAGAACTTCTGAAAGAGCAATGTTAGGAATAACTTAGAGATACAGAGATGGATAGGAGATATTTTTATCAGCTAAATTGTTATAGGTTTACTTGGATAGTGTTATGATTAGCACATCTGACTCACATGAGGAAGGTCCCAGGTTCATGCACTCAGCAGCTAATTGAGTACACTCCTAAATGTGTAATTTGGTGGACTTCCATCCACAAAGGTGGTCATGAAAACTTGAAGATATAAAGTCCTGGCCTTGACCAGACTTGAGACTTGCAAGGATCACTAAGCTGATACACGCAACAAAAGCTGAGACTTAGTCACTGGCCATCATACTCCATTGGGGGTTGTCTTTTGGGAGACATGACGCTTCACATTTTCTGATCATCCGATTGCTATTTTTGTTTTTCAATAAATATTGAAAAATATAAATGTATATTGATGCACATATATATGTTTCCTAGATAGGAAATGTTTTGTTCCAAAAAATTTACGGATAATGTTTAATTGGCTAGTTATTGCATTTTATTTATCAAGTTTGACAAAACATAAAATAGTATTTTTACTATGTCATCAGAACATAGAATTCTATTCTTTCTATGTTGTCATGTGGTACCATAAAAAGTGTGAAAGCAGAAAACAAATAAATACATATTGTGTTTTATTCTTACTAAAAACATTTTGTTTTTCAAGCATCCACCCTGATTTGATTGACTCTGTTTTGCTTGCGTCAATGGCTGATGGCTCTTCAGAAAATTGGAATTATTTATGGCAAACGTACACGGAGACCAGCAACCCGATTTTAAAAAGCAGCTTATTAGGAGCATTGGGTAGAACTCCTAATGTAAAGGATTTAAATCGGTGAGTTTCTTTTGATTTGAAATCTGACAATCAAGAAAAACAGGTGCTGTTTTGAAATTCTAAGAAAGCAAAAACTGATTATTAGAAACCTCCAACCTAAGCTGTTAACATGGGTTTCTCCAGTTTTTTTCAATCTTTTTCCCAATTTGTCATGGACCAGTGGCAGGATAAAGCCCATCACCCTCCTCCAAGTCTCTTAACTTGGAAAAAGGAGGTCCAAGTCCCTTTGACAGGCTTGGCAAGCGGAAAATGGATTGTGGTAGATTGTTCATGTATAATAAACGAGAATGGGAGAGAACATGAAATTAATGAATCTGCTGTCTCCATCTCCCCATGACACCTCAAGTAGAATTCAAAGATGAAATTATAATCAAATAAAATGAAGTTTGTTTTGGTTAAGATTCGGTTTAGGTTGCAACACTGTTCTCCCTGGAGAAAATTTTTATCTTTCAATTTTTGATGCTTTATCAAAAGTTTTCAGGTCAGAACCTATTAACAATGTAACAAAAATGCTAAACTTAACATTTGAATTTTGTCCATTGTACAAAATATTTTTGATTGTTTGTTGGGTGTGTATAACTAAATAGCGCCAATAAATAATCAAGGAATAAGAAATAAAAAATCATTACCATATCGGAGAAAAAGTAACCTGAAGAAGGAGCAGATTATTCATGTAAGCTTCACTTTCATCCATTCTGCTATAGAAATAGCAGAAAGTATGTGCCCTGTTCATCATTATCATTGCATTGTAAACAACTCAACCCTGTAAAACCGTAAAAATTTTTTTATTTAAAACCAATAAATTTCTGGATGGTTCTCAGGTCTGATGGATTGAAAGCACCTTTCTTCAACAAAGTAGCATATGCTACAGGCCCCACAATTTCGAAGGCTCTACACTAAATGCTTACAAGCTATCAATTATGATTCAATTATTCTGTACCTGCTCTATTACTATAATACTATACAGCCTTCAACTTTTATGTTTGAGGTTACCCATTTTGATTACCCTTTAATTGAGTTTATGATTTTAACAGTTATTAATAATAATGTGGCATCTCTGTGGTGGATATATATAACTCATAAATACAAACTTCACTATGCATGTAAAAAAGGTATGTATGAATATTTATGTGCACTTTTTTAATTTGGGACCTCTTTATAACGTATGTTTATAGTCCCTGCACTAGCTTAATTCAGAACAAAACAATAGTTGTTGGAATACAACCGATGATAAAAATTCTCAAGTATCACGTGAGGGTGCCTGAAACCCTTGTGCAAATTTGAAGTCTCAGCTAGGGCGCATGAAACCCTTGCATTAGCCCTGGGTATGTACGGTATGCTGATTTTCAAAAAAAAAATAAGCATGTATGTTTCATTTTTTATTTTTTATCTTTCTCTGTCATCAGTTACCTGACATTCTCATTGCAAAGAGATTTTATCAGAAGCCAAGACCTCCCCAATGTTTACCAATCAATCAGCTTAAGCCCAATAGGACAGCTCCTTGCGTGGCGCCATCTCAAACTCAACTGGAAAAGTTTGCAAGAAAGGTACATGAAGATTTTTATTACTTCATTTCGTATACTGGCTGTCACAAAAGTAAGTCTTGATTTTCCAGTTGCAAGGGAAGTAACTTGCTTAGTTTTATTCAATTTTCTTTTTTATTTATGAGGAAAATCAAACTCTAATGTTGAAAGTGACGTCAAAATATTTGTTGAAGATGTAAGTACAGAGTTACTTCCCTTACAAGTAGAAAATCAGGATTTAAATATGTGACATTATGTATTCTCGTTTCTGAATTTCTATTGAAACTTATAAACAGTTCATACTTATTTATTGCAGTATGAGTGGCTGAGCCGTTAATGTCACAGAGGATAGGATCAGCAAACCGACTCCAAACTTTGGTTGGGACAGTTTGTGCTTCATACTAATATACTTGTGAAAAGGATATAGCCATCTGCTACCTATCTGTAACGTGTCATGGGCCATATATATCTATATTCATATCTTGGAGTTATCTTTTTGACATTTCTTTTATTTTTCACTGTAGATGGTTACTTTAGGGACACCCTGTATTATGAGATGGAACAAATGGTGTTTTTTTATTTTTAGAATCTTTCTGATGATGTTATTGTCATATGTGCTTGGTAGATGGTATTTTCAAATGCAAGAACACAATCTCCTCATTGAAACCCTTGAGATCATACACTTTTTGGATTTGGAATTTTTAAGATTTGGGATTGGTATCACGCTAGATTCCATAAATATCATGGATCTCTGAAGTGGTCAATATTGACCCCTTTTGGGTTGATAGTACTACCCAAAGGGTCAAGGTCCACATGTGGTCAATAAATACCTTGGATGTGTCAATTGAACTTGTTAATCAAATCACCAAAACCCAATGAATGGCCTAACCAACCAGCCAAGTTGGCTACAAATTCTTCTCTCATTTTTGGGTGCCACAACCTTGAAAATTTACAAAAGTGCACTCCTAGGCACCATCTAAAAATACTTTTTTGTTTTTGCAAAAAAGAGATTTTTTCAGTTTCTATAGTCATTTTGGACCAACTATGCCCAAATCTTTGCTGGTATTTTTTACATGAGAGATCTGTTTTTCTAAGATGATTTTAGATATTTTCTAGATAATTAGTTCTGGTACATGTACAGGCTACGGTGATTCATATACTTGAGGTATTCTTTTTTTTTTTTTTCAGAAAAAGAACAAGTCATCTTGAAATACATTTGATCTTATTTTTGTAAAAAGTGGAACTGAATAATCTACCATTATCAAAATGTCAATACTGTATTTTATCTTTTCAGGTTTCATGGAAGCACTTTTGGTTTGAGCCAAATCATAAAGAATGTCGTCCCTAAATTTGTGACTGAAATGGATTGCCATGAGGTATTTTTTATTTACCGTCTAGAAAAGTCAACCTGAATGTGGGGCCCATGCCCCACAAGAGGTCAATTTGAATATATTGGGAGACAATTTAGAATTCGAATTTTGAGAGGGTAAAGCATTTTGTGGCTCAAAACTGAGACATGTTAAGGCTGAACTGACTGATTCCTGATCATTCAATGTAGTAGTCCCTTTAATTTTGCTGGGAATCATGGTACAGACCCCATGTCTAATTGAAATTCTATGAATAATTTTTTAAATTCCCCCCCCCCCCCCTAATACACGCACATTGTCATACAAAATTACATACAATCAGAGACAAACAACTGACTAATGCAGCTGATGATCATTTAATCAGCCATGAATTCATAAGACTTGGATTATACCAAGGAATGGTTATGGAGACTAGGTTCAGTGCGTATGCCTAACTACCAAGTTATATGCAATATATTCAGGATCATGTTTAAGCAACTTGGCGGTCATTCTCTGATGCTGAAAAACACATGATGGACAGACTATGTAAGATAGAAAACACACAGGGTTCTATCCATGTGCACTTCCAAAGGAAGGAGCTTTAAAAGACAGTTCATTGTGACTTGTGTTGTAAAGGAATTGCAATTTCATTCATGAGAGATTTTTTTCTCTTTCTCTTCTTTGAGGGAGAATTTTTTTTTTCACTTTTAGGGGTCAAAATCCAAAGGAATTTTTTTTCACTTTTAGGGGTCTGAAAAAGATTTTTTTTTTTTTTCTATTTTTGAGCAAAACAGTGAAAGGGAACTTTCATTTTTCTCTTTTACAGGTCAAAATTGAGAGGTAATTCTTATTCCCATTTTTGCGGTTGGAATCCTTGGGAAATTTCTTTGTACTTTTGGAATCAAAATCCCGGGGAAGATTTTTTTTCAATTTTAGGGATCAAAATTGGGGGTTAATTGTTTTTCGATTTTTAGGGGTTAAAATCAAAGAATTTTCTTTTACTTCCAGGGGTCCAAATTGAGGGGAAGATTTTTTTTGCCTTTAGGTGTTAAAATCCAAGTGAATTTATTTTTTTACTTTTGGGCATAAAAATCAAGGGGAGAATTTTTTCTCACTGCTATGGATCAAAATTAATGGGAAGATTTTTTTTTTCTATTTTGTGGAAAGATCAAAGTGGAACTTTCATTTTCTATTTTTAGGGGTCAAAATCATGGGGAAATCTTTTTTCACTTTTAGTGGTCAATAATGAGAGGTAATTTTTCTATTTTTAGGGGTCAAAATTGAAAGGAAATTTTCTTTTTACTTTCTGGGGTCATAATCAAGTGGAAGATTATTTTTTTCACTTTTAGGTGTCTAAATCAAGGGAAGATTTTTTCATCTATTTTCCAAGACAAAATTTTTTTTACTTTAAATTTTCTTTACTTTTAGAGGTCAAAATTGAGGGGGTAATACTTTTTTCTTCAATCATGGGTCAAAATGAGATGGAGACCTTTTTTCTTCATTTTTGGTCAAAATTGAGGGGGCAACCTTATCCCCTTTAAACATCACCCCAACCCCTTTCTCAACAACCAAGATCCAAAATATATTTTTTCAATTTTTAGGGATTCAAAATTGTAGGTGAATTTTTTTCTTTTATGTTTTGAACATTATTCCCCCCTTTCTAACATTACTCCCTTTCTAACAATAGTTTCTTTTTTCTAAACATTACAATGACATTCTTAAGATTATACTTCTCCTTTGTGTTGATTTTGTTATTACTACAAGATTTTGGCTGATCCATTCTATAGAAATAGACAATAGGGAACTGTCACATGATCAACATCTTTTTGCAGTATGCCATGTTGGAGAGGTCCATTAATATATGGGGAAAGGGAGTGATAAATTGAAATTGAATTAGTTACTTTTGTTAGGCAAACTAAGGGACCAATTTTGCATAAACTTTCATTGAAAATTGAACCTCCACTAAAAACTTATTTAGTAGGAGGATTAAAAAAACTCCAAATAACTAATTTTTTTTCTAGACATTATAAGGAGTAAATGTTCAAACTTTTTCTAGCCTTCCAGTTCCATTGGTGCAGCCTGCTTGTGTTATATATGCATTCATAGCCAGCCAGACAAACTTGGAAACTAAGGAAATTCATTGATTACCTCTTTCCCCATTTTTTTAATTAATTAACCCAACACAGTATGCTGACAGAAATCATGTGATGGTTTCTATTGAGTGACTGACCAGACCTATCATCTATTTATTTTTTGTACATACCTAGAGTGCAATAAGAGATTAAGGATCCCATGAAAGGGCCGATGGTTTAAAAGCTCCAGACCTAAACATGTCTTACTTGATTCATATCCAAACAATTTCTTTCTTTTGTTTCAGGTGATTGAGTTCTTTCAAGGCAAAGATTTGGGAACCAGCAAACGAACTCTTGACAATGCCATTGAGGTGATTCGAATGAATAATGATTGGATGGCAAGAAATCATATCCATGTTTCAAAGTGGTTCCGTGAACATGGACAATAAAGGAACCAGTTTGGCTGCAAGTCCACTTTTACTGGTTTGAGACTGAATCTCCATTAATCATCATCAACATAATCTTCATCAACAGCAACAATAATATTTTATTATAGCTGTCAGAAGGGGTGTTATATTTTTCTGCACCTCTCCAGGGATGGATCCAGGATTTTGAGTGGGGGGGGGTGTTCTAACACCATCTGTTTAATTAGACAATGGATATGATACATTTTTATTTTCATGGTTAATTTATAATTAATTGAGACTATTTGAGATATTTATAAAATTTCTTTACCTAGATATTTGAAAAAAAACAACTTTTTCCATTGTGCTTTGCCTGAACATGGAGGGAGGGGGTCCCAGACCTCCTGGAACCCCACCCACTGGATCCTTACCTACCCTATCTACAGCTAAATTCCTTTTTTCTCCACAAAATCTTTGTGGAATCTGTCTGATGGATTTTTATCAGAAAAGAGAAGGCTGTGTATGTATTACAGTAAGATTGAGATACATGATTTTGTGAAATCCCTGAATATTTCAGTAAATTCATGAAATCCCTTGTTCCACAATCAGTGAAGTAACGGTTAACAAGCTGGCAATGCTGACCATTGCTACCATAATTAGTTTGATCCTAACTAATTGTCCCACAATTGTGGTCTTGTGTCAAATTAAGCTAAACTTATTCGATATTCAGTATGATCTGTTTCAGTATTTACAGAGTTTATACATTTTGGTTTAATACAAGGCCACAGTCATGAGATATCCAGTGATGATTGAATTCATTACAGTAGTAATGTTCAGTATCACAAGCTCATTAAGTATTACTGGACTGATGGTGAAACTACGGTTTTCATGAAATTACTGATTATTCAAGGATTCTCCAAAATCACTAGTGATTTCATGAGATCACTAGTTTCACAATCTTACTGTAACCTATGGATTACTATGACTTGTGAGTTCTCAGGAGAAAAAAAGAGATGATGTCTACAACAAGGCCTACATGTAATACTCAAGGGAAGACAACTCCTTCTCAGACCCTAGCATTTTGATACAACTGTAAATAGTTCAAATGAATTATCAAAACACATGATTACCTATGTGTTTTTATTCATTTGTTTTCTGTCATGGTGAAGGAAACTGATGTATAAATTCAAGTGGAATTGTCCATATTTGAACCCCACCACGGACCTTAGCATCCTGATGACTTGACAATTGGCCAAAGGTGAAATGATGACATGGTGTTGAAATTTTAAGCATTAGATAGGTCAGTCAGATTTTGTACATTAGGGAAAGGGGACAATACATCAAAACAGCTAATGGTTTAGACCAATAGAATTGAAAAAACAATAACAAAAAAAATTGTTATTTTCTATGATACAGGTTCACCAGTTTGAAAAGAAAAATCACAAGTTCATGGATCTTTCACATTTTCTCTTTTGGCAAAATCCATTTATTTTTCACTTAAAAATTTGTGGATTTTAAAATTTTCTGAAGTATTTTTCACAAAAAAATATATATATAAACACACACACATACATACATATATACATACACACACACACACACACACACACACACATATATATATATATATATATATATATATATACATATATATATACATACATATATATATATATATACTCCTGCTTCATGGTATTTGAGACCCATTCATAAAAACTTTCAAGCAATTCATAATGTCATTAGGGGTTATTTGCTCATTTTGATTATGTTTCTTTTCAAGTAATTAGCACTTTCATCAAAATAATGGAATGATAAATTATCAGACGGTAAAATATCAATTTTGCTTAGTGTTAAGTTTCATTTTCAGCATGTCTGCTTTCCGATCCCTATTTAGTCACTAGTCACTAAGTTTTTACAGAAGCATCTTCTCCAGATTCTATATTTTCCACTTATGATGGTACAGTGATTATTTACTGTGTCTGATAATGGGATAATACTTTATAGGGTCCCTATCCTTTTCAAATTGGCCAGTCTCCATAATGCAGTGGTTTCCAACCTTTTCAAGGTCATTACCCACTTTTGTCAATAAGATTTCCCCCATTCATGCAACAAAGAATCATTTCAAATATTTAATTCTTTTGCACATAATTAGATAACTTTATATTAAAAATTGGTTTAATTTTATAATCATTCAACTGCAGCTATGTTTTTCTTACTCAAAGAAAGCAAGCCAAATAATCAGGAACACATCATTTGAAATTTCATCTTATTCCCCCCAAAAAAGACTTCTGTTATTATAACTGATGTACACATCGATGTGAACTCTGTTCTTGTTTGAATAATTTTAACAAACAACATCCTTCATCATACATCACACATCCCTACTGCCCCTAAGCCAAAAACATTCACCATGACCTTCATTTTTATCTGAAAGCCTTATTTCCTGTTTGGACTATCTGCCCCCCCCCTCCCCCAGAGAGAGGATTTCTCCCTGTTGGTGACCCCTGTTTTAATGGATCCTGGTGTGCCACTTACATTTTGTTGGGATGACTTCAAAGTCAAAATTTTCTATCTTCTTCGCTGTTCCAGATTTCTGTCCTTGTTTGGGGGGTACCATTTTGGACATTGCAAATCTGCAGGTCCCAAGAGTTTGGGGAGGGGTGATGGGCCTTACCCGGCCACACTGACCCATGATATCTTAGCAAGGGTAAGGAGAGCTTTGCATGATCCCAGGCAAGTATTCCCAGATGGTCACTCATTTAGGTACTGCCCCAAGCTTGATGTTGAATTATGTCAAATTGATTCAAGCAGCCTTAAAGTTTTTGTATGGAGATTCTCAAATGTTCAGCTTCACCTTCTACTTCAAAATGCCGACATAGAAAGTTGAACAATCTTCTTTAGAGTTGAATTCAAACAAGTGTTACCTAAACTTTTTGGGCCTTGACACTGAATACATAACAGGGGGGGGTGTTTAACATTCAGTTTTATCAAATAAATTTTGCTGAATCTCATTTAAATCCAATAATCAAACACAAGTATTAGACCTGAACAGCCTGGAATACATCAGGAGTTTTCAAACATTTCTGGATATTACATTATTCACAACCATTTTCCTATTTCAGAATCTTGTAACAACCAATTGCATTTGGATAGCTTTTCTGACATAGTGTTTTAGATAATGATTCTCTTTTTAACTATTGATTATGAATCTAAAATGTAAGAAATAAATTTTTGTTAATTCCCAGTGAATTGGTAAGCATCATAAAACATGAATTGTGAAAGTACTAAAAATTCCTCAGATTAGATAGAAATAACAATAGAGTTATTTTAAGCAAAACAAACAACAAGATAAAGTTTGTAATTAATAACTAATTATAATCAATTATGATGCTTGTATTTAAGACAACAAATTCAAGGTAAAAAGCAGCAGACTAACTTTTTTGCTCAACACAAAAGGAGCATTTTTTGAAAATAAGCAAAGAATAGTAAAACCTGAATTCCTTGAATTTTGCTGTCAGAATCATTCAAAAAATACAATTATTTTATAACAATTGTAGGTTTTTAGCAAATCTTGATTCCCTTGGTATTTTATTTACCCAGTGTCTTTCCTTCCGCCTCTCCATTCATAAGATATATCTCCAAAGGTTTCCAATGGATTTCAATGAAACTTTGTGGAAGGATGGGTCATGGTGCAAGGAAGAAGTGATCAAATTTTGAGGGATTCAGAAATTTTTTTCAGTTGAGTTAATCTACAGCAGAGATGTGTGTGTTCTGTGTGCTTTTAATTTCATTGACTTCTTAACTTGAAAAAAAAACAAAACACAAATACCTTTTTGAAAAAACGCTGGCCAGAACGAAAATAAATCTCAAAATTGTTGCTAAAATTGACTTCAGACAATGAATTATCAAACCCGAAAATACTTTTTCGATCAAATTGAAAAAAAGGGGAGAAATTCAGGCCATATTCTAATCTTCTCGACCATTTACAAGGTCCAATTCATAAGTTACCTCCCTTGAACCTTTTGAGTATGCATTTCTGCCGAGGATCAGCCTCTATATATTTGCATATTTATCAACATGTATCATATATATATATGTATGATATATGTATATGTATGATATGTATGATATATATATATATGTATGTATGTATTATATATATATATATATATATATGATATATGTATATGCATGTATGTATTATATATATATGTATGTATGTATTAATTATATATATGTATGAATGTATTATATATATATATATATATATATATATATATATATATATATATATATATATATATATGATATATATATATGCATGTATGTATTATATATATATGTATGTATGTATTAATTATATATATGTATGTATGTATTATATATATATATATATATATATATATATATATATATATATATATATATATGCATGTATGTATTATATATATATGTATGTATGTATTAATTATATATATGCATGTATGTATTATATATATATGTATGTATGTATTAATTATATATATGTATGTATGTATTATATATATATATATATATATATATATATGCATGTATGTATTATATATATATGCATGTATGTATTATATATATATGCATGTATGTATTATATATATATGCATGTATGTATTATATATATATGTATGTATGTATTAATTATATATATGTATGTATGTATTATATGTATATATATATATGATATATATATATGCATGTATGTATTATATATATGTATTTATGTATGTATTAATTATATATATGATATATAAATATATATGTATGTATGTATTAATTATGTATATGATATATAAATATATATATATATGTATGTATGTATTATATATATATATATATATATAAAATATATATATGTATGTATTATATATATATATATATATATATGATATATATATATATCATATATGTATGTAATATATATATATATATATATATATATATATATATATATATATGATATGTATGTATGTATTATATATATATATATATATGATATGTATGTATGTATTATATATATATATATATATATATGATATGTATGTATGTATTATATATATATATATATGATATGTATGTATGTATTATATATATATATATATGATATGTATGTATGTATTATATATATATATATATGATATATATGTATATATGTATTATATATATATATATATATATATATATATATATATATATATATATATATATATATATATATATATATATATATATTGACATGAATCATACATATGTATGTATATATATGTAGTAAGATGATCTCCCATTGTTACACTGTTAATACATCACCAACCCGAGACAAGGCAAATAGAAAATGGGGCTTCTGCAGGAAAGAAACCTGCCACTAATAGGGTAGCCTCTTCAACGTAGTGATGCTCTTACCATGAAGCTAAACAGTCGCCGGTAATGCAAATTCCATTCTCTTTGGTTATTTATTCTATTTGTGTTGTCTAGGGATATATTAACCATGTAATGATGGGAGATCATCTCAAATAAGTTTCTTAGTAATATAAGGTAATTTATAATTCATTATATATATATGTGTATATATATATATGTATATATATATATATATATATATATATATATATATATATATATATATATATATATATATATAGACATTTATCATGTATATATATGTGGATATGTATGTATATTTATGGACTTGTATCATATATTAGGATGTATTTATATTTATGTACATGTATTATATATGTGGGTATATACACATATATATATATGTATATATATATATATATATATATATATATATATATATATATATATATATATATATATATATATATATGTATATATATATACACTCATTGACAGGTATCATAAATGTTGATGTATGTATATAAAAATATTTATGTATCATATGTATATGGAGGTGTGTGGATATTCATTCAGGAAAACTTTGTTTTGAGCAGTTTTGATTACTGTGGAATTTGATGTAGAAGTATTGCTATGCAAATTAATCTCAGTATAAACTGAAAAATTACATTGAATTATGATAAGACCTTGAACAATACAGAAGATTTTGGAACAGATTAACTGCACTAATCAAAGTATAACAGCATAGACATATATATATATATATATATATATATATATATATATATATATATATATATATATATATATATATATATATATATATATATATATATATATATACATATATATATATGTTCAGCTTTCAAGTTAAATTGCAATAATTCAGACCAATGCTTTAGACAATACTCAAATTTGTATTCTGTGCCCCCAAAACCCTTTCTGCCAAGTAGCAACACCTATATCACTTTGACCATAAGAGAGTTTTTAAAATGTCTGTTTCTTTTTTTTCTATCCTAAAGCGAACTTCCTACATGCCTTTTTATTTCATCATTTAACCAGTTGTATTAGTTGTGCTAATACTTTAATTGACTGATGATTGGGATTGAATCTTTTATATCATCACACATACCATATTTGATGGCATATAAGCTCCTACTTATTTAATCAGGGAATCTTAACTCTAAAATCAATGGACTGCTTGTAACAACTTGTATTAATGGAGTTACTCTTCAATGAATTGAATCAAAAATAATTGGACTTGTCTTGGAATTGAATGGTCAAAAGATTTTTAAAAATGGTCAAAAGAGGATTATTTCAATTGAGAGTTATTTCTCTTGTTAAATTTCCCTTCAAAAACTTGATGAACTCAAGAGTTTAAAAAAAAGAATTTCCCTAAAATCCCTTATTTATCTTCCAGTTTTCTATTCCTCTTCAAGTTCTGGCAAATTTGGGCTGGACAACAAAGATTGCTTTTATTTTTTTAGCCTTTTTTGGGATAAAAAGGGTTGGGGTTTTCATATGCCTTTAAACAAAGTAATTTTTATTGCTATCTTCATCTTTATCTTTATCTTTTTATTAGTTTTATCTGAATTTTTTCAGTCAATGTATTCTTTGATCTACAAATTCAATTCCTTGAAATTTTTCTAGTTTTTTTAAAAATTTTCATGCCAGCTTTCCGTCCAGGTTTTTTTTTTTTCTTTCATAAGAAATTTTATTTCATATCCAAAATGCATTTGTGGTTATCAACGTAATGCAATTTTGTTTCTTTTAATTTCCATCATTGTAATCAATTCAATTGCTTTCATTTACTCTTGCATTCATGGACCGCTTTTATAGACAGTGGAACTCCTCTGTAAAATGAAAGAAAAAAAATTACCCAATAGTCGAAGGGAAATAACCTCGACCAAGAGTTATTTCCCTTGATGATGACATCCCTTCAAAAAAACAAAAAAAAACATGAACTTAGGAGCTGAATACACTGATATACAAATCAGTGGTTAAATTTTTTTTTAAATTGTGACAATAGGGTGGCAAATCGTTGATATCATCACCAGCTTCTGGCTCCACCAGTAAAAAATTGATGCTAAAATAGCACTATGGGGAAACTTGCTTGTTTCTTTTACAGCAGTTTTTAGATTTAAAAAAATTTAATCAATCTATATGCAAATGAAAATTTCATGTTCTAATATTCATGTGTATTTTAAAAAAAATCAGAACCCCTTTATAACATAATATGGTATACGCTGAATGCAGGCTCTGCACTAGCTTAATGATATACAAACAACTTACTTTATTTGGTTGTTGTTAGGCCGGGACATACTGTGAAGTGTACCCCAAAAACTTTTCTTCAAAGCTTTAAGGATGTATTAATTTTACTTTATTAGTGTTTTCAAATGTCAGAATCGTCTCTCATCTTCAGAGAATCTGTAATATTTACAACATTGATTCTCTGATTGAAGATTGCAAATGGAAACAAAACATTGGACCGTTGCTGCATTTCTTGTGCATGTCATCTGCTTGAAAATTCTGTTGGAAGAAACTGGATGTCCTATACTGACAAAAATTGCAGTCAAAATAGAACCCCCCCCAAAAAAAAAACAGAACAAAAAAAAAACAATTAATATACCCCCAATGCTATTTAATTATCAATTTTTTGACTGGTGAAACCGGAGGCTGAGTGATGACATCAGACTTTTTCACTCTTTTGTTTTTCCAAAAAACAAAGAAAGAATGTAAACAGAGTTTTGTTCTTGATCATTAATTTATATTATTTGGGGGAATAGGAATTTCTCCTTGTAGTGTAATAGGAGTAAGCTAGTCTTTAAGGTCATTATCACTAAGTAGTGAGTTTGATCCTTACTAGGTGCCCAATGCTTGTGGCATTGTGCCAAAACTGAAATATGCCTTGTAAATAACCTTGGTGGCTCATCATGGTGTAATGGTTAAGCAATCTGGCCTGGCATAACATTACTCCTGAGTAGTGAGTTCAATCATTACTGAGTGCCTAATGTCGGTGGCCTTGAGCCAAAACTAAACCAAGCTTAGTAAATAGCATTAGTATTGCTAACAAAAATTTCTTCCTGCTATAAAAGTACCATATTTGATGGCATATTAGATCCTACCTTGTTTCAGCTGAGAATATTGAAAGATGAGGTATTTCTTTGGATTCCTCTTATTCATCACCCAGTTTTTTTTAAAAGTTCTGGACAATGTGGAGCTGGACAATGAAGGTTTTGTTTGCCTTTCGAGCCATTTTCACAGGGGAGAGAAAGGTGGTTTTATAAGCAGTCAAGAGCGGTAATCTATTCTTAGATTCATGGACAGCTTGCAAAGGTTTGTATTAGCAATGGAACTCTTCCATGTATAAAATTGAGAATAATGGAATTCTTCTGGGGACTAGGTAAAAAAGTTTTAAAAGTCACCTAATGATTAAAATGGGATTTAATTTGGGGGTTATTTACCTTGATAATGATATTCATAAATGTTATGAATTTAAGAATTGAGAAAAATAGATGTTCCCCTGGATTCCATTTATTTATAACCCTGTTTGTTTTTTTTTAACCTACCCTCCAGTTCTGGCCAGTTTGGGTTTGAACAGCAGAAATTGCGTTTATTTTTTTAGCCATTTTCAAAAGGAAAAAAAAGGAGGTCTCATCTGGTGTCAAATGTGGTAATTAAGATAAAAAAATAATCGGAGGGCAACAACACCTCAATCTGATTATCAATAAAACATGGTTAATATTTTAGAGTAAAAACTATGTGATTTAAATGTTTAACATTTTATTGTTTGTGGTCTGCATTTTCATATTGGAAATAAGTGAACTAGTAATTAAACTTATGTATAAAACAGAGTATTATTTACAAAGATCTGTATGCTTCCCACTACAAAGAACTGTATGCACATTGCATATTTTGATGAAGATATTTAACATATTCACTGCTGCTACACAATGCGCACAGTTGTCTAATGGCAAGTTGTTTATTGCCTCTGACACATATGAATCCATTCAAAATCTCAAACTCAGATGCTCCAATGTTGCACAACATTTAAGTCAGCCAAGGCATTCCACTGTGTACAATCTTCAGCTAGTTGGGTGGTGTCAATCGATCTTCTGTTGATCAGTTGCAAGTCCCTCTCCACTCAGTTGCCGTCTCATCCAGGGCCATTCTCTTTTTTTTTAGCTTATTGGCATCCATTTAATGGCTTGATTCACGGGTCTTGTAGAGAGTTTCAAGACATCCCCAAACCAGAGGAGGCACCGTCTGCAAATGGTGGTTGATATGATCATTCCCTGACTAATTGCATCTATTCTATTGTTTCTTATCTTGGTAAAATAAAGCATCCATCTCTTGAGACACAACTTCTGTTGGAGTATGAACCACCAGTGAAGAAATCCTCATTTCTTTTGTACGTGTCAACTTAGTGATTTTTGCAAATTTCAAGTCTGGTTGAGACCAGGACTACATTCTAACAAGATTTTATGACAACTCCCTTGACAGGATGCAAGTCCCCTGAAGAGATAACTCCAACCTAATAACACAATAGTGTACTCAATCAGCCGCTGAGAGCACATGGAAATTTGTCTTAATGAAGGGTTTTCCACACTCTCCACACATTGTGAGAATCATACCTGGGGGCTTCTGCA
This sequence comes from Thysanoteuthis rhombus, assembly GCA_963457665.1. Lineage (NCBI taxonomy): Eukaryota > Metazoa > Mollusca > Cephalopoda > Oegopsida > Thysanoteuthidae > Thysanoteuthis > Thysanoteuthis major. The sequence continues at coordinate 27,271,716 of OY735235.1, forward strand.
TCTGATGGAAATGCGCTTACCATTTCTGAGCAGACTAAGGTATTATTTAAGGCAATATAAACAGCTATGGCTATGTGCTATGCCTTGTGACACTGAGCAGAGAATGTACTTTTTTAATTGGGTTGTATGTTGTGCAATTGATGGTAGCAGTGAACATATCAATCTTGGATATTTGAAAGAGTAGTTATTCTTTAAGGAGTGTGTTTCATTTGTAACCACCAAATTACTATTCGAATCAATTCATCAATTTATGACTCTGTACAAGTGATGTTGTGCTATAAAAAGAATTGAGGGAATACAGGACTGTCTGCTAATTGCACATCACCCTCCCCTCCTTTCCAAGAAAATATCTGAAATTCAACTGATTTCATAGACGTTTCGAAGTCACATAGGATGACTATTCAGGCATATACTAGCTAATTGATCTTATCAGTAAATTGTTCAAACAGAAAATTTTAGTAGTATGTAAACAGTGAGGGGATGCTGTTAGTTCTCCTTCAAAAAGTAAATGGACACCATTCCCTGAGCACTGCACTACTCCACTGAAGTCCAGGTTTGTCTTGGGTTCCTCAAAGGAATTCCAAATTATTATTTTATCTTCACCCCTTGTTTCAATCATTACATTTCAGCCGGTCTGTTCCCTGACTTTCTTCTGGTGAATGACACATCGAGTAATCTTCAATTTTTTTCTTCATCTAGCTCCCAAATGAAAATCCATGTGGGTTTGCAAATTTGGATCAATGAAGACGTAAAAGTTGAAAAAAAAAACAAGAAAATTGAAGAAGCAATATATATCTATATACCAATATACATATCTTACAGTTTCATGTTTTTTTCCCGTGGAACTAAAATTCCTGACTTTTGCTTTAAAGATTCCTTCTGGATGAATATTATGAGATGTAAATGGAAAAGATGTCCAGGAAATTCCAGATATGTGGCCACCTTAATGGGACACAGAATCAATAAAATCACAATCAGGATGGAGAATTATCAGATAAGAATGGAGAAGGAAATCACTATCAGTTTCATTTTTTCTACTTGTACGTTTGAATAAGTGGAAATGCACTGTTAGAACAATCTTGTCATAGCAAACTATTTCTCATCGAATTCCAATTGTCAGTGGTTGAAAAACTTGATCCTTGAATACACCTCATTCATTAATATGTTACATGCATGGCTTGGTAAAAATGGCACAAGTGAAAAACCAAGAAAAATGACCAATTCAATTAAACCAGTAGTAATCTAAAAAAAGATCTGTTTCAATAAAATGAATAATTCATACATGTAAGAGGTAATATTTATTCAACATTTGGTCAGTCAAATGATTACTTCTAATTATAAAGTTAGAGGAAGTAAGAATAAATCATCAGACTATTAAAAGTGAATGTTACATTAAACACATTGAATTAACTGTCTGATATTCTAAAAAACTACACCAAACTGCTGTTTTGATTACTAGTGCTATTTTTTCCTAGTTTTTCACATGTGCTTTTCTTACCTAGTAGCCAAACACACACACACACACATGTATCCCACTATGAGTGGCAGAAACTGTAGCCTTGTGAATATTTCCTCCTCAGCCAACAATTGATATAACTTTGCATCTAAGAAATGTTATGAAGCAGCCATATTGGATGTAGTTGAATAAAAAAAACTGCGACAACTCTTCACAAAATGTGTTGTTTTTTTACCTGTTTTTTTTTTAAATTTCTTTTATCTATAATTCTTCTTGGTCCCTACAGAAAGTTTCCATGCCTGAAGACACAGAAGTTTTTAAAAAACAGAAAATTAATAAAATACAGAGGAATCCACTCATTGTAATCACTTTGAGATAAGATTTCTTTTAGATGATAATAATGGGATGATAGCATCAAGCAAAGAGTATATAAATTTGAACAATTTACATTTATTGTTATGTTGTTAAATTCATAATTATCAACAACTTTACATTATAAAAATATAATAAGAAATTATTCTGGTGGATTTTAAAATTCATTTAATTACCGGATATTCTAGTAAATGACAAAACTTGGAAAAAATTTCCCAAAAGGCAATAGGCTAGATACAAAAACACTGAGTGAACAGTGAATTGAAACAATGAAGTTCACACTGAAATCCACTTATCAAAAGGTCACCATATGCGCAAAAATATTTGAAAAATTTGTTTTTTTTTTAGTTCTTGGGACCAACTGATTTTGATGAGAACAACATCATGTATAATTATAATAAATGGCTTCTCTGAATTTTATATGTTCAGAATATCAACGAATTACTAAGGGGACATAACTTTTCTATGCTGGCTCAAAGAGCAAGAGTTTTTTCCTCTTCAACACTACATGTCAATGATTTTCAAGCAATGTACCGCAATACAGAGTGCAGCAAAACATTCAAGGGTGTTTTGAGAAGGGTCAATCATTTCTAAAATGAGGGCCACGGGACAGTGTTTCCAGTACGGATACAAAAATAACATTGAAATATGTTTTGACATTACTAATACTTCAATATGTAGGAATAATAAAACTTTCAAAATCTTTTGAAAACACTGATCAACAATGTACTTTTGGCAGTGAAATTGATAAATTACTATTTTTTTCTGATTTATGAACACATTACTATCATTCATTTTCTTTTAAATGTTAAAATCGATCCTTAAATACTTACTTCCAAGTACCACATGTTTAAGCAATGAATTTTAGACCTACATGTTGTAGCAATACTTGTAAAAAATGTATACCTAAATGTTTCTTCATCATTCAGTGTGAGTTTTTATATAGCCTTCAAAAATAGATATGAGAGTATAATTACAAACAATTTTTTAAATCAGGATGTACATGGTTAAGTTGATTAGATAAAAAAGCTTCCATAAACTTTCACTTCGTTTTCAAACTTTTGTTTTTAATAAAACATCGATTAAAATGAAAAGTAAGATAGTTTTATTTTTAAATTAAATTGTAAGCAATTCTTGAATGTTCAGTTGTTTGCTTTATTTACTCCAAACTGAAATATGAATTAATTTAAGTAAAAAAACGTTGTTTAAATTTTTAAAACATTAAGCTTTTGATAAAATGACAAAAATATTTTTTCAATAAAATTAAATCTAGTTTTAAAGCTTTTCAAAGTTTCAACTTGGAATGATAATGAATCAATCAACATTTTTTGATTCCAAAACATCAGTCACCAAATGGGTTTATGCCAAGGTTTGACATCTGAACACTCACAACAAATAGTATCAAATCCTTCTTACAGAATGGTCACTCCAAATTGCAGATAATTTGTAAAAGATGATGAAATTCAAGTGAAAATTGTAGTTATGACAGTAATCTTTAGTACTTGGAAAAAGTAAGAATTAAGATTTGATTTAGTTATTTTTTTGCACATATTTATTCTTTAATGACAGGCATCAAAATATTTGAATGGCAAATAAATAATTTTAGTGCTTCATGAATGTAAATAGTAGTTGAAATTATTAACGAGTTTTAGTGAATCATTACTGCTTTCTTAGAAAAAAGAATTTTTTATTCACCGTCCATGTGAAAAAAATTACAAGAAAACTAAAAGCAAAATTAGTATTTGTAAATAAAAACTAAAGCCTAAAACCATTTTTTTTGAGTAAAACAATTTTCAGGGAGAAATGTTGAGTAAATCTCCATTATGTACAAGTTTCTCAGAGATGGATAACAGAAGTAGATAAGATAGACAATGGTTTTATGAAGTTTAGAGATTGAGTATTTCCATTATTCTATCTTCTTCTAAAAATTACTTTTTAGTTTTTAATTAATCAACTCAGAGGAGAAAAAATTCTGGCTTTTTAGACCACCATCAAAAACCTACTTTTTGTTAAGAGTTAAAAATAAAAAAGATGAAGATACTAGTTCAAACATGTATGAAAAAGTCTAAACTAAATCATTCTATTTGTATTTCATATTTATTTTACTTACTTCACTAATTTCCCCGAGCGCTCTTGATTGAAGACAATAATTGCTGTACATGACATGACATGTTTTAAAATACCAATGGCAATAAAGTTTGGTCTTATTTGATCCTGGGAATGGCTAAACGGTCATCAGCATGGAAAACAGAATCATAAGACTGGGTTTGGGAGTCATCCAACGCTGTTCATTGTAATGCCCTCATAAAAAGCATGGATCCATTTATCCCAATCTATGTGTAAAATAGCAGGGCAATTGGAGCCCTTTAGCTCCATTAAGCAGTTTTTTCAAGAAAAGATTCCTCTAACAGAAAAAGACTAACAGCTCAGCAGTTGGGTTGAACATGGGGTTAGCAACTCCACTCCAGAAAAAAAAGCCTTTTTGCTACTGAAACCACAGTAGAGTGGTTGCAGCCCTATGCTTCACAAGGAGTCTAGAGAAATAAACAAGAACATTATTCCATTCTGAAATCTCAATGAATCAAAAACACAGACTAAGGGTGATTTTGTTTATTTATTCAGAAACAAAAAAATAAAAAGATTTTTGAGAGATTCAGTGAAAAAGCAACTAACTTGTGCTGCAAAGCAAAAATTATTGCAAGAAGATCAAAATGTCTTATTTAAAGAATCAGAAAAAAATTGTTCATATCCTTCCCTCTCAAAATAGTTTTGACTGTGTCTCATCCAGACCTGTGATTCTCAAACAGGAATGGCTATTTCCTAAAGGGAGGGATTTTAGCCTGGGAAGAAATAGAGGGGAGTCCAAGCCGGGAAGGAGTCGATAATGGAAAGTATAATGGTGAAAAAATTATTAAGTTTAAAATAATCTAATTTAAATGGGGGAGGAATTGAGAGAACCAGGGACCACAAGAGGAGGAATGTGACCTGGGATTTTGAGAATCATTGATCCAGGATCTTCTAAGATTTTACTGCTTAATCAATGTTATCTAAAAAATTCATATTCCAAAATGAGAATTTCATTGAATAAAAATTTGTGGCTTATGCTATAATTCTTTCAATTTTTATTGTACATGTAGAGATATTGCAAAGGCTGTAGCTTAATGATGCAAAGAAGTATTTACTTGGGACAAAAATTATTCATTTTTCGACAATCTCCTTTTTTGTCAATGCACTTAACCAAACACTTCTCCATCAATCAGATTAATCAAGCATTATGCATTGAAAATTTCAGATCAAAATTTAGACTACAAGGAAGAGGGTCAAACAATTTCTCTACTAGGTGAAATAAAAGCCTTGCACTTAATCTCTATGTCCACTTTGATTTGGGTCAATGTACTAATATGAGATTCATTTTCTCAGCACTACGAAATGGTTGTTATTTTGCAAAATAGAAGAAAAATTTTGCAAGTAATTTTTGGTGCCTCAAGACATTTGTTTCTCTGAGAATTTCGTCAGTTTTAGAAAATAAAAGTAATTCTTTCAGGTTTTAGGGATGGTTCTATCAACAATGTAACAATAGTTCTAAACTGGACTCTTACTTTCCACCATTTGTATAGAAGTATGGCTTACAAGATTTATCTTCCTTTTGTTACGAATCTGAAAGTCTGCTTTGAAATGTTGCTTACATCAAAACAAGGAGAGGATAAATCATATAAGCCAAACTTTGGTACGAATGATGGAAAATAAGGGTCCAGTACATTATAATTCCATTGTATTTAGAGCATCCCTCTGATAAAACTTAAAAAGATAACTTTTTCAAAGCTGACAATTTTTCTGAGAGAATGTAGGTCTTATGGATTGAAAGCTCAAAAATTATTCATGAAATTTTTTTTTTCAATTTTTAAGAGTAAGCAGCTGTTTCAGACAGTAGTGTCTTTTCCTCTCAGAAGTCAGTGATTTTATCAAACAGTCAAATGTTGATTAGAACTATACCTTCAAAATAAATAAAATAAATAGATAAAATAAAACCATCATTATATTGTTTATGCAATGATCAGAGGCTCTTAGAATAATTCTTGAAATCTCGAAATAATTATCTTTAAAAAGCACATTGCTAAGAATGAAGTGATGGACTCTGATGGAAAATGGAGTGCTTTTAAAAATGTTATTTAGTGGTACATTGTCTAGAATATATATATATATATATATATATATATATATATATATAAAGAAATGGATGTACAATCAGATAGAAATAATCATAAATGTGTTATATTACTTTGAAACTCTTTCTGAAATGATCTGTTAATACATGGGGAATAAGTAAAGGAATCTCAAGTTAAGAAAAAATTTTTAAAAGTGTGTTTTTTTGTGAATGGAATGTATATAATTTTGAGATAGTAAGTAATAGAATGCGTGTCTTTCAAATCAGTTAGTGAATTTGACCCTCACTGGGTACCTCACTGTTGTGACCTTGTGCCAGATTAGACTAAACTCAGCAAATATTTACTTGGGTACTTGCTTCTAAGCAATTGTGGGTAAGTTAGTCCTAAAAACCACCACTAGAGGGTGCTGTTCATCACTAAGTGCTCTGTGCAAGACGAAGTTGAAGATCTGCAAAATATAATGAATAAATGAGGAAAAAGAAAATGAAAATTAACCTTTACCAAATTAAAGTAACTTATATTAAACTAGACCAGATCAGTTTTTTTTTGTTTCTTTTCCAGCATTCATTCAGTAATCAGGAACTGGTGTATGAAGTTGTTTCACAAACGTTTCATAATGAATGGGACCATTCACAGGAACATTCAGTTCTCGGAACATAGTATCAACTGGAAAGAAAAAAGTAAAACCTTTGAAAAAGTGATGAAATAGATTAAAGAAATGGTTTACCAAGTCACTCAATAGAAACTGCAACAAAAATCTCTTGGCATCATGTCATGTTGGGGGTGATTAATTAAAATTGGAAAAAAAGGCAATTGAAGAATAGGTTACCCTTCTTATCTTTTGTTGGGCTGTAATTACACATAAGTCTGAATATCATAAGAAAAACAAAGAGTAAATACTGCTGGACATAAATTAAGGGACCAATATAGCATAAACTTATACTGAAAATTAAACCCCTTTCTAAAAATTATTTTATGGGGGAATTTTAAAAAAACTAAAAAATCCATTTTTCTTTGGACATAATAAGTAGTAAATGTTCAAATTTTCGGCCCTCTGTCTCAAATGATGCAGCCTGTACATCTGACACAGAGATACAAACATATAGATAGCCAGCCAACAAGGCAGAAGCCTTTGAAAACTGAAAAGACCTACACTGACAGTTTTGTAAATGATTTTTTAATATATGAATTAATTAGCATTCTATTCATATATTGCAAACATCCACCATAGAATTTTCAATAGATTTTATGAAAAAAGAAATGTAAGATTTGTAAAGAAAGAAAAGGTTCTCAAATCAGTAGAAATCCTGAAAGTATCCTGCCATTTTGAACATCTCAAAAACAAGTGGTGCAGCCTTGATGTAACTAGGCAACCAATTTGAGTGGATCTTACTGTGCAATCATGAATAAACACTCTCCCATGAGGTTACTCTGTTGGCAGATTTCTGGTGAATGTAATAAGGCAGCTTATGACGATCCTGATAGAGAACTTTGCAGACTGTTTGTAAATTGGGACACTGAAATGAGTATGTGAGATCTCAAAGTGAATACTTTGAATTGGGACTAAGGCACTATTGCCTTGGGTAAGCTATTTTTTTCATTTTTATCAAATGGCTGGATACTTTCTGGAAAGATACTATAAAAAGGAGCAGAAAACAGGGAGAAATAGAATTTGACCTTCATTTCGAGTGAGTTGTTCTCCCAAATTGAGTAAGATTTGTCGGACTTCACTGGCAGGGACGGTTCCGGTCCTGGATCTGTCGTGGGCCTTAAAAGCATCCATGATTTCTTTCTCACTATTCTCCATCTGAGAATGTTCATGCAATATGTCAAGGAACAAAGCAAAGTTGATGATGCTGTCTTCTGTAAACAACAAATACAAAAAGATTTATCTACTGAGTAATAATCTGAGTTCTGTACATCATTCAGCTACTTTAACAGCTAAAACTGCACATTGTAGTAATTTTTGTTAACGTAATACTATTAACATGTTTTAATTTGAAGAATAAAGCAACTTAAGGCTAATAGAGTCGGTGGGGTTTTAGATTTAAGACATTTTGGGGGAGAAATTTGGTGGACTTTATATGCAGTCAAACATGGTAGTTGTATAATCTCCACTGGTACTAGAGGTACAATTTCAAACCCAGATAAAAGTAAATATTTTGAATTCTGATTTTCAAGGCAAGTAGGCCCTCCCCACTAGAAAGCTCAACTAAACACAATCTTCCTATCTTCATTCCTCTTATTTGGCCTTGTGCTATACCAATCAATTTAGTAATTATCAAAACCCAGAATTTTGAATACTGATTTTCAAGGTAGATAGAATGGCCCTCCCCACTTGATACAGTGATGAAACATAATTTCCCCATACCCATTGTCTCTTAATATGCTATAAAATGAATAACCCCTGAAAGAAAGGTGAAAAATTTATAAACATCCACACCTTCAAGTTTGTAAATCAAATATTGATTTGCTACAAGGTTTTTTTCAGGATTGCTTCCATCATTTCTAAATGTAGATAGTGTTGTGAGGATGATGTCAAAAAACATGGAAATATCAATAAAGTCATCCACATTTTCTTGTTTGTCAATCAATATTTGATTTGCTTCAAGTGTGTTTTTTTAGAGTTACTTTCTAATATCAATATTGTATAAAATATTCACATGTCTGTCATGCAACTAGCATTTGATTTTTTCAGGCCATTATACAATCTAAAATTTGTAAATAGAATAAAAGACATCAATAGTTGTCTTGATATTTGATGAAATGAACATTGAAAATAGGCACAATTATTCACATGAGAATAAAATGCAAGAAAATTTTATTCTTCCCCAATTAAAAGACAAATTTCTATTTGAATTTCTTAGATAAGGTATCATTATTATTTTTCACTGATTTACTTAGGCAATTGTCCTCATCTTGGTTGTTTTAGTGATAATGATAAATTAACTAGGAAGAATTAGCAGATACGAGATAACCTTTACCATGGATAGTGGAATGAGAACCCCCTATTGATTGAATGAAGGTTTCGATTCGAAATTCCCAGGAGTTAACTGACTATGATGGACATCTGAAGAAGGCCAGAAAGTACAATTGCCAAAATGTGTTGTGACTATAACAACCAAGATAAGGGTACCAGCCCAAGTAAAACAGTGTATAATTAAGATTTTTTGCTTCACAAACCCACCGAGAAAAAAAAAAACAAAAAAAAAACAAACAAATCAAAAAGATTTTACTGACCATTTTTATATTTTTCTACATATTTTGCAACTTCTTCTCGCGTAGGACTGAATCCTAATGAACGCATAATCAGTGACAATTCTTCCACTTGGCTGATTTGATTCTTGCGGGCATTAAAACTGAAACATTCTTTAAATTCTGAAATGATGAATAAATGAATAAAATAATTATATAACTATTCTGCTAGTTTGTATATGAGAGTGCTACTCTTTCCGATTGTTATTCATTTTTCTCAAATCTTTCTTTGTTTCTCTTCTCGCTCCCCACCCACCCCAGCAATGAAATAAAAAAAAGGTAAGAATGGAATTCTGATCAATACCACATTTTTTCCCAACTTGATCAAAATTCATTGTGATGGTACTACTCTTTGAATTGGTGATTATAATATAAGGCCAGGTAAACAATTTTCCTGAAATAAGAATAACCATCATCATCAGTGTTTTACTGTGCATCATTGAACAAAGACCTTCCCCATGATTTGCCAGATCTCTCTATCATGGGCAACGTTGAGCCAATACTTTCTGGACTTGTCTAGTTTGTCTCTCCATCTTGTATTCTGTAGGTCTCGATTTCACATGAGATCCCAGGGGATCCATGTTGTGAGTTGTAATGCCCATCGGTTGTCTGCCATTCTTACAACATGGCCAGCCAATTGCCACTTGAGTTTCCTAACAGTTTCTATGATGTCTTGGACTCTAATTTTTTCTCTAATATATTGTGCTGTCTAGTGATCTCTCCAGGGGATGTTGAACATAATTTTTTCATGTGCACATAGCATACTTCTCAGTTTGCAGGACAGATAGGTTCCATGTTTCAGTTCCATAGGTGACTATTAGGAAGATGTATTAGTTGTACTGCCTTCTTTTTAGGATTATTGGGATTTCCTTGTTCTTGAAGGCTGAGCATGCTCTACTAAAGGCTTCCCATCCTAGAGTGATTCTTCAATTGATTTCTTATTCTTTTAAGGGAAAAAAACAATACTGTTACCAATTACTTCAATTTTTGCCAAGTCTCAATTCAATTAGGTTTTTTTTTGTCCTACTTTGCATTTCAGTTGGGGGGTGTTTGTCCTGAGGAAGGGGCAGTATCTTAAGGGGTTTTGTCTCAAACTCATTGTAAAAAATCTTTAAAACAAGTTTTTTTTCAAAACAAACCAACTTGAATCAATGCTTAGAATCTAACCATCAGAGAAATTACCAAATTACCAACTCAAAACTTGGTCATCCATTTTTCAAATTTCATTTGATGAAGTATTGTAAATCATTATTCTAAATCATTTAACAACTATTTACCTTCATCTTAATTGCTGTTGCTTTTTATTGCAGCTGAACTCAGCTGTAGCCCAGAAAAATAATAACAATGATAAAACATAGTAATTAGAAATTAGGAAGGTTTTTACTTCGTTGATATTTTGTCCCAAAGATTTGGTACATTTTTTTTACTTGATAATAATGGTACAGTAAAAGAGTCTTGCCAATATGGAAAAATAAAAAAAGGTAGGAAAATTATTGTCACCAATTACTGAAATATTTGTCATGCTTCAAGTTTTTGTCCGGCTTTACAGTTTACGTATCAGCTATTTTTCGGCAATATCTAGCCGATTTCCCCCCTGTTTAGCCGAGAGAAAAGTGCGATAGCAGATAAGCCAAAATCTAGCCATTTGAAAAAATAATTAGCTTATAAAACTTTATTTCATAGCTAACTTAAAACATATTTAATATTCTTAGCCATAAAGTTAGCTGAACATGGAGAAAGTTTAGCCGATTTCATCTATTTCTAAAGATCATAGTCAACGAAAGTCAAACCGTGGAAAAACATTTTTTCATAATTTTCATCATTTTTCAACTTGAGATCGATAAGAAATCGAATTTCAAGCGAAATTTTGGTTTTGAAAATATTTTTGGAGTCAGAAACTAAAATTCTTTTTAGTAAATCCACGACAAGTCTTGTAAGCTTACAAGTAAATATAAAGTTTTTATCAATTATTTGTTCTGGAGTCTGAATATATTTTATTTGATCATATGGATTTAAATGAGTATAAAACATTTTTAGCCATAAAGTTAGAGGAAAGTGGAAAAGATTTGGTCACTTTTAGCCAATTTTTGAAGCAGTTTTAGTCTGAAAAACCCGAGTCTCGCCGGCAAAACTCGGGGCCGGCTTGTAAAGTTATTTATGAAGTAACGTATTTCTCTGATCTAAAACCCAACTCCAAAACCAGAATATTTTGATTACCCAGGATCACATTGCTGTGAGGCTAAAATTTGATGCTAAATAAAAAGTACGGATTGACTTTCTAATCGATGATGAAAAGAAAATGCAAGCTAATCTTTTCATTTCTTATTTTGTCTTCCGTACTTAAAAATTATGGACGTTAGCTTTTAGTGGGGGACTAACGGATAACCCCACCCCAGAGATTTTATCTACTTATTGAGAAACACAAGTAGCAAAATTGAAGATGAATTATGATATTTAAAGATAATGTATAAATAGCAAATAATAACTAATAAGGAACAAAGTAATTGATTATGGAGGCCAGGTGAGTAAAAGGGCGTAACCATTTTGAAACTCATATCGACATTTTTCCCTTCTTTAACTTGATTTAGAAGTTGAAGTAAAAAGTTTACGGAGTCTGAATGAGAATAAAGGAATGCTTAATGAAAATATAATACAAAATACAAGAAAATTTTATAATTGATCAATCGACTCATTTATTAGAGAAGTCAAAGAAGTAAGTCGTTGAAAAAAAACTTTCTTTCACGTAGTTTAGCGTCCCGAATTATCTATCACCATCAGTTGCGCTGTGAGCGCACTTGGTCGGTTACAAAATAAATCAAATCGAATAATTATCAAACTTTTCAGGATCTTTTTCTTTTCAGACGGTATTATCATTTTTCATTGTTATTTGTATTTTTATTCGTACAAATTTGAAAGAAAATATACCAGCTTTCATAACTAACAAAAGTAGAGTACGTGCTCCTAACCGACAAATGGAAAAACAAAAAGTGACGACACCAATAGTTAAAATAGCTGATGGAGTGTTTACTTTTATTTTACTCCATCTTTTCTACATTTAGTTTCTAGATTTGACAAATGCTTCTTTGTAGTTCGTTTGAAACTGAATGTCGAGTGGCAAGTGGCTTGATAACCGAGATCAATTTGGGACGCTAAACTACGAGATAACTGCAAGTAGGTTCTTGATACTTGGGAAGTTTTGACGAAAACAATAAAGCTCATCAAACTTGGAACTTACCATCGATTTTTGTCTGTGAAAAATGACGAGCCTAAAATATATGAAAAGAAAAGAATGAATGGAAAGATGAAATATCAGGAGGAAGAAAAACGAAGGAGAAAAGAGAACAAAATGCAGTCTTAGATCTTCATAAATTAACTCACCATTTTTGTGTTATGACAAGATGTTAAGTACAGGTGAAAAACAGGAAATAAAAAGAGGTCACATATGACGCAAAGGTGATAAAAAGTTTAAAAAAGAAACAATAAATGTTTTTATAAAAAAATTAACAGACTGAATATTTCGATTTTACAAGTTATTTGAATTAAGGGGATTATTTTCTAGTTTTATTTTCTAAAATAAATGACTGATTTAAATCAAGACGACACGCGTCGGCTTTACTTGGAATGAGTTTTTTTCCTTTTTTCTTCAGGTAAGCTAGTGTCATATCTATTTGATATTTTCGTTATAAGAAAAAATTTCACAATGTGGACTTGGAAAAAGTCATAACTTTGGTTACTAGAGAGGGAAAAAGTCATAGAAACGTTTTCAAAGAAGTATCTTTTAAAAATTTATTCAACTGATAATGATAGAATGAGTAATATCTTAATTAAAAATTACATACATTTTAATGTATGAAAAATATGGCACAACATAACGAAGGTAGTACAGATTGAAATTCTGGTGAATTCATGTATAGGGTGTTGGTGAGGGCATGAAAACTTGCGCACACTCGATGTTAAAAATGGCGCATTGAAGAAATAGAAACATCATCATAGAAATTGCTGTTACTGATCGGGACCGCTTCATAAAATTCTAACTGATCGCATAGCAAGGTGACATCAAAGCGCTTAGGTGTTCTGATTTTTTTCAGAAAAATGAAATGAATAATATTCTAATATTTAACAATTATTCAATTCAAGACGCGCAAGTGTCGTTCTGCTAAATAACGAACTATTTCCAGACAGATATCCCCCAGGTAGCATTTGATACAGCTCCCTTGCCGATTTCATTGAAGCTTGGACTGTTCGTCTTTTAGCAATTATGTATATATTCGTTTTGTTTTTATTGTTATAACCTTTTTCTGGTCGAGCTCTTGAACAGAGAAACACATTTAGGAGTGTCACAGCCGAAGAACTTGAAATACGATGAGAAAACATTGAAAATAAAACACTTGTAAATCGAGATAACGGGAAATTGGTAACAACGCAATCTTGGATCCCGCTCATAAAAAGAATGACTAAACAATTGCGTCACATGAATGACAAAATAATTCTTAACAAGAAATTGTGTAACGTTCCTAATTCAGTTTGAAATTAGCGTTGACAAGCAAAGCTGAAATATCACCAATAAAAATAAAAGTAGGTATTACGTTCGCCGAAAAAAACAAAACCAAAAAACAAAAACAAAAACAAAAAAACAAATAAATATACTAATTATTACCGTGCTACGAGGGATTTCATTAACAATATTAACAATAAGTATTTCATGAGGTAGTAAATGACTTGCTCGTACCAAAAGTTAATCATATTTATTCGAAACTAAAACTATTTTTTCATGTTAAGAAGAAACATTCAATCAAAACTAACAACTGTCAGTTTTGGGGTGGGTCTGGCTAGCTATTTATTTATGTATCCACGCATACAGCCCACACCAGTCGAGCTAATAGGCTTTAAATAAGAACATTTACTACTCCTTAAGTTTAGAAAAATTTATAGTGTTTTTGTCCCCCTGTAGTTTTTTTTCTGTAGGGAATGTGAGCTGAATTGATCTCTTAGTTTATCTCCGACAACCCTCACGCTTTTTTTTCTTATCAGACTGTTTTAGTAATATCACAGCCCAATAAAAGGTGATAGAAGTAACTTTTCATTGATCACCCCTTTATCCATTTTTTTAATTGATCATGCCCAATACAGCATAGTTGCCAAATGACGTTGATATACCAGACATGTTTGATTATTTTCTCAAGTAGCATTTTCTTGAGATCTTGAAAAATAGACTAGTTCAATATGAATATTCATAATTATTTACTTGGAGGAAATTAGTTTAGCCCCAAATATAATTTCCTGGGAGGAGGTGATGAATTTGTGCACCGTTTTCAACACCGAGTGAACGAAGGTTTGAAACTTTACAATCGAGATAATGTTTTTTAATATTCATTGTGATTACTACACATAGTCGTAATTCTTTTTTTTCTTTTATAAATTCTTTTATTTCTCTTTAATTGTCCACCGTTTTTAACATCAAGTGCATGAAGATGTTAAACTTGACAATTTACAATCGCAACTACCTTCAAATTTGCAGTGCATGGACCAACATATCAGCTTCAAACAATGGCCAGTTGTCGAGATATCGTGGTGCACACACACACACACACACGCATATACATAGATATGGATACTTTTCAAACTATTGTGACATGCTTTGTCTATTGATCCCAAGAAAATTGATTAGTGCATAATATTTATTTTACGATACATTCGAACTTGAAATCGGAAGAGTCTTATGCTTTAATAACCACACACCTTTACTTCAATCGATACACAATTGTTGTTATTTATGAACAAATTAATAATGATGCAACGAAGACCAAAATAATTAATAAATGGGCATCCGCTGACACCTTTCCAAGTTATGTGTGTGTGTGTGTGTGTGCGTGTGTGAAAAGGATATTGCGAGGGAGAGGGTCAAAAAGATAATCTGGGTGTCAGTTGTCAGGTGAAGGACGAGGGTGTGTTTTGTTGTGACTCGTTCAAAGCTGTCACTGTTCCAAGTGACCTCTTGAGTTTCGGGCTTTATAAGATTCCAACTTTCCAACTCACTTGCCACTGGTGAGACGACCTGATCCAATGGGGTGTGCCAATACCTTCTTTGACCCCCTCGCACAACGCTCACCTGCGGGCGGCTATGGTTGGAGATACTGCTATTGAAAGGGATTTGACAAATACACATCAGGCATACGTTGATTGGTGCGGTTAATTTGTTCCAAAATATTCCGCACAGTTAAACCGCGCCAAGTCTTACTATAATTCAATCTTGAAATTGTATCATTTATGTATTACTACCATTCTCATAAGTTGGTTTTGTGCGGCTCCCCCAAAAGACTGCATTCTCGAATTATGTAAACCCGACGTGATACAATAGGAATGTCGGCAATGTCAAGATTTGGGGTCGGGACCACAGTCATTGGAGGATGGAGTGTCAATATAAGATGCAAAAATGAAGTCATACTGCTACCTCTGTATGTGGGACAGCACTTCTCTTATAGGACCACACTCCTTAACTGGTACCTACAGTTTACGACAGAATTTCCTGTATAATTATAACGTTGTATTGCATTCCATAAACTTTCATAATTAGGTGTGACAAAATCTTTGGCACAAATTGACGATTAGTGGTTCCAATTTGAATGCAGTATGCAATGTTTTAAGTTTTTAAAAAAAAAAATTTAAATTTAAAAAAATAAAGAAAAATTAAATTCATTTAAATACAAAACAATTAAATTCATTTAAATTCTAAAGAATAGCAATACAATTTAAATAAATGTTGCAGTTGACTTGACTAACATTGTTATATTCACAAGTCGGTGAACAACTTGATGTCAGCTGGATTCCGATCGGGACTGTCATCTCTTACTCGTGCCAAATCTTCAGTTTTTCACAATGTCTCTCAAGAAGTTCAGTGTGTTCACCCTTTTCCCTTAGCCAATTGAAGGCTTTTTTCAGTTTATCAAAATCAGGTTTCAAGTCTAAAAAGAAAATAAAAATAAAGAAAAAGAAAAAGAAAAGATGATATAGTTCATAGTAATTTAGGTCAAGAATGATTTCCTTTCAAGATAATTTTGGGCGAGTGATAATGCTTATCTTATCTTTAAAAAACAGGAAATTTTAGTTTTTAATAAAAGCAACATGAGATTGTTTTTCATATTATCATAAAAATCTCGTATTAAAAACTTGCACTACAAACTATGGATCAAATTAGTCAATTCAATTATTAAGATAGGAAAAAAATGAAACAAATACTTTATTTATCAGAATGGTACAATTGTACCGAAGCTTTAATTTGAAAAAATACCCTTTTTCATTGACAATGGGCCGCTCATGTAGATGACAAATTCATGAGTTGCTTTTTTTTTTAATATCAGGAGGAATATACTAATGTATACATTCAATCTTCGATATAGCCATCAATTATTGAAATAATACTTATTAAAAGCTCATTAAATCAGTCAACAGTAAAAAGTTGCAATTTAAAATCAATTAGCATTTTTTTTTATTTACGGTTGTAAGCGGCCTCAGTCCCTCTCAAGTTGAAATCAACAACATCCAACATGGTAAGTCGGACGAATGAATGAATGAATTTTTCTCTAAAAAGAAAGCGAATTTTTCTACTTTAATACCTGATTTAATTTTGTGTTTATAACTGAAATGTAATATTTTTATTTCAACTTTTTAGGCGACGAGCTTCAGTCAGACCAAAATCGACGGTATGTAATCGAATTTTTCCTTTCTGTGAAACAAGAAAAACATCCCCCGTCTCCTTGAAGAAAAAAATGAAAATAAATTTCACAACAAATATCGATAGCTAAATTCTATTTTGTTTTGATTTAAAAAAATTCAATCACTTATCTTTTTTGTCCATCTCCTGAATTTAGATATTGAAATAGTTTGTTGAAATGGCTTAAAAAAACAAAGCAAAAAACTGGGTGAAGGGGGGGGGGGACTTCGTATTCAAGGGTCCCAACCCAAATTTTTCCATTTTTAGTAACGAAGGAATTTGGTCAATTACAACAACATACTAAGAAGCAGATATGAATTGTAATGAAACCAGATGTAAAAGTATTTTAAAGTGAACACTATCATTTATTTATTTTCAACCATATAGTTCACCGTGCTCACACTTTCCCTATATCTCGTACCTAAAAAAATAAAAAACAGAACAAAAATAGCCGGGAGAATACAAAATTTGTTATTTTGGAAAGCTAGAATGTTTTAATTCTTTTCCCAAAATTGTGAAAGTATACACAACAGTTAGAAAAATGGTTTTATACTGTCTATAAAACTACACAGAGAGGAAGAAATCAAAGGCGATTTCGTAGTTCAAAGTCCAAATAAACCCTGTTGTTGGGGGGATCTTTGATTGTCAGTTTCAACAATAAAAACAGATATCAAATCTAATGAATAAAATTCACTGGCATTATTTGCTATAGTAACGATTTTTGTTAATTTTTTTTTTTTCCATTTTTTATTCATACTATTAAGAATAAGATAATAGCTTTCAAACCCGAAGTATTGATATTAGTGCGTCCATATGAACCACATTGAAATCTTGCGAGCGAAATGTTGTTCATTTTGTGTCGTATCGCCTCTTCCGATGTTATTTACCTCAGAAGTTTTTTTTCTTGGGGGGAGAGGGGTTATTAATTGTAAACTATATGGCAACACTTCCGAAACCTTCCCAGATCAGCGTGCCTTTTCCTATACAAGGATTTTTCACGGCGCCTCAAGTCAGAAAATTAAATATTGAACTTTTTGCATGTACATCGTTTCCTTGTGACCCGCCTCTTGTTCGTTTGATCATCACTTTCACAATGCTTAATAATTTTTTAGATGAAAAATTTTCCATTTGCTCAAAAACATGGACTAACACTAGATTATACTTAATTTAGATTACTATTGCTGTGTTAATCCATTCATACTCCAACAACCTCCGACTGTGGTCCCTTACAACCAATCCCACACCTTGCTATTCATTTAACACCCTTAACCATTTTAGAATAAATTGATTATTTCTGCTTTTATTTTGGGATCATAGTTATTGCATTACTAGATGCAAACATAAATCATAGCTTAGTGTAGAGGACAACATTTCGTCTTAAGAACCACATTACTTAACTAGTACCGTCTGTTTGTAAAAAACTTGTCTGGCATCCTGTGCCTTTACTTGACAAACGAATTGTAACAGTCATGTACAAAATGGTGGTTTATCATATTTTCTTTAAAAATCTTGAGATGGATGTCGAAATATTATATTTCTTTACTAAGTGTTAAGGGTCCATGCTTTTCCCAAATTCAAAATAAAATTGAAAGAAAGTCAGTCTTACTCTCCCTAAACAATGCCTTTGCACTCAAGCTGACTTATTTGAAACTTTTTTTGGAAGTGTGGGTAACCTGTTGGTTAACAACACAGAATTGAAATTGTAGCTGTGGTATTTTGCACTGGTGTTATTGGGAAAAGCATGAATCTATCTCTTCCCCTCCCTGCTATGGGTATGATAGTATGGCAGACTGGTCTCTTCAGGCATGGTTGACTACTGATCTAGGAGATGGTCAACTCTAATTCTCAGCCTGGAAATGTCCAACCCCTTGTTCAATATCATGACAGGCTTGCAATGGACAGCATAGGGAACGTGTTCTTGAAATTCACAGTTAACAGGGGCTCTGTTGAAGCTCAAGTTAGTCCAGCAAGCCAAAAGTGGACTATGATAATTGCTTAAGTAAAATAATGGAGAATAATTAGTCTTAAAAAACATGACTGC
Source organism: Thysanoteuthis rhombus (assembly GCA_963457665.1). Lineage (NCBI taxonomy): Eukaryota > Metazoa > Mollusca > Cephalopoda > Oegopsida > Thysanoteuthidae > Thysanoteuthis > Thysanoteuthis major. The sequence goes on from OY735235.1 coordinate 27,290,717, forward strand.
TGTCTCCATCTCTCACGATATCTTGAGTACAAGTGGAAAGGAAAAGAAACTTTTGTCCCGGTAAGACAGTAATCTTGCAGATGTTGCTCAATCATTTGTTTTAAAATGAAGAAATGATACAATGGCTTTGACTCTTCTAAGTCAAATTAAAGATGAATTTGAATCAAAAAAGAAAATAGTTGAGTTATTTTTATGCATTTGTTCTCTGATTTGCAGGTGTCTTGAGTTTCTTTTTTTAGAAATTCACCGGAAGACTTGTGAAGTTTTTTTACTTTCAACATCTAAAGATATCTGTAAAAATATACTATGAATTGAAATTTCTAGATGAAAAGTTCCACTCAAGTTATTTTGTATCAGGCCTACCTCCATTAATAGTGACTTATACTAGTAACTTTTTGACCTAAATTTTCTGATCTTGTGATTAAATATTTGATACTTAGAAAAAAATTGTACCATTTTATTCAGGTATTGGGTAAAAAAATTATGAAAGGTGTATGTGGTCTACACTCTTAGATATGAACAAAAATGTGCTGTGATGTCTTTTGTGCATTATAAAGTAATGGATACTGGTGTTTACATAGTTAATTCAAATTTTGTTCCAATTTATCAGTTATTAAGCTAACATTTAGTCATTGAGGTGCCATATTGGATTGACATGGCAGTCAGTCCTTAGTTACATGTTATCAGTAATAAAAACAAATTCCTGCTCTGAACCATGTTGACTTATTTTTAGTTGTGTCTTATAGAAACCTATTGTGAGTAGATTTGTGTCATGTGTCTATTCACAGCATATCCTTCTTGTTTTTTCAACTTATTAGAATTACTAAATGAAACATGAAGAGCAAGAATGAATTTTGTTTGAAGAATTTTCTTGTTTTGACTAATGTCTGGTTTTCATTCCTTTGGAGTGAGTCACAAGAAAACTTTGTTGAATATTTCAAATCAATGATTACTTGAATTTGTTCATCTGTAAAGTTCAAAGGGTTCACACTATACCATCCAAAAGTTCTCTATTTCAATGACATTTTATGGAATGGTTGGTGGTAAAGAGAGAATTGATTAAATTTTGAACCAAATCCTGGATTTTTCTTTCTTTCGATTGAGAGATATAGAGATAAATAGAGAGAATAGTCCAAAAAATGGAAATAACTCCTGCTTGTCTCTTTCTCTAAACAATCTCCAAAAGTTCTATGACATATTTGGCTATTCATATCGGTCATTTTTGGCAACTTTGAAATGGTATTTTCTTTTCAAGTTTTGCATATTTGAACTATTCTGCTGTAAGCCTTTATCAATTTAAAACTGAGTGAATTAGCCTTTCTGAAACAGAGTGAAAGCACATTTATGGATTTTGCTTTTGTTTTGGTAGAAAAGTTAGACTGTGGAAATTGAGCTGAGGAACTAGTTCCTGCAAATCCGAAAATAATTTCAATTTTTCTTGTATCTCAATAAATTGTTACAACTCCATTGTTAATTTTTGTTGTATCTCCTGTAAATGGTTGTGCACTGCATTATTAGTGAACATGTTTTTATACATATATATATTTATATATGGAATAATGGATAATGATATCTGACAAAAATATAAATGCAATGATGATTTGGAAAACTTTTGAACATGGTAAGTTATTTTGGTGCCGATGATACGTGATGCTATATTGTAGTTGCTTCTTCAGATCAATTTCAGGATGAAAATACAATTTAATGTAAAGTTTATTGTAGTTTTCATGGAGATAGTGAAAGAAATACCCATATTGAAAATGAATCTTCAGTAACTATCACCTACCATCTCCATGACAACTACAACAAAACTTATGTCTAAACATGTTATCAATATTGAAATAAATAACCATATCAAAAATTATCCAAATTGCATTTATATATAAACAGATATGGATACACAATTGTTTACTGTTTATATATTTACTAATACATTGAAGATGACCAATTTAGTTTCCTTGTTAAGAAGAAATGTTGATTTTTCTATTTCCTTTTTCTGCTGCAGAATTCAAAGAATGTTTCAGCTTCCATGCTAAAAAGAATATCATCACTGATGTGGAAGAATTATCTTTGATTATGCGGTCTTTGGGTTACAGTCCAACAAGAATGGAAGTCTCCAAGTATTTCCAAAAATATATGAATGGTAGGATTTTTTATTTCTTACAATTAATATTTCCTCTCAGTTGTATGAATTCTTTTTGTGATTCTTCTCAGAAATTCTTGGATTATCATTTTTATTAACTGATTTACTCAGACTAATATCTTCATCTTGGTTGTTTGAGTTTTAATTGTTACACTCTCCAGCCTTCCTCAGGTGTCTGTTATAGTTGATGACCTGGGAATTTCAAACAGAACTTTTTATTCAGTCTACATTGTTCTTATTCCACTGTCCGTACCAGAGGATATCTCATATCAGTTGATATTGCTTGCCTCTTTCATGGAATCAAGATTCATTTTTTTATTTGAACTATCCAGGGATTTAACTTGTGACTTCCAGGTAGGTGACTGGGTATACTTAACCAATGCTTTTATCCTCCCAGTCATGTTTTTATGATTGAAAGAATCTGTATGATAGAACCACTATCAATGTTTACAATGGAAGTAACCATTGTGGTGTACCAGTGACAAGCTTTTTTATTGAGGGTTCTGGTTAAAGAAGAGAGCATAAAGAGAAGTGTATTCATGCTTTTCCCAAGAACAGTGGGAAATGTGCATAAACAGTCGAAATTGGAGTTTGAAGTTCAAATTTTGTGTATATCAATTTGAGAATTGGTTAACCTTTACGTCACAATATTTCAGTTGTCGGCTTTGGATAATTCACTCAGATGAAATTTCCAAAGATTCCAATTATTTTTAAAACTATAAGTAAAACTTACAATTTTCAAGTATGGATAACTCAAATTGTTATATAGTTATTGTTTGTTTGTGTGTTTTACATAACTAAAACTAAGGAAATTGAAATTGTTATTCAATTTTTAAAAAAATGTTTGAACGTTCACTGCATTTATTTTAATAGGGGTTCAATGTTTTTATTATTTATGGTAAATGAAAGTTTAAAAAAAAAAAAACTGCTATGTTGACAATACTGATGAACCCATTGCATTGATTATAACCATTATTTACCATTAGAAAGCTTGTTATTAAAGATACACACTGAAGAGTTTGAACTAAATCTTGCTTGTTACTTCAAAGTATTAAAAGTTACTGTCATATTTGGAATTTTTACTTAAATTTTATTCTTCCTATCTGATGTGAATAAAACTTGGAGTCACAAAATATAAAACAACAGTTTTTATTCAAATTTACTCTAATATTGCAGTTTGTTTGCTGTAAATTGAACATTAAACTGTTTAATTAAAATGACTAATTTACCTTCAATTTTCATTAACATGGCCAGAAAACTGTAAGTTAAGTAATGATTTGATGTTTTACAGATGTAAGTCTCTTATAGCTGGGATATGCCGGCCGAAGAGTGGGTATTTTCTGCTAAAAATTATAATATAAATTTTGTATATTGGAAGGAAGTTGACATAAAGAGTGATAGGTTCAGAAAGCTGTCTTAAATTGAGTAATACTAATTGATGTTATTTATTTATGCAATGAAATTTTCCTCATAAACAATTTTCATATCTTTCTTTTTGAATTTGCAGAGGAGAAGTGCCTGAATTTTGCCCAATTTTTGAAAGCGATGGGGGAACATAGCCAAGTAGAGAAACCTGAAAAGGAAATTCTTGCAGCTTTCAAAGCCCATGACATAAAAGGCACTGGTTACGTCCCTGCTGTGGAATTAAGACATATTCTTCAAAACTTGGGAGACAAACTCACAAAACAAGAAGGTATTTATAGATTTCTCTATTTTGAAAGAAAGTTTTGTAATTTTCAAGACTGTTATTGAAAAGAACCATGGATTATCCTGGATTCATGAAATTGTTGTTATTTTATTTTAGTTATTCCCTGTGAAAAAATTCATGGGTATGTAAAAATTTCTATGATGACTTTCTTTAGGAAATAAAATAATTATCTTTCTATTTATTGATTTCATCTATAAGTGCATTCTGTGGTGTATATCCATGATGGGGTTAATTTAATTGAAATTTTATTTGTAAATTTTACCACTTTTAAAGTAAATAAATTCTGTTGGCTTGCTGATCTATATTTGATCTGTGTTGTCAACTAAAAAAATTTTTGGCGCTATATTGGCCTTGAAAAAGCATCAAAAGATGACAAAACACTGTTAGCCATTTTATGCTGATTTTCAATGATAGGCCTATGCTCAGGCTATATGGTAAAAGCATTTTTATTCCTGGTTATCTAGTTCTGGTAGTTTCCACAGAAACTAAATGTAAAATAATTGCCGGAAAATGCAAAATGTATTCTAACAATTATGTCTTAGAATCATGCAACAGTAATTCTTCTTATTGATGCTTTTTTCCCCAATTCACTGGCAGTAAACAAAATTGATTAATTTTTCAGTAGATAAAGTATTATATAAAAGTATTATATATATTATTAGAGTATTAATCATTCTTGGGTTTTGACAACTTTTGTATGAAAACTTTTTTGTTTTATTGCTTTGCAGTGGACACCATGTTCCAGCAATTTGATGTTGCTAACAATGGTCTGGTGAATTACAAGGAGTTTGTGATGCAGATCATCACTCCAATCCCTGATTACTAAAATGGTGCACCCACAGCGATATCATTTCCAATCAGTAGAATCATCCAGGGAGAAAAAAAATGGCTTCTTTTTTTCTTAGTTTTCCGAAAGCACAATCACTTTGATCGAATATTGAATCGTAGAAATGAAACGGTCACACTGAAATGAATCAAGACAAAGTCAATGCAATCATCTAAGTTTTTTTCATTAGAACCTTTCAATCAAAGGCAGCAAGGCATTTTTGAATTTTTTTTTTCTATCATATAAGTGGGTAATATGTTGGGTAAAATATTCATACCCTAAGGAGTTGTATATAGATAAGTCAGTGAGTCATTTAATGTTTTGAAGTGTATTTTCTTTTACTTGAGTATTTATTTCCTTTATTTACTTCTGCCAACAAAGTTTGAAGAGGTATATCTATTCACTTCTGTATGTCTGTCTATCTACACAATACCCAAGTTCTCAATGAATTTCAATGACATTTTTTAGAAATTTTTGGGTGTATGCAGGAATTTTTTTTTGTTGGAGAGATTTTTTCAAATATTAAAACTAGTCTGTAAGTTGAAAATTGGAATTTTCATTTACCTCTCTTACATAGTAGGTAAATGAGCGCTGATTTTCATTCAGTTTAGTGTATTGGCAGAGGTGTGCACTCCATGAATGCTTTCTAGTTTAAATATTTATTTCCTTCATTCAAATTTCTGTTCTATAAAGAATTCAGTCTTGAATTTTTTTGCCCAGTTCACAGAAATCCCCAAAGATTGATTTTGTTGTTTTTATTATATTTTGTCTTTCTTTGTCTTTTTCACATGTTTTACCATGAGAAAAATGAATATATATATAGCAATGAAAGGTTAATTATACTAACCAGGTAAAAGAAAAAGGTTCCTAGACTGTGTCTGAGTTTCAGATCATCATTTGATGAACATAACAGATTCACTATTGTATCAAGGAGAGAGTCCATTTACATTCCTGACAAATTATCATCACTCATTTTTGATACAAAGTGCATCATGTTACGTATGTATTTGAAAAGTTCTGCCAACTCAAAGACGTGGTCTCCTTTAGCACTTGGCAACCTGTTACCTTGAGCTAGCTTTGAGCCCCATTGTCACATGTTATTGCTTTTTAAGAAAAAAGACAAAATTTAATGAGAATCTAAATCGATCGTTTCATTATTCTTTCAATTGTTTCTTTCAACTATTGCAGTATTTAATCTTGGTGCTTTTTGAAATTTCAAGTTGTTGCTTCTATGACATTCAACTGAGTAATGCATTTTTCTGACTGTTATCTTCATCTTCGTTGTTTTTATCACATTTTAGCTGATCTGTTCTTTGATCCTGTCAGGATTATGTTACATCTGGTGGCCTTGAGGAATCTCTTAGAATTTTTTGAATTAGAAAAATAAATTTTGTCACTGATGTTGACTGGAGAAAAGATGGGGTTGGAAAAAATTCTTTTATTTGTATCTGGGAATGGTCTTGTGTTGACATTTGTTAAATTAGGTATTGGAGAAGCAGAGAAAGAAAAAAAAGTACCAAATGATTTGTAAAGACCACTGTATGCAGCATACTCCTGAGTCAGAGAATATATTAGCCTAAATGATGTTTTAAAGGCAATTAAGGTGCTGATAATGGTTTGGGAAATGACTGAGATGGCATCTCAGAACTTGGGAAAACAGTAACACAGTTTTAATGATTAAGTAATTTTTTCAGTATTATCTTCTTGAAATAAGTATGATTAACTCTTTTTAAATATTGTATGAGAGTTGGACTATTTTTCTTGACTTTTGTTGTTTATTTTTCACAACATTTCACCTATGTACCCTCCAGTCTTTTTAAGTGTTTTTTGTGCTGGAATGTCAACTTTGACACCGAAGGAAGGCTAGAATATAGGCAGCCAAAGCATTGTCAAAAATCAACCACATAGATATGGGAAATAGTTCATCTGTGTACCATCCAGCTTTCCTTAGGGATCGAAGTTGATATTCCAGAAGAAAAGACCCCAAGGAAGGTTGGAGGGTATACAGCTAAAATGTGGTGAAAAATGAACACCGAAAATGATAGAAATAGTCTAAACCACATGCAACGATGGAAACACTCCGTTGAAGAAAATTCAGTCCAGATCATTTTAAATATATTCAATGAATATCTTGAGAGATTAAAAAAGAAATTTCACAAATCCGATACAAGATTTGAAAGTTTATAGTTTTCTATAAAATTTGTGTTGTTCTCAGTTTGTGTCGTGTGAGGAACATGATAAATAAACCTGAATTTGATAAATAAGAATCTCAAATTGAGAGAAAAGATTCTTTTTGTTCTCATTTATAGGACTTGGGGTAAATACCTTGAAATTTGTTCATGTCACATGCTCTTTGCATCCACTGAAAATGTTTTTGTTTATATTAAATGAGGGAAGGACACTATTTTCAAGAATGTTTATTCAGTAAATTGCAACTGAAATTCTCTTGTGAAAAGATGCCCTGATTTTGTTGCCAATTCTTTCTTGAAAAACAAAAACAAAACAAAAAATACTTAACAACATTCAAAAATTTTATATTACTAACTTTAAAAAAAAATCTTTTTTCAAAATAAATTATCAAACATCATGTTTCCCCTATTTTTATGGAAAACGTTTTTGACTCGTTGCTAATGACAAATCGAGAACCCTGTTGTCTTAATGTCGTAGTTTTCAAATAGATTATTGTCTAATGTGGCTAAGATATGAAACACATTTATTTCATGACATTGTTTTTTTTTTTCTGTCTGTGCATGTTCTTATAAAACAAAATATCTTTGTGTGATGGAGAACACTTTAAAATTTGTTTTGTAATCCTGTCTCTCTTTCTCCTCCTCTCCCACTTCTCTCTCCCCTCTCTTATCTCCCCTCCCTCTCTCACCCTCTCTTTAATGTTTGTGTCTTGATGTTAAAATAACTGCAACATTCCAATCAAATGAAGACATTCAAAACCAATTTTTGTAATTATAAATGAAAAATAAAACAAAACCGATTCAGTTGAAATGAATGTTGAAATGTCAGCATTAATGACCCCTCCCCCCTCCAACAATTCTTGCCGAGGTCTAAATGACACCTCCATTACCTGTATAGTTGTTGTAGTGGCTATCTTGTGGCCAAGAAGTGTAATATTTTCTTGAAACTATTTATTCTCGTTGTTACCTCAAATTTTCAGACAACTTTCTTTTGTTAATAAAACATTAGAGAATCAAAAGTTTTCTGTTAATTCTTTCATTTTCTTTTTACTTTACATTTTCTTATCAAAAAAAATGTTTTTGTTTGTTTATGACAGGATTATTCACGTATGGATTGGCACTTCTGCTTAGAATCAAAATATTGCTTCCCAACACTTTTGCCTAAGATCAACGTGTAGTATCTGTGGGCTAATTGATAAATGTTACACACACTATATATATATATATATATATATATATATATATATATACATACATACCAAAGCACTAATCTGTAGTTTGATATCCGAAGTGTGGTGAATTTTCAGAAAGTGCTCAGTATATTCAACATAGAGCTTTAAATATAGTGAAATAATGGATTTGCTACATGAATGTATTTGGGTAGTGAATCCATTCTTTCATTATATATTTATGAATAATATAATGTGTGAGTGTTTTATATATATGTGTGTATGTGAATATTTTCATTTGTCTTGTAACTTAATTTCTGGTTAATCTCCTTAGGTGTTTTATTGTTATTTTCAATGCTTGTGTGATTGATTCATCTCAATTTTTGTTTGCATCAAGTGATTAATGAGAATAATTACAATGAATCCTTGTTCTTCCACATTGGAGTATCTGAATGATTATAAGTGTAAAAAAAGAAAGGATCCTAGTTTTCCATTCATGATATCTGAACTTGATAAATTGATAGCTCAGTGTGTGAAGTGGTGAATCTTAAGACTTGACGTTTTTGTTTCCTTATAAAAATGGATTAGTTTGTGTCACCATTGAGATGAAGTGTTTGTAGGGTCATCTATACAGATATTCTTTAAGAACTTTGTATATAAACTTTAGTCACATATATGCATAGACAAATATTTTTCTGCAAAAATATAAATATCAGTTTCTTTTTCTGGCCGTTTTGAATTTTGGGCTGTTTCACACTAAAGGCATGATGAATTTATTCAAGGAGGAAAAAGTACCCAATGTCTGAAGTTTTATAAAAAACTGGCACAACTTAGTCACTGTGATCCTGATTGCAATTCTGAGAATGAAATAAAAAGAAATAGGCAAGGCAAAATAATTCATTCCAAGCAATAATGTTTTTCTCTGAATTTTCTTTTTTTTTACTTTAATTAATAAAAATTTATTGTTGGAAGATTTTTTTTCATCCATTGGTTGTCTCAAATTCATTGAGGGAGAAAGAAAAAGTGTCATTCTAAACATAATTTGCTGCTATTTATCTTTCATGAGTTCTCTTGTTTCTTTTCATTTTCAATTTATAAAAATTTGAAAGAAATGAGCAAGGCAAAACAATTTATCCAAAGCTGTAATAATACAATGTATTTATTTACTCTTTCATAAATTCCCTTATTTTCCATTTTTAAGAAATGAAATTTTTTAATGTAAAAATTTTGGCTTTTTGTTCTCTAGCAAAAAAAAACTTTAAAAAACCTGTTTAGCCTTGCCTTGCTTATTTCTTTTCATTTTACATTACAAAATAGGAACTTTTCTTTTGTTGATGAATTTCAAAATGACTTAGTGTGAAAAAGAAAACAAACCCAGTACAAAGCAAAACGGAAGTTATAATTGGAATTGGCCCTTTTCTTCCCTCAGTTATTTTGTGATGATCAGTGTGTGAAAGAAACACTCAAAAACAAATTTTTATCAATTAGAAATGAGAAAAAAAAAGTATTATTGATGTTTTGAATAGATTGTTTTGTTCTTTTTTTCATTGTTATGCCTTGCTTATTTCTCTTCATTTCATTTTCAGAGAAGTCTTTGGTTGGGAATTAAGATGTCCAAATTAATAAAAATCTAGCGAGGACACTAACTGAAAGACCAATTCAGCATTAACTTACATTGAACTTTGAACACCCTCCCATTCTAGAACTTTATGGAGTTGAATCTGAAGATAAACATTGGACCCATTTTTCCCTGTGTATTTAGACGTGTGTGTGCAATATTTCAAGTTTCTGCTATGTACGGTTTGGACTGGGCAAAGTCTGAATACATAGTTACATGAATACATATAATTGTCAGAACACCTGAATCACCTAAACCCGAATGGATGTGTAAATACATGTAAGGGTCAGAACAAATGATTAATAAAATAACAAAAAATAGATTGTCCGCTAAAAAAACAGATGAGCTGTAAGAAACACACTCTAAGAAGGCTACCAAGGAAGTATTCTAAACGTATAATGTGATAAAAACTAAACTGATTCAATACTTACATGGCAATACATGCTGGCACTATTTTCATTCTGTGGTCCATTTTGGAATGTTGGTTACGTCACAGAAATGTGGTACTTCTAATGCCAAAAAGTAAGTTCCTGAATTTTTCACCCTTATTAATTAATTTTTTTATACAGCATTTAAAAAATATATGTTTTAAAGGACTTGAGTTTTAAAAGATCATCCAAAAATTCAATTTAATTTCTTAGAAATTTAGAAAGTATCTCTGTACAAAATTTACAATCGATGTACATTGCATTCTATGTAAGTGAATTTGAAAAAAAAAAATTTCTTCATGTATGTAATCTTCAAATAGAAAGACGAATGGGGTGGAAAACATTTGCTCCTCATCTGCTGAAGGCCATAAATGTCTCTCATGTTTTTTACACTAAGGCTTGGTGGGGGATGGCACCATCATCCTTTGCAGCTCCTGGGGTTGTTTATCTGAAAACCAGATTGCATGTCAGACACCAAAAAATAAGTCAGCAATTTTGAAAAAGATTTAGCCTTTTCCCCCAATCAGCTTATTAGAAGGAAGTATTGAAACATCAAACTTATTTCAAATGAATAAAAGCAAAATAAATATCCCAAGTGCTGTAATGATAAATAAAAAATAGCTCATTCCAAAAGTGCATGTTTGGAAAGAGTCGGACTTGATGGTGTATGGAGCGGCCTCCCATGAGGATCATGTAAGATTTTCTATCTGTCCTATGAAATTGGCATCAAAACATTTCGGCCACTTCTCTTCAGTGTTGCTAATTTAGATATTTTATATCTAAATCTAGATAATTCTAAAGAGCGAAGTTAGGGAGATAGTTAATACAAACTATGAAGAAAGATCTATAACCTGTAATTTTTATTTTCATCTAGATTTCCCGAGAGCCACTGATCCAAGAAAACTTCACACTCGATGCTTCACTGTATTTTGGGCTGACGCAACTTCCAGTTGTCAAGTAATCTTCGTTTGTAGTTGAATTGGTGCAGGGGGGAGCATCTTGCTGGAAAGTGAGAAACAATTTATGGAAATGTCTTTTTACAGAGAATCGTGTTCGAAATATTTCTTTTACTTGTTCTCACATTAGAGGGGTAGGGGTCGTGTTGTGATTCAAGGGAGATAACTATTGAAATGGATTCGAAGAAATGTGATAATAGATAAAAAATAATGATAAATATTCCACGTGTTATTCGGATGAGTATCCTCATCCTTGTTTTTTTCAGGTTTTATTTGATTCATCACCGAAGATTGTATAAAGACTAGCAGAATGATATAGATAGATGGAAAAAAAATCTTTTTCCCACATTTGTCTACCATTCAACAGGAATTACCTCCCTTGAATCGCAATCTCATCAAATGTTGGTCCTAGTAGTAAATATTGTTCAAGACGAGTTTTTATACAGAAGACTGGGGTGTAGGCGAGAAAAGGAAGAAGAGGTTCCGCGCTGCCTCTATAACTGATCGCTGAGACACTAAAGCTAAATACTATATACGTTTATTTTGGTAAATTCAAATGTGACGTAAAGCGAACTTTCTAAAAACGGGGATAACTTTATGGTTATTTATGCACAATAAATTATTCTGACAGGAGTACAATCGTCGGACACCCAGAATAGACCGTACTTACTAGATTAGCAAATGACCTATGAATATTGTTCTACGGCAGTCTCCCAGCGACAAGAGAATATATGGCTGTAAAAAACTACATTAAAACTCTTCTTGGAGATTTTATTACGTATCTAACCTTTAAAAAAATTATTACTACTTTTTAGATGTTTCAAACATCTCTATAACTCACTGTGTCTGTCTCCTGTGAAATGACGTCATTAATTATTTTTCCCAGTCAATCCTCGTGATAGAAAAAACATCTGCGGTCTCACTTATAGTTATATTTTCTTTTTTCAATCAATTCACGTCATAGATATCAGACGATATTCAAAAGCACCAGACTATAGATTAAAATTTAGATATTCATTTATCTTTAGATATAATTTTCGTAATTTAGAATTTCAATCCTTACAGTCTCCCTAATCCGTGGTTTCGAGTTCTACCCCTTTATCTGCAGTTTCACTTTCGGAGATCTTTACCTTCCAGAGGACCTCTTATCCACAATTTCCGTTACAGTGATACCCCCATATCAGCGGTTTCCCTTTCAGTGGTACGTAGATAAATAATTAGAATTCCGTTCTTGTTATAACAACACTTCCGGTCGATTTACTCATTCTGTGACCCAACAGATGATTTTAGAATATTTCTGTGGCAAGTTCTTTCGCTTCTTCTTCTTGTTCTTGTTCTTGTTCTTCTTCTTCTTCTTCTCCTTCTTCTTCTTCTTCTTCTTATGATGATGATGATGATGATGATGAGGATAATAGTAATAGTTGCAATAGTCGTTATTGCAGATGTGGTAGTAGTAGTCTTTTGAAGTGTCTAACAGAAAAAATGGAAAAACTGGAAATCCAGACGATAGCACTACTAAAATCAGGTAGAATACTGAGGAAAGTTCTGGAATATTGAAGAGACTTACTCTCACTCGATCTCCAATCAAAGTCACTCGTCACTACTTACGTGAATACTCTACTAGCGCAAATATCAAATGACATTAAAAATGACCTAATTGTCAGCTCGTATAATATAATGGTTAGCATATCTATCTCACACGCAGAGGGGGCTGGGTTCGATTCCCGGGATCAACGGAGAATTTGCACCATTCATGTATATTTAGGAGCTTATTGAGTGCACTCTAAGCTATGTGATTAGGGTGGACTTTCATCCTATCAGGGATGTGGTCATAAAAACTTGTAGCGATAAAATCCAGGTCTCAACTGAATTTGAGACTTGCAAGGATCACTAAACTGGTCTTCATACTCTACTTGTGATTGTTCCTCAAGAGACGGGACGCTTTACTTTTTAAAATTAATTACAACAGCCAAAAACACCAACGGAAGTACGAACAGAGAAGCAGGAAGCTCCAAAATGAGAAGAAAAGCAACTGTACGGTAATTTCTGGAGATAAACGAAGGGAATTGCAGATGAAATGACATGTTCATGGTTGCAAAGAGAACATCTGAATAGAGAAACTGAATCGTTATTAATGGCGACCAAGAACAACTCTGTAAGAACCAATTATATAAAAACTAAGAAGACAAGACTCAGGAAAATACCAAATGCAGACCTTGTGGAGAGAATGATGAGACTATTTGTCGTATAATAACCAAATGTTGCAAGTCTAAGACAGAATACAAAAAATAGCATAACTGGGTATGGAAGACACTTCACTGGGAACTGCGCAGACGACTAGGATTTGACCGTACAAACCAATGGCATATACACGAATAAGAATGTGAATGAAATAATAAAATGGAATGTTGAGGTTCAAACAGATCACCTCATCCACTCCAGTGGTACAGATATCGTTATTGCAAATAGAGAGAACAAAAATTGTCAGAGAGTGGATCTCGCTGTTTCTACAAAACATAGGGTAAAATTGTCGGGGCACTTGGAACGTCCTAAAGAGTTAGGAAAATGGCCCGAAGAACTGAAAATCCCTGAAAGAATTAGGGCCATATTCCAGACAAGGACACTACTGTGAAAACAGCCAGAGTATTAGTTTCAGAGGCGTAGCAAGAAGGGGGTGATCGGGTGCAGTCGCCCCCGGGTGCAAGTATGAAAATGTGCAGTATTTCCTCTGGCCCTATAATGCATGATAATAATTACCCCCCCCCCCCCAGTATATAGCACAACTGTCCCTGGACGCTGTCTTATTACGCCACTGGACAATGCAGAAGTTTTGAGGAGGCTTGCTGTCACTCAACCTCCAGCGATAATCACAAGATAACTGGTTTTAACATGCAAATAATGATAAATTACAGGGATAGCACTATCATCATTACTATGAGTAAGACTTTAAAGCACACAGAGAGGGTCTACCTCAACCAACGCGCCATTAAAAACTGAATCAAAACCACTTCATGTATAACTATCACGTTGGAAGGTAACAGTGAAAAAATCCTGGGCTCGCCTCAGAATTTGGCCAATTTTTCCCTGGCCCTTCCCAAAAATATCTCTGAAGTTCATTACATACTTTTGACTTTATTGTGGATAATTTGACAGGCAAGCATACAGATACGAGGGAATACATATACTCCTTTCAACTTCGTTGGTCGAGGAAAAATGAGATTGGATCGAAATTTCTAGCTTTCCTTCTCTTGGATGAGTGAATGTGGTTGGAATGTCACCTGCATTGTTCAATTTCTGTATTCTCCAGCTTCGCTCAAAATAAATGTTGAAAATTTACGATGCATCTTGCGAGTCGGAAGTTAGATTATTTATTGGCAACGCCTTATATTTTGTATCCAAACATTATCTTAAGTTCAATGAAAAATCACCTCCATGAAGAGCAAAGAAGCAAAAAGACCTGCAAAAGTCATTAGGCAATCCCTAAAAATATCTTCCTAAAGACGATGGAGGAGATGCACACTGATTTTCGTGTTGAGCTTTTTCTTCGTTTTCTTTTTTTTTCTACAAATCTTAAGCTCTCGAAATTTGGGTGTGTCTTTGGCACCCGGTCAATCGGTAAATGCCAAGTTTAAATGATATTTAAGATGATTAGAACCAAATGGTTGATCATTCGCATCTATCTATCTATCTATCTATCTATCT